>CM038676.1:493271548-493958486 GCA_021605205.1 Aegilops longissima
CTATCATTTGAAGCAAAGGGCAAGGAGTTCATCATCAACACACCATTTGTTACTTCTTGAGGTGTGTTCCTAGATTGGCTAGGTGTCACTTTGGAGCCCCAACAAGATTGTGGAGTTGAACCAAGGAATTTGAAGGGCAAGGAGATCGCCACTGGAAGTTCTACCCTAGTGAGGCAAGTCCTTCGGGGCGGCCATGGGATAGACAAGGTTGCTTCTTCGGGAACCTTGTGGGTGGAGCCCCTGGACTCACGCAACTGCTACCCCTTCGGGGTTGAAGTCTCCATCAACGGATGTACGATACACCACCATCGGAACCATGACAAAACATTCGTGTTCCAATTGCGCTTGAATCCTCCAAACCCTTCCTTTACATTCTTGCAAGTTGTGCTTTACTTTCCGCTGCTCATATACTCTTGCATGCTTGCTTGATATGTATTGTGAGTGTTAAACTTGTGCCTAAACTCCACTTAAACCTAAAGAAGTTAAAACCAACTTGTACTTAGTGTCTAATCACCCCTCTAGACACCTCTTTCGATCCCTTTCAATTGGATCGAGCTTTGGTCTCCATTGCTTTGGTTTAAACACCATTGGAGGAAGATGGATGAGTCTATTGGGAGTCTTAGACATAGAGTGCCTATTCTTGATGGAGAATATTTCATGAGGGAAAATGAGATGCTTGTAATTTTCAATAATTCATTTGAAAAACATTGCTAGCCCTTGTGCACCTATATTGATCCCTTGCATCCCACACCAAGAGGATCTTGACATGATTCACAATCTTAGAACCATCAATCTTATCATAAGAGGATTTCCCAAAACTTGATTGCTAGTTTGCCCTCTTGATTGTGCCCATACCATAGGAATTTCTTGAGGAACATTTCCAATTATTCCTTGAAAAATTTAGATGAAATTCTCCATAAGTCTATTGCCTTGAGTAAGATGAATTTAGTGATCCTATGTTTGGTGATTGTTTGTTTGAGCTTACAAACCTTAGCGTCAAAGGAATGTTGGAATTATTAGTGATATTATTTCCGGCTATAAAATTCATAAAAGATCATTGTCAAATCACTCTAATGAATCACCCTCTCTAGGATTTGATCCCCACATGACGATGTTGAACATGGATACTATGATGAGGATGATGATAGTGACTTGATCTTGATGATGCAATGAGACACTTTGGTCTTAAAATCTTCGGGATATATGGCAGGGGAAAGGAATGGGTTCTGATAGGGATGTACCGATCACATGACCGGAGATAAAGACATGTTTCGTGAGCTTGTAAATGATGGTCCTCGAAGTATGTCACTTTTGGTGACAACTCAAAGGGTAAGGTGGTTGGTCAAGTGGCCATATCACATGATAGCCCATACAAATGTCATGCCTTGAATCTCTTGGATACAACTTACTTTAAAGATTAACTTGTGATTTCTTTCAATGTCCTATTTATCAAGTAGATTGCAATGTTTCGAGAGATAATCAAATGGTCTTTATGAAAAATTTGGTTCTACTAACCCTCATTTTAGTGAAAAGTTTGGAAAGCTAATGTCGGAGAAGTTTGAGATATCTATGATGAGTGAACTCAAATTCTTTCTTGGTTTGCAAATCAAGAAAACTAAGGAGGGAACCTTTGTCTCTCAAACGAAGTACAGCAAGGACTTATTCAAGAAGTTCAATATGCAAGAACGCAAAGGTATGACTACACCCATGCCTACTAGTGTACATCTTGATTTGACCAAAGATGGTGAACCGGTCGATCAAAAGGTTTATCGCTCTATGATTGGTTCATTGTTATATCTATGTGCTTCACGTCCCGACATCATGCTAAGTGTGTGCATGTGTGCACGATATCAAGCTGTTCCTAGAGAATGTCAACTTAAGGCCGTGAAAAGGATAGTGAGATACTTAATTCATACACCAAATTTTGGCATTTGGTATCCTAAGAGGGCCTCTTTCGATCCTGTTGACTACAAGTGCCAAAACTCAGAGCATACAAGTTAAAGCACAAGCGGAAGCTTAACATGTCTGAATACAGACATCTACAAATGAAAAAGGCTGAGAAGCTTGACTATCTACCACATCCTGCCGAGGGCAGAAGATCGTAGCTGAGGTAACAAGCTAAACATCGAAGTCCAAGTGGAACTACTAGCGAGACTGACGTCTCTCTGCAAAACATAAAATAAGCAAACGTGAGTACAAACGTACTCAGCAAGACTTACATCAGAACTATCTACATATGCATCATTATCAACAAAGGGGGTGGTGGAGTTTGACTGCAGCAAGCCAGCTTTGACTCGATAGCTATCCTGAACTACATTTGCAAGTAACTCTTTTGAGGTAGCGCTGCGAGTCCACATATTCACCATATCAATACACCACTATGGATCCGCTCCCGTCTCCCTACGAGAACGCCATCCATAGAACTCACGCTTATCTTGCGAGTTTTAGAGTATCCACTTTCACTTGTCTATGAACTGTTATAGGCAACCCAGAAGTCCTTTACCGCGGACACGGCTATAAGAATAGATCATATTTACCCTGCAGGGGTGTACTTCTTCACACACGCCCTCACCACTTATCGCCGTTTACACGATATGTACTCGGCAACCTTCAAGCGGAAGCCCAGCAAGGGTGTCGGCCACGACCTACCTAAACACTCAAGTCTCTAGTCCAGGTTTATCGCCTATTCGGGTTCCATCCGCAGGAGTCCGCCGAGGTTTCCACTAACAGCCCCGAGCGATGTGTGCAGGGTTCCCGAGATACCAATCCGGCATTAAATTTTGCAGCCACGGTGTATCTACCGCATCATAGCCCACCCCTAGGGTCAGCGCTACGCACGGCCTCCAACACATATCCTACAAACACCAGAAACTAGTTGCAACTCCTGGACAGAGAACAAGGGTGGTTAAGAAGCCGAGAGAGTCAATTAAGGATCCCAATGTGTGGTAGTAACTGTTTCATGGATCACAAACACAGAACTCAGTTCCTGAGGACGGTTTCAATGAGACAACCCACCATGTATTCCTACATGGCCTCTCACCGCTACCTTTACCAAATCATCTTCACACACTTAGCTCACACACAGTAGGACATGTTCACACACCTCCGATTCATCCCCGATGAATCAGACCTGACTCAACTCTAAGCAGTAGCAGGCATGACAAACAAGCATGAATAAGTAGGCACAACAAGGCTCAAACAACTCCTACTCATGCTAGTGGGTTTCATCTAATTACTGTGGAATGACAGGTCATGCAGAGGATAAAGGGGTTCAGCTACCGCAGCAAGTAACAGATGAATCGTTGTTGTCCCAATGCAGTAAAAGAGAGTAGGAGCGAGAGAGTGGGATTGTATCGGAATGAACAAGGGGGTTTTGCTTGCCTGGCACTTCTGAAGATAATATAGTTCTTCATCGGTGTCATCGAACTCATCGTCGAAACCACGTCTATCGGAGAGGGGGCAAATACCGGCAAACAAGGAAGAACACAATCAATGCAATGCACAATATGATGCATGATCATGACATGTCAATATGCTGTGATTTGAGCTAATGCAACTAGCAACAGCTTAAATGAAGTTGGCTTGAATCAAAGATTCAAATTCAAACTCCATATGTGATGGTTTAAATGCCCTTTATATGATTTGTTCTAAACAGCAGCTATAAGTTGTTCTAACATGCATGAAAATTGTACAGATGGATAGATTGGATTTTTATGATCATTTTTCATATATAAATTATTTCATTTGGACTTACGGTTGAATTTCTATGATTTTTAGAAGTTTATACTATTTTCTGGAATTTCCTGAGTAAAAACAAATCCAGAAAAACCTATGTAACACCCCGGATACGACTTTCCATATTCGTAACTCCGACTCTTGCCCTTTCCGGAGATGTGATTTATTATTTCCTTCGGGGTTGGGTTTTGTCTGTTGTTTTGCATTTTGTTTTTGTTATGCATTTCATCTCATGGCATCATCGCATTTCATCCGCATGTTTTTCAAAACTTGCATCCGTTCGAGTTCCGCGGTTCTCTCCGTTGTCCGTTCGAGTCCGGATACACTCGCGCTGCGCGCTGCACCCCAATATATTATTTTATTAGTGGCATAATAATGTTCTCGGAATGGGTTGCAACTTGTCGTGCGGTCTTATTATAGTGTAGACAGGCCGCTGCCAAGTTTCATCGCATTCGGAGTTCGTTTGACTGCTTAACCGTTAAATATGTAACGGGTTATAGCGGTATTCTCGTCGGACGTTTTGGTCTCCGGAAACAGATGCGAGCCCTCCTCTCTCTTCTCCCCTCGCAGTCCTCCTGCAGCCCACCTAACCCCCCTCGCGTCCGAACCGCCCGATCGAGATCGGAGGGTTCAAAAACCCCCCAAGGACCTAACCCTAGCCCCCCCTTCCTTATATAAACACCTCCCACATGCCATTTTGGCCTTCCCCTTCCTCCTCTTCGAAATCCGTGCCCCAGCCACCTTCAGCCGCCGCTTCCCCCTCCAAATCCGGCGCGCCTCCACCTCCTCAGCGCCACTTGTCGCATCGCCATTGGCCCGCGCCGCCACAGCCACCGCCCTCGGCCTCTCCCGTAGCGCCACCTGGCCTCCCTGCGCCCCACTTCGCCGAGGCCCGCGGAAGCCCATCCGCGGCCCGCCCCGGGCCGAATCGGACCCGAGCCGCCCCGCTCGTGCGCCGCCCTCTCGCGCCCTCCCGCTCGATCCCGATGGGATCGGGAGCGCTCCCCGCCGCCCGCACTCCTCGGCCTCGCCGCCGGCGACGAACTCCCCCATCCCGGGTCGACGCCCCGCGCCTCCCTCTTCTTTCCCTTCGTCCTCCCTCTCTCTCACCCCGTCTCTCTCTCTCTCGCACAGGGTCGCCGTCCCCGTCGCCGGAGGTAGCCAGGTCGCCGCTCCCCTCGCCGCCGGCCTCGTCTCTGGCCAAGTCCGGCCGGGGATCGACCGGATCCGCCACCTGCGACCCCGCCGGACCCGATCTGCAGCCTCCGCCCCTCGCCGGCGCCCTCCCCATCGCCGTTGACGCCGGCCGCCGCCGCCTGGCATGTTCGGGAGGAGCCCGAGCTCGCCCTGTTGCCCCCAGGCCGGCCTGCCTCCTTCCCGCGTGGGCCTCCCTCGGCCCAGTCCGCGCCCCCCTCTGCCTGGCCCTCCTCCCTCACCGACCGGCCCATGGTGAGGCCCAGCCGGCCTGCCCCTCCAGCCTGCTCCATCCGAAGCCAGCGCCAGGCCCAGCCGGCCTCCCCGAGGCCCAGCGCCGCCCCTCTGCCTCCTCTCCGTCCGGGCCCTTGGCCCAGGGTGAGCTGCCTCCCCCAGCCCCTCTCTGTTGGGCCAGCCTGCAGTTTCGGCCCGCTTTCGTTTTTTTTTCCGTCTGCGATTTTGTCTAGTTTATCCAGGAATTACAGTTTTACAGATTGGACCCTAAACTTCATGCATATCCTAACTAATTAACCGTGCATCAGATCTAAATAAATTATATATGAAACTTGCTCAGAATTTTGTCTAGTTTCATAATATGCAGTTTTCATCCATGTTTAAAATGTTTAAAATGCTGTTTATTTAAATTTTGCATGTATACCATGTTAAAATGATTTAATTCATAACTAAATAACCGTAGCTCGGAATTAAATGTTCTTTATATGTAAATGGGGTGGAAAAATGCCTAGATTAACATGGTCCACTTTATTTTGCTGTTTAACAACATTAAAATTGTGTTTAGGGCAGATCTGTACCGAATCCATAATTTGCATATGGGGATTTTCCGAATTGTTGTTCGTTGTTTCGGCCTCATTTAAACTTGCCTAGATAGGTAGTTTCATTATGCTTCACCTCTTGCCATGTTTAACAACATTTAATATTGTTGGGTACCTAATCGGGAGAGAACTAAATAAGTGTTGTGGTGTTCCGTCAATATGCAACTCGTTGCATATTGAGCTCCACTTAACTTGTAGTGTTGTTTGTGCATATTGCCATGCCATGCCTCATTAAACCGGACATGCATCATATTTGTTTGTGCATCATGCCATGTTTATGATTGTGTGTTTACTATGTTGTTTGTTTCTTTCCGGGTTGCTTCTCTCGTTAGCTTCGGTTTCGTTCCGGAGTTGTGAGGATTCGTTCGACTTCGTCCGTTTGTCTTCTTCATGGTCTCGTTCTTCTTCCTTGCGGGATTTCAGGCAAGATGACCATACCCTCGAAATCACTTCTATCTTTGCTTGCTAGATGCTCGCTCTTTTGCTATGCCTATGCTACGATGCCTATCACTTGCTATATCAAGCCATCCCAAATTGCCATGAACCTCTAACCTTTTGCACCCTTCCTAGCAAACCGTTGTTTGGCTATGTTACCGCTTTGCTCAGCCCCTCTTATAGCGTTGTTAGTTGCAGGTGAAGTTGAAGTTTGTTCCTTGTTGGAACATGGAGATGTTGTTCCTTGTTGGAACATGTTTACTTGTTGGGTTATCACAATATATCTTATTTAATTAATGCATCTATATACTTGGTAAAGGGTGGAAGGCTCGGCCTTATGCAGTGTTTTGTTCCACTCTTGCCGCCCTAGTTTCCGTCATATCGGTGTTATGTTCCCGGATTTTTGCGTCCCTAACGCGGTCGGGTGATTTATGGGACCCCCTTGACAGTTCGCTTTGAATAAGACTTTTCCAGCAAGGCCCAACATTGGTTCTACTATTTGCCTCACCACCACCTACATTTCCCTTGGGAGTAATTAACCCAAGGGTCATCTTTATTCAGCCCCCGGGCCAATGCTTGTCTAAGTGTTGGTCCAAACTAGAGCACCGTGCGGGACCATCCCTTGGCAACATGGGTTACGTCGGTTCTGACGCTTCGCTTATCCGGTGTTGCCACGAGAGCGAGATATGTGCAGCTCCTATCGGGATTGTCGGCGATCGGGCGGTCTTCTGGACTTGTTTTATTGCTGTGAAATGTCTTGTAGCCGGATTCGAGACTGATCGGCTTCCGGGAGAAGGTCTATTCCTTCGTTGATCGCGAGAGCTTATCATGGGCTAAGTTGGGACACCCTGCAGGTTTGAACTTTCGAAAGCCGTGCCAGCGGTTATGTGGCAGATGGGAATTTGTTAATGTCGGTTGTAGAAAACCGAAGTTGATCTTAATTAAAATACACCAACCGTGTGCGTAACCGTGAGTGTCTCTTTTCGGGTTGATCGAGAGGAGAACACGGTTTCGGGTTATGTTTGGCGTAAGTAGGAGTTCAGGATCACTTCTTGATCATAGTTGTTCGACCGTGCTTTTGCCTTCTCTTCTCGCTCTCTTTTGCGTATGTTAGCCACCATATATGCTAGTCGCTTGCTGCAGCTCCACCTCACTACCTTGCCCTACCTTTAAGCTTAAATAGTCTTGATCTCGGGTGTGAGATTGCTGAGTCCCGTGACTCACGTGATACTTCAAACCAGTTTGCGGTGCCGATGAAACCGTGCGGTGATGCACCTGAGCTCAAGGAGGAGCTCGATGAAGATCTTGTTCATTGTGTTGTTTCGTTTCAGTTGTTGAGAGTGGAGCCAGTTGGGACGATCGGGATCTGTAGCATTTGGGGTAGTCTTCTTTTATTTTGGTTCCGTAGTCGGACCTTGATTGTATCTGTATGATGTAATGTTTTACTCATGTATTGTGTGAAGTGGCGATTGTAAGCCAACTATGTATCCCTTTCCTTATGTATTACATGGGTTGTGTGAAGATTACCTCACTTGCGACATTGCTTTCAATGCGGTTATGCCTCTAAGTCGTGCTTCGACACGTGGGAGATATAGCCGCATCGAGGGCGTTACAAGTTGGTAATCAGAGCCTTCCCCGACTTAGGAGCCCCTACTTGATTGTTTGCTGGCGTTGTTGAGTCTAGAATGGAAAATGTTTTGAGTCTTAGGATTATATATATCGGAGAGTAGGATTCTTTTTACTCCTCAGTCCCTTCGTCGCTCTGGTGAGGTATCCTGACGTAGAGTTTTGACTCTTCTCTTCTCAAATTTCACTAAAAATTTTTTTAGGATCACGTGGGTATCTTGGAATCGTTCCGATGGTTTTGTGACGAGAACATTGTTCTTGGTGCCTCGACATTTAGGGGTTGTGGCGGTGTCCGGGGAGTTGAGCTCGAGGTGTTGTCGTCACAATTTTATCGTTGCAGATTCGGAATACCGAGTTTTGCCGACATCGAAATCTCTTTTGTGCAGTTGTTGGTGAGATAACCCGATAGCCCAAGATCTTGTGGCGAGTGGAGTATTGCCATGACTTGTATAACGGATGTTTTTGAAGGTCGAGGTACACGATTTCGAGGATTTCTTGGTTATGTGTTGACGGATGGATACTGCTGGATCTAGGTATTGTTAGTTTGGGTGATATATTTTGTGTCCCTGTATCCCCAACACCAGATTGCATAACCAGAAAGTTTGGGAGTTTATAGGTGGGAATTCTAGTAGCTACGGGATATCTTTCCGGCGGATGTATGATTTGAGATTGGGGTTCAAAGTTTAGTGGTCCGCCCATTCACGGTCGATTTACAAGTGGTCGCGAGACGTCTTAAAGAATCCTTGGCTATGCTGATTCGGGGCGTCTTGTTTGTCATTCGTGACGTCCGCTATACGTCGTGTCGTGTGGGCCCCACCACGAACACTTTGGGCGAAATCTCTATCATGTGTTTGTTCCGCTCATTCGTGAAGCCAATCCTTTGTTTTGTTTTGTTTTGTGGTATTGAGTTGCTTCAATGTCAAGTGTGGATTCCATACCTTATTCTAAATGGTGTTCTCATGTTTCTATGTGAATACTAATCCTTCTTGATCATCGAGGTCGTCATGTTAATTCTTTTCCAACCGGCGTGTTTCTCTTCAAGTGAATCCGATCATTCCAACATTCGCAAGATCAATTCTAAGCTTTTTCTCAACGGTGTTCGTTTCATCCAACCCAAGTTGTTTTGATTTCCCGCCCTCCCACCCTTTTTCTTCAAGGACTCAGATTTCGTAATCAAGTATCCATTTTTATTGAGTGAAGTTTCTTCATTCTTTTCCTTTAATGTTTTATCCGGTGATTTCTCATGAAGACGCTAAGGAAGCTTTAACCTTATCATTGTTCCATTCTAATTTTCTTCTCCGGTGGATTTAAGTCAAGTTTTCAGTGTTGATCGTATTCTTTTCATCATTTCAAATGCTTTCTCATGTCGGTGCATCTCTTAATCATCCACTTCTCGCTATTCAATTGTTCCGGAGTGTTGAAGATATCTCAGAAGATTCTAGTTTCCATTCTCAATTCACTCAAGTTCTTTTGAGGATGCTATCTCATTCAAGCCATTTAATTCAACCGGTGCAATATCTATTTCAAACAATTGTTCAACGGTGGTTCTTTTGAGTGGGCCCTAACCCACAGGTCTTTTCCCAGGATCTTACCTAACTCTTCTAATTTTCAGGAACTATTCCCAAATTCATTGCAAAGTTTGACGTAAGAATGAATTATCATCAGTCTTGGTTTTCTCCAAGTCCTTCCAAATTATTTTCATTGTTGGTTCAACCTTCCTAATTTTCATTCCGGAGTGCTTCAATAATTCATGGTGATGTTCTCGTCGTCATTCTTCGATGTGAAGACTGAAGAAGAGTTTCTCTTAAATCTCGCTTCTTTCTCTTCAAGATTCATGGTTCTAGCTTCGTGCCATCCTCATAATTGTTTTGATTGTGAGAATTCTTTTAACCCACCCGGAGCATTTCAGGAGTCTTTTCAGTTTGATTCTTCGGAGCCCATCATCTCAGAATTATTCATTCAAGCATTCAACTCTGGTTTTCCAAATCTCACCGGTGCATCGTCGAAATATCCTCTAATCAGTTCATGATCTCTTCGTTCTAATGTGTCTAAATTTTGTCAAGCATCCTTATTCGTTTTACAATTCTTCCCGGTGATTTGTGCCTTTGCTACGTTCATTCTCTATTATTATGGTGGTTTGGTCAAGAGTTCTCTTTCTTTGTTATCACATCAATTTAATCGTTGTTTCAACCCTACCGGTGGTTCCATCAATACCTTCTCCAAGTTTGCGCTATATCTATCTTAATCTATTATACGAGAATAAGTAGTATGCAAAATCCATTGCTTGTCATCAATTTAAATTGGTGAAGGATAAGCATAATGTAATTCTTATTCTTGTTTCATCGAGTAAATTCTATTCCTTATTCCGGAGGTTCATCAAAATTCTTGATTTCATTTGTTCATCTTTCTTTCCGGAGTTCCAAGTTTTCTCGGCTATATCATTTCAAAGCTTCATCTTATCACTGCAAGGCTTCACCTTGTATTGTCAACTTCTCTTTCTTTTATCATCCTTTTGTTTACTGGAGTTCTTCATGGAGGCTCTACATGGTGGTTCGTCAAGGATTCATTTCTTTCTCGAATTGTTCTTCAAGATTTCTCTCGGAGTTTTGGTCCGCCAAGCTATACTCAAAATTGAACATGGTGCTCAACACATGTTTTGTTTTGAGGAGCTCAAGCATTCTTCTTCTTGCATTTCGAAGTGCAATTCTTTCTACCTTATCTCTTGAGATGGTGTTATGTCATTCTCGACAATTTGAGTTCGTGTTTCATGATTCACATGTTGTCAAGAATGAGGTATTTTAAATCCATCAATCTCTTCATTGGACTTATCTTGGGCTATATTTCACCTAAAGCTTTCTCTAAGGATTGTTGCTATTTATGGTGCTTATTAATGACCCAAGTTCTTCATTCGTCCTCCCGGTGATATAAGTTTCTCGTCTCCTTGTTGATATCAATCCAATCGTTTGTTTCCGTTGGTGGCAGAAACTCACCTCATAATTTTGAGATGTTTCCATAAGCCCACTACAAGCTTATTCATTTCGTTGTTGGTTTTTCAACAACTCCGTTCAATTCTTCTTTGCAAGGGTGCTTTTCCAAGTTCATTTGTGGCAGAAGTTGTCATTTTCTTCTCCATTCTGTTATTCCAACGATCTATCTTCTATTATTTCTTCCGGAGGCATTGTGATGTTGCTCTCTTCGACCCATCATCTTTCTTTTGTCAAGATCATGTTCTTTTCCTTGCTTATCGTTTTTAACCGGAGTATCATGTTTTCATTCGAGTTCTCTCATCTTATCAAGTTTTGCCTGCTTCCTCAACCGGAGAGCTGTCTGAAATCTTTCTAACCCTTTGTGCCATTCTTTCAATAGTTCCGGAGGCAGTATGTTGTTGATTTCATCAAGTATCATCCCATCTTCTCAAGTTCATGTTATATTCCATCCATGCTCAATCGGAGTGCTGCCCGAATTCTTCCTCTCTCATCTTGTTTTAAACGGAGTGGTTTCGAATTCTATCTTGTCCATTAAACTCTTGATTCATGCCTTTTCAACCTTCAAGTTATCGTAATGTTCCTTGTTCCTCTTTTCTAACGGATTGTTTGCATTCTCGTTCATCTTCGTTGTTTTCTTTCTTTCATTTTGCTCAACCTCTCAAGGTTCATGGTTTCACTCGTTTGTCAAAGAAGCAACTTAGGTTTACCTCTCATCTTCCTCTTCCTTTTCCCTCCGGTGCCATCCTAGATCTCGGGACGAGATCCTCTCGTAGTGGTGGAGTGTTGTAACACCCCGGATACGACTTTCCATATTCGTAACTCCGACTCTTGCCCTTTCCGGAGATGTGATTTATTATTTCCTTCGGGGTTGGGTTTTGTCTGTTGTTTTGCATTTTGTTTTTGTTATGCATTTCATCTCATGGCATCATCTGCATTTCATCCGCATGTTTTTCAAAACTTGCATCCGTTCGGGTTCCGCCGGTTCTCTCCGTTGTCCGTTCGAGTCCGGATACACTCGCACGCGCTCGCTGCACCCCAATATATTATTTTATTAGTGGCATAATAATGTTCTCGGAATGGGTTGCAACTTGTCGTGCGGTCTTATTATAGTGTAGACAGGCCGCCTGCCAAGTTTCATCGCATTCGGAGTTCGTTTGACTGCCCAACCGTTAAATATGTAACCGGGTTATAGCCGGTATTCTCGTCGGACGTTTTGGTCTCCGGAAGCAGATGCCGGGCCTCCTCTCTCTTCTCCCCTCGCAGTCCTCCCGCAGCCCACCTAACCCCCCCTCGCGTCGGAACCGCCCGATCGAGATCGGAGGGTTCAAAACCCCAAGGACCTAACCCTAGCCCCCTTCCTTATATAAACACCTCCCACATGCCATTTTGGCCTTCCCTTCCTCCTCTTGAAATCCTGCCCCAGCCACCTTCGGCCGCCGCTTCCTCCAAATCCGGCGGCTCCACCTCCTCAGCGCCACTTGTCGATCGCCATTGGCCGCGCCGCCACAGCCACCGCCTCGGCCTCTCCCGAAGCGCCACTGGCCTCCTGCGCCCCCCGCCGAGGCCCGCGGAGCCCATCCGCAGCCCGCCCGGGCGAATCGGACCCGAGCCGCCCGCTCGTGCGCCGCCCTCTCGCGCCCTCCGCTCGATCCCGATGGGATCGGGGCGCCTCCGCCGCCCGACTCCTCGGCCTCGCCGGCGGCATTGAACTCCCCATCCGGGTCGGCGCCCGCGCCTCCCTCTTCTTTCCCTTCGTCCTCCCTCTCTCTCACCCGTCTCTCTCTCTCTCTCGACAGGTCGCCGTCCCGTCGCCGGAGGTAGCCAGTCGCGCTCCCTCGCCGCGGCCTCGTCTCGCCAAGTCCGCCGAGATCGACCGGATCCGCCACCTGCGACCCGCCGGACCCGATCTGCAGCCTCCGCCCCTCGCCGGCGCCCTCCCCATCGCCGTTGACGCCGGCCGCCGCCGCCTGGCATGTTCGGGAGGAGCCCGAGCTCGCCCTGTTGCCCCCAGGCCGGCCTGCCTCCTTCCCGCGTGGGCCTCCCTCGGCCCAGTCCGCGCCCCCCTCTGCCTGGCCCTCCTCCCTCACCGACCGGCCCATGGTGAGGCCCAGCCGGCCTGCCCCTCCAGCCTGCTCCATCCGAAGCCAGCGCCAGGCCCAGCCGGCCTCCCCGAGGCCCAGCGCCGCCCCTCTGCCTCCTCTCCGTCCGGGCCCTTGGCCCAGGGTGAGCTGCCTCCCCCAGCCCCTCTCTGTTGGGCCAGCCTGCAGTTTCGGCCCGCTTTTTTTTTTCGTCTGCGATTTTGTCTAGTTTATCCAGAATTACAGTTTTCTGATTGGACCCTAAACTTCATGCATATCCTAACTAATTAACGTGCATCAGATCTAAATAAATTATATATGAAACTTGCTCAGAATTTTGTCTAGTTTCATAATATGCAGTTTTCATCCATGTTTAAAATGTTTAAAATGCTGTTTATTTAAATTTTGCATGTATACCATGTTAAAATGATTTAATTCATAACTAAATAACCGTAGCTCGGAATTAAATGTTCTTTATATGTAAATGGGGTGGAAAAATGCCTAGATTAACATGGTCCACTTTATTTTGCTGTTTAACAACATTAAAATTGTGTTTAGGGCAGATCTGTACCGAATCCATAATTTGCATATGGGGATTTTCCGGAATTGTTGTTCGTTGTTTCCGGCCTCATTTAAACTTGCCTAGATAGGTAGTTTCATTATGCTTCACCTCTTGCCATGTTTAACAACATTTAATATTGTTGGGTACCTAATCGGGAGAGAACTAAATAAGTGTTGTGGTGTTCCGTCAATATGCAACTCGTTGCATATTGAGCTCCACTTAACTTGTAGTGTTGTTTGTGCATATTGCCATGCCATGCCTCATTAAACCGGACATGCATCATATTTGTTTGTGCATCATGCCATGTTTATGATTGTGTGTTTACTATGTTGTTTGTTTCTTTCCGGGTTGCTTCTCTCGTTAGCTTCGGTTTCGTTCCGGAGTTGTGAGGATTCGTTCGACTTCGTCCGTTTGTCTTCCTCATGGTCTCGTTCTTCTTCCTTATGGATTTCAGGCAAGATGACCATACCCTCGAAATCACTTCTATCTTTGCTTGCTAGATGCTCGCTCTTTTGCTATGCCTATGCTACGATGCCTATCACTTGCTATATCAAGCCATCCCAAATTGCCATGAACCTCTAACCTTTTGCACCCTTCCTAGCAAACCGTTGTTTGGCTATGTTACCGCTTTGCTCAGCCCTCTTATAGCGTTGTTAGTTGCGGTGAAGTTGAAGTTTGTTCCTTGTTGGAACATGGAGATGTTGTTCCTTGTTGGAACATGTTTACTTGTTGGGTTATCACAATATATCTTATTTAATTAATGCATCTATATACTTGGTAAAGGGTGGAAGGCTCGGCCTTATGCCTGGTGTTTTGTTCCACTCTTGCCGCCCTAGTTTCCGTCATATCGGTGTTATGTTCCCGGATTTTTGCGTCCCTAACGCGGTCGGGTGATTTATGGGACCCCCTTGACAGTTCGCTTTGAATAAGACTTTTCCAGCAAGGCCCAACATTGGTTCTACTATTTGCCTCACCACCACCTACATTTCCCTTGGGAGTAATTAACCCAAGGGTCATCTTTATTCAGCCCCCGGGCCAATGCTTGTCTAAGTGTTGGTCCAAACTAGAGCACCGTATGGACCATCCCTTGGCAACATGGGTTACGTCGGTTCAGACGCTTCGCTTATCGGTGTTGCCACGAGAACGAGATATGTGCAGCTCCTATCGGGATTGTCGGCGCGATCGGGCGGTCTTGCTGGACTTGTTTTATTGCTGTGAAATGTCTTGTAGCCGGATTCCGAGACTGATCGGCTTCCGGGAGAAGGTCTATTCTTCGTTGATCGCGAGAGCTTATCATGGGCTAAGTTGGGACACCCCGCAGGTTTGAACTTTCAAAGCCGTGCCCGCGGTTATGTGGCAGATGGGAATTTGTTAATGTCGGTTGTAGAAAACCCGAAGTTGATCTTAATTAAAATACACCAACCGTGTGCGTAATCGTGAGTGTCTCTTTTCGGGTTGATCGAGAGGAGAACACGGTTTCTGGGTTATGTTTGACGTAAGTAGGAGTTCAGGATCACTTCTTGATCATAGTTGTTCGACCGTGCTTTTGCCTTCTCTTCTCGCTCTCTTTTGCGTATGTTAGCCACCATATATGCTAGTCGCTTGCTGCAGCTCCACCTCACTACCTTGCCCTACCTTTAAGCTTAAATAGTCTTGATCTCGCGGGTGTGAGATTGCTGAGTCCCCGTGACTCACAGATACTTCCAAACCAGTTTGCAGGTGCCGATGAAACCGTGCGGGTGATGCACTGAGCTCAAGGAGGAGCTCGATGAAGATCTTGTTCATTGTGTTGTTTCGTTTCATTGTTCAAGAGTGGAGCCAGTTGGGACGATCGGGATCTGTGTAGCATTTGGGGTAGTCTTCTTTTATTTTGGTTCCGTAGTCGGACCTTGATTGTATCTGTATGATGTAATGTTTTACTCATGTATTGTGTGAAGTGGCGATTGTAAGCCAACTATGTATCCCTTTCCCTTATGTATTACATGGGTTGTGTGAAGATTACCTCACTTGCGACATTGCTTTCAATGCGGTTATGCCTCTAAGTCGTGCTTCGACACGTGGGAGATATAGCCGCATCGAGGGCGTTACAACCTATTACTGCGCCAGCATCGCGTCATACTGACCTCAGCAGGTCAACAGAGCAGCCACGGTCAAACCTGACGCGTGGGTCCCGCATGCCAGTGTGACAAGGTAAGAACAGATGCTGACCAGTGGGTCCGGGTCAACATACACGTCAGCATAGTCAAAGCAGACGCGTGGGCCCGCTGCAATTAAATTAACCTTAAACTATTTTTATTAGCCGATTAGTTAGGCAGTGGGGCCCGGCTGTCATCGACTCAGGTGGTAGTTAGTGGGGTGATTAGCCCCTAACAACCGGATTAGGTCGGCGGTTAGTCGCCGGCGACGTCCAGAGACGGCGGCGTTGCTCGGGTTTTGCCCTCCGGCTACCAAATGGGCGGCGGAGGGGCTCTACGTGAAGCCCGGGTCCGTGCGCATCCAACGGAGCAAACAGGGTGAGCTGGGGTGGCCGTAATCCTCGCCGGCGTCGAGCTCAGCGGCTGCCGGACCTCGGACGTTGGCGGAAACGGCGCAAAGAAGGACGGGAAGGCGCGGAGTTAGCTCCTACAAGCCCAAAGCGATGCGGTGAGCACGTGGGTGTGATCGGTTGGGGGCTACGGTGACTGTGGCCACGGCGACGAGGGGCTCAGGCGGCGGCGCGATTCGGTCGTCGGCGAAGCGGCGGCTATGGCGGGGGAAAAGATCACGAGAGCAAGGGGGAGGAGGCAGGGGCTCACGGCAAGTCGGTTGGAGAAGACGGCGAGCTCGGGGGAGGTCTGACGGCGACCTAGCGAAGCCGGCGATCTCGGGCGCTGGAGGTTGAAGACGACGGTGATGGCGGCGTTGCAGGGGCTCCCCTGGTGCGTTGCTCGGCAAGGAGGGGAAGGTGGTTTAGGCGGGGCTCCTTGGTGCGTTGGAGAGGCGTGGCAGTGGCCCTGGCCGCGGCGAACGGCGTCGGTGTGTTCCGGCAATGCTCTCGGGTGAGCTCGGGGGAGAGGGCTAGAGAGGGAGGGAGAGAGCGACGAGTGAGGGGGAGGAGAGAGGGGACTCGGGCGTCTCCAGGCGCAGGTCAGGACGAGGAAGGGCAAGCAGGAGGTGGCGGGGAGACGTGGCCGCGGTCGCTCGCGTTCGGGCACGCAACTGCTTCGGGGCGAGGGGAGGAAGACGATTGGCAGCTGGGCTGCATGGAAGCCGGCCGCGCAGGTGGGCTGGTGTCTCTGGTGGGCCTCAAGGTAAGTCCAGGTAAGGTCTGTTCCTTTCCTGTTTTTTTCCTTTTCTATTTCTGTTATTTTTCTTTGATTTGATTTAGAACATCAACTCATTTTTATAAACTTTCTGTAAATTGTTATGTGAGCTCAGGACTAGCCCAAGGTCACATGCAACTTACAAAATGTTTGAGCTTTATTTCTTATATAATAGAAATAAATCCAACTCAAATATTTATTGATTTAAATCCAAATGGCCAAAATAATTCCTCAAAAATGTTCCATAATTTTGGTTTGGACCAAAACCCTTGCCAAAAATATTAAACATCATTTGAAGAGCATTTTGGAAACATTGGATGCAAGTTTAAGGGTTCGTGCCCCTTTTTTTAAGGATTTTCTGAGGCTTGAGAATACCCTCAATTCAAATTTCACTGGAATTTAGACATGATGCATGAAGCACTCTGATGCAACTAATTGCAGGCAGTAATCTAGGGCTGTGACAACTCACCCCACTAAACAAGAATCTCGCCCGAGATTCAAGGCGTGAGGTAAGAAGACGAGGGATGAAAGCTAACACAATCTTCATGACCCGTTGCATTCTTGAAGGTGTTGATTCATTGCATCAAATTGATCTTGACGTCTTTGCTTTCGAGATCTCCATCCAACACGTTGATGGCAGAAAGAAACTCCATCGGAAAGGATCATTGAAGCTCTTCATACCAGGCTAATGGCAATTCACAAACGATCATTTGAAGGAATTCGAAGAAATGGCATACTCAGTTTGGAAGGAAAACTACGGTTATAGGGCAATTCGACAAATGGAAGGCACATTCCAATTGATACCGAGGATGTAACCTAGTGCCTGAGCATGCCTTCCAGAACTTGAGGATTTCCAAATTCATCAGGGCTTTACCAGCATCCGTGCCGAGGATCCTGGCAACACCTCATACTACGATGATGAATAGTGATGGATGATGCGGATATAAAGGAGGATAACACCTTCTCAGACTTCCCCTTAGCGGGGCTATGGAACAGAATTTGGATGATCGATCGAGAGACATTTAGCACTCTGCTTCTAATGTTCTCCTTGATGTGCTAGCGTAATCCATTCATAGATATGGTTTGATATCTAGAACATCAAGTAAAAGGTCGGACTTCGGATCACAAAAATCCATAAGGAACAACTACTGGAATAAAATCTACGAGATCCTTATGGGGAGGTGGCCAACTTTCTCAATCAAGATACTACAAAAATAAGTCTTCCAGCTGGGTATGTTGGCCACAACATCCACTTTACTGGGTTACAAAGAGACCAATATTATAGTTCTTGAGAAATATTCCAACCATCATATCTGCCCGAGATTCAGATCTGGTTGGTGACAGGATATTTCAGACATCATGTCTGGAAAAGAAAGTTTGCAACACAAATTGACAAGACGATGTTGCGAGATTCTCGGGAAACGAACTGTAATAGCAAGCTCCAAAACATGAGCTGGTTCTGCTACACACATGTGAACACGCGGTCCCAGACAAGCATGACCACACAGTAGTCTTACAACGAAACACTACCGAGTTCAGGTGGGGAACCATCGTCGAGGATATCAAAGTCTTGTGCATTACCATGGATTAGCACTTAACTCCTTCTCCTAGAACAAATCAGTCAGTGGCTTGGTGTGCTAGGGAATACATATGGAGTGGAGGTAATTAATCTACCAAACCATAGAATACATTCGCACATGCATAACTGACCTGGGATGGTACCAGAGGAAATAAAAACCATCTTTTCGAACTCATGGCGGCAACTTGCACAAAATGCACATGAATTCGAGGAGGTCACTTCTTCCATCCAAGCATAAGCTTCATGAACGGAACACGAAGGCATTGCTTACAAAGTTTTCAACACTAGGTTGATGTTCAACATGAATCATGGGGGAGACAAAATGCTACTGATGGGCTCAACGGCAACTCATCGGAATTTCCATATCACTGGACTTCCACCATCATGTGAACACGGTGATAGCATTGATCAGACCAAAAGATGTAATGGTGTATGCTCGAGGGATCAACCACGAGTAAGACAACATTACGAACATCGTTGGTTCTGATTTGACTTGACAATAGCCCATACTCAAGTCAAAGTTTTGACAAGGCAATAGATCCAACAACTGATCACGAGGACCAATCAATGGAGATATCATCTTTCTTCAACACATACACACACAGAAGATATCCCTTAGATATGAACTAAGTCAAACAAGCTTTTATCTTCCAACTCTCCAAGTTGTTGTCTAGCTTAACCAACTAGCTCAGGGATATCCAACACAGATTCTTGGAGAAAGGGTGGTTCACAAGAAACCAACTTGATCACGAGCTCAACATAACAGTCAGGAAACAACCCGGTAACACTTCCAAGAAGATATTTGGAAAGTCACGAACCACCGGTATGTTAATAAGCTCGAGAACAATCTTGCTTTTGAGGGCAAGACGATATGATCAAATGAGTGAGGACTTGACAAGATCCTAACTCATCAATCGAAGTGTGCACCAGAAATAAGGATTATGTAGCACGATCAATCTTAGGATGATGATTTATTAACCAACACGCTAAGGATGAGAATATTGTCCATTAGCTACCAGGCAACGAGTTGCTCGGAGTATTGATTTCACACATCACAATTCACTTGTCGGCATTCCGGTTACAACAACACGAGGACCGAGGAATGAATGATGATGGTGAGAAGTATCACTACGTCAAGAATTCATGAGAGTTGGTGCAGTTCTCATGACAATTCTGACATAAAGGGGGTTATACTCCAAGGTAGAACAGAACAAAGCTGAATTGGCATTTTGATCTGCGGGATACAACTACTTTGACCCAATCCTAGAAATGGATGAGGTACTGGAGTTTGTTTCTCCTAGTCATTCCAGAATAGAATGGTTCGACGGACCACAAGAATAATAGGCATCGATGAACACGAATGCACAATTACTCCTGACTATCAATTGATAGACGAAGGTCGGAATACAACTGAAGAGGGACAACTCAAAGGAACATATAACTTTTTGAGTTGTGGATGCATAGATTAGTATGTCGAACCAAGTTCAACATGTTTCTTCCGGATAACCCATGCGGAAAGATAGAACTAGCAGATTCACAATTATGAATGGAGAACTCCGCAAGAGCACTCTGATGGTGATCTTTTGGTTCAAATAACTTCTGCCTTAATGGTTCATGGTATTTGGAAAAAGGAAATACCACGGACCTCGAGGACTAATGCAAAGGTTACTAATATCCTAAAGGTACGAGCAACACTAACAACATGAGGTAAGTAGGAAATCTCGGGTTCAGAAACCCAGGAGTAGAATACCTACTACTAAGTGGCATCACGGAATGCTTTCAAGAAATGGTGGCCAGAATCATCACACTGGGGATGCAAAGCATTGCTAGATTACCAAGTGGTCCTCTTAAGACACCTAGGGTCATAATAATAACTCCAACATATATGACGAGGTAACGGAGTATCTCAACTCGACGATTAGTGTGGTTAATCTGGCCCAAAGGAACATCAAAACAGGAGGAAGGGATTTGCAAATGCTTCAAACTATTTAAAAACCTGGGATGACTCGGACAGCATAATGGCTGTAAATGCTCAAAATGATTTGAGACATCCTGCAAAATAGTGGCATGACCACTCAACATCACAATATCAAGGTTCTGGTTCAACTGAGAACATGCCAGAAGTAGTAGAAACTGAATTGAGGCTTGAAACTATCAATTCTATAAGTCTATGGATTAGTAACACGTCATCCTGATAGATAGATGAGAAGCCTAGTTCTTAAACCCCGTAGAAGAGAAGAGGATGACTCAGATTAGAAGGCCATGAGGTATAAGGAGTAAAAAGAGCCTTACGTTCCCTTCCACAATCAATTCCCTTATATATCTAAAGCATTTCTAGACTCAACTTCGACCAGTTTGGCTTGGTAATCCTACAGGCAGTCAGGCACTGATACCAACGCTGTCAGGACCCCGATTCCAAGTCACATCGATCTAGCCGGTAACACCTCATATCACTTTGCAGCCTCACGCACGGTATTCCCACGGTGTCACCTTACCATGGCCGGGACCGTTTGGCGCCTTTTGGCTCACGATATGATAGTGTCGCTAGCATCCATATGACAGAGAACCGGGCCGACATGGCTAGTCGTGAAACCAAAGCGGCACTAACCCATGGGGACAGGCATACATGAATCACATCGAGCATGTCGGTCGTCAACGTGTGAATCCGGGCTGTAGCACTGGCTAACAGGACTCGGTATCCCGGCTGTAGCAGGCTAGGCGGGACTCGGATGTCACCCGTGACATTTCCCAAGGGATGATACAGAACGAAGTGAAACACATGCCGCCAGTCAAGTGTCCAAAGCAAGTAGTCTTTGGGCTAGCAGGACTCGGTGAACCGGTCTCATAGCGGACTACTATCGCTCAGAGGCACTAGACTACATTTCCCCATATGAGAGGCTGCCAAGGATAAACAACTAGATTGTCGGATCCCACACATACCAAGCATTTCAAACATACACACAATATGCTCAATATGTGTTAATACAACATGGCATCACAACATAACTCTACGACTCAAATATTTATTCATTAGGCTCCGAGGAGCGAGATATTGGGTCTCATGACCCAACACTCAGAGCATACAAGTCAAAGCACAAGCGGAAGCTTAACATGTCTGAATACAGACATCTACAAATGAAAAAGGCTGAGAAGCCTGACTATCTACCACATCCTACCGAGGGCACAAGATCGTAGCTGAGGTAACAAGCTAAACGTCGAAGTCCAAGCGGAACTACTAGCGAGACTGACGTCTCTCTGCAAAACATAAAATAAGAAAACGTGAGTACAAACGTACTCAGCAAGACTTACATCAGAACTATCTACATATGCATCATTATCAACAAAGGTGGTGGTGGAGTTTGACTGCAGCAAGCCAGCTTTGACTCGGTGGCTATCCTGAACTACGACTGCAAGTAACTCTTTTGAGGTAGTGCACACGAGTCCACATATTCACCATATCAATACACCACTATGGATCCGCTCCCGTCTCCCTACGAGAATGCCATCCATAGCACTCACGCTTATCTTGCGAGTTTTAGAGTATCCACTTTCACTTGTCTATGAACTGTTATAGGCAACCCAGAAGTCCTTTACCGCGGACACGGCTATTCGAATAGATCATATTAACCCTGCAGGGGTGTACTTCTTCACACACGCTCTCACCACTTATCGCCGTTTACACGATATGTACTCGGCAACCTTCAAGCGGAAGCCCAGCGAGGGTGTCGGCCACGACCTACCTAAACACTCAAGTCTCTAGTCCAGGTTTCTCGCCTATTCGGGTTCCATCCATGAGGAGTCCGCCGAGGTTTCCACTAACGGCCCCGAACAATGTGTGCAGGGTTCCCGAGATACCAAGCGGGCATTCGTACACCGGCCACGTGTATCTACCGCATCATAGCCCACCCCTAGGGTCAGCGCTACGCACGGCCTCCAACACATATCCTACAAACACCAGAAACTAGTTGCAACTCCTGGACAGAGAACAAGGGTGGTTAAGAAGCCGAGAGAGTCAATTAAGGATCCCAATGTGTGGTAGTAACTGTTTCATGGATTACAAACACATAACTCAGTTCCTGAGGACGGTTTCAATGAGACAACCCACCATGTACTCCTACATGGCCTCTCACCGCTACCTTTACCAAATCGTGTTCACACACTTAGCTCACACAAGAGGACATGTTCACACACCTCCGATTCATCCCGATGAATCGACCTGACTCAACTCTAAGCGTAGCAGGCATGACAAACAAGCATGAATAAGTAGGCACAACAAGGCTCAAACAACTCCTACTCATGCTAGTGGGTTTCATCTAATTCTTGTGGAATGACAGGTCATGCAGAGGATAAAGGGTTCAGCTACAGCAAGTAATGAGATGAATTGTTGTTGTCCTAATGCAGTAAAAGAGAGTAGGAGCGAGAGAGTGGGATTGTATCGGAATGAACAAGGGGGTTTTGCTTGCCTGGCACTTCTGAAGATAATATAGTTCTTCATCGGTGTCATCGAACTCATCGTCGAAACCACGTCTATCGGAGAGGGGGCAAATACCGGCAAACAAGGAAGAACACAATCAATGCAATGCACAATATGATGCATGATCATGACATGTCAATATGCTGTGATTTGAGCTAATGCAACTAGCAACAGGTTAAATGAAGTTGGCTTGAATCAAAGATTCAAATTCAAACTCCATATGTGATGGTTTAAATGCCCTTTATATGATTTTTTTCTAAACAGCAGCTATAAGTTGTTCTAACATGCATGAAAATGGTACAGATGGATAGATTGGATTTTTATGATCATTTTCATATATAAATTATTTCATTTGGACTTACGGTTGAATTTCTATGATTTTTAGAAGTTTATACTATTTTCTAGAATTTCCGAGTAAAACAAATCAGAAAAACCTATTATCGCGCCAAAGATCGCGTCATCTCGACCTCAAGAGGTCAACAGAGCAGCCACGGTCAAACGTGGCGTGGGTCCCGCATGCCGGTGTGACAAGGCAAGAACAGAATCTTGACGGTGGGTCGGGTCAACGACACGTCAAGATAGTCAAAGCGCGCGTGGGCCCGCTGCAATTAAATTAACCTTAAACTATTTTTATTAGCCGATTAGTTAGGCAGTGGGGCCCGGCTGTCATCGACTCAGGTGGTAGTTAGTGGGGTGATTAGCACCTAACAACCGGATTATGTCGGCGGTTAGTCGCCGGCGACGTCCAGAGATGGCGGCGTTGCTCGGGTTTTGCCCTCCGGCTACCAAATGGGCGGCGGAGGGGCTCTACGTGAAGCCCGGGTCCGTGCGCATCCAACGGAGCAAACACAGGCGGCTGGGTGGTCCGTAATCCTCGCCCGGCGCCGAGCTCGGTGCTGCCGGACCTCGGACGTTGGCGGAAACGGCGCAAAGAAGGGCGGGAAGGCGCGGGGTTAGCTCCTACAAGCCCTAAGCCCTGGTGCGTTGCTCGGCAAGGAGGGGAAGGTGGTTGAGGCGGGGCTCCTTGGTGCGTTAGAGAGGCATGGTAGTGGCCCTGGCCGCGGCGAACGGCGTCGGTGTGTTCCGGCGATGCTCTCAGGTGAGCTCGGGGGAGAGGGCTAGAGAGGGAGGGAGAGAGTGACGAGTGAGGGGGAGGAGAGAGGGGACTCGGGCGTCTCCAGGCGCAGGTAAGGACGAGGAAGGGCAAGCAGGAGGTGGCAGGGAGACGTGGCATGGTCGCCAAGCGTTCAGCACGCAGCTGCTTGGGCGAGGGAGGAAGACGATTGGCAGTGGGCTGCCTGAAGCGGGCCGCAGGTGGGCTGGTGTCTCTGGTGGGCCTCAAGGTAAGTCAGGTAAGGTCTGTTCCTTTCTGTTTTTTTCCTTTTCTATTTCTGTTATTTTGCTTTGATTTGATTCGAACATCAACTCATTTTTATAAACTTTCTGTAAATTGTTATGTGAGCTCAGGACTAGCCCAAGGTCACATGCAACTTACAAAATGTTTGAGCTTTATTTCTTATATAATAGAAATAAATCCAACTCAAATATTTATTGATTTAAATCCAAATGGCCAAAATAATTCCTCAAAAATGTTCCATAATTTTGGTTTGGACCAAAACCCTTGCCAAAAATATTAAACATCATTTGAAGAGCATTTTGGAAACATTGGATGCAAGTTTAAGGGTTCTTGCCCCTTTTTTTTAAAGGATTTTCTGAGGCTTGAGAATACCCTCAATTCAAATTCCACTGGAATTTAGACATGATGCATGAAGCACTATGATGCAACTAATTGCAGGCAGTAATCTAGGGCTGTGACACAACCGCATCCGAAAAACATTCATACACAATGGCCGCCTACACACATCTGTGGCCGAAATCGCCTCCGCCCACTATTTGGGACACTGGGATTACCATCCTACCCCGACCAGCAGAGAGGTCCGAATTTAAGAGGGGGCAAAGTTTGTACTTTCCCAAATTTCAAACAAGCGCGCCCCATCTTCTATTCTAAAAAGCCAAAAAGAAGTGCGTCCCAGCATCAAAGCATGGTTCCCCACCCGTCGATTCCCCATTCAGTACTCTCAGGCGCCAAAACTACCTCTCCACCAGCCCTTGAAACCCGGCGTCCTCCGTCCGCCACCCCATCCCACCCATCAACCGCCTCCTCCATCATGCCGGAGCCGATACCCGACGCCGTCAGTCCACCATAACCTCAACCGCAACGCCCTCCACGGCTAGTATTTGAAGCCGAGGCTGAGCCGTCTGTGCGAGCCATTTCAACCACGCCGTCTCATGCCTCACCGCTGCCGCTCCAACTCGCCACCCTCCACAAAGACCGAGCTGTTCTCGCTACGCCATCCTTCGCCGCCCGGATATGCTTCCCCTCCGCCGACATATGGCCACGGCAACATAGTCAACAATTTGGCCATGGGTTCGTCCAAGCCTGCACCCTCCAGAACATCGGTTTCCCCGGTAAAAAGAAGAAGATCGGCGCGACATGTGGAGGTGACCACACCGGCAACCGAAAAAGGTACTCCTCTTCCCTTATTCGTGCAAATCTTACGTCCCGCTATGCGGTATTCATCCCTGAAGACACTAGTTGACCGCTTCTTCTTGATACTAGATGTTCCTAGTAACTCGCGATGCACAAGGTTTCTCCCCATATACTATTTCACCTTAGATAGAGGTCTGTCGCCCCCCTGAATTTCAATTTTGGCCAGTTGATTCCCAATTAACGGAAGCATTCCCCATCGCAACAGGCCCTAGTACGCTTATTGCGCTGGGAAGCAGCGCCTTGGTGTTTATCTTAGGCGTGCAGCGGCCTAGAGCTACTGGCGCCCGATCTGGAGGTCGGCTGGGATTAAGGGTGGCCTGGGCGCTGCCAAGCACGGGCGGTGGTGTGAGGTCGATGGGAGGGCGGGCGCAGAGGCAGGGGTCAGGCGGTGGTGTTGTTGGCGGTTCGAGAAAGATAAATCAACAAGATGATTGGCGGGAGGTAGACGAAGTCCATCTGCCTGTTCCTTATAGATCGGACGGTTCATTAAAAAATTGATGACCTATTTATTTTCATCATTGTTATCTTAGATATGACCACATGTGGTGGTGTGTTTGGAGAGTACCTGCATTTCTGTGCTCATATATTACAAAATCATACGGAGTAGAATCTAATTTTGTTTGCCATGCAATGTTGTAGAGCTATCATATGTCTCCTGTCATTTATTTTTCAGCCACCTGCTATCTGCTACTTTTATAGTGCACTAGTTCTGCACACACTTCACCCTTACTCTCACTATTGTGTTTTTATGCAAGGGTATTTCAGACTCTGCTGCCATGAGAGAAGCCAAAATAAAAGAGAGAAGTCGATCCAGCTCAGATGTGGGTCGGCAAGACACGTTCTAGCGCTATAAAGGGTGCAGTGTCAGCAGATGGAGACGGTAAATGTAGCTCTGTAGTTGATGACCTCGCTCGCAATGAACCACCATCCCAGGTGCTTGCTTTAACTTCGCGGTGTCATATGTGGTTGCATGTTCCATATGGTGTCTAGCTTGTATTCGAAAGGCCGAAGTTGGTAAGATAAGGAAAGATATTTTTTACATGAACCACCATCCCGTGAGCACCAGAAGACAAATAGCTAGTCAGGGCACTGGCCGAGCCAGTGACAAGCCTAGCAAAGATAGGCATCACCTGGAAGCCAACTAAAAAGCTGCGATGGTGGCGAAGCAGCCTGCCTCCCACCAGGCTCTCAGGTCCTAGATGATCATGCTCACCACTCCAGCCGGATGTCTAGCTTGTATTCCTTCCAATTTGGTTAAATTGCATCTGCTTAGCTTACACATTATACCTTTGAATATGACATGCCTTTCTGTTTTTGGTACATACTAGTACATCTGTGTATTAACCATGTTCTTACATCAAACTAATGTTCTTGTGTATCCCTCATCAATCACTTATGACGAGGCAGGCAGGCAAGGGGACTACTCCTCATTTAAAGAATGCAGCGTCAGCCTCCCGACATGATTCTTAACTGAAATGCTAGATGAAGATAGTGAACGTAGCTCTGTAGTTGATTACAGCATTTCCCCTACACTAGCATCGCAGGTGCTTGCTCTAACTTGGGAGCGTGATATGTGGTTGCATGTTGCATATGGTGTCTAGATTGTAATTCTTCCAATCTAGTTAAACTGCATGTGCTAGTCTCGCTTAGCTTATACATTATACAATTAATGTGACATGCCTTCTGTATTTAGTACATAGTACATCTGTCTATTAAGCATGTCCTTCCATAAAACTATTGTTTTTGTATCCGCATCAATCAACATGATGAGACACCTTTAGTATATGCAGTGTGATATTAGTTGCATCTTTCATATGATTTATAGCATGCGCTGCTTCTAATTTGTTGAAATTCCATTTATGATGGGACGCTTTTAACTTGGCAGAGTCATATTGGTTGCATCTTTCATGTGGTGTCTAGCTTGCATTGCTTCTTATTTGCTGGAATGGTTTCTGCTTAGTTTACACAAACAGTTGTGAACATGCCATGTCGTCCTGTTTTTCGTACATATTCCATCCTGGTATCATGTGTTTGCCTTAAATCAAAGTAGTGATTGTCAGTATCATGCATGAATGAGTTCTGAAGAGATAATTTTATTGCTTTTTCTTGTCGGTCTTACTTGACAATTCAAAATCAATAAAGCGGAAGGAAGTTAGCAAGGCAGCGGATAAAGGTGATCCTTCGAGCGAAGGGCCTCTCAGCTTCTACTCCTCCACACCCCAAGATGATTTCCAAGACAACACATGCATAGACACTCAACAAAGCTGTGTTTATGATGAGCAAGTCTCCCCTAGTGTAGCATCACCGGTGCTCCCTCTAACTTGGCACTGTTATATGTGGTTGCATGTTATGTGTGATGTCTAGCTTGTATTGCTTCTAATTTTGTTGAATTCCATCTGCTTACTTTATACATTATACTTGAATAAGACACGTGTTCCTGTTTCTAGAACATACAATATCTGTCTATCACACCATGTTCTTACATCAAATTACTACTGTTGTGTAACCTGCAAAATCACTTATCATAAGACACGTTTGACTTCAGAGTGTGATATAGGTTACATCTCACATTCTTTTCTAGCTTGTACTACTAATTTTTTGAAATGGCACTTATGACGAGACAATTTTAACTTGGTAGAGTGATATTCGTTGCATCTTTCATATGGTGTCTAGCTTTCATTGCTTCTAATTTGTTGAAATGCCTTCTCCTTAGTTTACACATCATAAGCTGTGAATATGCAATGTTGTGAATATGCAATGGCACTAATGACGAGAGACCTCTAACATGGTAGTGTGATGTTGTTTGCATCTTGCATATGATTTATTTCTTGTCTTGCTTCACATTTGTTTAAACGCCATTTATGATGAGACAACATTAACTTGGCAGAGCGATATTTGTAGCCTCTTCATATGGTGTCTACCTTCCATTGCATTGCTTCTAATTTGGTGAAATGTCTTCTTCTTAGTTTACACATCATAGTTCGGTTATCTCTTCCGTCCTATTTTTCATACATATTACATTCTCCTATCATGTGGTTGTCTAACATCAAAGTTCAGTCGCTCAAGATCACGCATCAATTTGTTACGAAGAACCAAATTGTTATTCGCTTTTCTTCTCGGCTTGACTTAACATGGCATGTAGAAAGAGGAAGAAACACAGAATGGCAGGGAATAAGAAGCGAATGAATCCTGCAGATTCTGCTGAATAATCGATGGTGTAATAGAAGGTCAAAGTCCAGCGGAAAATTCTACAAACACGACATCCCATGCTAAACGAGTTGCAAAAAAAGCCAAACCGAAACAAATAGTTGCCACCAAACAAGCAGAGACAGCCCTAGTTCTTGCAACACCTACCACAGTACTACCAGCTGCACGACTTACTCATCGTCAAGTGAGCTAGCAGACGCTTCTGTGCTCCCTTGCCACCTGACACTACTTCCCAAGCACTCTTGACACAAGACGAGTTGGCAATATCAGATGAACCTTGTGAGCTTGAACAGCAAGAAGGTAGTTGCTGGAGTCAAGTTACAATTGCATGCTTCTTTATATGTAGTCTCACAGTTTGATATACACTAACACTTCCTATGTTCGTTGTTGGACTAGAACCTAGGCGCAAGAGGAAACAAACATCAGGGATAATGCTCGATAGGTTAACTAAATCTAGAGGAGGAAGAATGGAGATCCGTTTTGAGGCAGGTTTAAAAAGGCCATGTGATGCTACAGAGTCGGCCAAGTTAGTATCAAAGGCAGCGGTTGCCGTTAGGTGTCATGTACTATCCTCCCAACATGGATTCAGTACAAGAATGACAAAGACGAAACCTAGTTCAACACCTTCCTCGACCATTTATCTGTAAGTATGGTTATGTATGGAAACTAGTAATATCGTCTTGCTCTATCCCATACTTTCTAGGTTGCTGATAATGAGACTCCCATAACTTTCAACAGATGAGGTTCAAGTTGGATAGCCAAGATGATGCAACTAGACAAGCTTGCACCCATGTTTTCAAGTCTGCTCTGCGACAGTATCGGTATAACTTGAGGAAAACTCACTTTGAAGGCAAGGCTAACAGTGAACTTTCCCAAACATCTCCAGTGGAAAATATATCGGATGAAGACTGGAGGGGCCTTGTTAAACACTGGTCTGATCTAAAGTACCAGGTACATTATATATATGTGATCAGATCACATGTTGAAGTCCTATTTATGCATGTGCCACACAAATCTATCTTCTTGTAGGTGAACTGTTCAAAGAACAAGGCCAACCGTATGAAAGTGAAATTCCAACAGATGACAGGATCTCGTAGCTATATTGAACACTGCGAGGCTCTTGTAATTACCTGGTGTTTCACTCTTTCGTTGTACCATATTATCATATCTATATTGACTTGTTCAAAATGCAGAGGAAAGCCCTCAAGGACCAAAAAGTACCTGAACCAAATGTTGTGGAAATCTTCAATGACTGTCACACCAGCAAGAAGAAGGGCATGACTACACCAGTCAAAGCCGCGGTTGTAAGTCCTTAATCCTCATGCCTTTTAACTACTACTTACTCTAACTTGTGCCTTGAACTGCATGGTTTCTAGCCGATGTCTATTACTCTTTTCAATTTTATACACAATTGTCTTAGCGTATCATTGCACCTTACAAGGTTTAAAAGAGAGGAGTGATGTTCCTTTGATCTTGACCCATAATCTAGTTCCGTGCTGGACTTGCCCACACAATGTTACAATTGCATGTTTATGCATTCTCGGTTGTTTTGTGATATGAATGATGTCATACTATGCTTACCGTATTATAAGCTTCGTCTCTTTATCCTTGGCCCTCAATACAATGTGAAGAAATAGATAATACATTAGCGATGGTACATGGTCATATGTTTGGAACCTGGTTTTATTATGTACTTTGCAATAAAATACAACTAATATTTTACATGGGTTCACCAGAATAAGTTCTGTATATAGACCAAAGTTATTTTGTTTGGTTTTGCTGCCTCCTTAATATCTTCTATTCTGGTACTACTAATGTAAAACCTCAACTTTTCAGCGAGCTATGGAAAAATGGGGAACCGCCACCTTTCAAGGTGGCGAGGCAACTATAACCGCAATGTCGCTCTTGCTGCGAGTGGTTCGATACTGTCCACTAACGATTGCCAAAAGCACATTCTGCATAATCTTGGGTTGGTTGTTAAGGCAATATCGTCCAAACTGCCTCATGATCAAGATATGCAAGCTCGAAGCAATGTTGTATCTGCGCTCCAGACACAAGTCCATTCCCTAACAGAGACCCTTTGTGAAACAAGGAAAAACATTGCTCAATGTCGTCAAGATATGCATGGTTTTGAAACCAGACTATCAGACATTTGCTATGTTGTTCAGGAGCCTAGGGGAAATGAAGGTGAGGTTTATGGTGCTGCATCGGACAATACAAAGATGAAAACATAACAGTCGAAGTCAAATGGTCGAGCTTCAACTTCGGTGGTGCATTTATACGCTAGACTGTTAAGTTTTATGCCAACCTTCCTTTTGTTATATAGTTGTAATTTGTTTTGGTGCGATACAAAATTTATTCTTAACGTGCAGCCACCGCTGAAGAAAACAACAAGCCATTTTTGTATAGTGTAGGGTGTTCCCTATATTTGCCTTGGTGGCGATCTTTGATGACGAGTGGATGTAATCTGTAATCGCCTTAATAGCCTAGCGTTAGTTTCGCCTTATTTATTTCCTAGTCTTCTTTTTCCTGGTTTGCTAGTGGCGCAACTACCATGGGCCATATACGGGCCGTAGGATCCATGGGTCTCCTACGGGCCGTCGATAAATGGGCTCAGAATCGGTGGGCCTCGGGCCGTCGGATAAATGGGTCTACATGGGGCGAATCGGGCGTAATTTGTATCGCCCAAAGACGGTAACAGAGCCGTTAACGGGCCGTAGGACAGCAAAGGCTTAATTACATCACGGGCATAACGGGTCGTTAATGGGCCGAATATAGGACGGGCTGGAAGCGGCGAACGGGTTAATGCTTTAAGCGGGCCGACTCTTGCCATGGGCGAATTTGGCCCATTAGGGTAACAGCCGAACGGGCCGACTCTTGCCATGGGCGAATTTTGCCCATTAGGGAACAGGCGATGTGGGCGGAAGTAATCGAGGGCCAAAAGGAGCCCAAGAACGTATGGGCGTCAATGGGCGAAAGCTAACACGGAGTGGAAACGGCCCATGTAAATCACGGGCCGTTAACGGTATAAAGAAAATTATTGTTCATTATGGGCTAGAGTCACCGTGGGCTGTAAAGGGCCAAAAGATCTGAAAGGCCTCATATGGGCGAAGACGCCAGAGGCCATACATGGGCCGAAAGTGAAATGGGCTGGTGTTATATTCGACGGCCCACATGACATTGTTGGGCCGATTTCCTTTAGGGCCTAACAGGTCGTGAGTTAACGGGCCGTAAAATGGGCTATTTGCGAAGAGACCATTAACAGGCTTATCATGGGCCAGCCCGTTAACTTTTGACCAAGTCAAACAGGCCGGCTTTGTAAGCTAAATGGGCCAGAGTGGGCCGTGGCACGTGTCGACATATCATAGGCGCCTATCTGACCCACTGACGAGCTGACACGTGTTTCGTTTGGCCAATAAGAATTTTACATGGAAATTTTCCATTGGTCGGGGCTGTTAACGGGTTATCGGATCCAAAACCCGACTCGATATCTTAACGGCGTTCCGTTACGGTGGATGCCACGTGTCGGTAAACCTTGACGAAAGCACTTCTGTGACGCGCGATTTATCGTCATGGAAGTGGACACTTCCGTGATGATAATTTTGGTAATGTCATGGAACACTTCTACGACAGCACAGGTATGACTATCTTGATTCTGTCATAAAACCGTTATGGATGTACATGCATGACAAAAAATGCGACCTACTGTGACAAACATGTATCATCACGGAAGTATATTTTTTTTGTAGTGCGGGGGTCCACCGGGTGGGGCCACATATCCCGGAGGGTCCCATGGGCTGAAGTGGCGTGGGAACCAGCCCCTGGTGGGCTGGTGCGCCCCACCCAAGGGCCCAAGGCGCCTAGGGTTGGAAACCATAGGGGGTCGTTGCCCCCCCCCCCGAGGGGTCATGCGCCCCCCTGGTTGGAAACCCTAAAGGCCCCCCCCCTCTAGATGGGATCTCCAAGGGGCATCCCCCCCTAGCCCCTATATATAGTGGAGGGGAGGGAGGGCAGCCGCACCCTAAGCCCTGGCGCCTCCCTCTCCCTCCCGTGACACATCTTCCTCCTCTAGTAGCGCAAGGCGAAGCCCTGCTGGAATCCCGCTGCTTCCACCACCATGTCGTCGTGCTGCTGGATCTCCATCAACTTCTCCTCCCCCTTTGCTGGATCAAGAAGGAGGAGACGTCTCCGCTCCGTACGTGTGTTGAACACGGAGGTGCCGTCCATTCGGCGCTAGGATCATCAGTGATTTGGATCACGACGAGTACGACTCCATCAACCCCGTTCTCTTGAACGTTTCCGCTCGCGATCTACAAGGGTATGTAGATGCACTCCTCTCTCTCTCGTTGCTAGATGACTCCATAGATTGATCTTGGTAATGCGTAGAAAATTTTAAATTTCTGCTACGATCCCCAACAGTGGCATCATGAGCTAGGTCTATGCATAGTTTCTATGCACGAGTAGAACACAAGTTGTTGTGGGCGTCGATTTTGTCAATTTACTTGTCGTTACTAGTCTTATCTTGATCCGGCGACATCGTGGGATGAAGCGGCCCGGACCGACCTTACACATACACTTACGTGAGATAGGTTCCATCGACTGACATGCACTAGTTGCATAAGGTGGCTAGCGGGTGTCTGTCTCTCCTACTTTAGTCGGATCGGATTCGATGAAAAGGGTCCTTATGAAGGTTAAATAGAAATTGGCATATCACGTTGTGCTTTTGGCGTAGGTAAGAAACGTTCTTGCTAAGAAACCTATAGCAGCCACGTAAAAATTTGCAACAACAATTAGAGAACGTCTAACTTGTTTTTGCATCATATGTCATGTGATGTGATATGGCGAAAAGGATGTGATGAATGATATATGTGATGTATGAGATTGATCATGTTCTTATAATAGGAATCACGACTTGCATGTCGATGAGTATGACAACCGGCATGAGCCATAGGAGTTGTCTTAATTTATTTATGACCTGCGTGTCAACATAAACGTCATGTAATTACTTTACTTTATTGCTAAATCGTTAGCCATAGTAGTAGAAGTAATAGTTGACGAGACAACTTCATGAAGACATGATGACAAGGATCATGATGATGGAGATCATGGTGTCAAGCCGGTGACGATGATGATCATGGCGCTCAAGATGGAGATCAAAGGAGCAAAATGATATTGGCCATATCATGTCACTATTTGATTGCATGTGATGTTTATCATGTTTTTACATCTTATTTGCTTAGAACGACGGTAGCATAAATAAGATGATCCCTCATTAAAATATCAAGAATTGTGTTCCCCCTAACTGTGCACCGTTGCTAAGGTCCATTGTTCCGAAGCACCACGTGATGATCGGGTGTGATAGGTTCTAACGTTCGCATACAACGGGTGTAAGCCAGATTTACACACGCAATACACTTAGGTTGACTTGACGAGCCTAGCATGTACAAACATGGCCTCGGAACACGGAAGACCGAAAGGTCGAACATGAGCCGTATGGAAGATATGATCAACATGAAGATGTTCATCGATGATGACTAGTCCATCTCACGTGATGATCGGACACGGCCTAGTTGACTCGGATCATGTATCACTTAGATGACAAGAGGGATGTCTATCTGAGTGGGAGTTCATTAAATAATTTGATTAGATGAACTTAATTATCATGAACATAGTATAAAACTTTGCAATATGTCTTGTAGATCAAATGGCCCACGCTAATGTTGCCCTCAACTTCAACACGTTCCTAGAGAAAACCAATCTGAAAGACGATGGCAGTAACTACACGGATCGGGTCCGAACTCGAGGATTATCCTCATAGCTACCAAGAAAGCATATGTCCTTGATGCACCGCTAGGTGAAGCACCTGTTTTCCAAGCAACTCAAGACGTTATGAATGCACGGCGATCGGCGTAGTGATGATTACTCCCTGGTTCGGCGGCATGCTTTACAGCTTAGAACCGGGCTCCAAAAGCGTTTTGAGCAGCACGGAGCATATGAGATGTTCTAAGAGCTGAAAATGGTTTTCCAAGCTCATGCCCGGTCGAGAGATATGAAGTCTCCGACAAGTTCTACAGATTGTAAGATGGAGGAGAATAGTTACGTCGTGAGCACATACTCAAAATGTCTGGGTTGCACAACCGCTTATCTCAGCTGGGAGTTAATCTCCCGGATGATGCGGTCGTTGATAGAACCCTTCAGTCGCTCCCACCTAGCTACAAGAGCTTTGTGATGAACTTCAATATGCAGGTGATGGAAAAGACCATTTCTAAGGTATATTCAATGCTGAAATCAGCGGAGGTGGAGATCAAAAAGGAACATCAAGTGTTGATGGTGAATAAAACCACTAAGTTCAAGAAAGGCAAGGGTAAGAAGAACTTCAAGAAGGACGGAAAGGGAGTTGCCGCGCCCGGTAAGCCAGTTGCCGGGAAGAAGCCAAAGCATGGACCCAAGCCTGAGATCGAGTGCTTTTATTGCAAGGAAGCAGTCTTTCGAAGCGGAACTGCCCCAAGTACTTAGCGGATAAGAAGGCCGGCAATACCAAAGGTATATGTGATATACATGTTATTGATGTGTACCTAACCAGCGCTCGTAGTAGCTCCTGGGTATTTGATACCGGTGCGGTTGCTCATATTTGTAACTCAAAACAGGAGCTACGGAATAAGCGGAGCCTGGCGAAGGACGAGGTGACGATGCGCGTCGGGAATGGTTCCAAGGTCGATGTGATCGCCGTCGGCACGCTACCTCTACATTTACCTACAAGATTAGTTTTAAACCTCAATAATTATTATTTAGTAACAGCTTTGAGCATGAACATTGTATCTGGATCTCGTTTAATGTGAGATGGCTACTCATTTAAATCTGAGAATAATGGTTGTTCTATTTATATGAGAGACATGTTTTATGGTCATGCCCCGCTGGTCAATGGTTTATTCTTATTGAATCTCGAACGTGATGTTACACATATTCATAGTGTGAATGCCAAAAGATGTAAGGATTGATAATGATAGTCCCACATACTTGTGGCACTACCGCCTTGTTCACATCGGTGTCAAACGCATGAAGAAACTCCATGCAGATGGACTTTTGGAGTCTCTTGATTATGAATCATTTGACACGTGCGAACCATGCCTCATGGGCAAATGACCAAGACTCCGTTCTCCGGAACAATGCAGCGAGCAACCGACTTATTGGAAATCATACATACTAATGCGTGCGGTCCAATGAGCGTTGAGGCTCGCGGTGGTTATCGTTATGTTCTCACCCTCACTGATGACTTAAGTAGATATGGGTATGTCTACTTAATGAAACACAAGTCTGAGACCTTTTTAAAAGTTCAAGGAATTTCAGAGTGAGGTTGAGAATCAACGTGACAGAAAATCAAGTTCTACGATCGATCGTGGGGAGAATATTTGAGTCACAATTTGGCACGCACTTAGGACATGTGGAATTGTTTCACAACTCACACCGCCTGGAACACCTCAGCGTAATGGTGTGTCCGAACTTCGTAATCGCACTCTATTGGATATGGTGCAATCTATGATGTATCTTACCGATCTACCGCTATCATTTTGGGGTTATGTTATAGAGACTTCGCATTCACTTTAAATAGGTCTATGTCGAAATCCTTTGAGGCGACACCGTATGTATTGTGGTTTGGGAAGAAACCTAAGTTGTCGTTTTTGAAAGTTTGGGGATGCGATGCTTATGTCAAGAAACTTCAACCTGGAAAGCTCAAACCCAAATCGAAAAATGCGTCTTCATAGGATACCCTAAGGAAACTATTGGGTATACCTTCTACCTCAGATCCGAAGGCGAGATCTTTGTTGCCAAGAATGGATCCTTTCTAGAGAAAGAGTTTCTCTCGAAAGAAGTAAGTGGGAGGAAAGTAGAACTTGATGAAGTATTGCCTCTTGAACCGGAGAGTAGCGCAGCTCAAGAAAATGTTTCTATGGTGCCTGCACCGACTAGAGAGGAAGTTAATGATGATGATCATGAAACTTCAGATCAAGTTGCTACTGAACTTCATGGGTTCGTCCAAGCCTGCACCCTCCAGAACATCGGTTTCCCCGGTAAAAAGAAGAAGATCGGCGCGACATGTGGAGGTGACCACACCGGCAACCGAAAAAGGTACTCCTCTTCCCTTATTCGCAAATCTTACGTCCCGCTATGCGGTATTCATCCCACAGAAGACACTAGTTGACCGCTTCTTCTTGATACTAGATGTTCCTAGTAACTCGCGATGCACAAGGTTTCTCCCCATATACTATTTCACCTTAGATAGAGGTCTGTCGCCCCCCTGAATTTCAATTTTGGCCAGTTGATTCCCAATTAACGGAAGCATTCCCCATCGCAACAGGCCCTAGTACGCTTATTGCGCTGGGGAAGCAGCGCCTTGGTGTTTATCTTAGGGGCGTGTGCGGCCTAGAGCTACTGGCGCCCGATCTGGAGGTCGGCTGGGATTAAGGGGGTGGCCTGGGGGCGCTGCCAAGCACGGCGGTGGTGTGAGGTCGATGGGAGGGCGGGGCGGCAGAGGCAGGGGTCTGGGCCGGTGGTCGCTGGCGGTTCGAGAAAGATCGTCAACAGTGATTGGCGGGAGGTAGACGAAGTCCATCTGCCCGTTCCTTATAGATCGGACGGTTCATTAAAAAAATTGACTGACCTATTTATTTTCAGTCGACTGTTATCTTAGATATGACCACATGTGGTGGTGTGCTGGAGAGTACCTGCATTTCCTGTGCTCATATATTACAAAATCATACGGAGTAGAATCTAATTTTGTTTGCCATGCAATGTTGTAGAGCTATCATATGTCTCCTGTCATTTATTTTTCAGCCACCTGCTATCTGCTACTTTTATAGTGCACTAGTTCTGCACACACTTCACCCTTACTCTCACTATTGTGTTTTTATGCAAGGGTATTTCAGACTCTGCTGCCATGAGAGAAGCCAAAAATAAAAGAGAGAAGTCGATCCAGCTTCGTATGTGGGTCGGCAAGACACGTTACAGCGCTATAAAGGGTGCAGTGTCAGCAGATGGAGACGGTAAACGTAGCTCTGTAGTTGATGACCTCGCTCGCAATGAACCACCATCCCAGGTGCTTGCTTTAACTTCACGGTGTCATATGTGGTTGCATGTTCCATATGGTGTCTAGCTTGTATTCGAAAGGCCGAAGTTGGTAAGATAAGGAAAGATATTTTTTTTACATGAACCACCATCCCGTGAGCACCAGAAGACAAATAGCTAGTCAGGCCACTGGCCGAGCCAGTGACAAGCCTAGCAAAGATAGGCATCACCTGGAAGCCAACTAAAAAGCTGCGATGGTGGCGAAGCAGCCTGCCTCCCACCAGGCTCTCAGGTCCTAGATGATCATGCTCACCACTCCAGCCGGATGTCTAGCTTTTATTCCTTCCAATTTGGTTAAATTGCATCTGCTTAGCTTACACATTATACCTTTGAATATGACATGCCTTTCTGTTTTTGGTACATACTAGTACATTTGTGTATTAACCATGTTCTTACATCAAACTAATGTTCTTGTGTATCCCTCATCAATCACTTATGACGAGGCAGGCAGGCAAGGGGACTACTCCTCATTTAAAGAATGCAGCGTCAGCCTCCCGACATGATTCTTAACTGAAATGCTAGATGAAGATAGTGAACGTAGCTCTGTAGTTGATTACAGCATTTCCCCTACACTAGCATCGCAGGTGCTTGCTCTAACTTGGGAGCGTGATATGTGGTTGCATGTTGCATATGGTGTCTAGATTGTAATTCTTCCAATCTAGTTAAACTGCATGTGCTAGTCTGCTTAGCTTATACATTATACCTGTTAATGTGACATGCCTTCCTGTATTTAGTACATAGTACATCTGTCTATTAAGCATGTCCTTCCATAAAACTATTGTTTTTTGTATCCCGCATCAATCAACATGATGAGACACCTTTAGTATATGCAGTGTGATATTAGTTGCATCTTTCATATGATTTATAGCATGCGCTGCTTCTAATTTGTTGAAATTCCATTTATGATGGGACGCTTTTAACTTGGCAGAGTCATATTGGTTGCATCTTTCATGTGGTGTCTAGCTTGCATTGCTTCTTATTTGCTGGAATGGTTTCTGCTTAGTTTACACAAACAGTTGTGAACATGCCATGTCGTCCTGTTTTTCGTACATATTCCATCCTGGTATCATGTGTTTGCCTTAAATCAAAGTAGTGATTGTCAGTATCATGCATGAATGAGTTCTGAAGAGATAATTTTATTGCTTTTTCTTGTCGGTCTTACTTGACAATTCAAAATCAATAAAGCGGAAGGAAGTTAGCAAGGCAGCGGATAAAGGTGATCCTTCCGAACGAAGGGCCTCTACAGTTTCTACTCCTCCACACCCCCAAGATGATTTCCAAGACAACACATGCATAGACACTCAACAAAGCTGTGTTTATGATGAGCAAGTCTCCCCTAGTGTAGCATCACCGGTGCTCCCTCTAACTTGGCACTGTTATATGTGGTTGCATGTTATGTGTGATGTCTAGCTTGTATTGCTTCTAATTTTGTTGAATTCCATCTGCTTACTTTATACATTATACTTGAATAAGACACGTGTTCCTGTTTCTAGAACATACAATATCATCTATCACACCATGTTCTTACATCAAATTACTACTGTTGTGTAACCTGCAAAATCACTTATCATAAGACACGTTTGACTTGAGTGTGATATAGGTTACATCTCACATTCTTTTCTAGCTTGTACTACTAATTTTTTGAAATGGCACTTATGACGAGACAATTTTAACTTGGTAGAGTGATATTCGTTGCATCTTTCATATGGTGTCTAGCTTTCATTGCTTCTAATTTGTTGAAATGCCTTCTCCTTAGTTTACACATCATAAGCTCTGAATATGCAATGTTGTGAATATGCAATGGCACTAATGACGAGAGACCTCTAACATGGTAGTGTGATGTTGTTTGCATCTTGCATATGATTTATTTCTTGTACTGCTTCACATTTGTTTAAACGCCATTTATGATGAGACACTGTTAACTTGGCAGAGCGATATTTGTAGCCTCTTCATATGGTGTCTACCTTCCATTGCATTGCTTCTAATTTGGTGAAATGTCTTCTTCTTAGTTTACACATCATAGTTCTGGTTATCTCTTCCGTCCTATTTTTCATACATATTACATTCTCCTATCATGTGGTTGTCTAACATCAAAGTTCAGTTCGTCTGCATCACGCATCAATTTGTTCTGAAGAACCAAATTGTTATTCGTTTTTCTTCTCGGCTTGACTTAACATGGCACAGAGAAAGAGGAAGAAACACAGAATGGCAGGGAATAAGAAGCGAATGAATCCTGCAGATTCTGCTGGTACTGATGGTGTAATAGAAGGTCAAAGTCCAGCGGAAAATTCTACAAACACGACATCCCATGCTAAACGAGTTGCAAAAAAAGCCAAACCGAAACAAATAGTTGCCACCAAACAAGCAGAGACAGCCCTAGTTCTTGCAACACCTACCACAGTACTACCAGCTGCACGACTTACTCATGCGTCAAGTGAGCTAGCAGCACGTTCCCAGGCTCCCTTGCCACCTGACACTACTTCCCAAGCACTCTTGACACAAGACGAGTTGGCAATATCAGATGAACCTTGTGAGCTTGAACAGCAAGAAGGTAGTTGCTGGAGTCAAGTTACAATTGCATGCTTCTTTATATGTAGTCTCACAGTTTGATATACACTAACACTTCCTATGTTCGTTGTTGGACTAGAACCTAGGCGCAAGAGGAAACAAACATCAGGGATAATGCTCGATAGGTTAACTAAATCTAGAGGAGGAAGAATGGAGATCCGTTTTGAGGCAGGTTTAAAAAGGCCATGTGATGCTACAGAGTCGGCCAAGTTAGTATCAAAGGCAGCGGTTGCCGTTAGGTGTCATGTACTATCCTCCCAACATGGATTCAATACAAGAATGACAAAGACGAAACCTAGTTCAACACCTTCCTCGACCATTTATCGTAAGTATGGTTATGTATGGAAACTAGTAATATCGCCTTGCTCTATCCCATACTTTCTAGGTTGTCGATAATGAGACTCCCATAACTTTCAACAGATGAGGTTCAAGTTGGATAGCCAAGATGATGCAACTAGACAAGCTTGCACCCATGTTTTCAAGTCTGCTCTGACGAAGTCGGTATAACTTGAGGAAAACTCACTTTGAAGGCAAGGCTAAAAGTGAACTTTCCCAAACATCTCCGATGGAAAATATATCGGATGAAGACCGGAGGGCCTTGTTAAACACCGGTGCGATCTAAAGTACGGTACATTATATATATGTGATCAGATCACATGTTGAAGTCCTATTTATGCATGTGCCACACAAATCTATCTTCTTGTAGGTGAACTGTTCAAAGAACAAGGCCAACCGTATGAAAGTGAAATTCCAACAGATGACAGGATCTCGTAGCTATATTGAACACTGCGAGGCTCTTGTAATTACCAGTGTTTCACTCTTTCGTTGTACCATATTATCATATCTATATTGACTTGTTCAAAATGCAGAGGAAAGCCCTCAAGGACCAAAAAGTACCTGAACCAAATGTTGTGGAAATCTTCAATGACTGTCACACCAGCAAGAAGAAGGGCATGACTACACCAGTCAAAGCCGCGGTTGTAAGTCCTTAATCCTCATGCCTTTTAACTACTACTTACTCTAACTTGTGCCTTGAACTGCATGGTTTCTAGCCGATGTCTATTACTCTTTTCAATTTTATACACAATTGTCTTAGCGTATCATTGCACCTTACAAGGTTTAAAAGAGAGGAGTGATGTTCCTTTGATCTTGACCCATAATCTAGTTCCGTGCTGGACTTGCCCACACAATGTTACAATTGCATGTTTGTCTGTTCTCAGTTGTTTTGTGATATGAATGATGTCATACTATGCTTACCGTATTATAAGCTTCGTCTCTTTATCCTTGGCCCTCAATACAATGTGAAGAAATAGATAATACATTAGCGATGGTACATGGTCATATGTTTGGAACCTGGTTTTATTATGTACTTTGCAATAAAATACAACTAATATTTTACATGGGTTCACCAGAATAAGTTCTGTATATAGACCAAAGTTATTTTGTTTGGTTTTGCTGCCTCCTTAATATCTTCTATTCTGGTACTACTAATGTAAAACCTCAACTTTTCAGCGAGCTATGGAAAAAATGGGGGAACCGCCACCTTCTGAAGGTGGCGAGGCAACTATAACCGCAATGTCGGCTCTTGCTGCGAGTGGTTCAAGACTGTCCACTAACAAAGTGCCAAAAGCACATTCTGCATAATCTTGGGTTGGTTGTTAAGGCAATATCGCCCAAACTGCCTCATGATCAAGATATGCAAGCTCGAAGCAATGTTGTATCTGCGCTCGGACACAAGTCCATTCCCTAACAGAGACCCTTTGTGAAACAAGGAAAAACATTGCTCAATGTCGCCAAGATATGCATGGTTTTGAAACCAGACTATCGGACATTTGCTATGTTGTTCAGAGCCTAGGGAAATGAAGGTGAGGTTTATGGTGCTGCATCGGACAATACAAACATGAAAACATAACGGTCGAGGTCAAATGGTGAGCTTCGAACTTCGGTGGTGCATTTATCGCTAGACTATTAAGTTTTATGCCAACCTTCCTTTTGTTATATAGTTGTAATTTGTTTTGGTGCGATACAAAATTTATTCTTAACGTGCAGCCACCGCTGAAGAAAACAACAAGCCATTTTTGTATAGTGTAGGGTGTTCCCTATATTTGCCTTGGTGGCGATCTTTGATGACGAGTGGATGTAATCGTAATCGCTTTAATAGCCTAGCGTTAGTTTCGCCTTATTTATTTCCTAGTCTTCTTTTTCCCTGGTTTGCTAGTGGCAGAACTACCATGGGCCATATCGGGCCGTAGGATCCATGGGTCTCCTACGGGCCGTCGATAAATGGGCCTGTAATCGGTGGGCCTCGGGCCGTCGGATAAATGGGTCTACATGGGACGTAATCGGGCGTAATTTGTATCGGCCCAGCACGGTAACAGGCCGTTAACAGGCCGTAGGACAGCAAAGGCTTAATTCTGTCACAGGCATAACGGGTCGTTAATGGGCCAGAATATAGGACGGGCTGGAAACGGCGCAACGGGTTAACAAGCCAGAAACGGGCCGACTCTTGCCATGGGCCGAATTTGGCCCATTAGGGTAACAGGCCAGTAACGGGACGACTCTTGCCATGGGCCGAATTTTGCCCATTAGGGGAACAGGCCAGTAACGGGCCGGAAGTAATCGAGGGCCAAAAAGGAGCCCAAGAACGTATGGGCCGTCAATGGGCCGAAAGCTAACACGGGCTGGAAACGGCCCATGTAAATCACGGGCCGTTAACAGGTATAAAGAAAATTATTGTTCATTATGGGCTAGAGTCACCGTGGGCCTGTAAAGGGCCAAAAGATACGAAGGCCTCATATGGGCCGAAAGACGCCGTAGGCCATACATGGGCCGAAAGTGAAATGGGCTGGTGTTATATTCGACGGCCCACATGACATTGTTGGGCCGATTTCCTTTAGGGCCTAACAGGTCGTGAGTTAACGGGCCGTAAAATGGGCTATTTGCGAAGAGACCATTAACAGGCTTATCATGGGCCAGCCCGTTAACTTTTGACCAAGTCAAACAGGCCGGCTTTGTAAGCTAAATGGGCCAGAGTGGGCCGTGGCACGTGTCGACATATCATAGGCGCCTATCTGACCCACTGACGAGCTGACACGTGTTTCGTTTGGCCAATAAGAATTTTACATGGAAATTTTCCATTGGTCGGGGCTGTTAACGGGTTATCGGATCCAAAACCCGACTCGATATCTTAACGGCGTTCCGTTACGGTGGATGCCACGTGTCGGTAAACCTTGACGAAAGCACTTCGGACGCGATTTATCGTCATGGAAGTGGACACTTCGTGATGATAATTTTGGTAATGTCATGGAACACTTCTACGACAAAGATGTGTATGACTATCTTGATTACGTCATAAAACCGTTATGGATGTACATGCATGACAAAAATGCGACCTCTTGTGACAAACATGTATCATCACGGAAGTGTATTTTTTTGTAGTCTTGGGGTCCACGGGTGGGGCCACATATCCGGAGGGTCCCATGGGCTGAAGTGGCGTGGGAACCAGCCTGGTGGGCTGGTGCGCCCCACCCAAGGGCCCAAGGCGCCTAGGGTTGGAAACCATAGGGGGCGTTGCCCCCGAGGGGTCATCGCGCCTGGTTGGAAACCCTAAGGGCCCCCTCTAGATGGGATCTCCAAGGGGGCATGCGCCCCCTAGCCCCTATATATAGTGGAGGGGAGGGAGGGCAGCCGCACCCTAAGCCCTGGCGCCTCCCTCTCCCTCCCGTGACACCTCTTCCTCCTCTAGTAGCAAGGCGAAGCCTGCTGGAATCCATTGCTTCCACCACCATGTCGTCGTCTTGCTGGATCTCCATCAACTTCTCCTCCCCTTTGCTGGATCAAGAAGGAGGAGACGTCTCCGCTCCGCACGTGTGTTGAACACGGAGGTGCCGCCCATTCGGCGCTAGGATCATCATGATTTGGATCACGACGAGCACGACTCCATCAACCCCGTTCTCTTGAACGTTTCGCTCGCGATCTACAAGGGTATGTAGATGCACTCCTCTCTCTCGTTGCTAGATGACTCCATAGATTGATCTTGGTAATGCGAGAAAATTTTAAATTTCTGCCACGATCCCCAACAGTGGCATCATGAGCTAGGTCTATGCATAGTTTCTATGCACGAGTAGAACACAAGTTGTTGTGGGCGTCGATTTTGTCAATTTACTTGTCGTTACTAGTCTTATCTTGATCCGCGACATCGTGGGATGAAGCGGCCGGACCGACCTTACACATACACTTACGTGAGATAGGTTCCATCGATCGACATGCACTAGTTGCATAAGGTGGCTAGCGGTGTCCGCTCTCCTACTTTAGTCGGATCGGATTCGATGAAAAGGGTCCTTATGAAGGTTAAATAGAAATTGGCATATCACGTTGTGCTTTTGGCGTAGGTAAGAAACGTTCTTGCTAAGAAACCTATAGCAGCCACGTAAAAATTTGCAACAACAATTAGAGAACGTCTAACTTGTTTTTGCATCATATGTCATGTGATGTGATATGGCGAAAAGGATGTGATGAATGATATATGTGATGTATGAGATTGATCATGTTCTTATAATAGGAATCACGACTTGCATGTCGATGAGTATGACAACCGGCATGAGCCATAGGAGTTGTCTTAATTTATTTATGACCTGCGTGTCAACATAAACGTCATGTAATTACTTTACTTTATTGCTAAATCGTTAGCCATAGTAGTAGAAGTAATAGTTGACGAGACAACTTCATGAAGACATGATGACAAGGATCATGATGATGGAGATCATGGTGTCAAGCCGGTGACGATGATGATCATGGCGCCCCGAAGATGGAGATCAAAAGGAGCAAAATGATATTGGCCATATCATGTCACTATTTGATTGCATGTGATGTTTATCATGTTTTTACATCTTATTTGCTTAGAACGACGGTAGCATAAATAAGATGATCCTCATTAAAATATCAAGAATTGTGTTCCCCTAAGCGTGCACCGTTGCTAAGGTCCATTGTTCAAGCACCACGTGATGATCGGGTGTGATAGGTTCTAACGTCAGATACAACGGGTGTAAGCCAGATTTACACACGCAATACACTTAGGTTGACTTGACGAGCCTAGCATGTACAAACATGGCCTCGAACACGGAAGACCGAAAGGTCGAACATGAGCCGTATGGAAGATATGATCAACATGAAGATGTTCATCGATGATGACTAGTCCATCTCACGTGATGATCGGACACGGCCTAGTTGACTCGGATCATGTATCACTTAGATGACAAGAGGGATGTCTATCTGAGTGGGAGTTCATTAAATAATTTGATTAGATGAACTTAATTATCATGAACATAGTATAAAACTTTGCAATATGTCTTGTAGATCAAATGGCCCACGCTAATGTTGCCCTCAACTTCAACACGTTCCTAGAGAAAACCAATCTGAAAGACGATGGCAGTAACTACACGGACTGGGTCCGTAACCTGAGGATTATCCTCATAGCTACCAAGAAAGCATATGTCCTTGATGCACCGCTAGGTGAAGCACCTGTTTTCCCAGCAACTCAAGACGTTATGAATGCTCGGCGATCAGTAGTGATGATTACTCCCTGGTTCAAGGCGGCATGCTTTACAGCTTAGAACCGGGGCTCCAAAAGCGTTTTGAGCAGCACGGAGCATATGAGATGTTCTAAGAGCTGAAAATGGTTTTCCAAGCTCATGCCCGGTCGAGAGATATGAAGTCTCCGACAAGTTCTACAGATTGTAAGATGGAGGAGAATAGTTCGTCGTGAGCACATACTCAAAATGTCAAGGTTGCACAACCGCTTATCTCAGCTGGGAGTTAATCTCCCGGATGATGCGGTCGTTGATAGAACCCTTCAGTCGCTCCCACCTAGCTACAAGAGCTTTGTGATGAACTTCAATATGCAGGTGATGGAAAAGACCATTTCTAAGGTATATTCAATGCTGAAATCAGCGGAGGTGGAGATCAAAAAGGAACATCAAGTGTTGATGGTGAATAAAACCACTAAGTTCAAGAAAGGCAAGGGTAAGAAGAACTTCAAGAAGGACGGAAAGGGAGTTGCCGCGCCCGGTAAGCCAATTGCCGGGAAGAAGCCAAAGCATGGACCCAAGCCTGAGACTGAGTGCTTTTATTGCAAGGGAAACGGTCACTGGAAGCGGAACTGCCCCAAGTACTTAGCGGATAAGAAGGCCGGCAATACCAAAGGTATATGTGATATACATGTTATTGATGTGTACCTAACCAGCCAGTAGTAGCTCCCAGGTATTTGATACCGTGCGGTTGCTCATATTTGTAACTCAAAACAGAGCTACGGAATAAGCGGAACTGGCGAAGGACGAGGTGACGATGCGCGTCGGGAATGGTTCCAAGGTCGATGTGATCGCCGTCGGCACGCTACCTCTACATTTACCTACAAGATTAGTTTTAAACCTCAATAATTATTATTTAGTAACAGCTTTGAGCATGAACATTGTATCTGGATCTCGTTTAATGTGAGATGGCTACTCATTTAAATCTGAGAATAATGGTTGTTCTATTTATATGAGAGACATGTTTTATGGTCATGCCCCGCTGGTCAATGGTTTATTCTTATTGAATCTCGAACGTGATGTTACACATATTCATAGTGTGAATGCCAAAAGATGTAAGGATTGATAATGATAGTCCCACATACTTGTGGCACTACCGCCTTGTTCACATCGGTGTCAAACGCATGAAGAAACTCCATGCAGATGGACTTTTGGAGTCTCTTGATTATGAATCATTTGACACGTGCAAACCATGCCTCATGGGCAAAATGACCAAGACTCCGTTCTCCGGAACAATGCAGCGAGCAACCGACTTATTGGAAATCATACATACTAATGCGTGCGGTCCAATGAGCGTTGAGGCTCGCGGTGGTTATCGTTATGTTCTCACCCTCACTGATGACTTAAGTAGATATGGGTATGTCTACTTAATGAAACACAAGTCTGAGACCTTTTTAAAAGTTCAAGGAATTTCAGAGTGAGGTTGAGAATCAACGTGACAGGAAAATCAAGTTCTTACGATCAGATCGTGGGGGAGAATATTTGAGTCACGAATTTGGCACGCACTTAGGACATGTGGAATTGTTTCACAACTCACACCGCCTGGAACACCTCAGCGTAATGGTGTGTCCGAACTTCGTAATCGCACTCTATTGGATATGGTGCAATCTATGATGTATCTTACCGATCTACCGCTATCATTTTGGGGTTATGTTATAGAGACTTCCGCATTCACTTTAAATAGGTCTATGTCGAAATCCTTTGAGACGACACCGTATGTATTGTGGTTTGGGAAGAAACCTAAGTTGTCGTTTTTGAAAGTTTGGGGATGCGATGCTTATGTCAAGAAACTTCAACCTGGAAAGCTCAAACCCAAATCAGAAAAATGCGTCTTCATAGGATACCCTAAGGAAACTATTGGGTATACCTTCTACCTCAGATCCGAAGGCGAGATCTTTGTTGCCAAGAATGGATCCTTTCTAGAGAAAGAGTTTCTCTCGAAAGAAGTAAGTGGGAGGAAAGTAGAACTTGATGAAGTATTGCCTCTTGAACCGGAGAGTAGCGCAGCTCAAGAAAATGTTTCTATGGTGCCTGCACCGACTAGAGAGGAAGTTAATGATGATGATCATGAAACTTCAGATCAAGTTGCTACTGAACTTCATAGGTCCACAAGGACACGTTCTGCAATAGAGTGGTACGGCAACCCTGTCCTGGAAATCAAGTTGTTAGACAGTGGTGAACCTTCGAACTATGAAGAATCGATGGCGGGCCCGTATTCCGACAAATGGCTTGAAGCCATGAAATCCGAGATAGGATCCATCTATGAAAATGAAGTATGGACTTTGACAGACTTGCCCGATGATCGGCAAGCCATAGAAAATAAATGGATATTTAAGAAGAGGACAGACGCGGATGGTAATGTAACCATCTATAAGGCTCGGCTTGTCGCTAAGGGTTATCGACAAGTTCAAGGGGTTGACTATGATGAGACCTTCTCACCCGTAGCGAAGCTGAAGTCTGTCTGAATCATGTTAGCAATTTCCGCATTCCTTAATGGTTTCCTTAAGGAAGAATTGTATATGATGCAGGCGGAAGGTTTTGTCGGTCCTAAGAATGCTGACAAGGTATGCAAGCTCCAACGCTCGATCTATGGGCTGGTGCAAGCATCTCGGAGTTGGAACATTCGTTTTGTTGAGATGATCAAAGCGTTTGGTTTACGCAGATTTATGGAGAAGCCTGTGTTTACAAGAAAGTGAGTGGGAGCTCTGTAGCATTTCTCATATTATATGTGGATGACATACTATTGATGGGAAATGATATAGAACTCTTGGAAAGCATAAAGGCCTACTTGAATAAGTGTTTTTCAATGAAGGACCTTGGAGAAGCTGCTTACTATTAGGCATCAATATCTATAGAGATAGATCGAGACGCCTCATTGGTCTTTCACAAAGCACGTACATTGACAAGATATTGAAGAAGTTCAATATGGATCAGTCCAAGAAGGGGTTCTTGCTGTATTGCAAGGTGTGAGATTGAGCACGGCTCAATGCCGACCACGGCAGAAGATAGAGAAAAGATGAGTGTCATCCCTATGCCTCGCCATAGGGTCTATTATGTATGCCATTGTGTACCGGACCTGATGTAAACCTTGCTGTAAGTTTGGTGGGAAGGTACCAAAGTAATCCCGGCATGGAACACTGGACAGCGGTCAAGAATATCCTGAAGTACCTGAAAAGGACTAAGGATATGATTCTCATTTATGGAGGTGACGAAGAGCTCGTCGTAAAGGGTTACGTTGATGCTAGCTTCGACACCGATCTGGATGACTCCAAGTCACAAACCGGATACGTGTATATTTTGAATGGTGGGGCAGCCAGCTGGTGCAGTTGCAAGCAAAGCGTCGTGGTGGGATCTACATGTGAAGTGGAGTTCATGGCAGCCTCGGAGGCAGCACATGAAGCAATCTGGATGAAGGAGTTCATTATCGACCTAGGAGTTATTCCCAATGCGTCGGGCCCGATGACTCTCTTCTGTGACAACACTGGAGCTATTGCCCTTGCCAAGGAGCCCAGGTTTCACAAGAAGACCAGTCGTATCAAGTGTCGCTTCAACTCCATTCGTGAAAATGTTCCAGATGGAGACATAGAGATTTGTAAAGTGCATACTGACCTGAATGTCGCAGATCCGTTGACTAAACCTCTTCCACGTGCAAAGCATGATCAACACCAGAACTCTATGGGTGTTTAATTCATCACAATGTAACTAGGTTATTGACTCTAGTGCAAGTGGGAGACTATTGGAAATATGCCCTAGAGGCAATAATAAAAAGGTTATTATTATATTTCCTTGTTCATGATAATTGTCTATTGTTCATGCTATAATTGTGTTATCCGGAAATCATAATACATGTGTGAATACATAGACCAGAACATGTCCCTAGTGAGCCTCTAGTTGACTAGCTCATTGATCAATAGATGGTTACAGTTTCCTAACCATGGACATAGGATGTCATTGATAACGGGATCACATCATTAGGATAATGATGTGATGGACAAGACCCAATCCTAAGCATAGCACACGATCATGTAGTTCATCTGCTAAAGCTTTTCTAATGTCAAGTATCCTTTCCTTAGACCATGAGATTGTGCAACTCCCGGATACCGTAAGGGTACTTTGGGTGTGCCAAACGTCACAACGTAACTGGGTGGCTATAAAGGTACACTACGGGTATCCCCGAAAGTATCTGTTGGGTTGGCACGAATCGAGACTGGGATTTGTCACTCCGTATGACGGAGAGGTATCTCTGGGCCCACTCGGTAGGACATCATCATAATGAGATCAATGTGATCAAGGAGTTGTTCACGGGATGATGTGTTACGGGAACGAGTAAAGAGACTTTCCGTAACAAGATTGAACAAGGTATCGGTATACCGACGATCGAATCTCGGGCATGTATCGTACCGATAGACAAAGGGAATTGTATACGGGATTGATTCAATCCTCGACATCGTGGTTCATTCGATGTGATTATCGTGGAGCATGTGGGAGCCAACATGGGTATCCAGATCCCGCTGTTGGTTATTGACCGGAGAGTTGTCTCGGTCTTGTCTACGTGTCTCCCGAACCCGTAGGGTCTACACACTTAAGGTTCGGTGACACTAGAGTTGTAGAGATATTAGTATGCGGTTAACTGAAAGTTGTTAGGAGTCCCGGATGAGATCCCGGGGATGTCACGAGGAGTTCCAGAATGGTCCGGAGGTAAAGATTTATATATAGGAAGTCCAGATTTGCCACCGGAAAGTTTGGGGTCACAGTATTGTACTGGGACCACCGGAAGGGTCCCGGGGTCCATCGGTGAGGCCACCTATCCGGAGGGCCCCATGGGCTGAAGTGGCGTGGGAACCAGCCTGGTGGGCTGGTGCGCCCAACCAAGGGGTCAAGGCGCCTAGGTTGAAACCCTAGGGGCCGCGTTGCCCCGAGGGGCATGCGCCCCTGGTTGAAACCCTAAGGGGGCCGTTGCCCCCCGAGGGCCCCCCACCCTCTAGATGGGATCTCCAAGGGAGCATGCGCACCCCCCTAGCCCCTATAGATAGTGGAGGGGAGGGAGGGCAGCCGCACCCTAAGCCATGGCGCCTCCCTCTCCCTCCCGTGACACCTCTTCCTCCTCCAGTAGCGCTTGGCGAAGCCCTGCTGGAATCCCGCTGCTTCCACCACCACGCCGTCGTGCTGCTGGATCTCCATCATCTTCTCCTCCCCCTTTGCTGCATAAAGAAGGAGGAGACGTCTCCGCTCTGTACGTGTGTTGAACGCGGAGGTGCCGTCCGTTCGGCGCTAGGATCATCGGTGATTTTGATCACGACGAGTACGACTCCATCAACCCCGTTCTCTTGAACGTTTCCGCTCGTGATCTACAAGGGTATGTAGATGCACTCCTCTCTCTCTCTCGTTGCTAGATGACTCCATAGATTGATCTTGGTGATGCGTAGAAAATTTTAACTTTCTGCTACAATCCCCAACAACACCGACATTGGTGCTTTCATTAAGAGTTCCACTGTGCCATCGTCAAAAGGTTTTGATGGCTCCTTCAATCATCTGCATTGATGATGTCCAAGGAGAAGTCTTCCTCCCCGGACAGATCTTTGTGTTCGGCGGCTTCGCACTGCGGGTGAACTCGCTTGGCCATCTGGAGCAGATCGATAGCTACGCCCTTGGCCGTCAGGTCAGATTCGGGAGCTTGAACTATGTCGCGGATATCCGCGGAGACTTGATCTTCGACATATTAGAGACCCCGGTAGCCGCTCCCCACCACCACGATGAACATGACCTAAATCTGTCCGAAGACGGGAAGCTCAACCCCGCCACGGATGTCGCAGTCCCAGCAGCGTCAGAGCCGCACACAGACCCAGCCTCAAGTGCAATCTGTGTTACCGGATCCGCAGACTCGTTTCCGACTACATGCTCCGAACCATGTGCGTCCACAAGCGTCGAGCTCGATCAGTCATCAATCGTTGAATTCAGCTCCGCGGACATTTTTCGGCACTCGCCTTTGGGCGACGTGTTAAACTCGTTAAGAGAACTATCCTTAGCGAGGGTGAAAGGATCGAGAAGGGGTGTCTAGAGGGGGGTGAATAGACTCCCATCAAGAAAAGTTGTTGTTTTTAATCTCTTAAGTTGAAGTGGAGTATTAGCACAAGTTTAATCATTCACAATACATATCAAGCAAGCATGCAAGCATACAAAGAGTATATGAGCAGCGGAAAGTAAAGCATGCAAGTCGCAAGAATGTAAAGAGAAGGGATTGGAGTGTGCAAACGCAATTTGGAGACACGGAGATTTTTTATCCGTGGTTCCGATAGGTGGTGCTATCGTACATCCACGTTGATGGAGACTACAACCCACGAAGGGTAACGGTTGCGCGAGTCCACGGAGGGCTCCACCCACGAAGGGTCCACGAAGAACCAACCTTATCTATTCCACCATGGTCGCCGCCATGAAGGACTTGCCTCACTAGGGTAGATCTTCACAGTAAGCGATCTCCTTGCCCTTACAAACTCCTTGGTTCAACTCCACAATCTTGTCGGAGGCTCCCAAGTGACACCTAGCCAATCTAGGAGAGACCACTCTCCAAGAAGTAACAAATGGTGTGTTGATGATGAAATCCTTGCTCTTGTGCTTCAAATGATAGTCTCCCCAACACTCAACTCTCCCTCTCATGGGATTGGATTTGGTAGAAAGAAGATTTGAGTGGAAAGCAACTAGGGGAAGGCTAGAGATCAAGATTTATGTGGTTGGAATGGAATATTTTGACCTCAACACAAGTGTAGGTGGTTCTCTCTCAGAAAATATGTATTGGAAGTGTAGGCATGCTCTGATGGCTCTCTCCACGAATGAAGAGTGGGTGGAGGGGTATATATAGCCTCCACACAAAATCTAACTGTTACACACAAATCGCCAAACTTGGTGGGACCGAATCAGAGAACTCGGTCAGACTGAATTGGTTCATAATGTGACCGTTAGGTGTTTCGGTGGGACCGACATGTCAACTCGGCGGGACCGATATCATTAGGGTTAGGGCATAACGTAATCTTGGTGAGACCGATTACACAAACTTGGTGGGACCGATTTTGGTAATAGTCAAACAGAGAGTTGGTCAGGCAAACTCGGTGGGACCGATTCTCTCATCTCGGTTGGACCGAGACGTTATGAAGGGGTGACAGAGAGTTTGCATTGCAAACTTGGTGGGACCGAAAAGACTAGCGTTTGTGGCAGTGGCTATGTCAAGTGAGCTCGTTGGCGCCGGATAGAAGGAATTGGTGGGGCCAAGTTGGACTTTTGGTTTGAGACATATTTGGAAGTGAGGAAGTGGTTGAGGGCTTTGGAGCATATCACTAAGCACTTTGAGCAAGCAAGCCATTAAGCAACACCTCATCCCTTCTTAATAGTATTCGCTTCCCTATGGACTCAATGTGATCTTGGATCACTAAAATAGAAAATGTAGAGTCCTGAGCTTTGAGCTTGAGCCAGTCCTTTGTCCTTAGCATATTGAAGGGGTTCCACATCCTCTAGTCCATGCCACACCACTGTTGAACTTATCTGAAACATACTAGGTAGAAACATTAGTCCAACAAGAGATATGTTGACATTAATTACCAAAACCACCCTGGGAGAACTTTTGCTTTCAGAGGGGCTCACAGCTGAATACTATCCGGTTTGAACTGGAGGCTGATGACGGAGAATTTTGCTTCCCACCCACCGACCACTTCATAGCCACTGTCGAGGACCTAACTGACATGCTCAATTATGGCTCCAAAGACATCGACGGTATGGACGATGATGCCGGAGAAGAGGAGGCCCAAAGCCCGCCGTTTACCGGACTTTGGACGGCCACCTCCTCGTATGACGTATACATGGTGGACACACCCGAAGAGAACAAGGGAGACAACAAGAAGGATCCAGTTGAGGATAAACCTCATGAGATACCAGCAAAGCGTCGGCGTCAACAGCGCCGCTCAAAATCACGCCGCAGCAAAGATAGTAACACCGGCACAGGAGAAGATAACACTCCGGACGGTGCCGAAGATAATGAAGACCCCGCTGAAGCAACTTCCGAACAAGAAGAACAAGAAGATGGGCAAGTTATCCCTGAGGAACAGACCATAAACGAAGACTCGGAGGACAGTAATTGTCTTCCGCTCTCCGAGGAGGAAGCAAGCCTCGGCAACGAGGATTTTATTGTGCCTAAGGAACCTCTCGAGCAGGAGCGCTTTAAGCGCCAGCTAATAGCCACAGCAAGGAGCCTGAAAAAGAAGCAGCAGCAACTTCAAGCTGATCAAGATCTGCTAAACGATAGATGGACTGATGTCCTGGCAGCCGAGGAATACGGCCTCAAGTGCCCAGCCAAAAGCTACCCGAAGCGTAAATTGCTACCTCAGTTCAATGATAAGGCACTGGAGCCCGTACCATCATCATGCAATGCGGCTGACTGACCACCACACGGTCAGGACAAAGCCACAACTCAAGCCGAACACCAGCCCGCTCCACCTCACCGTAAAGGCAGAGATAAAACAGCTCGGGGAGATACCTACGACCTGCGGCAGAAACTGGACAATAGAGCGGGACATACTAGATCGATCTGCAGATCGCAAAGACGTGCCCTGACACGTGACGACGGCTACCTATTCGGACGTGACAAGCCTAGTCGTGCCCGGACCAAAAACCGCAGATAGACTCCATCAGAGCTATGTTGCGATGTGGCCCGATATAGAGGCGCCGCACACCCTCTTTGCTTCACTGATGAAGTAATGGACCATGAATTCCCAGAAGGGTTTAAACCCGTAAACATCGAATCATATAATGGAACAACAGACCCCGCGGTATGGATTGAGGATTTTCTTCTCCATATTCATATGGCTTGTGGTGATGATCTCCACGCCATCAAATATCTGCCACTAAAACTCAAAGGACCAGTTCGGTACTCGTTGAACAGTCTGACCGAAAACTCCATTGGCAGCTGGGAAGACTTGGAAGACGCCTTCCGCAACAACTTCCAAGGTACATATGTCCGGCCACTAATCGCTGATGACTTAAGTCACATCGTCCAACAGCCTGGAGAGTCCGCCAGAAAGATCTGGACTAGGTTCTTAGTTAAAAAGAACCAAATCGTTGACTGTCCGGACGCAGAAGCCCTAGCGGCCTTCAAACACAGCATCCGGGACGAGTGGCTTGCCTGCCACCTCGGTCAAGAAAAACCCAAAATCCATGTCAGCCTCTGATGACCCGCTTTTGCGCGGGACAAGACAGCTGGCTCGCTCGTAGAAGCAACAACGCGAGCGATCCGGGCACTTCCGAAGTCCGAGACGGCAATGGCAAGCCACGACGCAGTAAACACAAACGTCGCAATGATAATCAAAGAACACACGACACAGAGGTCAACGCCAGATTAAGCGGTCCCAAACCCGGTCAACAGAAAAAGCCATTCAAGGCAAACAGAGACAGACCATCCAATTTAGACCGGATATTGGATCGGCCCTGCCAAATTCATGGCAACCCCGACAAACCAGCCAATCACACCAACAGAAGCTGTTGGGTTTTCAAATTGGACGGCAAGCTCAACACCAAACACAAGGGGAAGAGGCCTCGCGGTGATAGCAACGACGAAGAGACTCACCAACCAAATACCGGGGGTCAGAAGCAATTTCCCCCCGAAATAAAAACAGTGAACATGGTATACGTGACACACACCACTATAGGGGAACACGAGAATCGCTCCCTTCAGACTGACGATCATAATACAGTTACTTCAGCCGAAGTACAAAGCGGTCTTATTAAACCACATACCTTGTCGGCCATTAAGCCGCCAGTCTCCATTCAGCAGGACCGACCAATTTCGGAGCTGGACTAGCATTTCGGCTTCCGCCTTCTGCCTCATATATCTGCGAAATATGTACCGCGCATACATCACTATGCACTTAGAATACCTTGGGCATCGGCGGAAGCACAATACGGACGGGCCTACAAGTATTCCCATAACCTTCTTCCTTTTTCTTTTCTAACTACTCTTTCTTTTTCATTATCCTTTATCACAGGTGGCTCAAAGGCTGGTCATCTCACTGACTCTATCAGGAGTTCGGGTTCGTACACTTACCCAAAGGCCACTCCCGTTAAGGAGCCCCTTCACCGAGGAAAGGCGGCGCAGACGTGCGACAGGAGGTCCAAAATAACTTTTTGTAGACCGCACTCTCTATTTTCGAGGCTGTAAAATGTCTTTTTCCTCAACCGTCGACCCCTGGCATGTGAAATAGCCGGAGTCGTGGCATTATTATTTATAAAATGATGGTTGGCATATTACTCAGTTTCCAGTGAACATAATCCGTACCCAGTCTTCACTTTTCTCTAAAGAGCTAAATTTTTCTGGTTCTTTCACACTTGCACCTCGGCACAATCGCCAGGGGCTCGGTATGGGAACAAATTGAGTTGCCAACAAAGTCTGAATAGCTTTACAGCACACTTCAGCGTCACGAGTTTGGCCTTATATGCACCAGGTCTGAATCATGTCTTTGGTCAATAGTTGGGTTTCCCGGCTCCTGTGCTTACTACCTTACGTTCCGTTATCGGCTAGGGTAGTAAAGGGAGAACTACTGCGATTGTGTCCCGGTTCGTCCGGATGAGCACCTCAGTAGAGAAAGCCGAAAACTGACTGTCATGATATGGCGAGAACTGGTCAACCACTCGATGTTTTAATAGAATCTTTTGCGATTCTTTCCGTACTAAACGAAGGGCCGTTCTTAAGGTCATACATGTAATGCACCGTATTCGGGTAACCGCGTACATGCCAGGGGCTATATCGTAGACCCACCATAAAACTCCTATGGCTAAGTGAAAGTGTTAACGCCCTATAGTCCGATTGCCTAGTTTGCCGCATTGACACCTCCTCCATGGACCAAGACATTGGGTTAAGAGTGATGAAGTGCTTTTCCGAACACCCTTGTATTTTTTACGAGGGGGCTGAAGCCGACGACTGGAAAACTTTCAAATTATACAAAAAACGGCCGCACAGGGGGACCTAAAGCTATTAAGCGACTATCATAATATTATAAAAATATTGTCTATTACAATTCCAATACATTTCATTCGAATATTATGTCTTTCGAGCACTGACCCTCTATGAAGCGGGCACCCTCTAAGACGTCCTCGAAATAATGACCTGGTGTGTGATGGTCCTCGCCCTTGGGTGGACTCTTCGCTGCAATGTCGGTGGCCTTCATCTTCGCCCAGTATGTCTTGACGCGGGCAAAGGCCATCCGTGCACCTTCAATGCACGTGGACCGCTTAACGGCGTCAACACGCGGCACCGCATCAACAAGTCGCTGCACCAAAATGAAATAACTATCCGGAATTGGCTCAGTAGGCCACAGCCGGACCACGAAGTCCTTCATGGCGGATCCGGACATCCTATGGAGCTCTGCCCACTGGGCCATCTATTCGTTTAGCAACAGTGGACGCTTCGGCACGCTAAACTGCGACCAGAACATCTTTTCGGTTTCACGTCCTTCTTGCGCTTGGAAAAACTACGTCGCGCCGGAAGCACTCTTCGGCAGGTCCAACAATGCGTCTGGATAACTCCACACTTGATTAAGTGGGGCATAATTCGGATCGCCGAACTTAGTTTGTAATAAAAAGGGCTTACCAGCCGCGATCTCCCCAGCTTGCCGGATCTCCTCCCGGGCCGCCCTAGACTCGGATCGTGCTTCTTTCGCCTCTCGTAAGGCCTTGTCAAGATCAGCCGTTCTGGCTTTATTATCCTTCTCGAGAAATTCGCAGGGGCTAGCAGCATCCTTTAGCTCAAGCGTCATCGTGGATATTTTCTCCTCGTATTGGCGCCGAGCAGCCTGTTCAGCCTCTAACTCGGCAGATGCCTTTTCGGCAGCCGCATTACTAATCCTGTCCTGCTTCTTGACCCGGGCTAGCTCAGCCCGAAGGATCTCAACTATGGCGGCACCATCTGCAGTCATACATATCTGAGTATACTATTCTTAGAGTCATGTTTATATTATAAGCATGTGCATATAATGACTGCCCCAAAAAACATACCTTGCGCCTCGTCAAGCCGCTTGTTGATAAGTGTGATGTCATCATCCGCCTTGTCAATCTTCCGCTGCAGATCGGCAATCTCTATAGTTCGGGAAGGAGCCAGGGAGGTAACAGCCTGTGTTACAATTAGTCAGATTATTTCCTGGGCATGTCTTTTTGATCCTCTTATCGCCTCCCTTGGGAAGCCAATCAGAGTCTCAGGGGCTACTATCTATACACAGGTGCATTTTGTGAACAACAAAATCAAAAAATATTACAGTACAAACCTCGAAGCCTCTTAGCAGGCTCCTAAAGGCCTCATTGAATCCGCTTTTCGCGGACATGACCTTTTCAACCACCATACCCATCAAGGTACGATGTACCTCTGAGACGGACGCCTGTCGCAACATGTTCGTCAATATATCCGGTGCTTCTGGATCTCTGGAAGTTGCTGTAGGAGTACGGCCTCCCTTTGAAGGGATTTGTTTATTCGTCCCTGGAGTTGTCTCCGGCTGTAAGCCGGACAGTCCAAGGCCTTTATTGTTGGCCCCCGGACCTTGGGCTATCGAAGTTTCACCTTCGGGTAGTGTCTTCATCATCCCTCGCACTACTTGTTGATTGGGAGAGACCCTCCGGGACGACACCTCGAATTCGTCCGCCTGTTGGGCGAGGAGACCGGTGGAGGCGTCTCTCTTTCCATCATCTCCGGGAGAAGGTCCCTCGTGGAAGAAGATTGTTGAAGAAAATTGTGTGCCGAGCTGCAAAAACATATATTCTAGATGTTACCTTGGTCACAGGAAAGGAACGGGATATGTTCAAAACACCATTGTTCACTTATGATTTGGCTAAAGGCTTGTCCTCACTGCGGGACTGCGTGATGACGTTGTCCTCCAAGCCCGAGCCGCTCGACAGGGCCACCTTGCCTCGCTTAGGAGACTTTTCCTCCCAACCATCGGAGGCGGCCCTTTTCTTACCATGGGGAGAAGAGATGTTGGCTTCTCCTCCACTCTTGTCTTCGGACGACGGAATTTTAATTTCCTTGGACACAGTATCCGATGTACCTTCAGGATGGAGGCCACTTTTTGTCCTCCTGCTCTCTGCCTTGTCCTCCTTCGCAGGCATCTGGTATGGTGTCGGCGACAGCATCCTTGTCAGTACGGGATCCGCTGAGTCTTCGGGGAGGGGGGCCGAACACCTAATTCACTCCGCTTTCTTTATCTAGCCCTGGAAGAAGATAGTTTGTTCAGTATCATATTACGGCATACATGGCCACAAATTGTTCGGGAGTCGATCGCTTACCGGGGTATCCGAATGGTTGTAATCGAGGCCGATGTCCTCGGTGGTGTCCGGCCACTGTTTTCGTTTCCCGAAAAACAGCTTCCACATTCCTTGGTGCGTAGTGTCGAAGAAGTGTTGGAGGGTCTGTGGTCCTTCCGGATTAATCTCCCACATGCGGAGAGGTCGTCGCTGGCGCGGCAGGGCCCGACGGACCAGCATTACTTGAATCACATTGATAAGATCGATGTCCTTCTCAAGGAGGCTCCGGAGGCGGCTCTGTAGAGTCTGCACTTCATCAATTGATCCCCAGTCTAGCCCCTTATTAATCCATGACGCGAGCTCTAACGGAGGGCCAGATCGAAACGCAGGTATAGCTACCCACTTGGTACCGCGGGGTTCACTGATGTAAAACCACTCCCGCTGCCATTGGTTGGGAGTTTCGGTGAAGGAGCCTTTTGGCCAGAGAGCATTGGTAAGCTTGCTCACTGTAGCACCTCTGCACTCTGCCTGTTCCCCATCGACTACCTTCGGCTTCACACTAAAGGTCTTGAGCCATAAGCCGAAGTGTGGGGGAATATAGAGAAAGGCCTCGCACGTGATAATGAAGGTCGAGACGTGAAGAAAAGAATCTGGGGCTAGATTGTGAAAATCTAGCCCGTAGTAAAACATGAGCCCCCGGACAAAGGGATGAAGAGCGAATCATAGCCCTCGGAGGAAGTGGGAGATGAATACAACCCTCTCGCCCGATCTGGGAGTAGGAATAACATGTCCTTGAACAGGAAGCCTGTGGGGATCTCATGTCGTATCGTCGTGCTGAAGCTTCATGATGTCCTCCTCTGTAATAGAGGAAGCCACCCATTGGCCCTGTGGGCTGGGTCCGGACATTTTTGGGGAGCTTGAAGCAATGAAGTCGAACCTTGGGTGCTAGAACTCAGGGTTGGAAGGGCTGGGGAAAAGGTTGGCGTAAAACAAGACGGCCCTTGGCTCCTTTATAAAGGCAACAGATATCGAGCGCCTCCTCCTCAGCCTCAAAACCTGCCTATTCCTAAGGAATCATCCCAAGGGAACGGTTGGGTTACCCACGCCCGTATTGATGAAGGTCCCGCAATAAGGGGACACAATCTCGGCTTCGACAAGATGTGCCAATAAAAACCGCGCCTCGAAACATGGAACAGCAGGACAAGAAATGGTTCGAAATAATGACCGGGTAGACGTGGTATCACATTACAAAAAGTTGTCAGCAGATTGGAATCATGGAATATTAAACTCTCTGCGGCTGTGTGCGGTACTTATGTTGCAGATCCAAACACGTTCCTTGCATCCAAAGAATATCTTGGGGCATCCGGAGAAAGAACCTGCCTTGCAATGCCGAAGACAATCTGCACACCGGACACCTCATCATTGAAGCCTAGTTCAGGGGCTACTGAAGGAGTCCTGAACTAAGGACTCCTCGGGCGTCCGACCTATTGGACATGGGCCAGACTAATGGGCTGTGAAGATACAAGACCGAAGACTCTTTCCCGTGTCCGGATGGGACTCTCCTTGGCATGGTAGGCAAGCTTGGCGACCAAATATGAAGATTCCTTTCTCTGTAACCGACTTTGTACAACCCAAGTCCCCTCCGTGTCTATCTAAACCGGAGGGTTTAGTCCGTAGAGGAGATATAGAATCATAGTCATACAGGCTAGACTTCTAGGGTTTTAGCCATTACGATCTCGTGGTAGATCAACTCTTGTAACATTCCTATTCATCAAGATCAATCAAGCAGGAATTAGGGTATTACCTCGATAGAGAGGGCCCGAACCTGGGTAAACATTGTGTCCCTATCTCCTGTTACCATCGACCTCAGACGCACAGTTCGAGACCCCCTACCCGAGATCCACCAGTTTTGACACCGTCAAAGACTGCGACTGGAATATCCAGGGATGGGTATGCGAGTATCACGCGGTGGTTTACCCAGGTTGGGGGCTCTCCGTAGAGATAATACCCCTACTCCTGCATGTCTGAATATATGTGGTATATCTGGTACAGAGTTGCTCCTGGAGCTGTATCTGAAAGCAGTGCCACGGGCATCTGGTTTCGTATATGCATGTATGTGGCATGCTCTAGTGGCCAGCTATGCCCATGGCTTGCGGCCGTGAGTAGCCTTGTGGCCAAATGAATATGGCATGAGGGAGTGGATGGATATGTGCCCATATATATATATAGGCTTGGGGGTAGCTTACTTCCTAAGCTAGGTAGTGGCATGGGGGCAAGTGGGCATGGGGCACCATGCCCATGAGAGTGTGTACGTGATGTGCATGCCTCCTTGTCCCTGGTGCACTTTATAAAATAGTGCCCAGGGACAGATACACTGTAGATGATGTCGCCACTACTATTCGTCAATAGTGCCGGGTACGGCCGTCTTGTCGGTGTCGGGTCGGAGCAGCGGTTGACTCCACGCAGCAGGTCGGCTGGAGCAGCCGGCCGGAGGAGCAGTCGGCCCGGGTGGGTGGGCACCCCGTCCGAATGCCGTCTGGAGTGGCCGGGTGGCGAGCCGGCCGGAGCAGCCGGACTGAGGGGCTTTGCTAGCCCCGATGTCTTGAAATATTGTCTCGCCGTCTTCGGTGTACCCATGGTCAATTACTCCGACAGTAGCCTCCAAGCCTTCGGGCAACTTGGCAAAGTTGGGCGCAGGTTTGTTGGCGGGTGTTGATGTAGAAGATGCTTCATGACGGTCGGTTGTGGGCCGCAGACAGCGTAGCTTGCTTCTAGCGGGGGCGCGCAAGTGCACCCGCTGGGTGTAGCCTCTGAGCCTCCGGGCAACTTTGGAAAAGTTGGGCGGCGGCTTTTCGCGGTTGTTGGTGCAGACGATGGTGTCGAGGGGCCGGTTGCAGTCGACGGTGGATGTGCAACAGGCGCGGCATGTTCCGAGTGGGGGCGCGCAAGTGCACCCGCTGGGTGTAGCCTCCGGGCAACTTTGGAAAAGTTGGGCGGAGGGTCTTGTTGTTGATGATGAAACCGACGGCGGTGTCGAGGGTGTTGGGCGCGGACACGGAGTCTGTCGGCTGATGGGCGTGGGGCCCTGCCGGGCGCGGCCCGGTGTCCACCAACTGGTGCCGTCGGGCGCGGACGCGGGATCCGCCGACTGGTGGTGTCGGGCGTGGACTCGGGGTCCGCCGACTGGTGGTGCCGGGCACGGACGCAGAGTCCGCCGACTGGTGGTGACGGGCGCGGACGCGGAGTCCACCGACTGGTGGTGACGGGCGCGGACGCGGAGTCCACCGACTGATGTTGTCGATGACAACCGGCTGCGGGCTGCAGCCGGCACGGCTTGCTTCCAGTGGGGGCGCGCCAGTGCACCCACTGGGTGTAGCCTCTGAGCCTCCGAGCGAGGAGGGGGGTTCCCCACGGAAATGATCATGCAAAAGACAAAGTTAGTCCGCGCAGATATATCAAATGTTTGCTTTTAGCAATGCAAGTTTTATGCGGAGGGTGACGACTCGGTTTTGTCCGATCCCCCTTCAATATTTTTCATGTTCCCTCCGCTCTTCGGCTTGTGCTCTCGCTTGCCGGACAGCCGCTCTGCGGTCTGTGGCTGAGAGTGGGCCGCGGAGTGGAGTGTACAGTACTCAGACTCTGGGAGCGGATTTAACCGAGCAGATACTCATAAAGCAAACGGCCGGGTTGCCCGAACCGTTTCTATTCCCGGACATTTTTTGCGTGGGTGGCCTCCAGCGTTTTCTCTCGCTAGCCGGACAACCGCTCTGTGGTGTGTGGCTGAGAGTGGGCCTTCGGTACCGTGCACGCTACTAAGCCGTCAGTTGGAACGAACGTCTCAGGCCAAGCGGCCAAACACCGGGCCAAATCTGGTTGGCGCCGGGGTGAACAGTAATGCAACTGTAATAAAATGCAGAGATAGCCTCCCGAGCATCGCTCGAGGTTGTCCGTGTTTGCACGGTGCAAAAATATACAGGTGAGGAGCTCACATTGATTTTCGTGTAGGCGAGGCAGAGGTTGCCGAAGATAGTCGGCGTGGCTCAATGCTTGCCGAAAGGCCGGGCGCACTCCATCGGGTAGCTTCGAGCCTCCGGTTCTCGGCGAGGGTCCCGCCACCGGGTCCGACCAAACGGGCGGCAAGGCGGACAGGCGGCCGGGCCGGCGCTCCTGACGGCCAGGCATCAGAGCAGGAGGCGGTCCAGCCGGCAGTGCAGGTCGCGACTGACCGTCGGAATGGCGAAGCAGGCGGACGGGCCAGCTGGACATTTTTTCTTTTCTCTGGCCGGCGGCTGGCAGCCGGACGGACACCTTTCTCTTTTTCTCTGCTGCTGACTATGAGCGGTCGGGCTCTTTTTTTTCTTTCTTTTGAGCAACCGGGAGCAACAAGCAACAGAGCAGCCGGCCCACTTCTCTCTTTCTTCTGCTTTTGGGGCAGTCGGCCTCTCTCTTTTCCACCCAGCCCTTGACTTTTCTTCTCTGTTTTGCTTTGTTTCCGCGTGGAACAGCCGGCCAAAGCGGGCAGCTGGAGCGGGGGAGGCAGAGCCAGCAGGCGGCCGGGTAAGCGGGAGCCGCCGCTGGGCATGCGGGCAGCCGGCAGGCGCGACGGAGACGACTGGCACGGACGGAGCCGCACGCGAGATGCAGAGGGCCGGCAGTTGGCCAGGCTGGCGTCCGGGCTGCAGCGGAGATGGCAGGCGGCAGGGAAGCGAAGCGGAGCAGCGGGGCTGCGGCCCGCTTCCACGGTCGAGGACGACCGGGTCTTGTTAGCGGCGCAGCCGCGGCAGCAGGCGGGCGCTAGGCATGGAGCTCTTGCTAAAGGGGGTGGCTGTAGGTGGTGAGGACGGGGCTGGGCGGGGGGTGGACGAAGCCGGCAGTCGGCCGAGGTCGCCGGGAAGAGGCCGCAGCCGGGGCCGCGGAGCAGGCGGCCGTAGGCGCAGGATAGGCGGAGCCGAAGCCGGTGCGGCGCTCGGGGCCGGACGTAGGCGAAGCCGGGTGCTGGAGAGGCCAGGCAAGCATGACGCAGCCGGAGCCGGGCGGAGCTGCGGAGGTGGTTGGAGATGACCGCGTGGAGCCCTTGCTCGCGCACGCAGCAGGCGGCCACGAACTCAGTTTGATGCAGGCAGCCGGGAGCAGGGATAATCACAGAGGAGAAAAGGATCGAGCCAGCGGGCGCAGTGAAGCAGCCGGACGCCACGTGCGGAGGCCAGGCGGGGCGAGGCGGCGTAGGCAGAGCCGGAAGGCGACCAAGCGTGGGAGCCGCCGTAGCCAAGCACGGGGGCGGCCGGGCGCTGGAGATGAGCAGTGGCGAGGCATGGCACCATGCAGCTACAGCGAGACGCAGAGCAACGGGTGATCCCACAATTGAAGAGGGAAAAAGCCACGGGACGGAGCGACGGCGAGGCTCGCACGACCGGTTGGCGATTTTTTCGCGCCGGCGCCGAAAAAACGGCCCAGTCGCATCCCCAGGAGCCCGATTTTCGCTGGCCTGGGCCAAAATCAGCACCGGCGGACCCAGGCCGAACCCGCCGCGCTGGGGGCGCCCGGCGGCGCCGAGGTGAGTTGTTTTGGCACGAAGCAGCCGCGGGCCCGCCGAGTCCGCGAGATGGGTGCTTCGTCGCCCTCATCGCCTCGGTTCCCGCGGGAATCAATGCCAAGGCTGCCGCTCTGCCGCCACCGGTCAGCCTTGCCATTGATTTCTTACGGGAGGCGTGTCACGGGGCAGCGCGGCGACGCCTCCCCTCCCGCCACGCGTACACACGGGCGCAGCTATATAGGCCGGTGGCCTCCCACGCCTCTGGCCACACCAGCCCTAGCCGCCGAGCTCTCCCTCTCCCATTCACTGTCGCTGAGCCCTCCCTCTCCCTCTCCCGTGCGCCGCCTCCGAGCCCTCCCTCACTCCTACAGCCCCGATGGCCGAACGTTTCCCCAGCGACGAGGCAGCGGCCAATGGCTTCGGCCGCCACTCGCTCCGCGAACAGGAGTCGTGGCTCCTAATCGAGGCCAACATCCCGGCGTCGCCGGACATGCGCGCTGGGCCGACGGGGTGGAGGCTCAGCGACTGGGGAGTGCCCGTTCCCCCGTTGCCCGATGCCATGGCACACGCCCCCTACTTCGCCGCCGAGGTAGAGCTTGTGCGCGCCTCCCTCACCGACGAGCAGATCGCCCTCCCCCCGTACGCCACCGACAACCACGCGGCGTGAGCGGCGTACTTCGAGCGCCCTCAGGAGCAGAGGCTGGCGTCCACCAACGGGGCGCCGGTGGTGGGCGGCATGAAGAACAGCAAGGGGCACCACGTGTGGTGGGGCATCCCCGACCGCATGCTCGAGGGCGTGCTGACGCACCTTGATGGTGGCAACAACCCGCCGCTGGCATACCCTCCCCCGGCGGCCGCCCCGGCCCACCGCCGACGCGCCGGACAACGGATGCCCAGGAGGTTCGGCTCCTCCTCGTCTTCCTCCTCGCACTCCTCCTCACGGTCTTCTTCTCACTCCTCCGGCTCTCCGGCGCTGCTCGGCGTCAAGGCCGAGCCCGCGGCGGGGACGCCGCTCGGCCGGCGCACTCACAGCACCGGCATCATCATAAACGAGGGCGGCCGGCGCACCTCCTCGTGGGCTCCTTCGCGCTTCGTCAAGCCAAAGACGGAGCCGGGGCTCGCGCCGGTGAAAACGGAGCCGGGTCTCCCCGCCGTGAAGACGGAACACGGCGACGTGGAGCTCGACGACGAGGCGGCCCTGAAATGGGCGCGCAAGGACTTCCTGAAGATGGAGATGGAGCGCCAGTGCGCCGCCCTGCGGTGATTCGAGCAGCGCCACCGGGGCCGCGACGAAGGAGGAGTTGTCTCTACAACAGCGATGACGACGACGCGCCGCCGCCGCACCAGTCCGCCATGGCGACGCCGGGCAGGGGTCCATCAGGGACGGCCACGTCAAGGAGGAGAAGGCCGACGACGACAGCGGTGGCGGCGAGGATGGCGGCGACGACGGCGACTACTCCGCGTTCAGCGAGTTCTTTTTTAGATATATTTGCTATGTATAAGCCGCGAACATGTCTAATATATGCCATAGTTTGCCGAAATTTAGACGTGTTTAGCCGAACTTCGCCGAACGTTTTTTTTTTTGAAAAATTTTAGATGCGTCTGGGGGCGGCCATGGGGCCGGCGACTGGGGTCCAAGTCACCCCCAGGCCGTTTATTTTGCGCCGGCTTGCCCCCAGGCAGCGATTTTAGGCGCCCCCTGGGGGGGCCCACGGCTGGAGATGCTCTTAGCACGCACACAGGTGAATCCATTGGCCTTGCTAGCTAGCTTGGCACAAGTATGTGCACGTTCAGGAGAACCCCTCGCCGCCGGGGCGCTCGCACAGGGACGGAGCAACGGCAAGGCTCAGTCGGATAGGGCGGGTGCAGCGTGATGGGCATGCAGGCGCACTGGGTGCCGGAGCAACGTGGCGTCGTAGGGGCGGAGCAGACCATCTTGGTGCCCGTGATGGAGAAAAAAAGGCGAGGCGGACCGTGCCAAGACCGACGGCGGGGACGAGCCATCCTCAGTGGCCATTCCAGGTGGCGTGTTGATGTTGAACCCCGGAGCCTGCCGGAGAGACGGTGGTGATGCCAAAGAGTGCGAGGCCGCCAACGAGGGCGTCGCCCATGCGGCTGCCCCGGGGTCGAGCCCCCGAGTGCTACCGGAGAGACGGCGCAACGCGTCAGTGGTGATGATGGCAAAAGGGGTCCCGCCCGGACTGCGAAACCAACAGCAGCTTGCCCCATAGTGGGCGTCAACTATCGTGGTATTCTCACGGGGGGTCAGCGAGGCCACAGATGCCACGGGGTGGTTTCAGGTGAGGGCAAGACTACGGCCGGAATATCTAGGGACGGGTATGCGAGTATCATGCGGTGGTTTACCCAGGTTCGGGGCTCTCCGGAGAGATAATACCCCTACTCCTGCATGTCTGAATATATGGGATATATCTGGTATAGAGTTGCTCCTGAAGTTGTATCTGAAAGCAGTGCCATAGGAGGGAGACATAGAGATTTGCAAAATACATACGGATCTAAATGTGGCAGACCCATTCACTAAGCCTCTTCCACGAGCAAAACATGATCAGCACCAAGACTCCATGGGTGTTAGAATCATAACAACGTAATCTAGATTATTGACTCTAGTGCAAGTGGGAGACTCAAGGAAATATGCCCTAGAGGCAATAATAAAGTTGTTATTTTATATTTCCTTATTCATGATAAATGTTTATTATTCATGCTAGAATTGTATTAACCGGAAACTTGATACATGTGTGGATACATAGACAAAACACTGTTTCCCTAGAAAGCCTCTACTATACTAGCTCGTTAATCAAAGATGGTTAAGTTTCCTAACCATAGACATGTGTTGTCATTTGATGAACGGGATCACATCATTAGGAGAATGATGTGATGTACATGACCCATCCGTTAGCTTAGCATATTGATCGTTCAGTTTTATTGCTATTGCTTTCTTCATGTCATATACATATTCCTTTGACTATGAGATTATGCAACTCCCGGATACCGAAGGAATACCTTGTGTGCTATCAAATGTCACAACGTAACTACGTGATTATAAAGATGCTCTACAAGTATCTCCGAAGGTATTTGTTGGGTTGGCATAGATCAAGATTGGGATTTGTCACTCCGAGTATCGGAGAGGTATCTCTGGGCCCTCTCGGAAATGCACATCATAAGAAGCCTTGCAAGCAAGTGACTAATGATGTGGTTGCGGGATGATGTATTACAAAGCGAGTAAAGAGACTTGCCGGTAAAGAGATTGAACTAGGTATGAAGATACCGACGATCGAATCTCGGGCAAGTAACATACCGATGACAAAGGGAATAACGTATGTTGTCATTACGGTTTATCCGATAGAGATCTTCGTAGAATATGTAGGAGCCAATATGAGAATCCCGGTTCCGCTATTGGTTATTGACCGGAGAGGTGTCTCAGTCATGTCTACATAGTTCTCGAACCCGTAGGGTCCGCACGCTTAGCGTTCGATGACGATTTTTTATTATATGAGTTATGTGATTTGGTGACCGAATGTTGTTCGGAGTCCTGGATGAGATCATGGACATGACGAGGAGTCTCTAAATGGTCGAGAGGTAAAGATTGATATATAGGATGATAGTATTCGGACACTGGAAGTGTTACCAAGTGTATCGGGTATTTATCGGACTACCGGAGGGGTTACCGGAACCCCCGGGAGGTTAATGGGCCACATGGGCCAAAAGGGAAGGGGCACACCAGCCCACAAGGGGCTGACGCACCCTTCCTAGGCCATCGGCCAAGTGGGAGAAGGAAAGGGGGGAGTCGGCCTGCCCCTTCCTTTCCTCTCCCCTCTCTTCCTTTTCCCTTCTGAAAAATATGGTAAGGGGGGCAAATTGGAATCCTACTTGGGGTGCCCCAAGGCTGTTCCCCTCCCCATACCACCTATATATACTTGGGGAGGGGGCGCCTAGAACACACACCAACAATTGTTAGCCGTGTGCGGCGCCCCCCCTCTACAGTTTATGCCTCCGGTCATATTCTCGCAGTGCTTAGGCGAAGCCCTGCGCGGATCACTTCACCATCACTGTCACCACGCCGTCGTGCTAATAGAACTCATCTACTTCCTTGAAACTTTGCTGGATCAAGAATTCGAGGGACGTCATCGAGCTGAACGTGTGCAGAACTCGGAGGTGTCGTACGTTCGGTGCTTGATCGGTCAGAACGAGAAGAAGTTCGACTACATCAACCGAAACGCTTCCGCTTTCGGTCTGTGAGGGTACGTAGATGCACTCTCCCCCTCTCGTTGTTATGCATCTCCTAGATAGATCTTGCGTGAGCATAGGAAGTTTTTTGAAATTGCATGCTATGTTTGCCAATACAAAATTTATAGATACGTTGGAGACGTATCAGTGGTACACAAACTTTCTCAGACTCTTGAGACATAACATGATATCCTTCAGTCTGCTGAGGCAATACTGGTGGTGCAACTTGGTTTGGCACGACTGGCAGTACAACTTCTTGAACTGTCTCTTCAGGACCCCATGGGCTCTACAGATTTCTTCTCTTCCTGCTCTGGCTGTGAAGCCAAAGAGCCAGGAGCAGGGTCAACCTCCGTCGAAGTAGGAGCACCAGATGAGAAGACCGTAGGGATGTTGTCTTGGGAAGCGATTAGCTCCCCCTCAATCTTCTTACCCTCCTTGGTGGTTCCAAAGGGTTAAGCATGTGTTTCCTTCAAAGGCGATGAAGTTGCCTTTTCCATCTCAATCTCTTCGTCAATCTTTTCTTCAGCAGCATTTTGCTCGTGCATAACGTTCACTTCATGAGGATTGACAAGATACATGTACACAACATCAGCTTCTTGTTCAACTGGAGCAGGAATGATCACAGTCGCGGGCTTAGCTTGTTGCTCGGTTACTTCCTCAGGATGAGGGGATGGTGGAACCTGTTGAAATGGGACACTTGAATCGACTGGCGCATCAGAAGACACAGATTGGATATGATGGTCCTTAATCTCTTTCGGCTTATTTGCTCTAGCCTGAGCTCTCTGACGTTTTTCTTCTTTCTCTCTGCGTCGAGCAAGATCCGCTTGACGATTAATCTCTTCGTTCCTTCGATCACAAAGCTGAGAGACATCCATCTTCATCTTGGAGTGTCAATCAATCTTGTTATTCCTCATGGTAGTGAGGCCTTTGGTGATCTTATGACCCACAAGTATAGGGGATCTATCGTAGTCCTTTAGATAAGTAAGAGTGTCGAACCCAATGAGGAGCAGAAGGAAATGACAAGAGGTTTTCGGTAAGGTATTCTCTGCAAGCACTGAAATTATCGGTAACAGATAGTTTTGTGATAAGGTAATTGGTAACGGGTAACAAGTAATGAAAGTAAATAAGGTGCAGCAAGATGTCCCAATCCTTTTTGTAGCAAAGGACAAGCCTGAACAAACTCTTATATGAAGGAAAACGCTCCCGAGGACACATGGGAATTATCGTCAAGCTAGTTTTCATCACGCTCATATGATTTGCCTTCGTTACTTTGATTTGATATGTGGGTGGACTGGTGCTTGGGTACTGCCCTTCCTTGGACAAGCATCCCACTTATGATTAACCCCTATTGCAAGCATCCGAAACTATAAAATAAGTATTAAGGTAAACCAAACCATAGCATGAAACATATGGATCCAAATCAGCCCCTTACGAAGCAACGCATAAACTAGGGTTTAAGCTTCTGTCACTCTAGCAGCCCATCATCTACTTATTACTTCCCAATGCCTTCCTCTAGGCCCAAATAATGGTGAAGTGTCATGTAGTCGATGTTCACATAACACCACTAGAGGAGAGACAACATACATCTCAACAAAATATCGAACGAATACCAAATTCACATGACTACTTATAGCAAGACTTCTCCCATGTCCTCAGGAACAAACATAACTACTCACAAATCATATTCATGTTCATAATCAGAGGGGTATTAATATGCATAAAGGATCTGAACATATTATCTTCCACTAAATAAACCAACTAGCATCAACTATAAGGAGTAATCAACACTACTAGCAACCCACAGGTACCAATCTAAGGTTTTGGGACAAAGATTGGATACAAGAGATGAACTAGGGTTTGAGAGGAGATGGTGTTGGTGAAGATGTTGATGGAGATTGACCCCCTCCCGATGAGAGGATCGATGGTGATGACGATGGTGATGATTTCCCCCTCCCGGAGGGATGTTTCTCCGGTAGAACAGCTCCGCCGGATCCCTAGATTGGTTTCGCCAGGTTCCGCCTTGTCAGATTTCGGGTTTCGGCAGACCCTCTAGGTTCGAACACTGGGGTGCGCGCGGTGATTTCACCCTCTACCTACCTGCACCTCGCCGCCTCGCTAAGATCTAAGCTATGAAAAGAACAACACAAGAGACACAGGGTTTATACTAGTTCGGGCCACCATTGTGGTGTAATACCCTACTCTAATTTGTGGTGTGGTGGATTGCCTCTGGGGCTGGTGATGATGAACAATACAAGGAAGAACAGCCTCGCGAGGGTCTGTTCTTGGCTGGTGCGATGAACTGCTAGGAGGAGTTCAGTCGCTCTCTCTCTCTCTCTCTCTCTCTCTCTCTCTCTCTCTCTCTCTCTCTCTCTCTCTCTCTGTCGGTTGATTTCTTGATGCCGGATCAAGCTTCCCCTACCCCGTGGGTGGCTAGTCCTATTTATAGGCAAAGGCCCTGGGCCTCTTCCCAAATATTGAGCGGGAAGGGCGCCAACAATTGGCCATTTTGAAGGGGAACATCTAGTACACTTATCTGACTAAAGTTGGTCCTCGCCGTCAAAGGCTCGTGGTGACGCCGGCTTGGGCTCCACGATGACCTCCTTCCTGCCGTTGCATTTGTCTTGGTCTTGTTGCATCAAACGGATGCCTTTGCTTGATACTCTTTCCCGCGCTTGCTCCCTTTGCACCAAAGAGGAAAGGAGGACACTGCTGGCTGGCGCCCCTGGCGCCCTTGGTCGTCATGGCTTGCGTCATGGGCACCTCGTGAGGTACCCCGCCTTGATCTCTCTACCTCCTCGCGAGCCAGCCTGATGAGGCCGTGCCTGAGGAGGCTTCCTGTCTTCCACCCCGCGAGGCTTGGCCCCTCGCGAGGGTCTTGAGCTTGTGCTGATGAAGATGGGCCGTGCTGGGCCACCCCTTGAGCCACGCCGCAGGCCGCAGGCAGGCAAGTCTGGGTACCCTCGTTCCCAGAACGCCGACAGTAGCCCCCGGGCCCAAGGCGCGCACGAACTTGGCTGAGCAGAGAAGCGAAGGGGCAAGTGCGAAGTGCCGCGGGCCCTAACAGCTTGCGGCCTCGGGCGCCGCGTGGCGGTTGGTTGGACGTGGGCGCCTTAGCAACTGCGCGAATCGACAAAAGAGTGGCGTCTGTCTAGGCTTTGCTTCCCTCGCCTCCTCCGGTCATTGCCCAGATCCCCTTTCTTGCGCCTTTCCTTCCTGCCTCTGAAATCTCCAGATCTACTTCGACCGCGTGCCCTAGCAAGACATGGCGCCTCGCCAGACCCCGGCCAGAGCTTGGTACTCAGCCACCTTGGACTCGCCGAATGTGTCAGAGGAGGGCCTTGCCCGGGTGCGCCGGATGGTGGCGGTGCAAGGCATCGACGGGGCAGAGGTGTTCAAGGCTGGCTCCGCCCTTCCCGAGGGCCAAGGGAGCACCTTCTATCCGCTCTTCATGAGCGCCATTGCTGCCGGTCTGGTGCCTCCCTTCTCTAAGTTCTTCTTCTCTGTCCTCCGCCACTACAAACTGCAAGCTCTGCACCTCCACCCCAACTCTGTTCTTCTTTTGGCGATCTTCGCCTACTATTGTGAGGCTCACGTCAGGGTGCAGCCCTCAGTGGCCTTGCTGCAGCATTACTTCTCCCTCCGGACCTCTCGCGGTCCCATCTCCGTGTGCGTGAGCTTTGTCACGTATGGCAGCTCCAACGCCATCTCGAAGCCCGGGAAGAGGATTGAGGGCTTCAGGAGCAAGTGGGTCATGGTAGAAATTGGTGCATCCACCCTCGGCTGATTCTTCCCACGGAGCACCACACGACCTCCAACGATTGGTCTCGTGCGGAACTCGTGGATTCCCGCGCGAAGCCGGTGCTGGAGAGGATGGACGCGGATCTGTGGCCGAGCAACATGGCGGCGGTGAAGCTGACTAGTGCGTCGCTCCTGAGGGAGTTCCTGGAGCATCAGGTGGCCCCGCTTCGTCAGTACTCGCTTCCGCTGTGGAGGCCCCGCCCGAGCCCCGCAGCCTTGGCCGACGAAGATCTGGCCGCGGTCCTCAAGTCTTTGGTCGGGGGAGATGTGGCGAGGCTAGAGGGCGCTCATGTGCCCTTGTTCCTTCGAGGTGATTGGGAGCAGGCGGTGGAAGCCATGCCCATCTTCAATGGGGACGGGCCCGTGCCCGCGGAGGTTCCCAAGGACCCGGCGGCCCTGGCGACGGTGAACGTGTCCTCCGGCGACTCCAGCGAAGAGGAGGAAGAAGAGGAGCGAGAAGTGGGGCCTGACTCCGAGGCGACCGATGGGGAGTCGAGAGCGCCCCTCCCCCGGCGTAGGTCCCGCGCTCTCCGCCTCTTGCCGAGCGACGATGACGAGGATGGTGATGAGCGGGGCGGCGAGAGCTTGCCCCCGATCCCGAAAAAGGACAGGACTGGGCTGGTCCCCCGCGGGTCTGCCCCGGCTCCGAGGCGATCCGCAGACGTGCCTCCTGCTTCTGGGCCTCTTGAGGCTGATCCTTGCAGCCGGCTCTCGGGCTTCAAGTACGGCCGAAGGTTGCTCGAGCTCGCGAGCGGTGACCAGTAAGTGCTTGATCCTTGTTTTATTCCTTACTTTGTCGCTGAGGCTTGATATCTGTATCTCTTGGCTAGGCTGGCGCCGGGCGAAGAAGTCAAGGGAGCTCCGAGGCTCCGCCTGGGCAGCGCCCGCCCGCTGAAGGAAGGTGACGGCAAGACACGGGCCTCTCCTTCCCGGTCATCTCGCGAGGCTGGTGGAGCTGGCTGGGCGAGCTCAGCCCCATGGCCCAAGCGACTCTCGAGGTATCCTTGCTCGATGCCACCGCCACACTGTTGGGGCGCAGCAGGTTCCGCCAGAAATTGTGGTTACGGTGCCGCCCTTCCTCCTACTCCACCGAATGTTGTCTCCGACTCCTCCCATCGCCCCGGATCGTGCTGCCGCTGAATTGGACCGGCTGCGGCAAGATCTTCTCGGTGCCGACCTCGCCTTGGTGGCGGGCGCTTGAGCTGGCCTCTGGCTGGATTAGTTCGACGCCGATCCGAAGCGGCGCTGGTTCAGCCTCGACGGCCATGCGACGAGGAGAAACAGGCCGTCCTTGGGCGGCTGCTCGACGCCGCCTTTGGGAGGTAGCTGATGTCCGAGGTCGCTGCAAGGCGCTGGAAAGCGAGCTGCAGGGCCTGCGGGACCAGCTTGCCAAGGAGGCCCGCATTCGCCAAGAGAAGGAGGAAGACATGAAGACTCGCGAGGCGGACGTCAAGGACCGGGACGCCAAGCTTAACAAGCATCGTGACCGCCTGGTGCGCTGAAGCAGGAGTTGGAGGCGAAGGAGGTCGAGCTGGACGGCAAGGCGCAGGTTCTTGCCGAGGACCGCGAGGCCTTCACGGAGATGGAGGTGAAGGCTCGCACCTTGTTGAGGACGCTTTACGACAGCGGCCTGGAAAGCCCGCTAGCCGGTGCCGAGGACGGCCCCGCCAAGCTGCTTCCCTTCCTGATCCGCGCTCTTGAAGATGTCACCCTTGGCCTTGGTCCTATGGCTGAGGCCGAGGCGTGTGTCCTGTCTTCTGCGGCGCTGACACGGGTCCTTCCCCACGTCTACCTTCGCGATCCCGACGTCGACCTCAACAGCCTGCTGGAGCCAGCGAGCGGCGAGCTTGCCGCTGCCGCTGCTAAGGCCGTGAAGGGTCGAGCGGAGGCTCTGTTGTCGAAGTTCCGGGCCTTCAGCACCAAGCCGAAGCGAGGCGCTGCCGGTCCTGGGGCTTCACGAGGCAAACCCGCTCCGCGCAGCTCCGCCGCCAACAAGTGACTCCGTCGTGGCTCATGTTCTGCTTCCTGCAACATGCATCATGCCTCGGGGAGGCGTTTAAACTTGTGTTTGGTGTTGTGATAACAGTTATGGACTGTAATATTTGCTTTTGAATTCCTTGAGATTTGCGCTTTTCCTTCCTACTTGCTTATGTTCTACGCCACAGAGCCTGCCCCCGCAAGATACCTCAGCTGCTAGCCCCGACCGGAAACCAGGACGGGACCAAGGAGTGAGGGGCTACGTGATGTTAGGCTCTCGAGTCGCGATGCTCAGAGTCCCCTTGGCGCATGAACAGCAAGTAGGGAGGTGAAATGTGGGTGAATCTACCATTCTACGTCTGCAGAGCCTGCCCCGCGATACCTCAACCACCGTTAGCCTTTCGAACTAAGGAGTGAGGGGCTACGTGACCAGTTAGGCTCTGAGTCGCGATGCTCAGAGTCCCCTTGACGCTCAAACGGCCTTCAGACCTTGGCTCCGCTCGGGGAGCGTCGCAGACGAACCAGGCCCGAGAGGCTGGCTGGGTGGCGACGTCTGGGTGACCCAGCGTAGCCCCCGTGCCCAGCCCCTCGCGTGGCACTCCCGAGGGAGGCATTGCGATGAGGCCGGACATCGAGCTCTGGGCCCCGAGGTTGATGCGCCGGGGCCACCTCGCTTGTTTATCACCAGCTGAGCATAGCGCTCCGTATGTGTACGGGCATAGCCGCTCCTCGGCAGTGTCGCCACCAGCAAGGAGCATGGTGCTTCCACTGGTGCGTGGGAGGGGGCTCCCCTCCGGAGGAGCCCCCAGGGCGTGTACAGCCCCGCCCTGACACGTGGCTGGCACGGTAGGGCCGGACGAGGTGTATCTGGGCACCCGTGAGCCAGCAGGACTCACGGGCCCTACCTCAAGCGGGTTGCGCCTGCCGGGCCTTAACTTGTGATGTGTTCCTGCAAATTTGGTTAGATGCCGACGCTCTACGTCCTCGGGTCCCAGCCCTCGAGCGGGTCTCAGTCGTCGCTGGTATGCCAGGTCACGATGCCGTGGACAAGGCCAGAGGGTGAGGGCTGGAGAGCCGGTAGGAGCCATGAGTCGCGATGCTCATGTACCCCCCCTTTAACGTGCAAGCGGACGACATGAAGGAAGAAGGGGTGCCGTGGACAGGCATCAAATAACAATCATGATGGGTCGAACGCATGACCCGGAATAAACGCAAGAGGGGTACACGCCGCTGGGTCTGGCCCGAGCGACTTGGGGATGATGCAGCCCGGGGGGCGCCCCCAACAAAGTAAGCTAAGAACATGAAGTAAAAGGGATACACGCCGCAGGGACGGACCCACGCGACCTGGGAATGATGCAGCCCTGGGGGGCGCTCCCAGCTGGAAACGAAACTTGAAAGATGTCACCTGATAACGTTGAGGACGAAGGGATGTTGAAGTAGCGGACGACGTGGACTGCGGAAGCCGATCTTCACGAGCCCCCAGGCCCAGGAGCCTCGGGAGGCTCCGGAGGCGCTGGTGGCTCCTCACGGACCATCTCCATCTCCGCCAGGACTGCAGAACGCCTGGCCTCTTGAGCCTCCAGGATGCTCCTCTTGAGGCGCTGGTACGTGGCGGCCACGTTCGGCACGCCGTAGGGCATGCGAATGTAGCTGTGGGGTGGACCTTCAGGCGCCCAGCGTGAGGGCCAAGCGCCTCGAGAGGCGGCTCGGTTGAGCCCTGGGATGTCGATGCAGACGCGCAGCCCACCATCCTCGCCTGGATGGGGAGCTACGGCGGTAAGCGCGGCTGCCACTCATGACTCTTGACTCTGCAACTCCTGTGTGATCCGACCGACGAACTCCCGAGGGTTTGGCCCTCCTTGCCTTGCTCCTTCCTCGAGGGAAACGTGCTTGAAGCACGCCCAAGTGGTGCCCAAGCGCCTCCCTCATGAACTTGGCAAGGTCAGTGGCCCTCCAGGAGAGAGCCCCCGAGCCTTGCTTGAGGAGGGCGTCGGGCGCGCCTTCCTATGCGACAGAAGGCGGTGCCCCTGAGCAGGCGCGGACCCTGAGGGGCCTGCCTCCTGAGGGGTCGGGCCTGGCGATGTCTTCTTCTTCTTGGGAGCGGTCTCAGGGAGCCTCGCGCTCCTGCGATCTGGGTCTTCAAGTGACGCAGCTTGAAAGGCTCGCTCCAGGGAGCACACTGCGTCTCTCTCTTCACAGGGCACCGCGATGACTCCGCCGCTTCCTGGCATCTTGAGGACGTTGTAGCCGTGGTGAGTCACGGCCATGAACTTGGCCAGAGCCGGGTACCCGAGGATGGCATTGTATGGCAGGCGAATGTGGGCGACATCGAAGTCGATGAGCTCGGTGCGGTAGTTGTCGCGCTACCGAAGGTGACAGGAGGCGGACCTGCCTAATCGAACCATGGAGCCATCGGTGACTCGGAGAAAGGCTTGGTTGGCTGAAGCTGATTGTAAGGCACTTGGAGATTGTTGAATGTCTCTACGGACATGACGTTGAGCCCTGCTCCGCCGTCGATGAGGGTCCTCGTGACTTGCACGTTGCTGATGATTGGGGAACAAAGCATCGGGAGGACTCAGGCTGTGGTCGCGCACTTGAGCTGATCCGCTGAGCTGAACGTGATGGCGCACGCTGACCACCTGAGAGGGTGTGTGGCTTCGAGCTTGGGGAGAACTGCATTCACTTGCGGGCGAACTGCTTGAAGATGCATTGAGAGGATGGGGCTTGAGCTCCGCCCAGGATGCAAGCTATCACGCGCGGCTCCTGGAAGCCCCCAGCCCCCTTGTCCTAATGATGGTCCTCGTTTCTCCTTGGCTGTAGCGGCAGAGGAGGGAGGCCTATGTTTCCTTGCGGGCGATCCTCGCGAGGCTGATCCCTCCAGTCTCCCTCGCGAGGCTTATCCTGCCAGCGATCCTCGCGAGGTCGGTCACGCCACCCTTGGCGAGGGCCATGGTCTTCCCAGCGTCCTGCGTTCCTTCCTCCTCCTCGGCCATAGCCTCGATCGTTGCGGTCGGGGCGTCGGTCGATCCTCCCTTCTCGCACGGCTCGGAGCTCTTGACATTCGTTGGTGTTGTGGGTGTGGAGGTCGTGGTACACACAGTACCGGCTGCCCTTGGACGACTCGGGCTGATCTCTGCCCCGCTTGGTGTCTGGTTCTGCCGCGAGCATGGCAGCCCCATTGCGCTTCACGTCCTTGGCCTTGGATTTCTTCTCTTCTGGATCTACGGCTGGCAGCTCGAGGAGGGAAAGGCGCCCTTCCTCAGCCCTGGCGCACTTGGTCGCCAAGTTGAACAGCTCCAAGGAAGTGCACAGATCTTCATGTATCGCCAGCTCCTCCTTCATCTTGACGTCACGCACGCCGTCGGAGAAGGCAGAGATGATGGCCTCCTCGGTCACCTTGGGAATCTTGAGGCGGCGTTGTTGAAGCGCTGGATGTACTTCGCAGGTCTCCTGTGTTGCTGCTTGATGCGGCGCATGTCGCTCACGGCAGGAGGCCGGTCGCGAGTACCTTGGAAGTTGGCGATGAAGCGGGTGCGCATCTCGTCCCAGGAGGAGATCGTGCCAGGAGCAAGGTTCAGGAGCCAGGTGCGAGCTCCGTCCTTGAGTGCCATGGGAAACCAGTTCGCCATGACCTTCTCGTCCCCGTTGGCGGCTTCTATGCCCAGCTCGTAAAGCTGGAGGAACTCCGCAGGGTCGGCCGTGCCATCGTAGCAAGGAGGCAGGTCTGGCTTGAACTTGTCGGGCCATGCGACGCTGCGCAGCTCGGCGGTGAAGGCGCGGCAGCCTGCTGTGGCCATGGGAGGCCTTTGGTGACGAAGAGCCTGGTCTTGTGGGTCCCCATGCGCTGCAGCTGGGAGCAGCGCGGGGTATTGGCGTGCTGGAGCAGGAGCGTGGTCGTGACGAGCCGGTGCAGGGAGCACTCGGGCAGCTTCTTGGGGGCGAGGGACCTCTTGACAGCTCTGCTCTTGCTGCGCCGGGCGCCGGATGGAGCGGGTTCCGCCCAGGCCACGCGCTTGGGGCTGTGGCGCTTCTTGAGGGGGGAGGCGGCCGAGGCGCCTCGAGTTTCATCGCCGCGACAGGCGGGCGCGTGCAGCGAGAAGGACGGGCTGGGGAGCCCTCGCGGCGCAGACGAGCTCGGCGACGCGGTCGAGCCACTCTTCGTGAGACGTCGCCGACAGTGGCGGTAGCGCAGGAGCTCGCTTGCCGCGATGAGTGCAGCTCGAGCCTCCATGGAAGCGCTGGAGCGCTGGGACGTAAGAACCAGCGGGGCGAGTGAGGTAGTAGCAAGACGGGCCGCCTCGCCACGGACGGATCTTTGGGACGATAAGCTTGTTGCTCGTTTCGCCGGGCGGTGGCCGCGTTTGACGGCAAAGCGACGGAACGGCGGGCGGCCGCCGACGGGGCCGTCTGGCGACGCAGGAAGCGAGAGCGGCTCGGCGCTTGGCGCTGGCCCGACGTGTGTCTGGCATGGATGCGGTGGTCGGCGAAGAACAGGGCAGCGGAAGACGAATTCCGGCGCACCCCTACCTAGCGCGCCAAATGTCGTATTTCGGGTTCCAGCAGACCCTCTAGGTTCGAACACTGGGGTGCGCACGGAGATTTCACCCTCTACCTACATGCACCTCGCCGCCTCGCTAAGATCTAAGCTATGAAAAGAACAACACAAGAGACACAGGGTTTATACTAGTTCGGGCCACCATTGTGGTGTAATACCCTACTCTAGTTTGTGGTGTGGTGGATTGCCTCTGGGGCTGGTGATGATGAACAATACAAGGAAGAACAGCCTCGCGAGGGTCCGTTCTTGGCTTGTGCGATGAACTGCTAGGGGGAGTCCAGTCGCTCTCTCTCTCTCTCTCTCTCTCTCTCTCTCTCTCTCTCTCTCTCTCTGTGTGTGTGTGTGTGTGTGTGTGTGTGTGTGTGTCGGTTGATTTCTTGATGCCGGATCAAGCTGCCCCTACCCCGTGGGTGGCTAGTCCTATTTATAGGCAAAGGCCCTGGGCCTCTTCCCAAATATTGAGCGGGAAGGGCGCCAACAATTGGCCATTTTGAAGGGGAACATCTAGTACACTTATCCTGACTAAAGTTGGTCCTCGCCTGTCAAAGGCTCTGGTGGTGACGCCGGCTTGGGCTCCATGATGACCTCCTTCCTGCAGTTGCGACGGTCTTGGTCTTGTTGCACCGAAACGGATGCCTTTGCTTGATACTCTTGCCTGCACTTGCTCCCTTTGCACCAAAGAGGAAAGGAGGACATCTGCTGGCTGGCGCGCCTCGGGCGCCCTTGGTCATCATGGCTTGCGTCATGGGCACCTCGTGAGGTACCCCGCCTTGATCTCTCTGCCTCCTCGCGAGCCAGCCTGATGAGGTCGTGCCTGAGGAGGCTTCCTGTCGTCTGCCCCGCGAGGCTTGGCCCCTCGCGAGGGTCTTGAGCTTGTGCTGATGAAGATGGGCCGTGCTGGGCCACCCCTTGAGCCACGCCGCAAGCCGCAGGCAGGCAAGTCTGGGTACCCCCGTTCCCAGAATGCCGACACGCCTCATGGCGGCGGTGCTTCGTCCCGAAAGATTCCTATCATTTTTTCTCGGAGGAAAGACTTCATATAGCAGAAGATGGACACCGGAGGCCTGCCAGGGGGCCACGAGACAGGGGGCGCGCCGAGGGGGGTTGGGCGCGCCCCCCACCCTCGTGGCCAGGGTGTGGGCCCCCTCTGGTTAATTCTTTCGCCAGTATTTTTTATATATTCCAAAACATGCCTCCGTGAAGTTTCAGGACTTTCGGAGTTGTGCAGAATAGAACTCTAATATTTGCTCATTTCCAACCTAGAATTCTAGCTTCCTGCATTCTCCCTTTTCATGTAAACCTTGTAAAATAAGAGAGAATAGGCATAAGATTGTGACATAATGTGTAATAACAACCCATAACGTAATAATATCGATATAAAAGCATGATGCAAAATGGACGTATCAACTCCCCCAAGCTTAGACCTCGCTTGTCCTCAAGCGAAAACCGATAACGAAAAATATGACCACATGTTTAGAGATAGAGGTGTCGATAAAATAAAATACGGACATGAGGGCATCATGATCATTCTTATAAAAGCAACATATATTGTCATATGATTTCCTATGCTAAAGTAACAATCTATTCACAATGTCAAGTATGAATCAGAAACTTCATTGAAAACTAACAAACTATGATCTCGGTCATTGAGGCAATTGCAATTTATCATAACATAGGGAAGAGTCAATATAAGAGCTTTTCAGCAAGTCCACATACTCAACTATCATTTAGTCTTTCACAATTGCTAACACTCACGCAATACTTATGGTTATGGAGTTTTAATCGGACACAGAGAAACATAGGGGCTTATAGTGTTGACTCCCAACCTTTTACCTCAAGGGTAATGTCAACAATAATAGTTCATGCTAACTTACATCCAATTGGATATATATATCAAGATCTTCCCAACACACTGTGCTTGCCAAAGGATAAAATGTAAAAAGGAAAGGTGAAGATGACCATGACTCTTGTATAAGATAGGCCCTTCGCAGAGGGAAGCAGAGGTTGTCATGTGCTTTTATGGTTGGATGCGGGAAATCTTAATGCAAAAGAACGTCACTTTATATTGCCACTTGTGATATGGACATTTATTATGCAGTCTGTCACTTTTATTGCTTCCACATCACAAGATCGTATAAAGCTTATTTTCTCCACACTAATAAATCATACATATTTAGAGAGCAATTTTTATTCCATGCAATGATGACAACTTACCTGAAGGATCTTACTCAATCCGTAGGTAGATATGGTGGACTCTCATGGCAAAACTGGGTTTAAGTATATTCGGAAGCACAAGTAGTATCTCTACTTGGTGCATAGAATTTGGCTAGCATGAGGGGGAAAGGCAAGCTCAACATGTTGGATGATCCATGACAATATACTTTATTTCGGATATAAGAAAACATAACCCATTACGTTGTCTTCCTTGTCCAACATCAACTTTTTAGCATGTCATATTTTAATGAGTGCTCACAATCATAAAAGATGTCCAAGATAGTGTATTTATATGTGAAAACCTCTCTTCCTTTATTACTTCCTATTAATTGCACCGATGACCAAAACTATGTTTGTCAACTCTCAACAACTTTTATTCATCATACTCTTTTACATGTGAAGTCATTACTCTTCATAAGATCATTATGATCTCTTTAATTATTTTTATTTTTTTTCTTTTATTCCCTCTAGATCCTAGCAAGATAACCAAGCTCTTGACTCAAAACTAATATTTATTATATATAGCTCACGGACTCGATTACATAGAAGGATCATAAAGCAAAGCTCAATACTAGATCATACTAAAACTTTATTCTACTAGATCAAGATATTACCAAAAGTATCGAACTAAGAAAAACGGTAAAGATAGGAGTGCGATGGTGATACGATACCGGGGCACCTCCCCCAAGCTTGGCAGTTGCCGAGGGGAGTGCCCATACCCGATACTCAGTTCTCCTTCCTCGGCGGTGGTGATGATGGAGTTGTTGATGATGTGGGTTTGTCGTCCCTCTTTCAAGGCATAGGCTCACCATCATAGAAAGACGATCGAGTCTCTAGGATCCTCAAATCTGCAGCCAAACTCATCCTCTTGAATCTATATTCATACTCACAGTTTTGGTTTTGCAGGTCATAGATCTGGGCTTGGAGGTGCTCGATTTTCTCGTGAAGCTTGAAGATGGCCTCCCCAATGTTCTTGGCTTCCAGCTTGTGGTTGTTGGTGAACTCCGCGATCATCATGTGGTTGGCGTCGAGTCCGCGTTCCACCATCCCTTGGCACTTGAAAACTTGTTGCTCCATTGCTTCGAGTCTTGTCTCCACGCTTCCGGTCCTCCTTGGTCCCTCAACATCGTGGATGTGCAGCACCCCCTCATGCATCTCAATGGTTTGAGGGTGTTGCAGCACCTCCGCGAGGTAAGGTTTGATGACCTTCTTGAAAAACTTGTCCTTGGGTGCGCTCGAAGACGTCATGGTGATCTAGATCTGTCCGAAAAACAGCTCGAAACAAAAACAGGCGATATTTGCATGGTACGGTGGTCAAAACCTTCGGAGATTATATAATGAATTTTTACCAACCAGAAGAAGTATCGTGCAAGAAAACGGAGTCTGGAGGGCACACGAGGTGCCCACGAGGCAGGGGCACACCCAGGCGGTAGGGCGCGCCCTCCACCCTCGTGGATGCCTCGTGTCCCTTTCGGACTACTTCTTATTTTCCTATTTTCTTAAATATTCCAAAATGGAGAAAATTGCCATTAGAATTGTTTTGAAGTCAGTTTACTTACCGTACCACATACCTATTCCTTTTTGGAGTTTGAAACGTTCTGGAAAGTGTCCCTTATATATTCCTCTGGGGTCACGGTTTGAATAACATTAGTTTCAACATTTATTGGGTTACCTGAGATATAATGTTTGATTCTTTGACCGTTCACCATCTTCGGATTTGTGCCTTCAAAGTTGTTGATTTTTATGGCACCGGAGCGATAGACCTCCTCGATAACGTAAGGACCTTCCCATTTAGAGAGAAGTTTTCCTGCAAAAAACCTTAAACGAGAGTTGTATAGCAAAACATAATCACCTACATTAAACTCACGCTTTTGTATCCTTTTTTCATGCCATCTTTTAACTTCTTCTTTAAACAGTTTGGCATTCTCATAGGCTTCGGTTCTCCACTCATCAAGTGAGCTAATGTCAAATAGCCTCTTCTCACCAGCAAGTTTGAAATCATAATTGAGCTCTTTAATGGCCCAATATGCCTTATGTTCTAGTCCGAGAGGTAAGTGACATGCTTTTCCATAAACCATTTTATATGGAGACATGCCCATAGGATTTTTATATGCAGTTCTATGGGCCCATAATGCATCATCAAGTTTCTTGGACCAATTCTTTCTAGATCTATTAACAGTCTTTTGCAAAATTAATTTGATCTCTCTATTACTCAGTTCTACTTGACCACTAGACTGTGGATGATATGGAGATGCAATTCTATGATTAACATCATACTAAGCAATCATCTTACGAAAAGCACCATGAATAAAATGTGAACCACCATCAGTCATTAAATATCTAGGGACTCCAAACCTCAGAAAAATAACTTCTTTAAGCATCTTAATAGAGGTGTTATGATCAGCACTACTAGTTGGAATAGCTTCTACCCACTTAGTAACGTAATCAACAACAACTAAGATATGTGTATACCCATTAGAGGAAGGAAACGGTCCCATATAATCAAAGCCCCAAACATCAAATGGTTCAATAACAAGTGAATAGTTCATGGGCATTTCTTGACGTCTACTAATATTACCAATTCTCGGACATTCATCACAAGACAAAACAAACTTATGGGCATCTTTGAAGAGAGTAGGCCAATAAAAACCGGACTGCAATACATTATGTCAAGTTCTATCTCCAGCGTGGTGTCCTCCATAAGCCTCGGAGTGACACTTGCGTAGGATATGTTCCTGTTCATGCTCAGGTACACAACGTCTAATAACACCATCTACTCCCTCTTTATAAAGATGTGGGTCATCCCAGAAGTAATGTCTTAAATCATAGAAAACTTTTTCTTTTGTTGTTATGTGAAACTAGGTGGTATAAATTTAGCAACAATATAATCAGCATACCATGGAGCAGTACGAGAAGCATTTATAACAACTAATTGTTCATCAGGAAAGCTATCATCAATAGGTAGTGGGTCATCAAGAACATTTTCTAACCTAGACAAGTTGTCTGCAACGGGGCTCTCAACTCCCTTTCTATCAATAATATGCAAATCAAATTCTTGTAGCAAGATAACCCATCTAATAAGTCCAGGTTTAGCATCTTTCTTTTCCATGAGGTATTTAATAGCAGCATGATCAGTGTGAACAGTTACTTTAGAATCAACAATATAAGGTCTGAACTTATCACAAGCAAATACAACTGCCAAAAATTCTTTTTCAGTAGTAGCATAATTTCTCTGGGCACTGTCTAGAGTTTTACTAGCATATTGGATAACATTTAATTTCTTCTCAACTCTTTGTCCTAGAACAGCACCTACAGCATAATCACTAGCATCACACATAATTTGAAAGGGTAAATTCCAATCAGGAGGCTGAACAATAGGTGCAGAAATCAAAGCTTTCTTAAGTATTTCAAACGCTTCTACACAAACATCATCAAAGACAAAAGGAACATCTTTTTGTAAGAGATTAGTCAGAGGCCTAGAAATTTTTGATAAGTCTTTAATGAACCTCCTATAAAAACCGGCATGACCAAGGAAACTTCTTATACCTTTGATGTCCTTAGGACACGGCATCTTTTCAATAGCATCGACTTTAGCTTTATCAACTTCAATACCTCTTTCAGAAATTTTATGCCCCAGGACAATACCTTCATTAATCATAAAGTGGCACTTCTCCCAATTCAAGACAAGATTAGTTTCTTCACATCTCTGCAAAACTTGATCAAGGTTGCTTAATCAATCATCAAAAGAAGTTCCATATACGGAGAAATCATCCATGAAAACCTCAACAATATTTTCACAAAAATCATAGAATATAGCAGTCATACATCTTTGAAAGGTAGTAGATGCATTGCATAAACCAAAAGGCATAAGTCTATAAGCAAAGGTACCGAAAGGGCAAGTAAAAGTGGTCTTTTCATGATCCTCTTTTGACACAGGTATTTGAGAGAAACCAGAATAACCATCTAGAAAGCAAAAATGTGTATGTTTGGATAATCTCTCTAGCATTTGATCAATAAAAGGTAAAGGGTAATGGTCCTTTTAAGTAGCTTTATTTAATTTTCGGAAATCAATTACCATTCTATAACCTGTAACAATTCTTTGTGGGATCAATTCATCTTTATCATTAGGAAAAACAGTAATACCTCCCTTCTTAGGGACACAATGGACAGGACTTACCCACTGACTATCAGCAAGGGGACAAATTATACCTGCCTCCAGAAGCTTTAGTATTTCTTTTCTTACCACTTCTTTCATCTTAGGATTTAACCGTCGTTGGTGATCAACAACCGGTTTAGCGTATTTCTCCAATTTTATTTTGTGCTGGCATAGAGTGGGACTAATGCCCTTAAGATCATCAAGAGTATATCCAATAGCAGCACGGTGCTTCTTCAGAGTTTTCAATAATTTCTCTTCTTCCTGCTCTGAAAGGTTAGCACTAATAATAACAGGATATATCTTATTTTCATCAAGATAAACATATTTAAGAGTATCAGGTAATGGTTTAAGCTCAAACACGGGATCACCCTTGAGTGGAGGAGGATGCCCTAGAATTTCAACAGGTAAGTTGTGCTTCAAAACAGGTCCCTGTTTAAATAATACATCATCTATTTCCCTTCTTTCATTCATAAACATATCATTTTCATGGTCTAGCAAATATTGTTCTAAAGGATCATTAGGAGGCACGGCAATAGAAGCAAGATCAATAATTTCATCTTTACTAGGCACTTCTTTATCATGGGGTTGTCTATGAAATTTAGCAAAATTAAAATCATGAGACATATCCCCTAAACCAACGGTAACAATATCCTTTTCGCAGTTTATCTTAGCACTAACAATATTCAAGAAGGGTCTACCAAATATAATGGGACAAAAGTCATCTTGTGGGGAACCAAGAACAAGAAAATCAGTAGGATATTTAACCTTCCCACACAAGACTTCAACATCACTAACAATCCCAACTGGTGAAATAGTATCTCTATTGGCAAGCTTAATTGTAACATCAATTTCTTCTATCTCAGCAGGTGCAATAACGTGCATAATTTATTTGTATAAGGAATGAGGTATTGCACTTGCACTAGCACCCATATCACCTAAGCCATGATACTCCTATTTTAACAGAAATAATAGGCATGCCAACAACAGGTCTATGTTTACCCTTAGTATCGGGTCTAGCAATTCTAGCAGCTTCATTACGGAAATAAATAACATGCCCATCAATATTATCGAATAAGAGATCTTTAACCATAGCAATACTAGGTTCAACTTTAATTTGCTCAGGAGGTGTAGGTGTTCTAGTATTACTCTTACGAACCACAGTTGAAGCTTTAGCATGATCCTTTATTCTAACAGGGAAAGGTGGTTTCTCAATATAAGCGGTAGGAACAATAGGATCAACATTATAAGTGATAGTCTTTTCTTCAACTTTAATAGGTTCAACTACTTTTACTTCAACGGGAGGATGATATTTAAACCACTTCTCCTTAGGGAGATCAAGCTGAGTAGCAAATGATTCACACAAAGAAGCTACTATCTCAAAGTCAAGTCCATATTTAGTGCTAAATTCACGGAAACATCGGTATCCATGAAAGATTTAACACAATCAAACTTAGGTGTTATACCTGACTCCTTACCTTCATCAAGTTCCCAATCTTCAGAGTTGCGTTTAATTCTTTCCAATAATTCCCGTTTGAATTCAATAGTCTTCATCATAAAAGAACCAGTACAAGAAGTATCGAGCATGGAGCGATTATTGAAAGAAAGTCGAGCATAAAAATTTTGGATAATAATTTCTCTTGAGAGCTCATGATTGGGGCATGGATATAACATTGACTTAAGCCTCCCCCAAGCTTGAACGATGCTTCCTCCTTCGCGGGGCCAAAAATTATTTATATAATTACGATCACGATGAACAAGATGCATAGGATAAAACTTCTGATGAAATTCCAGTTTCAAACGGTTGTAGTTCCATGATCCCATATCATCACATAGCCTAAACCATGTCAATGCCTTTCCCTTCAATGATAAAGGGAATACCTTCTTCTTGATAACATCCTCGGGCATACCTGCAAGCTTAAATAATCCACAAACTTCATCCACATAGATTAGGTGCAAATCGGGATGCAATGTTCCATCTCCTGTAAAAGGATTAGCTAGCAGTTTCTCTATCATACCCGAAGGAATTTCAAAGGGTTCAGTAGGTTGAGGAGCAACTCTTGCTCAACTGGTCGGGGTGAAGATACCCCGAACAAGCCCCTCAAAGGATTATGTTCCATAGTAACAAGTGACAGTAAATTTCAGCAAACTATATAAATTTTTCCTGACCAAATTACACCTACCAAAGGCACTTCACTCCTCGGCAACGGTGCCAGAAAAGAGTCTTGATGACCCACAAGTATAGGGGATCTATCGTAGTCCTTTCGATAAGTAAGAGTGTCGAACCCAACGAGGAGCGTATGAAATGACAAGCGGTTTTCAGAAGGTATTCTCGCAAGCATCGAAATTATCGGTAACAGATAGTTTTGTGATAAGGTAATTTGTAACGGGTAACAAGTAATGAAAGTAAATAATGTGCATCAAGATGGCCCAATCCTTTTTGTAACAAAGGACAAGCCTGAACAAACTCTTATATGAAGGAAAGCACTCCTCAGACACATGGGAATTATCGTCAAGCTAGTTTTCATCACGCTCATATGATTCGCGTTCGTTACTTTGATAATTTGATATGTGGGTGGACCGGTGCTTGGGTACTGCCCTTCCTTGGACAAGCATCCCACTTATTATTAACCCCTATTGCAAGCATCCGCAACTACAAAAGAAGTATTAAGGTAAACCTAACCATAGCATGAAACATATGGATCCAAATCAACCCCTTACGAAGCAACGCATAAACTAGGGTTTAAGCCTCTGTCACTCTAGCAACCCATCATCTACTTACTACTTCCCAATGCCTTCCTATAGGCCCAAATAATGGTGAAGTGTCATGTATTCAACGTTCACATAACACCACCAGAGGAGAGACAACATACGTCTCATCAAAATATCGAACGAATAACAAATTCACATGACTACTTATAGCAAGACTTCTCCCATGTCCTCAGGAACAAATGTAACTACTCACAAATCATATTCATGTTCATAATCAGAGGGGTATTAATATGCATAAAGGATCTAAACATATGATCTTCCACCAAATAAACCAACTAGCATCAACTACAAGGAGTAATCAACACTACTAGCAACCCACAGGTACCAATCTGAGGTTTTGGGACAAAGATTGGATATAAGAGATGAACTAGGGTTTGAGAGGAGATGGTGCTGGTAAAGATGTTGATGGAGATTGATCCCCTCCCGCTGAGAGGATCGATGGTGATGACGATGGTGACGATTTCCCCCTCCCGGAGGGATGTTTCCCCGGCAGAACAGCTCCGTCGGAGCCCTAGATTGGTTTCGCGAGGTTCCGCCTCGTGGCAGCGGTGCTTCGTCCCGAAAGCTTCCTATCATTTTTTCTCGGAGGAAAGACTTCATATAGCAGAAGATGGGCACCGGAGGCCTGCCAGGGGGCCCATGAGACAGGGGGCGCGCCCAGGGGGGTAGGGCGCACCCAGGGGGTAGGGCGCGCCCCCCACCCTCGTGGCCAGGGTGTGGGCCCCCTCTGGTTAATTATTTCGCCAGTATTTTTTATATATTCCAAGCGTGCCTCCGTGAAGTTTCAGGACTTTTGGAGTTGTGCAGAATAGGTCTCTAATATTTGCTTCTTTTCCAGCCCAGAATTCCAGCTGTCGGCATTCTCCCTCTTCATGTAAACCTTGTAAAATAAGAGAGAATAGGCATAAGTATTGTGACATAATGTGTAATAACAGCCCATAATGTAATAAGTATAGATATAAAAGCATTGATGCAAAATGGACGTATCATGATCTCAAGAATTGCCTTGTTCACATCTTTTCTTTCAGACTCAGATTTAGCTTCCCTTCTCATTTTACTAGAAGCTTCTTATCATCGACAGCTTGATTGAGTTCTTGAGTGATTTCTTTCATATCAGAGAAGTGCTTTGCTACAATCTTGGTAACATCTTCAAGCAGACCCAAACTACTCAAATCATCTGGATCAGCATCATAGGAGGCACCTTCAATGATGTCAAATATTAGATCAAAATCACATTCCTCTGTGGGAGCAGGAATGATTTTCTTTGCCTTCTTGGCAGAAGCAGCTGCTTTCTCATCAGTAATCAGCTTTCTCTTTGCCACTGGGGCAACCGAACCCGAAGGGTTTTTTTAGGGGATGGGAGCAAGTCTTGGTGAAGATCTCACTGGTGGCGAAACCTTTGCTGGAGATGGGGTTTAGTACGGTTTGTCGAGCAGTGCTTTCTGATCATAGATGGGAATTTCTTCACTAGCATTATCATCAGACAAATCCTCATCAGACAAGGTAGGTGCAACTTTCCTTAATTTTCTTGCAACGGCCTTCTTCTTCAGAGCACGAGGAGAAATAGACTTCCTCTTCTTCTTTTCTTTACGGCAGACACCCTTTCCTTCTTTTCCATCGCATCCTATTGAGTCAACTCAACATTTCGCTGTTCCACCTGATTTTTCTTCGCAAGCCTTGCCTCTCGCTTGGCCTTGGCCTTTTCCCTTTTTGCAACTTCTTCAGGAAAATCAGCTATGGTTTTCAAGGAATCAACATGCATGTTGGGATGCGGTGCAGGCCTTACTTTTTCATCGTCCTGGCCAAGACAGCCTTCTGCAATGCAAAAGGTGGAGTGAATGCAAACATGATCTAGTACTTCCTTTGGACATTCTCATAATTGAACCATTTCTTCGCCCAATGACGGCGAATCTTTTGTAGCATGTTATTCCTTTCCTGAGCAGTTTCCACTCCAGGTGGAGTTCTGTATGTTTCCCGATCAGACATCTCAGCCGTAGTATTCCTTTCTCTTCCTCTGCCACCCTTTTTGGGATTTCCATCTTAAAACATGGTTTTGGAGTCTGTGACTAGCTCATCCTCTGGCTGACTTTGAGCTGAGGGAACATCATCTTCTTCTTCAGCAGATTTTGATTCGGCCTTTTTCTTCGGCGCTCTTGGTGGCTTTGTTGATTTTCTTTCGACCACTTTTGCTTTGCCAGCCACCCTTGGCTGCTGAGGGATTTCTTCCTCTGAACCAGAATGCTCATCCGAGCTATTTGCCATGACCACTCCTAAAACAAAACAGAAATTCAAAGAAAGCATAGAAGAAGTCACAAGCATGCATAGAGAAATTTTAACTCAAAACAGATGGTTTTTCAGGAAGAATCATGGGATTCAAGGCATATACTTGCAAGATATCGTCAAAGGAATTGCGGTATGCCGTAAGATAATATAACCATTCCTCTAATCTTTCGAGTATACACAGTGAACCCTAGATCCTAGAGACTAGTACGAGGAACAACTACAAACCGTACATGTCACGACTTATAGAACCTAGAAGATCTACCACAAGGAAATAACAGAGGATAAATGGCGTCGGGAAGAACTGCTCTAGAACAGGAAGGGAGTAGAGCATGTTCCAGATCTGAATGCCCTAACTTGGCGAGAGAGATCGACTATGGCAGTGCGGGAAAGAAGAGTTACCACACTGGCACAGCCAACGGCGATGAAGCTCCGCCGGAGTTGCATGGCGAGGCTTGATGTCGATGTTGCTTCGAGCTTAGGATCGGAAGGAGTGCGAGAGGAGAGGTCGAACAGAGAGGAAACTAAGGAAGAAGAGACCTACAGAGGGGGTATAAATAGCCTGAGGGAGAAACCGCCCACTCCGAAATCTACGGACGAAAAACTCAGGATGTTCCGCATTCAACGGTTAAGATCATGATCAAGATATCGTGGGCACATGTCAGCCGTTTCCTGCGAAAATCTCGGTAACTGAATTGGATGCCGAAGGGTTTGAGGAAGCGCAAGCGCTAAAACATAACAAAAATGAAGTTGATGTCATTCGCAACCAAGGACGTAGGAGTGAAATCTTCTTCAGATCAAGGTGCATGTTTGTGACACAAGAGACCGAGTAAAAACTACAGAGAGCACAGACTCGAAGCACAACACAAACGAAACAGAACACAAACACCATGAGGGAAAAACTTAGAAAGATAAACACCAACAATAATTGATCTCAGGGCTTGAGATAAACTTGGGATATCCCTGAGAAGGTTTCCTGCAAGAGGTGATTAGTTCTTCTTCACTACCCACACTTGTGTGGGAGGTGAGGATCATCTGCTTTGCCTTGCTTGGAATATTTCTATGGTGATTCCTTCGAGACACCTGTGCATTATGATGATAGTCATATGAATAGGCATTGAAGTTGTTTCCTGATACATGAGTGTAATGATTTGATGAAGTTTGCAAGTACTCCTGATGTAGCACGGGGTGATAATCATTCGAGAATGACATTTGAGTAGAATTGGAGCGATAACCATTTCTTCGTCGATGATTATCCTGCAAAGTCAGGTTAGCAGTAACAGCTAAATTTTCAATGGTGCACTTCTTTACCCAAATTTGCCTTTTGGGTGAACCTGCCCTGCAGTTAGTTCCAACATATAGAGCAAAAATCTTACCATTCTGTTGCTTGAAAAGTTTGTAATTTGAGTCATCTGACTCGTCAGTATCAACAGAAATGGGCGAAAGATAACCAGTTAAAGTTTCAGGTTCGGGAGTTTTACTCTTTGCACGAACCCAAGTCGTTCGAGGATGTTGCTCGGGAGTCCAATAGGATCCATCCACATTAAGTTTCTTTTCTAAACCTAATCCTTTCTTCTGAGGATTCTTGTGAAGAATGGACTTCTTGAGCACATCACATAAGATTTGATGCCCTTTTAGGCTCCTTAGCATACTAGTCTCAAGTAAGCCCTTTAACCTGCAATTTTCTTCAGTAACAGCATCATGACCCTTGGTAGAGGGGTCAGTAGTGGTACCAACTTCAATAGTAGCAATATTCTTTTTAGCAGTTGTAGAAGTTTCAGCATGAGATTCAGCATTGCTACGTTCTAGGCATTTTAAGCACGGGGGTATAAAACCATCAGGAATTTGAATAGATTGCTCGGCGAAGAGAGAAGCTTTCTCGAAGACCAGCTCGTTATGGGACTCTTTCAGTGATATGATGTGACGCCCTCGATTCAATCATACACTAATCATACACGCAAATGTGTACGATCAAGATCAAGGACTCACGGGAAGATATCACAACACAACTCTAGACACAAATTAAAATAATACAAGCTTTATATTACAAGCCAGGGGCCTCAAGGGCTCGAATACATAAGCTCGAAAACACAAGAGTCAGCGGAAGCAACCATATCTGAGTACAGACATGAGTTAGACAAGTTGCCTTAAGAAGGCTAGCACAAAAGCAGCAACGATCGAAAAGGCAAGGCCTCCTGCCTGGGAGCCTCCTAACTACTCCTGGTCGTCGGCGGCCTCCACGTAGTAGTAGACATCGGCGGTGGCATCTGACTTCTGGGCTCCAACATCTGGTTGCATCAACCGGAAAGAAGAAGAAAGGGGGAAAAGGGGGGAGCAAAGCAACCGTGAGTACTCATCCAAAGTACTCGCAAGCACGGATCTACACTACATATGCAACATTATCAAAGGAAGGTTGTATATGTGGACTGGGCTGCAGAAATGCCAGAATAGAGAGAAGGCCTAGTCCTATCGAAGACTAGCATCTTCTGGAAACCACCATCTTCAGCAAACAGGAGGGAGTAGAGTAGCATAAAGTAAAGTAGTAGTAGTGTTATCAACCTCGGCCAGAGATCCTTTCTCGACTCCTTGCGAGAAAGAAAACCCAGAGCCATACTATCCAGTTATCATCACAATCCAGTTCTCATCACCATCCAATTCTCATCACAAGTATCCAGTTCTAGTTGTATCGATGGGATACAACTCCAAGTGTCCGCTATCAGAGGACGGGCTATCGATAGATGTTTTCTTCCCTGCAGGGTGCACCAACTTACCCACCACGCCGCTTAACTTCGGTAGGACACACTTTCCTGGTCATGCCCGCCTCGCCAAACAATACGCCGCAACCCGACCTAGGCTTAATAGAGAGGCCAGACGCCGGACTAAACCTATGCCCCAGGGTCATGGGCCATCTCCCCGAACTCCTCAAGACGCTATGGGCGGCCGGTGAGCAGACCTAGCTACCTCCTTCAACAAGGCAGGTGCTTACGCAGTCCAACCCGGCAGCGCCCGCTTCGATCGCCGACGCCTATTAAGCTTCGGCTGATGTATACGACGCAGAACGCCCATACTATGCCCACGTGATGGTTAGTGCTATCGGGCGAGAGCCCCTCGGATCAAGTATCCAAATCATAGTGGATTAAGAACGCGGTAACAAGCAAGAGACTCACGAAAGATGTGACCCGTTGTTCTGCCTCGAGGACTTGCGGCAAGGGCTAGAATGCCCGCCACGCCTCGTAATTATCTCGCGGCACCTCCAGTCAACCCGACTCCACATCACTGCAATTAAGCTCACGCGGTACCCCCGAGGGTCGACCCGCCTTTAGTAACATGGCTCAAGTAAAGTCATAGTAACCATAGTAACGTGTGTCTAAACATCAAGGGAAAGTTCGAGGAATCACCTTTGGTGAATTCCACTTGATGTAATCATCAAGGTGAACGAAGAGGATTCACCCTCGAGGTCCACACTTGAGGGGTTGCACGCACAGTGAGTCGATCGAAGTGGTTAAAGAGGAAATCACCCTCGATGACCATGACCGAATAGCTACACTACAGGTTAACATCGAAGCGTCGATGAGGTCTCACCCTCGGTACTCGATAGTAACCCAGTAGTGTCGAGAAACTAAGCGGTCTGGTCTTCGATCCCGCTGATCGGGTCTTCGATTATTCGGTAGGCAGTCGGGACAAAGTGGGGTCACCGATGGATCTCTAACCAACCTATACTAAGCAGCTTTAGGATAAGGTGTAAGGTACAACAAAGAAGTTACAAAAGCAGGCTATGCATCGTAATAGGAGCAATCAATAACAAGAGCAAAATCTAATGCAAGCATGAGAGAATGGAATGGGCGATATCGGGATGATCAAAGGGGGGGCTTGCCTGGTTGCTCTGGCAAGGAGGGGTCGTCGTCGACGTAGTCGATCACAGGGGCAGCATCGGTCTCGGGGTCTACCGGAGAGAAGAGGGGGAAGAAACAGTAAATATAAAGTAAACATAACATCACAAAGCGTAACATGGCAATATGTTGCCGGGTGTGACTTAACGTATGGCTACACGATATAGGTGCAGGGGGAAAACAACCGGGAATGTATTCCCGGTTCCGGACCTGTGTCACACATATGACCGGAGGGGAAATGTTCCATGTTCAGCATGCTAGAGGCATGTGACAGATGAACGGGCCGCATATTCGGATTCGTTGGATTTTTCTGAGCAACTTTCATATAGAAAACATTTTCATCGGAGTTACGGTTTAATTTCTATGAATTTTCAAAGATTAAAGCCATTTCTGGAATTATTTAAATTAGCAGAAAAGGAAATATGACATCAGCATGACATAGGTGTGACGTCAGCAGTCAACAGTCCGGTTGACTGGTCAAAGCTGACCAGTGGGTCCCACATGTCATAGAGAGAGGGCTAACAGTGGGTTATCTAAAAGAACGGGGGGGTTAATTAGCAGTTGGGCCCCACATGTCAGTGGCTAATTAGATTAACTGATTAACTTTAGTTATATAAACGTTTTAATTAACAGAATAACTGTGGGGCCCACATGTCAATGACACTGGGCTGCCCAGTCAGCACGTTGACTGGGTCAACCCAGTCAACGGGGCCCGCGGGGCCCATTGGCAGCGACACAAGGAGGGCCGCGTGGCGGACAGGTCAGCAGGCGACGCCGGAGTCGCTCCGGCGACCCTCTCGCGGCGGCTCCTCGCCGGAGTTGGCCGGAAAACGACCTCAGGGGCCCGTTTCGGCCGCAGTTTGAACCTACGGCACCGCAGGGCACGCGCGCATCCAACTGCGGTGGTGGCTTGGCCGGAGCGCGCCTGCAGCGACGGCGGCGAGTACGAGCAGCGACGGCGCTCGGGTGCACGGCGGGGACATTGCTAGGGGCACGGCGAGGCGAGCCAGAAGGCTTGCCCCGCCTCTGGGAGCGTGCTGAGCATGACGGGGTGGCCGGCTACGAGCTCCGCGAGCCGTGGCTACGGCGGCGAACCCCACGACGGCGACAAGCTCGGGCATGACGGGGGAACCAGCTATGGGTAGTGGCAGAAGCAGGGAAGAGAAGGAAAGGGGGGAGGTCCGGCGCTCACTTCCGTTGCTGGGAAGGCCCGAGGAAGAGTCGAGGTGGCCGGAGACGGCGTCGCAAAGGGCGTGCCCGAGGCGGACGGAGGTTGAAGAAGGCGGCGTGGCGGCACTTTAGCGCCCGAGCTCTTGCGGATGGCACCAGGGGGCGAGCGGATGATGGCGAGGAGCTACGCCATGGCGAAGACGTGGTGGCGGTGGCCACGAGGCGACGGCGCCATGGCGGCCGTGGCGCTCGGATGCGATGGGAGGGATCTGGGGTGCGAGGGAGAGACGAAGCGGGCGAGGGGAACGGACTGGCGCGAGTGGGGTGGCAGAGCAAGTGGAAGGGGAGCCCGAGGCGTCGCCCTTATCCTCTCCCGGCGAGGCCGGCGAGGTGGTCGGGTGGCACCTAGGCGCCCGGTCGGTCAAACAGTGGGAAGTGGGAGACGACAGGGGAGGGGTAGTGGGCCACATGGCCTGTTGGGCTTAGCCCGGAGGGTTAGGCCCAGGGGGGTCAGGGGCCTTTTCTCTCTCTCTCCCCTTTTCCTTTCTTTTGCTCTTTTCTTTTTACAGAAAAAATGCTATGCAATATTTGAGCTGCAAAAAGGAGTTCTGGAAAATGTGGGACTTGGCCAAATAAATACATTACAATATTTGGCACCTGCCACAAAAAGTTTGGGAGGAGTTTGAAATGATTTGGATTTTTCACAATTGGAAAAGCATTTAAAATGCTGATTTGGAACTGCTTTAATTCCTGTGGAAATTAGCTATCTCAAATGATGTTGAATCATTCATGACATTTAGTCGGTGGATATTTTCAACCCAAATAACATTATTGTTTTACTGTTTGGAGGAATATTTTATTTGACTTTATTTTAAAATTGAATTTGAATTGGTTTTGAATCAACGTGAGATTAGCAACAGTAACAATGATGACATGGCGCCATTAACAGATATTACTGTAGCACGACACTGGGGGTGTTACATATGAGTTCCTGATTCCTGTTGAGGAGTTCATTTGATAAATCCTCATAGTCAGCTGAGAGTGAGTCATATCGAATGGTGAGATCATCAACAGTTGATGAAAAAGCATCTTGCTCTTCAATCAACTTTTGATTCTTCTCCATCTCTTCGACCAGTAATCCTTTAGTTTTCCTGAGATTTCTTTCGAGCATTTCAAGTTCATCATGTTGAGATGTAGCAATCTTGACCAGCTTGGCATAAGATATATATTTAGGAGAATATTCGCTCATGGATCTTAGGTGTTTGGACGATACCTTATCCTTTGAAGATTTTGACATGAGATAAAAGGTGATTGGTTCATCATCGCTTGAATCATCATCACTTGAAGCATTAGTATCAGTGTATGATTCGCTGAAGTTCTTCGATGATTCAATAGCAACATATGCATTGCTTCTCCCAATCCTTTTGTGGAATTCTTCATCATCTGATTCGGTGTCGGTAGCTTCTTCTTCAGATTCTACTGTCAAATCAGCAAACGCTCAGTTTATCTGCGACATCCTTTTCATGTTTGATTCAATGATAGCTCTGGTTTTTACGTCAGTGACTGGTCTCGTCGAAGAAGATGATGGAGTTGCAATTTTCTCCGAGAGCTTAGTATGATGATCCGTTCGAGTAAAACCACTGCAGTAAAGGTATTTCCATCTGCTGCTAGGTTTTTCTTCCCAACTAGGGCAATCAGCGATGACATGGCCATATAGCTTGCACTTGAAGCACTTCGTATCTTTTGGAGGCAATCTTCTTCTAGATGATTCAGGCTCATCATTGTTCATGAGATAGAGATTGTGCCTTTTTAGATCACTTAGCCTTTCAGTCAGCAACTCTAGTTCTCTGGTGATGGAGTATTGATTCTCAACATCTTCTTCTTCTTCTGAACTGCCATAGTGTGAGAGAGTTTCATCTTCACCTTCTAATGAAGATTCTTGATTGGCATTTTTCAGCTCCATCTTTTCTTCATGAATGGACAGCAGCGTCATGACTTCAACATAGTGAAGCTCTTCATAGTCAGGTCTTTGTTTGATTTCAGACACAATGGGATCGAAGGATTCATCAAGAGCACTCAGAAGATTGTTAACTACATCTCCATCAGTGATATCAGTTACTCCTCGCTAATGTAATCTTTCGACATTGTTTGTCAAATGATCAGTGAGTTCCATGACACTTTCTTTACGAAGACCACTGAATCCAGTGAACATAGCACGAAGCATTTTAGTGTGAGGATCTGATCGGGTGACAAACTCTTCATGGGCACTGTTGAGAGCATCCCAAATTTGTTTTGCTGTGTTAAGCCTGTGAAACCGAAGGAAAATGTCTTTTGATAGACTGCCACAGATGATATCTTTTGCTTGAGCATCCAACTGCAGATTTGCTTTATCATTGGAAGTCAGTGTTGGGGAACGTAGCAGAAATTCAAAATTTTCCTACGTGTCACCAAGATCTATCTATGGAGAAACTAGCAACGAGGGAAGGAGAGTGCATCTACATACCCTTGTAGATCGCTAAGCGGAAGCGTTCATGAGAACGGGGTTGAAGGAGTCGTACTCATCGTGATCCAAATCACCGGAGATCCTAGTGCCGAACGGACGGCACCTCCGCGTTCAACACACGTACAGCCGGTGACGCCTCCCACGCCTTGATCCAGCAAGGAGAGAGGAGAGGTTGAGGAAGACTCCATCCAGCAGCAGCACAACGGCGTGGTGGTGATGGAGGAGCGTGGCAATCCTTGAGGCTTCGCCAAGCACCGCGAGATATGAGGAGAAAGAGAGGAGGGCTGCACCAACAAAGAGAGATCGATCACGTGTTATGGGCAGCCCTGTGCCTCACTATATATAGGGAGAGGAGGAGGGTGCGCCTCTAGGGTTCCCACCCCTAGGGGGCGGCAGCCCTAGATGGGAAAAGGGAGGCGGCCAAGAGGGAGGGAGAGGAGGCGCCCACTAGATGGGCCTTAGGGCCCATCGCCCTAGGGTTTGCCCCTCCCACTCTCCCTTGCGCTTGGGCCCTTTGGGGCGCACCAGCCCACCGGGGCTGGTTCCTCCCACACTTGGCCCATGCAGCCCTCCGGGTTAGTGGCCCCACTTGGTGGACCCAGGACCCTCCGGTGGTCCCAGACGTTACGGAAAACCCAAACTTTTCCGGTGACCAAAACAGACTTCCATATATAAATATTTACCTCAGACCATTCCGAACTCCTCGTGACGTCCGGGATCTCATCCGGACTCTGAACAACATTCGTAACCACATACAAACTTCCTTTATAACCCTAGCGCCATCGAACCTTATGTGTAGACCCTACGGGTTCGGGAACCATGCGCATATGACCGAGACGTTCTCCGGTCAATAACCAACAGCGGGATCTGGATACCCATGTTGGCTCCCACATATTCCACGATGATCTCATCGGATGAACCACGATGTCAAGGACTCAATTGATCCTGTATACAATTCCCTTTGTCTAGCGGTATTGTACTTGCCCGAGATTCGATCGTCGGTATCCCGATACCTTGTTCAATCTCGTTAACGGCAAGTCTCTTTACTCATTCCGTAACACATCATCCCGTGATCAACCCCTTGGTCACATTGTGCACATTATGATGATGTCCTACCGAGTGGGCCCAGAGATACCTCTCCGTTTACACGGAGTGACAAATCCGAGTCTCGATTCGTGCCAACCCAACAGATACTTTCGGAGATACCTGTAATGCACCTTTATAGCCACCCAGCTACGTTGTGACGTTTGGTACACCCAAAGCATTCCTATGGTATCCGGGAGTTGCACAATCTCATGGTCTAAGGAAAAGATACTTGACATTAGAAAAGCTTTTAGCATACGAACTACGATCTTTGTGCTAGGCTTAGTATTGGGTCTTGTCCATCACATCATTCTACTAATGATGTGATCCCGTTATCAATGACATCCAATGTCCATGGTCAGGAAACCGTAACCATCTATTGATCAACGAGCTAGTCAACTAGAGGCTTACTAGGTACATGGTGTTGTCTATGTATCCACACATGTATTGCGGTTTCCGGTCAATACAATTATAGAATGAATATAAACGATTATCATGAACAAGGAAATATAATAATAACTAATTTATTATTGCCTCTAGGGCATATTTCCAACAGTCTCCCACTTGCACTAGAGTCAATAATCTAGTTCACATCGTCATGTGATTAACGCTGATAGGTCACATCGCCATGTGACCAACATCCAAAGAGTTTACTAGTGTCTGTAAACTAGTTCACATCATCATGTGATTAAGACTCAATGAGTTCTGAGGTTTGATCATGTTTTGCTTGTGAGAGAGGTTTTAGTCAACGGGTCTGTAACATTCAGATCCGTATGTACTTCACAATTCTCTATGTCATATTGTAAATGTTGCTTACATGCTCCACTTGAAGCTATTCCAAATGGTTGCTCCACTATACGTATCCGGTTTGCTACTCAGAGTGACTCGGATAGGTGTTAAAGCTTGCATCGACGTAACCCTTTACGTCGAACTCTTTATCACCTCCATAATCGAGAAACATATCCTTATTCCTCTAAGGATAATTTTGACCGCTATCTGATGATCCATTCTTGGATCATTCTTGTACCCCTTGACTGACTCATGGCAAGGCACACTTCCGGTGCGGTACACAACATAGCATACTATAGAGCCTATGTCTAAGGCATAGGGACGACCTTCGCCCTTTCTCTCTTTTCTCGCCGTGGTCGAGCTTTAACTCTTAACTTCATACCTTACAACTCAGGCAAGAACTCCTTCTTTGATCGATCCATCTTGAACACCTTCAAGATTATGTCAAGGTATGTGCTCATTTGAAAGTACCATTAAGCGCTTTTGATCTATCCTTATAGATCTTGATGCTCAATGTTCAAGTAGCTTAATCCAGGTTTTCTATTGAAAACACCTTTCAAATAACCATGTATGCTTTCCAGAATTCTACATCATTTCGATCAACAATATGTCAACAACATATACTCATCGAAATTCTATAGTGCTACCACTCACTTCTTTGGAAATACAAGTTTCTCATAAACTTTGTATAAACCCAAAATCTTTGATCATCTCATCAAAGCGCACATTCCAACTCCGAGATGCTTACTCCAGTCCTTAGAAGGATCGCTGGAGCCAGCATACCTTTTAGCATCCTTAGGATCGACAAAACTTTTCTGATTGTGTCACATACAACATTTCCTTACGTAAACTGGTAAGGAAACTCGTCTTGACATCCATCTGCAAGATTTCATAAATGCAGTTAATGCTAACATGATTCTGACGGACTTAAGCATCGCTACGGATGAGAAAATCTCATCGTAGTCAACTCCTTGAACTTGTGAAAAACTCTTCGCCACAAGTCGAGTTTCATAGACGGTGACATTACCGTCCACGTCCGTCTTCTTCTTAAAGATCCATTTATTTCAATGGCTTGCCGATCATCGGGCAAGTCCACCAAAGTCCATGCTTTGTTATGATACATGGATCCTATCTCGGATTTCATGGCTTCTAGCCATTTGTCGGAATTTGGGCCCACCATCGCTTCTCCATAGCTCGTAGGTTCATCGTTGTCTAGCAACACAACCTTCAAGACAAGATTGCGTACCACTCTGAAGTAGTACGCATCCTTGTCACCCTACGAGGTACGTCAGTGACTTGATCCGAAACTTCATGATCATTATCATAAGCTTTTACTTCAATTGGTGTAGGTGCCACGGGAACAACTTCCTGTGCCCTGCTACACACTAGTTGAAGTGACGGTTCAATAACCTCATCAAGTCTCCACCATCCTCCCACTCAACTTTTCGAGACAAACATTTCCTCGAGAAAGGACCCGATTCAAGAAACAATCCCTATTGCTTTCGGATCTGAATTAGGAGGTATACCCAACTGTTTTGGGTGTCCTATGAAGATGCATTTTGTCCGCTTTGGGTTCGAGCTTATCAACCTGAAACTTTTCCACATAAGCGTCGCAGCCCCAAACTTTCAAGAAACGACAACTTAGGTTTCTCCAAACGGTGTCGTCTCAACGGAATTACGTGGTTCCCCATTAAAGTGAGTGTGGTTGTCTCTAATGCCTAACCCATGAACGATAGTGGTAATTCGATAAGAGATATCATGGTACGCACCATATCCAATAGGGTGCAACTATGATGTTCGGACACACCATCACACTATGGTGTTCCAGGCGGTATTAATTGTGAAACAATTTGCACAATGTCTTAATTGTGTGCCAAAACTCGTAACTCGGATATTCATCTCTATGATCATATCATAGACATTCTATCCTCTTGTCACGAAGATCTTCAAACTTCACTCTAAAATTACTTGAACCATTCAATAATTCAGACGTGTGTTTCATCAAGTAAATATACACAACATCTACTCGAATCATCTGTGAAGTCGAACATAACGATATTCATCTGCATGCCTCAAGACTCATTGACTGCACACATCAAAATGTGTTACTTCCTACAAGTTGCTTTCTTGTTCCATTTTACCGAAAACGAGGCTTTCGGTCATCTTGCCCATGTGGTATGATTTGCATGTCTCAAGTGATTCAAAATCAAGTGAGTCCAAACGGTCCATCTGCATGGAGTTTCTTCATGCGATACACCAATAGACATGGTTCGCATGTCTCAAACTTTTCAAAACGAGTGAGTCCAAAGATCCATCAACATGGAACTTCTTCATGCGTTTTATACCAATATGACTCACATGGCAGTGCCACAAGTAAGTGGTACTATCATTACTATCTTATATCTTTTGGCATGAAAATGTGTATCACTACGATCGAGATTCAATAAACCATTCCTTTAGGTGCAAGACCATTGAAGGTGTTATTCAAATAAATAGAGTAACTATTATTCTCCTTAAATGAATAACCGTATTGCGATAGACATAATCCAATCATGTCTATGCTCAACGCAAACACCAAATGACAATTATTCATGTTTAATACTAATCTTGATGGTAGAGGGAGCGTGCGATGTTTGATCACATCAAACTTGGAAACACTTCCAACACAAATCGTCAGCTCACCTTTAGCTAGTCTCCGTTTATTCCGTAGCTCTTTTATTTCGAGTTACTAACACTTAGCAACCGAACCGGTATCTTAATACCCTGGTCTACTAGGAGTACTAGTAAAGTACACATTAACATAATGTATATCCAATATACTTCTATCGACCTTGCCAGCCTTCTCATCTACCAAGTATCTAGGGTGATGCTGCTCCAAATGGCGTTCCTTATTCCGAAGCACTTAGTCTCGGGTTTGGGTTCAACCTTGGGTTTCTTCATCGAGCAGCAACTGATTTGCCGTTTCATGAAGTGTCCCTTCTTGCCCTTGCCCTTCTTGAAACTAGTGGTTTCACCAACCATCAACGATTGATGCTCCTTCTTGATTTCTACTTTCGAGGTGTCAAACATCACGAATACCTCAAGGATCATCATATCTATCCCTGATATGTTATAGTTCATCACGAAGCTCTAACAGCTTGGTGGAAATGACTTTGGAGAAACATCACTAACTCATCTGGAAGATCAACTCCCACTCGGTTCAAGTGATTGTTGCACTTCAGACAATCTGAGCACAAGCTCAACGATTGAGCTTTTCTCCCTTAGTTTGTAGGCTAAGAAAATCGTCGGAGGTCTCATACCTCTTGACGTGGGCACGAGCCTGAAATCCTAATTTCAGCCCTCGAAACATCTCATATGTTCCGCGATGTTTCGAAAACGTCTTTCGTGCCTCAACTCTAAACCGTTTAATTGAACTATCACGTAGTTATCAAAACGTGTATGTCCGATGTTCGTAACATCCACAAACGACGTTTTGGGGTTCAGCACACTGAGCGGTGCATTAAGGACATAAGCTTTCTACTGTCCGCATAATCGCTACTGTCAACTTTCAACTATATTTTCTCTAGGAACATATCTAAACAGAGGAACTATAGCGCGAGCTAACGACATAATTTGCAAAGATCTTTTGACTATGTTCAGGATAATTAAGTTCATCTTATGAACTCCCACTCGATAGACATCCTCCGGTCATCTAAGTGATTACATGATCCGAGTCAACTAGGCCGTGTCCGATCATCACGTGAGACGGACTAGTCATCATCGGTGAACATCTTCGTGTTGATCGATTCACTATACGACTCATGCTCGACCTTTCGGTCTCTCGTGTTTCGAGGCCATGTCCGTACATGCTAGGCTCGCAAGTTAACCCTAAGTGTTTGGCGTGTGTAAATCTGTCTTACACCCGTTGTATGTGAACGTAAGAATCCATCACACCCGATCATCACGTGGTGCTTAGAAGTTTATTTAACTTTAGCAACGGTGCACGCTTAGGGAGAACACTTCTTGAAATTGTTGTAAGGATCATCTTATTTACTACCGTCGTTCTAAGTAAACAAGATGCATAAACATGATAAACATCACATGCAATCAAATAGTGACATGATATGGCCAATATCATTTTGCTCCTTTGATCTCCATCTTCGGGCTCCATGATCATCATCGTCACCGCATGACACCATGATCTCCATCATCATGATCTCCATCATCGTGTCTTCATGAAGTTGTCTCGCCAACTATTACTTCTACTACTATGGCTACCGTTAGCAATAAAGTAAAGTAATTACATGGCGTTGTTTAATGACACGCAGGTCATACAATAAATAAAGACAACTCCTATGGCTCTGGCGGTTGTCATACTCATCGACATGCAAGTCGTGAATCCTATTACAAGAACATGATCAATCTCATACATCACATATCATTCATCACATTCTTCTTGGCCATATCACATCACATAGCATACCCCGCAAAAACAAGTTAGACGTCCTCTAATTGTTGTTTGCATGTTTTACGTGGCTGCTATGGGTTTCTAGCAAGAATGTTTCTTACCTACATAAAACCACAACGTGATATGCCAATTGCTATTTACCCTTCATAAGGACCCTTTTCATCGAATCCGTTCGACTAAAGTGGGAGAGCGGCACCGCTAGCCACCTTATGCACCAAGTGCATGTCGGTCGGTGGAACCTGTCTCACGAAGAGTACGTAAGGTCGGTCCGGCCGCTTCATCCCACAATACCGTCGAAACAAGATTGGACTAGTAACGGTAAGCATATTGAACAACATCAACGCCCACAACTACTTTGTGTTCTACGTGCAAAGAATCTACGCAATAGACCTAGCTCATGATGCCTTTGTTGGGGAACGAGCGAAACTCAAAATTTTCCACGTGTCACCAAGATCTATCTATGGAGAAACTAGCAACGAGGGAAGGAGAGTGCATCTACATACCCTTGTAGATCGCTAAGCGGAAGCGTTCATGAGAACGGGGTTGAAGGAGTCGTACTGTCGTGATCCAAATCACCGGAGATCCTAGTGCCGAACGGACGGCACCTCCGCTGCTCAACACACGACAGCCGGTGGACGCCTCCCACGCCTTGATCCAGCAAGGAGAGAGGAGAGGTTGAGGAAGACTCCATCCAGCAGCAGCACAACGGCGTGGTGGTGATGGAGGAGCGTGGCAATCCTGCAGGGCTTTGCCAAGCACCGCGAGATATGAGGAGAAAGAGAGGGAAGGCTGCACCAACAGGCTGAGATCAGATCACGTGTTATGGGCAGCCCGGGCCTCACTATATATAGGGGAGAGGGAGGAGGTGCGCACCTCTAGGGTTCCCACCCTAGGGGGCGGTAGCCCTAGATGGGAAAAGGAGGCGGCCAAGAGGGAGGGAGAGGAGGCGCCCACTAGATGGGCCTTAGGGCCCATCGCCCTAGGGTTTGCCCCTCCCACTCTCCCTTGCGCTTGGGCCCCTTGTGGGGCGCACCAGCCCACCCGGGCTGGTTCCTCCCACACTTGGCCCATGCAGCCCTCCGGGTTAGTGGCCCCACTTGGTGGACCCGGGACCCTCCGGTGGTCCCAGACGTTATCGGAAAAACCCAAACTTTTCCGGTGACCAAAACAGACTTCCATATATAAATCTTTACCTCCGGACCATTCTCGAACTCCTCATGACGTCCGGGATCTCATCCGGACTCGAACAACATTCGGTAACCACATACAAACTTCCTTTATAACCCTAGTGTCATCGAACCTTATGTGTAGACCCTACGGGTTCGGGAACCATGCGCACATGACCGAGACGTTCTCGGTCAATAACCAACAGCGGATCTGGATACCCATGTTGGCTCCTACATATTCCATGATGATCTCATCGGATGAACCACGATGTCAAGGACTCAATTGATCCGTATACAATTCCCTTTGTCTAGCGGTATTGTACTTGCCCGAGATTCGATCGTCGGTATCCCGATACCTTGTTCAATCTCGTTACGGCAAGTCTCTTTACTCGCTTCGTAACACATCATCCCGTGATCAACCCCTTGGTCACATTGTGCACATTATGATGATGTCCTACCGAGTGGGCCCAGAGATACCTCTCCGTTTACGGAGTGACAAATCCCGATCTCGATTCGTGCCAACCCAATGAGATACTTTCGGAGATACCGTAATGCACCTTTATAGCCACCCATTCGTTGTGATGTTTGGTACACCCAAAGCATTCCTACGATATCCGGAGTTGCACAATCTCATGGTCTAAGGAAAGATACTTGACATTAGAAAAGCTTTTAGCATACGAACTACGATCTTTGTGCTAGGCTTAGTATTGGGTCTTGTCCATCACATCATTCTACTAATGATGTGATCCCGTTATCAATGACATCCAATGTCCATGGTCAGGAAACCGTAACCATCTATTGATCAACGAGCTAGTCAACTAGAGGCTTACTAGGGACATGGTGTTGTCTATGTATCCACACATGTATTGCGGTTTCCGGTCAATACAATTATAGCATGAATAATAAACGATTATCATGAACAAGGAAATATAATAATAACTAATTTATTATTGCCTCTAGGGCATATTTCCAACAGTCAGATCATTTTGTTACTGAATGGTGTAGCCATCTTCCACAATCTGCCACAAATCATAGTTGACAACTTGAATTCTAATTCTCATTCGTTCCTTCCAGTATAGATAGTCATTTCCATCGAAGATGGGAAACCTTTCAGAGTGCGAGGATCTACCTGCAAGCGACATACTCAAAACTCCAAGAATGTTAGACCTTTAATAAACAGAGACAGGGAGTAATCCGATACCAATTGTTAGGACCGAGAGTATATCGACCAAAGGTGGGTGAATGGGAGATTCAAATTTTCTTTTGAAAGCTTTAAAACTTAACTAAAACACAACAGCGGAATAAAGTATCGAAGGAAATATACGAAATCAATCTTCTTTGTCAGAAGCATATTCTTCAAGAAAAGTATTGACAACAATACGAGCTTCATGGATCATAGGTTTAACAACAATGAGGGTTATGCAACATGCAAACAGATGTAACAAGATAAGACACAACATGATAGAAACTGAACAAATAGCTACTAATAGATTTCACAAGTAACTCAGAGGTGCAGGAAGGTAACAAATAAATATAGATGACGAGGAAGAACAGGAAAGAATATAGACACACGGTGAGATGATAACAATACAGACTAATCAAGTATACTATCAGCACTGAGCATGAATAAAAACTACTGAAGGAAATGCAGTAGAATAGAAATAACCAGTGGTGCTCGATGGCGACAGAAAGATTTGGTAGACCAGTTCACCCTTCTGCCAAAGGGCTACGTCTGGTTGGAGGGGCTGTGACTTAACACGGAAGATAAACTCTCTTCACCCTATTCTCCTTCAACACAGAGCTGATCAGACTCAGGTTGATTTTACTCATGGTAGATCCTTGTCGGCGATCTCCAAACCTTCGGTCAACCTTCGCAAACCACAATCACTCTTGGTTGCTGAAGATCAGGCTCGGTGAAGACAATAACTCTTCATCACTCGAAGGCGAAACCTATCCATCTAGAGAGTGCGCAGCTCTCAAGAGTAATAAGTACAAGAACTCTCACTCGGAACTACTGTGATGCTAAACCACTGTCTAAGTTTGGGCTCTTGATTTTTCTCTCAGTGGATCTTAAACTCAAATCACTCGGAGAGGGGTTTCTCAAATCAATCTCCTCATAAATCTCAAGCGAAGCAGCCAACGGACAAAGTTGGAGCGGGGTGGCTATTTATAGCCGCAGCCTTCCCTGATGGGAAATCACCAAATTAGACATCAGGCTCAGCCAATGGCCGAACGACACGATTCCAACGGTCGGATTTGAGCACAACAGTAACATTTCTTGTGGAGCAAGAAATGCTAACTCCTCGGTCCGAGGCAAATCTCTCACGGCGAAGAAGATCACGGTCTCTTGCTGGCAAGTATTTGCTCGGAGCTCAAAGAGATTTCTCTCACAACTTCCATAGGTTTGGGCTAAGCATTACAACGGATCTAAGCATCGAGAACCTATACTCCTCTTAATAGTATGGAGGTCCTATGACTCAAAAGAATGAAATATGTAATGTGTGGTAAACTATAGGTTTCCTTTTATGTCAGTGTGTGATACTTCCTCAGTTGGCTGATCATTATAAGAATTGTGTTAAGCATGTTCATTTTTTTAATAAAAGTCAATTCATTCTTCTCATATTTGATATTTCACAAATTTTAATATTCAACTTTAAATTTGGTTGGCAGTTGCAACAATGAATAATCTCTGACGGTAATAATGATGGAAATGCATGTCGTCACCAGCTTCTGGACCCACATGTAAGAAGCCACATCAGCATTCCATGGGCCCACATGTCACGATCTTTGACTGTTCAAACCTGATTATCACTGACGGGTACCGTCAGCGATAAAACCTTAGTCGGGTCCAGCTATATGTCAGCATATTATGGGCCCATACATCAGATTCATTGACTCGTCAAACATGTTGGCTCGGTTGTTAGTATATACGCTGATAGTTCTAGTGACATTTTTTGGCCGTACAGAAGATAGTTTAGTCGACGGTTTTGCATCTGTCACCTAAGATACGATCTTGCGTGACGGAGGAAGTAGTATGGTCGAGATTTTATTTTCTATGACGGTGCTTCGGTGACTGTCGGAAAACGTCGCCATTGTATTTTCTGCGACGAAAAAGGGTTATACGTGACACAATTGAACCGTCGCAAAATAGAGCAAAGTTTGTAGTGCGACAAGGGGAAGCACAGCCACGAGGCTGGGTCTTCCTCCGGCCGCCGCTGCTCCAGCTCCTCCGCCCCGCCCGCATTTAACATCTCCCCGTTGGCGACAATGCCTCGCGTATGGTCGTACGTGAAGGCCGAGACTGCCAGCGCTATTGGGAGAAGGGTACACTGCTGCCGTGGAGCGACATTCACATCCCCAACTACTGGCACTTGTCGGCCGATCTGGTGCCCATTCCTCCGATCCCGATGAGTGGTCGCGCCCGCATGAAGGAGATCAACCGCCTGCCCTTCGGACCTCGTCAACGACGCCAGGTACGCGATAGACTCATCTCTTTGGGACACATGGCTCTAGGACGAGCAAGACCCACGGCAGCAATCGTACTTTGTCGGTCATGCTCTGAGCCAATCATGGGCGCACTCTGCTAGCCACGCGTGCTCTCAGCTTGCCTCGGTCGCGCAGTCGTGTGTGGTGCGGAGGCTCACGTCGGCGCCCCCATCCCTCACCGTCCCCGCCACCACCACCTCCCATGACCGCCGAGGAGGAGGGGAGCTCTATAGGTGCATGTTAAAGGACTCCGTCTGGCAGCACGACCGCGCCCCAATGGGAGGGCCTTGATGAGATGTTGGCCTTCTCTGCCACAGGTGACGTCGCCATCCCCCAGAGCTGTAGATCAAGGAGGAGGCCATGGAGGAGGTCAAGGAGGAGGCCGCCGATGAGCCACCCTTCTCATCATTGGCGCGCCAGTCCTAGACAATTAGACATGGACGGACACGGTGCCATGCATGCCGGAGCATGTGTCCATGCCGCCCGTGTGGGTGGGCGCCAACGCGTGGTCGTCATCCCCGTGATGGGAAGAGGTGGTGCAGGGGCCGCCTCCCCAGGTATCGCAGCCACCATCGTACGTCGACCTCACCATCAACGACAATGAGGAGGACGGCGGCGGCATCGAAGACGACCACGGCGGCGGCATCAAATCTATCTTTTTTATGTTTTTTTAATTCTAAGTTAAGTTTAAATGTGCGGCCAGGACTTGTTTGAACTGTTTTAAGTTTATCATTATGTTAAATTAAGTTTATTGCGTGTTTTATGTGTGCGGTTGACTTTTTTCTCCAAAGTCCAAGCCGGACAAGCTGTGATGCGGCTGACAGTTGAATGCACTAGTAGGCGAATGCCCAAAACCGGACACGATCGTCCATTTCCCCTGACCTAAATGGACAAAATCCGGATAAAGCGGACATTCGTTTGGGGTCTACGTTGGAGTTGGCCTTAACCAAAATCAACCAAAACCAAGATTCTTTGTTCATACCTAGTCGAGAGGAGAAAGTTACTCAAGATTTTTTGGACAAGGAGAGAGATGGAGGGGGAGGGCAACCGTGAATAATAAGAGCAACTTCAACGCAGTGACCCGAACTATCCATCGGTGTTCGTTTGCGCCTGCTCGATAAAAAACAAGGCCCAACACGCATACCATTTCCATTTTCTGTTCGTTCCGCGTCCGCTTGGACCCATTTCAATCCCAAATTTGAGACTGGAATGGGTCCGAAGTGGATACAAAGCGGACATTTTATGTGTCCTCTTTGTCTGGCTGCGTCCGCTGAACGTCTATGCTGGCCCATCTGTCACCCAAACAAAAGGGCTCACTCACCCATCCCACCTCTTTCTCTCTCCTCCTTTCCTATTTTTCTCGCTCACCCACGCCGGCGCATAGCATAGAGCATGCCGCAGTGCCCACGCAGCTAGGCACAGCGACGGTCCAGCAGCTCTTTCCTCCGGTGGGATCCGTCGCTGCGACCATGTCGCCGAGGCAGGAGCAGTAGTAGTCGGCCACACCCGCCTTCCTTGCTCGCTAGCCAGCCAGGGCCGGTCCTAAGGTTTTTGGGGCCCGGGGCGAAATTAGAAATCGGAGGCCCTTAATACAAGCATAAATAATAATAATATACACATATGTTGCGTATTATAACAAACAACTAAAGTGCATCGAAATTAATTTTCATATCAAATATTTTTTACATCTTATCTTTTAATTCTTCTAACACTACTCTTACAGGGTATTCTCCACTGTTATGTCATTTTCCTTGTTATCAAGATTATGCCAGTTTCATGGATCACATATATCCGTAATAAATATGGTTACATGTCAAGACTATCAAATTCCATAGCAGTTGAACTAAATATGTGCTCATAATCACCATTGCTATCGTTTGTTAATTGCCATCGTCTTCTGGATTAATGTTAGTTGTTCCCCCACAACAACTATCACAAGCTAGTTTGGATATCTTCATCTGTTCGTATAACTCTTGAAAAATACCAATGAATTCTAACTCATCTGCTTGTTTCTTCTCTTTTTTTCCTTTCCTCACCGCCAGATGCATACAATCTTAAGAAAATAAAAATTAGTGCAGGGAAATTAAAGCAAAGTTACTAAGGTATAGATCAATTCGATAAAAACCTTACCGGTCATCAGTTTTTCACGCCAAACTCAAAAATGAAAATCCCAATTGCCTATCTTCTTGAACTGAGTACAGTGGGGTTGAGATGTAGTCTAGATCTGTGAGGACGTACTTGTTATCCAGCAGGTCAATTGATCTATCTGAGGATGGGATTGAGGTCTTGAGGAGAACCGGGGGATGGGGAAATCTTGGCGCCATCACAGATCACAGGAGATACTCGAGATCAATTCAAGTCGGGCTAGAAAGGGATATCGAGGAGGGGATCTCGGTGCGGCGCGTGTGCGCGTACTGCCTGCGCTGACCTATTTTAGCGAACAAATCAGTGCGTGTGCGCTCGCTACCCAGGGCCCCCATGACGCTACTACTTCTTCTTTGCAACTTGGCAAGCCAGGCCCAGTACAGAATACGCACCTGCTGCTGCTGGGGCCCCTTTGGCGCCGGGGGCCCGGGGCGGCCGCCCCGCTCGCCCCCCCTCAGGGCCGGGCCTATAGCCAGCTAGCCCCACCGCTCCCGGCCTTGTCTCGCCTCGCCCGCACCCGGCCTCGCCTCCCTCGCCCCGACCTTGCCACTCATGCCCCAGCCGATGCTGCTGGCCCCGCCTCGCCTCCCCCGTGCCATGCCCAGCCTCGCCTCCCTCGCCCCCGGCCAGCGCTCTTAGCCGCACCCTACCTTGTCGAGCTCACGCGCGGTGGCCATCGGTGGCTGCCGACCTCCCCTCTCACGGGGTAGGCACGCCCGGCCGTGCCCGCTCTCATGCCCGCACTCGCCTGGTCGATGCTCCTGGCCTAGCCTTGCCTCCCCATGCTGCGCCCAACCTCGCCTCCCCGCGCCCGGCCTCGCCTCCCCCGTACACGGCCAGCTCTCCTGGCCGCGCGCGCCCGGTCTGGTCGAGCTCGCACGCGGTGGCCATGGGTGGCTGCCGATCTTCCCTCTCGTGGCGCGGGCGCCCTAGCTGCGCACGCTCCCGTGCCCGCACTCGCCCGGCCGCTGCGCTTGAGCTCTGTGGCGTGGGTCAGTCGGCGCCTGCGCGCCGTCGCGGAGCACGTGTAGTGGCATGCGGGAGCTCTTTGTCTCGCGTGCGTCGCATATGGTGGCCGGTACTGGCGAAGCTGCTGCGGCGAGACGCAGATGGCATGGGAGCTCACGGCTGCGGCGAGGGGGGAGCTCGTGACTGCGCGGTGACGCGGGAGCACGCTGCAGCGTGACACGTATCAGGCGCGGGAACTCAAGGCGGCGGCGCGGGAGCTCGAGGCGGTTCACCCACCAGGTGTTCGATGGAATGCTGGGGCAAACATGTCACAAAATGTGTCCGCCCTATTGGGCGCACCGGGCGACCCAAATGAAAAAACGAACACGATCGAGCGGACGGGCGACCCAAACGGACAAAAAAGGGATAAAATCGGTGTCCTTTTGGGCCACCGTGTTTGGGCCTCGTTTGTGTCGGCACGAACATGAAACGGACACACGCGACGCTCGTCTACTCCTCCCCTGGCCCGCGAGTCGGTGGCACATTAGCCATTCCATCTTCCTCCCATCGACAACCAGCACACCCAACCGCCCCACCCGTCGCCGCCGCCGCCCAGTTACGGTGCCCATGCCAGCCGTCCGCACCCACATATGTCCCCCGCAGCACACCACCTTCCAACGTCATCACCACCATCGCCTTGCCCCACTGCCACTGCAGCATCCCCGACGTCGCCGCCATCACCACCTTGCCTCGCACTTGGCCCTACCTGAAGCGCGCAAAGCACGGCGACCTCGCTCGCCGGATGCCGCCACGCTTGCCGGACGCCGACATGGCCTGCTACTAGGTCCTGGGGAGTCACGAGGCTCTTCACCAGCCAGCTTCTTCGACGACGCCCGCAAGTTGTTCAACGGTTTGCCCGCAAGGTACAAATGGACTCGGCCGACAATTTTTTTCCATAATTTTTTTTGCGACTCAGATGATTCTTCATCCGACGATGAGGAGCTTGTGTCTGCTGTGTTGGTCGTCCATGACCACCTTAGTAGGCAGCGACTGATGTTTCGGGGCTTGATCCCAGGGCACACTCCGGTGTTGAATCGCAACCGAGAGAGTGGTCATTTCCTACTCTGGAAGGACTACTTTGAGACCCCCAACCCGCTCTTCAAATATCACCTATTCTGGCACCATTTCCGTGTGGCTAGACATGTGTTCAACCGTATCCGGGAGGGGAGGATGGCATACGATAAGTATTTTGAGTGCATGGAGGATGCCCTTGGAAAGATTGGCTTCTCCTCTTATCAGAAATACACTGCAGCTATTCAGATGCTTGCATACGGAGTTCCCGGTGATCTCATTGATTAGTATCTCCGTATGAGCGAGTCCATGTGCCTAGACTCCATGTATAGGTTCTGCAAGGCTGTGAACTGTTATAGCAATGTTTGGCCTGAGTAGTTGAGAGAGCCAAATGCTGCAAATGCAGCCCGGTTGGCAATGAATGCCAGCACGGGCTTTTCGAGGATGTTTGGTAGTATATATTGTATGCACTAGGAGTGGAAGAACTGCCCTTCTGCTTGGCAGGGGCAGTATAGGGGTCATGTTAAAGCTTGCACCGTCATACTTGAGGCCGTGGCTTTATAAGATCTATGGATTTGGCACTCTTTCTTTGGCATGGCCGGACCTCACAATGATATCAACGTGCTTCAACGCTCTTTGGTGTTTGCAAGGCTTGCAGAAGGAATGGCTCGAAGGTCAATGTTGAGATTAATTGCCACAACTACAATAAATGATATTACCTAGCTGACGATATTTATCCTCATTGGACTGCTCTTGTGAAGACAATCCCCAACCCTGTTGGAGAGAAGAGGAATATATTTGCCCAAAAGCAGGAGAGTGCTAGGAAAGATATGGAGCATGGCTTTGGTGTTCTGCAATCTCAATGGGTCATCGTTCGGTATCCTGCCAGAACTTGGAGCACCAAGAAGTTGTCTTGCGTGGTCATGCACAATATCATCGTAGAAGATGAACGCCCGAAATATATCTATGACCAAGGGTTCCAATTACAGGGTGACAATATTACTAAACAAGATAATGTATGAGTGGGAGCCTCCACAAAGCTTTGGCGTTGCTAGCCGTCGATCGCGCTGCTGGATATCTCTTGGGCTGCTTGCTCCACGGAACTATCTACTTCACCTGTGGTTGATTGGGCCTGGATTGTTTCTTGGGCCGGTGGACTAGCTTAAGCAGACAAAGTGTATATGAAACACAAACGTAAGTAGCTGTTTCCTAAATTTTGCTAAAAATAGTTGTTTCTCAAATAAAAAATTAGGTAGCTGCGTGTGAGCGGGGCATTATCTTCTGCCTTTGATAGTAATGTTGAGGCTCACAATCTTGTGAAAGTCGTGACTTCTTTGTGGGCGGGTCATCTTGTCTGGCTAACATTTTCACCATCTATTATCTATATTCCCTAAAACATTTTGTAATGGACGGTGGTTTTTAAAAAAATTGTTGCTCGTGTTAGCGTCGCAGCGCCACACAACATTGACGCCCCACTGCCTAACTCCCTCACGTGCGCGTGGCAACAATGAGAAGGTCTACCAATATGGCAATCAAGCATCGCTAATTCTTTTTTAGGGGAAGTGACACTATTTTTTAAACAACGATAAAAGATTTGTCTCATCGATTAATTAAACAGAAAAGATTGCCCGGTTAATTTATCTTACCAATTGTGCTATTGACTGTCATGTATGTTCTCTAAACCTATGTTACTTATTCATATTTTTGTTTCCAAGATATCTTTCATAGACACTATTCATTTAAAAGCTAGAGCAATCATTTGACTAATTCTATTTCCCGAGACAATCGCAATATTACATTTTTTACCATTGTCTAATATACGGGTTAGTTCATGCAAGTTTAATTTCTATATTTTAAATTTAAAAAAATTACATGATATTTCATAATTCTATCATAAAATTGGCGGGCGCAGCAACGCGCGCCATCATGGTCTAGTTATGCTTGAACATGGAAGAGCGACAATGTTTGCACAGTTCACCGAATTCCATCATCAAATGCGTGATTGGAAAACTCACGTTCAGCTGCAAGATGATTTGGTTGAGCATATGTGGACCCCCGTTGACAATTAATAGATGTATCCACTATCTTTTTAAAAATATATTTGAGACAGTTTAATTTTTATTTGGCTTGGAAACTATGAGATATCTTTTTGGTTGAGATATTCATATTTTTTTTAATTATGTAAACTAAAGTTAAATTTTCATATGCTTGCAGAAAAACACGGTAGACTGTTCACGAGGACGAAAATGCATCTGTATCTTGAGGCATGATCGATCCAAATATAGAAGGAGGTAATGAGCGGGCAGCTAACAAACAAAAAGCGGACAAAATGTGCATGAACGACGCGTTGGAGTTGCTGTCAACTCCGGGGGCTGCCGGGCTCCGTAGACTGCAGTGGCCGTTATCTCATCTCCGCTTGCTCAACACAGGGCTGGTGCCTTGGTGCTTGGTGGGGAGTTGCTAAGAAATTTTCGACAAAGCATGTCTGATGTGGCCGCGCGGCTTCCTCTTGCGTCTTCTCCTCCGCGTGACCGCCGGCGCCACTGCCCGCCACGCCTGCGCGCGCATCCACCCGCTCCTCGTGAAGTCCGGCCACGCTTCCGACACTCGCCTCGCCACCGCGCTCGCCGACGCCTATGCCAAGTCCGGCCTCGTCACGCACGCGCGCAGGGTGTTCGACGAAACGCCGCACAGGGACCTCGTGCTCTGGAACGTCATGATCTCCTGCTACTCCTCCCATGGCCTGCTCCTCGACTCATGGGCCCTCTTCGCCTCCATGCGGAGGAGCTCCGGCTTCTCCGGCGACGGCTTCACCTTCAGTGCCTTGCTGAGCGTCCGCGCTCCTCCTTCTTCCTGCAGCCAGCACCTGGGGCTCCTGGCGCATGGCCTTGTTCTCAGGCTGGGCCTCCAGCTGGACCTTATCGTCGCCACCGCGCTCCTCGACATGTATGCAAAGTGCGGCCAGGTCGCTGATGCTCGCCGGGTGTTTGATGCCATGCTGCTAAGGAACTCTGTATCCTGGAATGCCATCATTGTCTGCTATGGCCACCATGATGGAGGCAAGGAAGCACTGCAGATTTTCGCGTCCATGCTCAGGAATGATGATGGGTGCTGTTGTCGGCCTGACGAGCTCACGCTTGCCAGTTTGCTTAGTTCCTGTGCCAACATGGCAGCTGCCTATGAGGCTACCCAGCTTCATGCTTATTCCCTCAAAAGGGGCTTACAAGGATTTCTGCAAGTAGCCAACGCTCTGATCATGGCCTATGGTAAGAATGGTTTTCTTCAGCAAGCAACACAGACATTTGCTACCATCCATAACCCAGACATAGTTTCATGGTCATCCATGGTTTCATCTTTCGCCTACCTTGGGTGTGCCAAGAGCGCAATCCATGTGTTTGAAAGAATGCTCCAACAAGGCGTGCGGCCTGACGGCATTGCGTTTCTTGGAGTTCTTTCTGCCTGCAGCCATGCTGGACTCATTCAATATGGCCTAAAGTATTTTCTTCTAATGACGACGGATTACCAAATTGATCCATGGCCGCAGCATCTTGCTTGTCTGGTTGATCTCCTAGGGAGAGCTGGCAGGGTTCAGGATGCCTACAACATTTTACTCAACATCTCCTGCCAAACAAACACTGATGTAATTGGAGCTTTCCTTGCTGCCTGCAAGACACGAGGCAACATTGAGTTGGCAAAGTGGGCTGCTGATAGGCTACTCGGTCTGGAGCCAAATGAGCCAGCAAATTACCTGCTTATATCTAATGCTTATGCTGCTGCAGGAGCTTGGAGTGAGCTTGCAAAGGTAAGAAGTCTTATGAGAAACGTGTGCAGCAACAAGGTGCCTGGTTGTAGCTGGATAGAAATAGGTGGAAAGGTTCAGACATTTGTCTCCAATGATATTTTGCTCCAACAATCAACAAATATGCGACAAATGATGGAAATTCTTGTTACATTCATGGAAAAAGAGAGCAATGACGATACTCTTTGTAAGGATTCAGATTTTATATCAGAACGGTTTTGATGTCTCGGTAAAAAAAAAATGGGTTAAACTGACATCTGCAATATGTTGTGTCTGACCTTATCAGTGTGGCAATTGAACCATTCTAAGGTAACTTGAAGATTTCCTTATTACATGGTAGTTACATCATTTCACCATACATTTTCTTTAAACTGAATGGATTGTCAGAATTGCCTGGAACAGGTTATCATAAAGATGAAGATAGGATACTAGAACCCTCAGGAAGGCAGAAAGTTGTCTCTTGTTTATGCAGTTATGCTTATGTACGTATGTCAACAATCATATATTTCTGTCGAATCATAGATTTATCTTGCAGTGGTGCAAATCGATTTATTATTTCTCATGAATCTCCAGATGTTGTGCTAATATGAAAAAGTGAGGAGGGTTAGCAGGTAGATGAGGTGATCCGTGATCCTAATCCGCCGCTTCTATCCCCGAGATGGCGACAGCTGACAGTCGTGTTAGAATACTTCTCGCCGCCGCGAGATGGTGGAGCGAAGACTAATCAGTATGTTGCTCTCCCCGAGCTCCTCTCTTCCGAATGTCACCTAAGACAACATGGCAGCAACTTAAGCAGCAGATTAGTACCCAACGAATTGAGCACTCTTAACTCGATCGATCATAATTGATGGACGACCATTCTTATCTCAGTCATCATAATTGACGGACGATGATCGTGACCATGATGATTCTCTCTTGTGTGTGCTTGATGCCTGTCGTCCTTCGCCCATTACTGTTTTCTCAGGGGTGCTTGTGGTGCTCCATTTCTGGCTGGTTGCTGGAGGTTGGTGAGGCAGGTTCAGATCTGGGCTTTTAGTGCGATTCAAGTCTGCAGGATTCAGATTTTATTTCAGAATGGTTCTGATATCTCAATAAAAATACATGCGGATTAAACTGACATCTGCAATGTATGGTCTCAGACCTTACCAGTGTGACAATGTAACCATTTTCAGGTAACCTGAAGATTTCCTTATTACATGGTAGTTACATCATCTCACCATATATTTAAACTGAATGGATTGCCAGAATTGCCTGGAACAGGTTATCATAAGGACGAAGATAGGATACTAGAACCCTTGGGGAGGCAGAAAGCGGTCTCTTGCTTATGCAGTTATGCTTATGTAAGTATTTCAACAATCATATATTTCTGTCGAATCATATATTTCTATAGCAGTGGTGCAAATCGATTTATTACTTCTCATGAACCTCCAGATGTTGTGCTATAATATGAAAAGTGAGGAGGGTTAGCAGGTAGATGAGGTGATCCGTGATCCGTGATCCTAATCCGCCGCTTCTATCCCCGAGATGGCGACGGCTGACAGTCGTGTTAGGATATTTCTCGCCGCTATGGGATGGTGGAGCGAAGAATAGTCAGTATGTCACTCTCCCCAAGCTCCTCTGCCCCGAATGACGCCTGAGACAATATGGCAGCAACTTAAGCAGCAAATTAGTACCCCACAAATTGAGCACTCTTAACTCAACTGATCATAATTGACGGGCGACCGTTCTTATCTCAGTCATCATAATTGACAGACGATGATCGTGAGCATGATGACTCTATGCGTGTGTTCTTGATGCCTGTCGTCCTTCGCCCACACTGTTTTCGCAGGCAAGCTTGTGGTGCTCCATTTCTGGCTGGTGGCTGGAGGTTGGTGAGTCAGGTCCAGATCTGGACTTTTATTGCAATTCAAGTCTACAGGCTGTATTGTCCACGCATATGACTCTGGTATTACATCTGGGGCTAATCTGGCATGTAAGTGTTGGGTTCAAGTGAACGTGAACCCAATGAATTTTTCTTAAACTGACTAAATTGCTACTCGGTACTTAGCACCATGTGTCACTAGTTAGTTTGACCTCATACTTTTACTGGGATGAACCCAATACAAAATTTTCCTGGCAGGCTATTGTGTATTGACATCATGCAAGCATCTCTTATTTGGTGCTTGACGGGAAAGCTATGGGTTTGGCTGCCCTATCCTACTATTCACTCTGGAAGTGGTTGGCTGAGGTATATCAATCTGCCTAACCCCTACTTTTACTGTACTACCAATTCTAGCTTAAATTGCTTTCAATCTTCACATGACCCTAAAGAAGCGGGAGACACAGTCAATATGTCTGCGGTAGAGTCCACAACCGATATGCACGCATTCTATTTCTAACTAAGGATTGCCATCTTTTACAAGATGAATTAATTCATTTGCATACATTTAGATATTAATAGGACATACAGTACAAAACTCATCAATGGTGTCTATGGTTTTCTTTGATGTGTGTGGTGTTTTGCTCTTTATTTCCCGGTGGGGCAAAGGATAAGGTTAAGATTTCACGATGTAGAAATGATGTAAGTATATGATAAACACAGATGAATTGTCTGTATGTGGGAGTCCAAGAGATCATGGGGATCTACCAAGTGGGGACGTGCCAATTGTCAGCCACTCATCCATTATTTGTCAGTCACCGCAGCAAAAGGACATGAGAGGCACTCGTCGACCTCTACCCTGCAACATACGTCAACTTGGTCCCAGCCACAATGTTCAACCAACCGTAGCTAGCTGGGCCAACTTGCCTATTCTTGGCTCAATCTCTGGGGGTGTGTTTTGTTGTAATATTTGTAGGTTGTATGTGTTAAATCTAGTTAAGTACTTTGTGTTCCTAGTCGTTTCTAAGGTTTACAATTAGAAGGCCAGTGTTGCCAAATCATTGTCGCGTGTGCATGGATGATCGCTCACTGTAATTTGTGTAATTTCTGACGCAGTTGTTGCATGTCTACAAGGTTTTGTGCTTGAAAAGAAGCAAGTTTGCTGATGGAGCGTAACGAAATCCTGTAGCGCACATCGATCTTGTGATGTAGCTTGAAAACTATAATTGGTCATAAACAATTCCAGATTGTTTCTGCTTTTGAAACATGTGTAAGTTTGCACTACTTGTTGTGTGTTACAAACAATGTGCTTCAAACTTATTTTACTTTATTGGGAAGTAAAAAAAATATGTTTGAAACGATGCTCCATGATAGATGACAAATAAAGCGAGTCATGTATGTTTTCCAGTTTGTCTATTTCATTTTTTTTGGCGAAATTGTTTGTCTACTCCATTAATTGTGACACATGCATTAGCTATACAAGAGGTCACTGAGTCTATGATGCAGCACTCGTCACAGATAGTCACTTTTACTGTGTGACAACGTGCTTGGAGCAGGATTGTGTGTACGAGTCTGGTCCCTTCTGGACATCTTCGCAGTTAACTGATTCCTCAATCCAAAACGTGAAATAATGCATCATTGATTGGTTGTCATCTTATCTCACTGGGTAGTGGCCGCACATTTCTTTGCTCATCTGTAGCTTTGGTGATGGGACCACAAATTCTGGTTTTTACGTGTATATGACGTGGCGAAATATAATGCGAGTATGTGAGGAACTAACTGCTTCGGTGTACCTTATGTACTATTTCCATCCCTATTTGTGTAGAGAATGGAAGTCGAATTGTCTAAGTTAAATATTTTAACTACATGTAAGTTCACATGCCTCATCCGTTCAAAGGAATTTCACGAACTATTGAGTAGTTCTCTTATCCCATATACTGGCCTAGGCTTGGTTAAATATTTCCACTGCCAGAGAACTAATGTGAACACAAATCAGCATGTCATCTATGGCGTGTTTATCTTTCTTTAGTCATCACTTCGTTTTGTCATGTCAAAGATTGAAAAATCATGGACATAAACACATGATGAATTGATTGGTATCATTCTCATGTGCTTGATACTACCTACTTAGAGATGCATCCTAAATTTGGGGGAAATGTTTGCATCATGTATGACTAGGATGTTGGGAAGTGCAAATTGGGGACTGCTTCTATGCCATACAAACAAGGTCATATTTCAAAGATCTTGAGGTACCTTGTGTGTACCGATGGATCAATGATATATAACAAATCTATTCTTAATTTAGCGTCGTGGAATTTTGTGAAAAGACTATCAACTTGGGTGGTCCTTTTCCTAGAAATATGGTGATAACCATGAGAAAATATTAAAGCACGAAATTGTCTTTGAATTCACAAAAAGAAAAGTCGTTGTAAGCCGTGAACAACTTTTGGATATACCTTTTTGGCCGCCTATCATTAGCTCTCTTTCTTCTTCTCCCTTAAATATGTCAACCTCAACTCCCACACCGTGTGAGGCGGAAAATGATAGAAAGGGAGAGATATATATAGAGGGAGAAAATGTGCCAACTGACGAGTCCCTTGCTATTATGCATGCACCAACTAATCATAGGCCAGTTTAGGAACGCAGGGTAGGGAACAACAAAAAACATAGAAATATGATAGAAGTTCACGTGACAAACAGATGAACGAAAAACGCGTAAATTTTCACAGCGAACCGTTTGTAACGCGGGAAATGAGGAAACACAAGGACTCTCAATAGAGTACCCGGCATGATCTTGTAAGAGATAAACATGTACTATGTAAATAATTGTTCACAGTGATTTCTTAAGAACAAAAAATTACACGAAACAGGATAGCATAATGAGTTCAGACGGGCCCCACATGGCATAGGCGGATAAGAAAGAGAGCCCACGTTCTCGGCCACAGCGGTATCGTGCTTTACCTTATCTGCCGCATTCCCTCCAACTCATGTTGTTATACTGAGCAAACCAAATTTATTCGTCTCGAAATCTGCACCAGATCGAGCTCAGCAACGCGAGCCGAGCCGGAGGCGTTCGTCTGCCCGGGGTGGCGCCATGCGGATCAGCCTCTTCCTCTGAACCGGGCAAGCGCGAGCCGCCTTCTTCCTCGTGCTCGACGGCGGCGACGAGCGCCGGTGGCCGCATAGCACAGTCCAGCGACGAGCAGGTGATTCGGCGCCCCGCGACGAGTGCCTGAAGGCGACTCTCCGTCCGTCCGTCTAATTGCTTGCTTCACGCTCGATTTGCCGTCAGGCATACATAAGCGCCTCAAGTGTACTCTGCCTTGCTATGATCTTGATGGTTCCTGGTACACCTTTTCGCTGTAAAATTGAAGCGTTCTCACCGGAATCTCCTACGGTTTCTGCAGGATTTCATGTAGGGGAGGGCAACCTGTTCCCAGCCCTCGATTTCCACCGGAGCGTGCGAAGTCCAGTCGGCAGCAACGGCGACGCCGGTTCAGGCGGCAGCCGCGGGCACGGCAATGCCGGTTCCTCTTGCCCCTTACCCAACTCCTCCTGTGCCCTTCACACCACCCGCTCCCAATGCAGGTATGGCCGCCGGCTGGGTACTGCAAGAACGGAGACGGCTTTGGCAATCCTTTGATGTTCCCCTTTTTTGGTTTTTGAGAAACTATTATTTGATTGATGTTTCTTGGCCACCCAGAAAACCAAGATGTTAACGGCATAACGTTCTGGCTTCTTCATGATTTTGGACTAAAAAGTCTATAGGAGCTGATTTTTCATCTGCTATTTTTGTCTCCGAATTTCTGATAGAACAGATTAAGTCCCAGATATCAATTAAGCCATAGATGTTTCTCTGCTGATTTTGCAGTTGCAATGCTTTTCTGAAATGTAACTTTTGGTTACTGGTAGGTAGGTGAGCTTCAGCCGCTGAAATTTCATAACTAAGGTACCATGCTTGTGCAATTTCAGGGGCTCAAAGCCAACTTGTCTGCTCTGGGTGCCGGAATCTGCTCATGTATCCTGCCGGCGCAACGTCGGTCTGCTGCGCAGTTTGCAGTACCGTGACCGCTGTTCCGGCTCCCGGTATGCACATCAATCTCATTTTGCTCATCAAAGATTTGTAAGTAATGTGTCAGCTGAACATTGAGTTCCATATGTACAAAATTATCAGTATAGAACACAGTAGTGTGCATTCTAATAGACTCTGACAAGTTACATTAGCTGGAAACAATCCTCAAGTGCAGTTCTCTGAATATATTTTCCACCCTGATTCGGTGTAGGGACTGAGATGGCGCAGCTAGTTTGCGGAGGATGCCACACTCTTCTCATGTACATACGCGGCGCCACAAGTGTACAGTGTTCTTGCTGCCACACTGTCAACCTGGCAATGGAAGGTACATGGACCAAAGCTTTTCTTTCTTTCTCTCTCTCTTCCCGGGTTGCAAGTGGTATATGCTGCTGGTTTTGATTCCCTTTTCGAAACGATGTTGACATCGATTCGTGTATGCAAAACCCTCCTTCTGAGCAGAACGTATTCTGAGGTTGGAAAAGCTCTAGCAATCAGTCGATAACCGTTAACATCGTAAAATTGGCTTATCCTGAAGTCGCACTCATCAAAATTGGACAGTAGGATGTATGCATTTGTTGTGATGCAGAAAACAAAAGGTTTGACAAGGATCTCCCAGATCTACCAAAAGTTTGATGAATATCTCTCCTAGTTTTACCATAAGTCTGACAAACATGTCCTACAGTTACTACTGAACGATTCACAAACACAAAGATTGAAAGATACCACTAGCATTGGGTCCTGACTTCTGAAGATGCTCCGCAGGTTCTAAGAACTCAGAAGGATGAGTGCATAGAGCTGATGTGTGCTCATCAAATCTCAAATACTCTGAATGACAAATTGTATATATCTTGTGCTTGCCGCAGCGAATCAGGTTGCGCATGTAAACTGCGGGAGTTGCCGAATGCTGCTCATGTACCAGTATGGCGCGAGGTCCGTCAAATGTGCAGTCTGCAGTTTCGTCACATCAGTTGGGGTAAGTGTTCATTATCACAGCTTTTAATCCTAGCACGCGACAAGAGCATTCGCTCTTTTCCTGGATTTTTCACATCATTTAATTGGCATTGCTGTTGAGCGACCTGAATTTCACACCAACCAAACCTGAAATGCGTTACTTCTTTACCCTTTTCAGGCATCATCGGGTGCAGAGCAGAAGCCCAGCAACTGAAGTCCTGCAAGTTCACACTGAAGGCAGCTTCCCGGAATAAGAATGCTTTGAGTGCACATGTATAGAGTTCTTCCCAGAAGCAATCTCTTCCTCCCCTCTCCATTTCCCACCTTTGTTGGACCTGGCGAGCTTGCGGAATAAACAAGAGTTTTTGGTAATACATAGTGCTCGAAATTCGTCGAATCATCTGTGTAACTGGATCAGACAGATATATGAACCCACCATGTTTATGTTCAACCCTAGCTTCTTTTACTTGTGTTTTATTTATTCAGATTTTTTTCTCCTTGTGGTTATCTGAAGAATTTCTGCCGACGCGCCTTTGTCATGGCAGTTCTTGAACCGAACAATATTATTACCGCCAACATGATCATGAACAGTTCACAAACACATACAAAGTCCAAATGCTGCATGATTAGGGTGCGCAAACACATCAGATGGGAGTTGAATGGTGGACTCTGGAGGAGAGCTGATGTTGATTGCCATGGCACACAGGATTGGATGAGTGCTGGGTACCGTCTCTCTGACTCTTGTCCAACTCTGAATCTCTGATGGCATCTCCCAGCCAGCAAGCAGCTTATGGTGATACGATGGCATGTCATGCATCTGATCTGAGACTGAGAAGGACTGTCAGTCCCTGACCACTCTATCAATGGACCCAATTATTGCCAGGAAAGGTGCGCGGAAAAGTTTAGAGAACACAATGATGTAAAGGCGTAGATGGTGCTCGGTCGCGTCAGCACTCAGTGGTGCCTGCTGCTAGTCACAGTTCAGAGACATACTAGTACTACTGAATAGCAACATCACTGTGTTTTTCCTATTCCTGCGTTTTAGAATCATGTGGACCAAAGGAGCCATAATGAGTCTAGGGGCATACTGCAGGATTGGTGGATATCTCAGCTGTTGTTATCTGGTTGACCGGGACTTTGTGCACTGCATCAATTTATAAAAAGAAACTGAAAGATTATTTTCAGGGGTAAAAAACTGAAAGAAATACAATGGCATAGATAATACTGGTATCTAATACTACGTCGAAAAAAATACAAATCACAATGAACAACACCAAGGGAGATTTTTTAGGCGCTTACTATTTATCGTGCAGGTTGCTGGGTAGCGACCAATCGCATACGACTTGCGATCGCTGCGTTTCATATTGGACCAATGCAAGTAGGCTTCTACGGGAGATTTGAACCTTCCTAGAACGGGTTTTATGTATTATTCTTTTGTTTCTTTATTCTGGTTTTCAATTTATGTTTTTATTTCTTTTTTATCATGCGGATATTTTCCAAATTCGTGGAAAAAAATTTGAAACCGTTCACAGTTTTTGAATTCATAAACATTTATTCAAATTCGTGTTCTTTTTAAAATCTTGAATTCACGAACATTTTTGAATTTCTTAAAAAATTGAACCCACAATTTTATAATTCGTTAACCTTTTTAAAGTCTTGAACATTTTTGAATCTGTTTTTTAATGAACGATTTTTATAAATTAGGAACATTTTACATTCGTGAATAATAATACAGATTATTTAGAAAACAATCATAATCATTTTTTAAACCAGAACATTTTTGAAATCCTAGAACAATTTTCAAATAATTAAATTTCTGAAATCCATAAATATTTTAAAGATTCATGATAACGGTTTATTTTCAAAATCCGGACATTTTTTCAAGTTAAATAAAAAAAACATGAAACAATGGGACGGCCGAAATCATTAGTGACCGGGGAGCGGACTAGTCGGAGCCCTACAAACTAGGCCAGCCTAGTTTCACAACCGTTGACATTTCTTTTAAATCCGAAAAAGTCGAAAAAAATTGTGAATACAAAAAAGTTCATGAAATGGAAAAATTGCTCATAAATTTTGAAAAAAATTTCACGGTGATCTGAAAAAAAAAAGTTCACAAACTTGAAAAAAAGTTCATCAATTTTTTTTAAAAAAATTACAAACTTAAAAAAGTTCATCTAATTCAAAAAAAGTTCACGAATTGAAAAATAGTACATAAATTTAAAAAAAAAAGCAAAATTGACAAATTTCGTGCATTTATCATTTATCAAAAAAGTAAGAATAAACAATAAGAAAAAGAAAAATGTAAAAAGAAAAAACCAAAGAAAGTCGTCCGAAAAAACAGTAGGTAAATCAACTAAAAAGAAGGTAAACAGTCACGTCCGAAGGAGGTGGCTGGATGGTTATCGTGGCCCCGAAATTAATTGACAGATTCTATAATGAATAGTACCTAATGTATGGGCTTTAAGTTTGGCTCATCATTGCTTTTCTTAAAAAATGTTGCCAAATTTGTTTTTCGAGTTATGATGAATTTTTGTGACATATCAAATTCATGTTATATCTATGTGCTAATTTGCTTTTAGTTTTTTAATACTTTTTGAAAGTGTCAACCGAACTCGGTGGACATGAAGTCCCCCACCCCACCCAAACACCAATTGTTGGGGTTTGAACCCAGACCGAGGGCATCATAATTCTAGCAATCCGTCGTTCTGAACTGATTATAATCTTGATGTGTCATTTAAAGTTCTAGTATGAACATCTTTTGTGAATATTGATGAAAAACATATGTACTTCGCACACAGGTAACTGATGCATTATTACAGCCGTTGTTCCCAAAAAAGCATACTTACTTTTTGCGTAAATTCTCATACAATAGTCAATGATTATAAAATCACAATGCTTTTACATATGAATATAATGGTCACTATTTTATGTAACACAAAATCACAAATTTATTGGACAAACAACATGAATTAATGTAGTAAAACTATGTCTTATATTATTGGTCTAATTGTTGGTCATTGATACAAAGTGAATGGTGATGGTATAAAAAAGAGAAATAGAGACATACCTTCTTTAAAATTGCATCATCGAGGTGGCCAGTGGGCGTTGTTGAAAGCACATCGACTCCCTTGGTGGTTTTGGTAATTCATTTCAACATACATATTGTTGGACTAATGTTTTCCTTGAGTATATTTCAGGATAAGTTCAACCTAGGCACAACTTTAGAAAGTGAATGTGGACCCCTGAATATACTAAGGACAAGTTTTGGCCAAACCTCAAGACTTCATTTTATGTTTAAGTGATCCAAAATTATATCCATAGGTATGTCATGGATTCTCATTCACTACTCAAGTGCTTAGAGATCAATCTCCAATAGCCTCATTCAAATTCTCATATTCCACTGTGTCACAAAAATAAGTGAAATTCGAACTCACCGAAACATATACACCCTGAGTCACGGAGCCATTCATGATAAGCCATTTCCTAAACCCTAGAACTCTAGTTCCACCGAAGAACACTTGCCAACCTTATATTGCCAACTGAAAGTCATTCAAATTTTCCGAACGGTTTTAGTCGCTGCCACCGAAGTGTGGAAAATGATTAGGTCATCACAACTCGGAGCCACCGATGTTTTCACCCGGTCTCATCGAAATGCTTTAAGTTCAAACCTTTTGTACCGATCGGTCGCGCGAGTGGTTTCGGTCCCACTGAGTAGTGCATAAAGTGTTGGGGAACGTTGCAGAAAATTAAAATTTTCCTACGGTTTCACCAAGATCCATCTATGAGTTCATCTAAGCAACGAGTCAAGGGAGTGAGTTTGCATCTACATACCACTTGTAGATCGAGTGCGGAAGCGTTCAAGGGGATGGTGATGATGGAGTCGTACTCGCCGTGATTCGGATCACCGATGACCAAGTGCTGAATGGACAACACCTCCGCGTTCAACACACGTGCAGTGCAGACGGACGACTCCTCCGTCTTGATCCAGCAAGGAGGAAGGAGAGGTTGAAGAAGACAGCTCCAACGGCAGCACGACGGCGTGGTGTAGTTGGTGCAGCAGTACTCCGACAGGGCTTCGCCAAGCACGTACGGAGGAGGAGAGGTGTTGGGGTGGGGAGGGGCTGCGCCTTGGCTTGGGTGTTCAGCCCTCCCCTTACCCCTCTATTTATAGGGGGGGAGAAGGGGGGCCGGCCCCTCTAGATGGCATCTAGAGGGGAGGCGGCGGCCAAGGGGAGGGGGGACTTGCCCCCCAAGCAAGGGGGGCGCCCCCTCTAGGGTTCCCCACCCCCCAACCCTAGGCGCAAGGGCCCAAGGGGGGGTGCGCCCAGCCCACCAGGGGCTGGCTCCTTCCCCACGCAGCCCATGTGGCCCCACGGGAGGGGTGGCCCTCCGGTGGACCCCGGAACCCTTCCGGTGGCCCCAGACAATACCGATATGCCCCGAAACTTTCCGGTGTCCGCTTGACAACTTCCCATATAGAAATCTTTACCTCCGGACTATTCTCGAACTCCTCGTGACGTCCGGATCTCATCCGGACTCAACACCATTCAGTAATCACATACAAGTCTTCCTAATAACCCTAGCGCCACCGAACCTTATGTGTAGACCCTACGGGTTCGGAGACACGCAGACATGACCGAGACGGCTCTCGTGTCAATAACCAACAGCGGGATCTGGATACCCATGTTGGCTCCCACATGCTCCTCGATGATGTCATCGGATGAACCACGATGTCGAGGATTCAAGCAACCCCGTATACTATTCCCTTTGTCAATCGGTACGTTACATGCCCGAGACTCGATCGTCGGTATCCCAATACCTCGTTCAGTCTCGTTACCGGCAAGTCACTTTACTCGTAACGTAATGCATGATCCCGTGACCAAGCACTTGGTCACTTTGAGCTCATTATGATGATGCATTACCGAGTGGGCCCAGAGATACCTCTCCGTCATACGGAGTGACAAATCCCTGTCTCGATCCGTGTCAACCCAACAGACACTTTCGGAGATACCTGTAGTGCACCTTTATAGTCACCCAGTTACGTTGTGACGTTTGGTACACCCAAAGAACTCCTACGGTATCCGGGAGTTACACGATCTCATGGTCTAAGGAAGAGATACTTGACATTGGAAAAGCTCTAGCAAAACGAACTACACGATCTTGTGCTATGCTTAGGATTGGGTCTTGTCCATCACGTCATTCTCCTAATGACGTGATCCCGTTGTCAATGACATCTGATGTCCATAGTCAGGAAACCATGACTATCTGTTGACCAACGAGCTAGTCAACTAGAGGCTCACTAGGGACGTATTGTGGTCTATGCATGTATTCACACGTGTATTACGATTTCCAGATAATACAATTATAGCATGAATAAAAGACAATTATCATGAACAAGGAAATATAATAGTAATGCTTTTATTATTGCCTCTAGGACATATTTCCAACAGTCTCCCACTTGCACTAGAGTCAATAATCTAGTTTACATTGTGATGAATCGAACACCCATAGAGTTACGTGTTGATCATGTTTTGCCCATGAAGAGGTTTAGTCAACGGATCTGCGACATTCAGATCCGTATGCACTTTACAAATTTCTATGTCTCCATCTTGAACATTTTCACGGATGGAGTTGAAGCGACGCTTGATGTGCTGGTCTTCTTGTGAAACCTGGGCTCCTTGGCAAGTGCAATAGCTCCGGTGTTGTCACAGAAGAGTTTGATCGCCCCGACGCATTGGGTATGACTCCTAGGTCGGTGATGAACTCCTTCACCCAAATTGCTTCATGCGCTGCCTCCGAGGCTGCCATGTACTCCGCTTCACATGTAGATCCCGCCACGACGCTTCGCTTGCAAACTGCACCACCATCGCTCCACCATTCAACATATACACGTATCCGGTTTGTGACTTAGAGTCATCCAGATCGTGTCAAAGCTAGCGCCGACGTAACCCTTTACGACGAGCTCTTCGTCACCTCCATAAACGAAACATGTCCTTCGTCCTTTTCGGTACTTTAGGATATTCTTGACCGCTGTCCGTTGTTCCTTGCGGGATTACTTTGGTACCTTCCTACCAAACTTACGGCAAGGTTTACATCAGGTCCGTACACAAGATGGCATACATAATAGATCCTATGGTGAAGCATAGGGATGACACTCATCTCTTCTTTATCTTTTGTCGTGGTCGGGCATTGAGCCGAGCTCAATCTCACACCTTGTAGTACGTGCAAGAACCCTTTCTTGGACTGATCCATTTTGAACTTTTTCAAAATCTTATCAAGGTATGTGCTTTGTGAAAGACCTATGAGGCGCCTCGATCTATCTCTATAGATCTTGATGCCTAATATATAAGCAGCTTCTCCAAGGTCCTTCATTGAAAAACTTTTATTCATGTAGGCCTTAATGTTGTCCAAGAGTTCTATATCATTTCCCATCAAAAGTATGTCATCTACATATAATATGAGAAATGCTACAGAGCTCCCACTCACTTTCTTGTAAACGCAGCTTCTCCATAAGTCCTGATAAACCCAAACACTTTGATCATCTCATCAAAGCGAATGTTCCAACTCCGAGATGCTTGCACCAGCCCATAAATGGATCGCTGGAGTTTGCATACTTTGTTAGCATTCTTAGGATCGACAAAACCTTCCTGCTGCATCATATACAGCTCTTCCTTAAGACAACCGTTAAGGAACGTTGTTTTGACGTCCATCTGCCATATCTCATAATCATAGTATGCGGCAATTGCTAACATGATTCGGACGGACTTAAGCTTCGCCACGGGAGAGAAAGTCTCATCGTAGTCAATCCCTTGAACTTGCCGATAACCCTTAGCGACAAGTCGAGCTTTATAGATGGTGACATTACCATCCGCATCCGTCTTCTTCTTGAAGATCCATTTGTTTTCTATCGCTCGCCGATCATTGGGCAAGTCAGTCAAAGTCCATACTTTGTTTTCATACATGGATCCTATCTCGGATTGCATGGCTTCAAGCCATTTATTGGAATCTGGGCCCGCCATCGCTTCTTCATAGTTCAAGGTTCACCATTGTCTAACAACATGATTTCCGGGACAGGGTTGCCGCACCACTCAGTGCGGAACGTGTCCTTGTGGACCTCTGAAGTTCAAGAGCAACTTGATCCAAGTACCTTGATCATCATCATTATTTTCCTCTTCGTTGGTGTAGGCATCACAGAACATTTTCCGAGCTGCACTACTATCCCGCTCAAGAGGTAGTACTTCATCGAGTTCTACTTTCCTCCCACTTACTTCTTCCGAGAGAAACTCTTTTTCCGTAAAGGATCCGTTCTTGGCAACAAAGATCTTGCCCTCGGATCTTAAGTAGAAGGTATACCCAATGGTTTCTTTAGGGTATCCTATGAAGACGCATTTTTCCGACTTGGGTTCGAGCTTTTCAGTTGAAGTTTCTTGACATAAGCATCGCATCCCCAAACTTTTAGAAACGACAGCTTTGGTTTCTTCCCAAACCATAATTCATACGGTGTCGTCTCAACGGATTTAGACGGTGCCCTATTTAAAGTGAATGTAGCTGTCTCTAGAGCGATCCCCAAAATGATAGAGGTAAATCAAGAAGAGACATCATGGATCGCACCATATCCAATAGAGTGCGACACGACGCTCGGACACACCGTTATTTACTGAGTTGTTCCAGGCGGCGCGAGTTGTGAAATGATTCCACATTTTCTTAAGTGTGTACCAAATCCGTGACTTAAATATTCTCCTCCACGATCCGATCGTAAGAATTTTATCTTTCGGTCACGTTGATTCTCTACTTCATTCTGAAATTCCTTGAACTTTTCAAAGGTCTCGGACTTGTGTTTCATCAAGTAGACATACCCATATCTACTCAAGTCATCTGTGAGAGTGAGAACATAACGATATCCTCCATGAGCCTCAACACTCATTGGACCGCATACATCGGTATGTATGATTTCCAACAAGTTGGTTGCTCGCCCATTGTTCCGGAGAACGGAGTCTTGGTCATTTTGCCCATGAGGCATGGTTCGCATGTGTCAAATGATTCATAATCGAGAGACTCTAAAAGTCCATCAGCATGGAGCTTATTCATGCGCTTGACACCAATGTGACCAAAGGCGGCGGTGCCACAAGTATGTGGGACTATCGTTATCAACTTTACATCTTTTGGTATTCACGCTATGAATATGTGTAATATTACGCTTGAGATTCATTAAGAATAAACCATTGACCATCGGAGCATGACCATAAAACATATCTCTCATATAAATAGAACAACCATTATTCTCGGATTTAAATGAGTAGCCATCTCAGATCAAACGAGATCCAGATACAATGTTCATGCTCAAACTTGGCACCAAATAACAATTATTAAGGTTCAAAACTAATCCCAGAGGTAAATGTAGAGGTAGCGCGTCGACGGCGATCACATCGACTCTAGAACCATTCCCGACGCGATCGTCACCTCGCCCTTCGCCGATCTCCGCTTATTCCGCAGCTCTGCTGTGAGTTACAAATATGAGCAACGGCACCGTATCAAATACCTAGGAGTTACTACGAGTATGGTAAGGTACACATCAATTACATGTATATCAAATATACCTTTGGTGTTGCCGACCTTCTTATCCGCTAAGTATTTGGGGCAGTTCCGCTTCAAAGGACCCTTCCCTTGCAATAAAAGCACTCGGCCTCGTGCTTGGGTCCATTCTTTGACTTCTTCCGCAACTGCTTACCGGACGCTGCAACATCTTTGCCGTCCTTCTTGAAGTTCTTCTTACCTTGCCCTTCTTGAACTTAGTGGTCTTATTGACCATCAACACTTGATGTTCTTTCTTGATTTCAACCTCACGACTTCAGATTGAGAATACTTCGAATGGTCTTCACCATCCCCGCATATTGTAGTTCATAACAATACTCTTGTAGCTTGGTGGGAGCGATCAAGGATTCATCAATGACCGCCTCGTCCGGAGGTTTATGTCCAGTGGGACAAAGCGGTTGTGCAACCTGACATTTTGAGTATGTGCTCACCGATGTAACTGTTTTCCTCCATCTTACAACTATAGAACTTGTCGGAGACTTCATATCTCTCGACCCAGGCATGAGCTTGAAAAACTAGTTTCAGCTCCTCGAACATCTCATATGCTCCGTGTTGCTCAAAACGCTTTTAGAGCCCCGGTTCTAAGCTGTAAAGCATGCCGCACTTAACGAGGGAGTAATCATCAGCACGAGACTACCAAGCATTCATAATGTATTGGTTCTCTGGGACGGGAGCGTCACCTAGCGGTCCTTCTAGGACATATTGTTTCTGGCAGCTATAAGGATGATCCTCGGTTCCGGACCCAATCCGTATAGTTGCTGCCATCATCTTTCAGCTTGGTTTTCTAGGGACGCGTTGAAGTTCAAGTTGACATGAGCGTTGGCCATTTGATCTACAAGACATATTATGCAAAAGTTTTAGACTAAGTTCATGATAATTAAGTTCATCTAATCAAATTATTTAAATGAACTCCCACTCAGATTAGACATCCTCTAGTCATCTAAGTGTTACACGATCCGAGTCGACTAGGCCGTGTCCGATCATCACGTGAGACGGACTAGTCATCGTCGGTGAACATTCTCATGTTGATCGTATCTTCTATACGACTCGTGTTCGACCTTTCGGTCTCCGTGTTCCGAGGCCATGTCGTACATGCTAGGCTCGTCAAGTTAACCCTAAGTGTTTTGCATGTAAAACTGTCTTACACCGTTGTATGTGAACGTAAGGATCTATCACACCCGATCATCACGTGGTGCTTGAAGCATTTAACTTTAGCAACGGTGCACGTTAGGGAGAACACTTCTTGATATTGTTGTAAGGATCATCTTATTTACTACCGTCGTTCTAAGTAAACAAGATGCATAAACATAATAAACATCACATGCAATTATATAGTAGTGACATGATATGGCCAATATCATAAAACTCCATTGATCTCCATCTTCGGGGCTCCATGATCATCTTGTCACCGGCATGACACCATGATCTCCATCATCATGATCTCCATTATCGTGTCTTCATGAAGTTGTCACGCCAACGACTACTTCTACTTATATGGCTAACGTGTTTAGCAATAAAGTAAAGTAATTTACATGGCGTTCTTCAATGACACGCAGGTCATACAAAAATAAAGACAACTCCTATGGCTCCTGCCGGTTGTCATACTCATCGACATGCAAGTCGTGATTCCTATTACAAGAACATGATCTCATACATCACAATATGTCATTCATCATTCATCACAACTTCTGGCCATATCACATCACAAAACACTTGCTGCAAAAACAAGTTAGACGTCCTCTAATTGTTGTTGCAAGTTTTACGTGGCTGCAATAGGGTTCTAGCAAGAACGTTTTCTTACTTACGTGAAAGCCACAACGTGATTTGTCAACTTCTATTTACCCTTCATAAGGACCCTTTTCATCGAATCCGCTCCAACTAAAGTGGGAGAGCAGGACACCGCCAGACCACCTTATGCAACTAGTGCATGTCACCGGTGGAACCGGTCTCACGTAAGTGTACGTGTAAGGTTGGTCCGGCCGCTTCATCCCACAATACCGCTGAAGCAAGATAAGACTAGTAGCGGCAAGCAAGTTGACAAGATCTACGCCCACAACAAAATTGTGTTCTACTCGTGCAATAGAGAACTACGATAGACCTAGCTCATGATGCCTTTGTTGGGGAACGTTGCGAAAATTAAAATTTTCCTACGGTTTCACCAAGATCCATCTATGAGTTCATCTAAGCAATGAGTCAAGGGAGTGAGTTTGCATCTACATACCACTTGTAGATCGAGTGCGGAAGCGTTCAAGGGATGGTGATGATGGAGTCGACTCGCCGTGATTCGGATCACCGATGACCAAGTGTTGAACGGACAGCACCTCCGCGCTCAACACACACGACAGTCACGGACGACGCCTCCTCCGTCTTGATCCAGCAAGGAGGAAGGAGAGGTTGAAGAAGACAGCTCCAACGGCATCACGACGGCGTGGTGTGGTTGGTGCAGAAGATCTCGGCCAGGCTTCGCCAAGCACGCACGGAGGAGGAGAGGTGTTGGGTGGGGAGGGCTGCGCCTTGGCTTGGGTGTTCAGCCTCCCTTACCCTCTATTTATAGGGGAGAAGGGGCGGCCCCTCTAGATGGCATCTAGAGGGGCGGCGGCCAGGGAGGGGACTTGCCCCCAAGCAAGGGCGCCTCTAGGGTTCCCCCCAACCCTAGGCGCAAGGGCCCAAGGGGGTGCGCCCAGCCCACCAGGCTGGCTCCTTCCACGCAGCCCATGGGGCCCCGGAGGTGGCCCCTCCAGTGGACCCCGGAACCCTTCCGGTGGCCCCAGACAATACCGATATGCCCCGAAACTTTCCGGTGTCCGCTTGACAACTTCCCATATATAAATCTTTACCTCCGGACTATTCCGAACTCCTCGTGACGTCCGGATCTCATCCGGACTCAACACCATTCGTAATCACATACAAGTCTTCCTAATAACCCTAGCGCCACCGAACCTTATGTGTAGACCCTACGGGTTCGGGAGACACGCACATGACCGAGACGGCTCTCGTGTCAATAACCAGCAGCGGGATCTGGATACCCATGTTGGCTCCTACATGCTCCTCGATGATGTCATCGGATGAACCACGATGTCGAGGATTCAAGCAACCCGTATACTATTCCTTTGTCGACCGGTGCGTTATATGCCCGAGACTCGATCATCGGTATCCCAATACCTCGTTCAGTCTCATTACCGGCAAGTCACTTTACTCGTACCATAATGCATGATCCCGTGACCAAGCACTTGGTCACTTTGAGCTCATTATGATGATGCATTACCGAGTGGGCCCAGAGATACCTCTCCGTCATACGGAGTGACAAATCCCTGTCTCGATCCGTGTCAACCCAACAGACACTTTCGGAGATACACTTAGTGCACCTTTATAGTCACCCAGTTACGTTGTGACGTTTGGTACACCCAAAGCACTCCTACGGTATCCGGGAGTTACACGATCTCATGGTCTAAGGAAGAGATACTTGACATTGGAAAAGCTCTAGCAAAACGAACTACACGATCTTGTGCTATGCTTAGGATTGGGTCTTGTCCATCACGTCATTCTCCTAATGACGTGATCCCGTTGTCAATGACATCTGATGTCCATAGTCAGGAAACCATGACTATCTGTTGACCAACGAGCCAGTCAACTAGAGGCTCACTAGGGACGTATTGTGGTCTACGTATTCACACGTGTATTACGATTTCCGGATAATACAATTATAGCATGAATAAAAGATAATTATCATGAACAAGGAAATATAATAATAATGCTTTTATTATTGCCTCTAGGGCATATTTCCAACATAAAGGTGTGTGTCGGTGTCAAAACCAGCGGATCTCGGGTAGGGGGTCCCGAACTGTGCGTCTAGGCGGATGGTAACAGGAGACAAGGGACACGATGTTTTACCCAGGTTCGGGCCCTCTTGATGGAGGTAAAACCCTACCTCCTGCTTGATTAATATTGATGATGTGTGTTACAAGAGTGGATCTACCACGAGATCAAAGAGGCTAAACCCCAGAAGCTATCCTATGGTATGATTGTTGTTCGTCCTACGGACTAAAACCCTCCGGTTTATATAGACACCGGATAGGGTTAGGGTTACACAAAGTCGGTTACAAAGGTAGGAGATCTACATATCTGTATCGCAAAGCTTGCCTTCCACGCCAAGGAAAGTCCCATCCGGACACGGGACGAAGTCTTCAATCTTGTATCTTCGTAGTCTTGGAGTCCGGCCGATAATGATAGTTCGGCTATCCGGACACCCCCTAGTCCAGAACTCCCTTAGTAGCCCCTGAACCGGGCTTCAGCGACGACGAGTCCGGCGCGTATATTGTCTTCGGCGTTGCAAGGCGGGTTCTCCTTAAAACTTCATGTTCCCGTCGAATAGTGTCCGGCTTCCTTATAAATGTTGCGCTCCTTGGCTTCTACGCCCAGTAATGGTCTTCTTCCACGTGTCGTACGGATGCGAAAGGCTGGGATATTTTTACATTTTACCCCCTAGCCGTGCGAACGAGCCGCCTATAAGAGAGGCGAGGATCTAGATCCAGCTCACACCATCCTCCATCCGCAAGTTCTCATTGAAGCGCCTCTGACAAAAATCCATTCTATCATGGATAGCCGACGCGGCTCCTCCTCTCGCGCTCCCAGCCCTAAGCCAGGAGATTGGGGAGATGCTCGGCCCACACAATGAGCTAGTGGTACTTCAAACCGAGGGATATCTTCCCCAGCTTTCATGGTTCCGGTTCAAGCCGGACTAGCCACCTACAAGGGTGGAAAGCAGTGAGAGCGCCCCAACCCTTCCAAAGGGGAGCGGGTATGCTTTGTCCCCTATCTAATAAGGGGACTCGGATTTCCCATACATCCGTTTCTCCGGGGGCTCCTAGAGTTCTACGGACTCCAACTTCACCACCTCACGCCCGCCTCCATTTTGCACATCGCGGGCTTCGTAGCTTTTTTGCGAGCTATTCTTGGGCATCGAGCCCCATTTTGCCATGTGGAAGAGATTGTTTTGTCTCGCACTCGCTCTCATGAGGGGTCGATATATCAAGTGGGCGGAGCGAAATATGGCGCATCGCCGGACCGGATATCTATCCGCACCCGAAGAAGGCGTCCAAGACCGGCCTTCGGAATGGTTCTACATGGAGGACGCCCTCTGCGGATCCAGTCCGAGCGGCCTCCCGGAGTTCAACAATGCTCCCTTGAAGAAACGCTGAGTTGGCGCGCATGAGCCCTCAACAGAAGATGATAGGAGCGCCCATTATCTCGATGGGCCGGATTAGGTTATCGCCCTCCGGATTGACCATGATTGGAGTCATGGCCACGTGCATTATGCGAGGGTGCAGCCACTCCAATATAGGGGCCATCCTATGTGGGATTTCAACGGGAAGATGACGCCACCCGTCATGGCCGCAGAAAGGGCAGTGCTCGGCAATTGATCCGCAAAGATCCCGTCCGGCTTGTACAAGGGAGAGGAGGAGGACTTCTCCGCAAGAATCCGCTGAATGGATTTTCTATGAATAACCCTCGAGCTGGGTAGCGGATGCTCATCTACCGATCCATACTTTTTAAAGTCAAGTATCTTACTCGTGATTTCGACGCAGAGCTGCGCCGGACGTGGAGGGCATACTGAAGCCTAACTCCACAGCCCGAGGATCCGGAAGATCCCTTGATCCGACCTCCAAGAGGATCCGGACATAAAGGTGGAGCTGATTGACGGGTGTTCCACCAACGTAGCATGGACAATGCCCTAGTCGCCATTACGGTGACTACCCCGGTTTGTTTTCGCCTCCCTGTGACTACGATCGAGGTCTTGACACCATCATTTGATCCGCACTCAATTCGACCATCCCATACCGATGGTGTATCGCAGAGGTGCCTTTAAGGCGGAAGCGAACCCGCGGCCGACCAACAAGGGTCAGTCCGGCCCAGCGGGCGGAAGAGGAGTACGACGCGAACCGAAACGTCGCCGCAATGGTACGGAGCACCGCTATTTTTAAGGGAAGGATCCCTAGGAGGTATATTAATGCTCATAACTTTTCCAGAAGAGCGCCACGGACAAAGTGTCCGGAGAGGTTGCCAATCAAGCCTCCGTCAGCCATGCTCCAACGCATGGTCCGGGAGGGGAGGCGAATACAAGGCGTGAGCCGGACGCTCCTCCGACGGAAGATGCCGACAGGTTGTCCGCCACCCGGTCTGAGGTGGAGAGCGCCATGAATCACAAAGGCGTCGCGGACAGTTCTTCGTGACGCGTGTTTCTCCTGGAGGCGTTAAATGCCTTTGCTGCGGAACGCGCACCTCGCGTGCCGCCAAGATGGGTTAACCAGAGCTACGGAGCAAGTATGTGAAAGACATACGGGTAAATAATTTTAAGAGTTTATATATGCCAAGGTAGCCCGAGACTTAAAATAGTTGAAATAACTGATTTAAGGATCAATTATTATGCAGATCTTACGGAGAAGAATACGATCATCCCCAGAGCTCCAAGAGTGCAAGGCCCAACTTGAGGTCAAGATTGCCGCCGCAGGGGAGCTACAGAGACCCCCACCGGTAAGACGTGCTTTGAAAAGGTAATTATTTAACAAAGTGCGGCGTGAATCGACAATAATATTGCAGAGGGCGCGGACTAGATCCGGACAAGCAACAGCCATCTGCGTCGGCTAAAGGCGGCGAGAGGGTGCTTATGAAGGTGCAGCGGGAGAGAAACAAGCTCCAAGATGCCCACACCCAGCGAGGAGAAGAGCTGAAAGGTGTTCGGCCCAGCTGTCCAGCTCTGGAAGGAGAATCAGCGGCTTCTTCGCGGCATTTACAAGAAGTGCTTGAACAAATTCCTTTGAAAAGAAGAATTCGCCAAGAAGTCGATTGACGTAAATATGTCTTTAGGTGTGCTCACTGTGTCGCCCGCAGAGGAAATGCACGAGTCAACGGGTGACCAACTTCCCGAGCTGGTGCAATTGCTCGAACGTGTTCGGCAAAGCGATGAGTGGCGCTGTTCATGCTTTATGGCCATCCGCCTCCCTACCGAGGGCCTTGGTGAGCTTGCCGAGAAGCTTCAGGAGCACGACGACGCCTCCGCTTGTGGAAGATATTGGCTGCCGTCGGCGCCAGGAAGCCTGGGCCATGGTGAAGACACGTTACCGAAGGCTGACCCAAACCACATGGCCGAGGTCGGACTGCGGGGCCGATGGGAAGGAGATCCTGTGAGTTGATGTACGCCAAGTAGAACTGGCGCGAAATATTCCCAACAGATGTAAATTAGACAGCCCGTTAGATGGGATTGAGGAGGAGTACAATCGGTCGGTTTGACGATGTAATTTGAAATGACATGAAAAATTCCTTCTAGCTGGATTGTAGATCGTTTGTCTTTGCGGACCGTTTCGCTTCAACCTCGGGACCCAACAGTCCGAGTGTGTCCAAATACCCTTACGGTTATAAAAGAACCGGGCATGCATGGAGACAAGGCGTCGGGGTCATAATTGCTTTATCAGACAAGTGCCCAACTAGTTATGTTATATTACATGGTTAGTAAGAAACATCTTCCAGGGAGAATAGTTCCGTTAAGGGTTCCTTTCCCTGGGAGGCATGCCCTAAAGTGCAATGCGGGACTGCGAAAATAGCAGAAAAAGCATCTGGGGGCAGATAAATAAGTAAGTAATAAATCATCTTTCAATTCACCGACCGAATATTCTCTTAAGAACGCTAGCTTTCGGCTTCACCCACCGAGGTACACATCCGGTGACCGGCAAGTAGTAATCGCAGAGGTGCTCCCTTTACCTCCTAGCCGAACAAACGGGAACGTAGGGGTAAGCATAGGAGCCAGGCAACCCAGCTTGGCCAAAACTTAAGTCATATCGATGCATATAATGGTGAATAAAAGGTACATGCGGAAGTATGACACATGTATTGGGCATGAAGCCCGTATGAATAAGCTTCTGTTAAAGAAGCCCCCAGGTATAATGAGTGCCATGAGCACATCAAGTGTGTGCGAACAAAGCGCAAATCAGCCTATAAAAGGTACTGAAAAAAGAAAGTAGGAAGGAGGGGGACAAGAGACAGTAAAAAATATAAAAAGGGTGGACGGGGGAGTGAGATGAACCCGGAGTCGGCGTTAAGCGAGAATCTTGGAGACGGGTTGCGCTCCATGGGTTCGTCTCGAGTCGGTTGTCGATCAAGCGTGAGACGGTATGCTCCACCGGTCGGGACTTGGTCGATGATGAAGGACCTTCCCACTTGGGCATAAGTTTGTCCTTTTCTTGTCCGCAGCGAGAACAAGTTCGCCAACATTGTAAGTTTTGGCCTGTACTTCTCTCGCTTTGATATCTTCGAGCTGCTGCCGATAAAATGCGAACGAGCCTTTGCCATGTCCCTCCTCCTCTAAGGCGTCCAACTGTCCCGCCGATCCAAATCGGCTTCTCTTTCTTCGTATATGCGCACACGAGGTGAGTCATGAATTATATCGCAGGCGAACTGCCTCTGCGCCGATACCATAAAAAATGATGTGAATCCAGAGTTCGGTTTGGCGTGGTCCGCAGCCCCGAGTACGGAGTCGAGCTCCTCTACCCAAAGGCGTGTTAGATTCCTTGAGGGACTGCACTAGTCCGGGCTTGATGCCGCCATGATTAGACCATTTGCTCGCTCGAATTGACCGTTAGTTTGGGGTGATAGACGAAGCGTAATCGAGCTTGATGCCCATGTTTTGCACCGAGTTTAACCTCGTCGGTTGTGAAGTTCGTGCCATTATCGGTGATGATGCTTTGTGGGGACGCCAAAGCGGTGTACTACCCGGATATGAAGTCTATCACCGGTCCGGATTTCGCTGTTTTAACGGCTTGGCCTCAATCCATTTGGTGAATTTTTCCACCATGACCAATAAGTATTTGTGCTTGTGGGTTCCCTTTAAGGGGTCCAACCATGTCAAGCCCCTGCATCGCGAACGCCGGTAATGGGTATAGTTTTGAGGGCGTGGGTGGCATGTGGCTCGATTAGCAAAGAGCGGCAACCAATGCATCGTTGGACTAAGTCCCGAGCATCCGCCCGGCTGTCGGCCAATAAAATCCTGACGGAAGGCCTTGCCTACAAGGGCCCGGCTGCGATGTGGTGCCTCACGAGTCCGGCGTGAATTTCAGCTAGGAGATTTCGCCCTTCCTCTTCGGAGATACACCTTTGAAGGACTCGGTTGTGATTTTCTTATAAAGTTCTCCTCATGGACCTTGTAGGCTTTAGATCGCCGAACTATGCAATGGGCCTCATTTTGGTCTTCGGAAGTTCCTGCCGCATTAAGTAGGCTAGGAATGGTTACATCCACGGGCAATTACTGCCATTATTTCGTGAGTCAAGGTGTTATTTCATTGGTGAGCCACCGATTGTGTCGTAATGGTCTGAGTTAGGTGATGCAGTTGGCCCGGATTGTTATTTCCGGACTCCTCTTCCCATAATCTGGATGGCTTAAAGAGCCGCTCCAGAAGATGTTTGGAGGACGGCGCCTTGTTTCACGCCGATGCGTGCTCACACGCCTGCTGCCTGGTTATTATCCCTGCTACATGGTGGAATTCTAGTCCTTCAAACCGAGCTGACATTTTAGGACGGCGCTGCGTAAGCTGCCATTTTGGATCTTTGGCGCCAAAGTCTCCATTTACTTGGGATATTGCGAGGTTTGAATCTCGCACCTCTAGGCGTTGAATGCCCATGGAGATTGCCATCCGGAGGCCATGTAGAAGGGCCTCGATTCGGCCGCGTTGTTGGAGTCTCTGTACATTATTTGAAGTACGATTGATTGTGTCTCCGGCCAGACGTCAGACGGCGCCAGCCCCAAGCCAGCCAACATTTTGGATCCGTCGAAATGCATGATCCAGTTAGAGTACGTCGTACTCTTTAGGGAGTTCGACTTCGGTCCATTCGCATTTAAGTCAGCCGTAACTCGCGACTTTATAGCTCGCCGTGGTTTGTAGGTTATGTCAAATGGTAAGTGTTGGGAACGTTGCAGAAAATTAAAATTTTCCTAGGGTTTCACTAAGATCCATCTATGAGTTCATCTAAGCAACGAGTCAAGGGAGTGAGTTTGCATCTACATACCACTTGTAGATCGAAAGGAAGCGCTCAAGGGATGGTGATGATGGAGTCGTATCGCCGTGATTCAGATCACCGATGACCAAGTGTTGAACGGACAGCACCTACGCTGCTCAACACACGTGCACGGTGACGGACGACGCCTCCTCGTCTTGATCCAGCAAGGAGGAAGGAGAGGTTGAGGAAGACAGCTCCAACGGCAGACGACGGCGTGGTGTTGTTGGTGCAGCAAGATCTCGGCTGAGGCTTCGCCAAGCACGTACGGAGGAGGAGAGGTGTTGGGGAGGGGAAGGGCTGCGCCTTGGCTTGGGTGTTCAGCCCTCCCCTCACCCCTCTATTTATAGGGGAAGGGGCAAGGGGGGTCGGCCCCTCTAGATGGGATCTAGAGGGGGCGGTGCGGAGGAGGGGGACTTGCCCCCTGCAAGGCGCGCCTCTAGGGTTCCCCCAACCCTAGGCGCATGGGCCCAAGGGGCGCGCCCAGCCCTCCAGGCTGGCTCTGCCCCACGCAGCCCATGTGGCCCCCACAGGGGTGGGCCCTCCGGTGGACCTCGAACCCTTCCGGTGGCCCCAGACAATACCGATATGCCCCGAAACCTTCCGGTGTCCGTATGACTACTTCCCATATATAAATCTTTACCTCCGGACTATTCGGAACTCCTCGTGACGTCGGGGATCTCCGGACTCGAACAACATTCGTAATCACATACGAAGTCTTCCTAATAACCCAGGCGCCACCGAACCTTAGTGTGTAGACCCTACGGGTTCGGAGACATGCGACATGACCGAGACGGCTCTCGTGTCAATAACCAACAGCGGATCTGGATACCCATGTTGGCTCTACATGCTCCTCGATGATGTCATCGGATGAACCACGGCGTCGAGGATTCAAGCAACCCGTATACTATTCCCTTTGTCAATCGATGCGTTATAAGCCCGAGACTCGATCGTCGGTATCCCAATACCTCGTTCAATCTCGTTACCGGCAAGTCACTTTACTCGTACCGTAATGCATGATCTCGTGACTAGACACTTGGTCACTTTGAGCTCATGTCAGGACCCCGATTCCAAGTCACATCGACCTAGCTGGTAACACCTCATATCACTTTGCGGCCTCACGCACGGTATTCCCACGGGTGTCGCCTTACCATGGCCCGGACCGTTTGCGTCTTTTGGCTCACGATATGATAGTGTCGCTAGCATCCACATGACAAAGAACCGGGCCGACATGGCTAGTCGTGAACCCAAAGCGGCACTAACCTATGGGGACAGCATACATGAAACACTTGAGCATGTCGGTCATCAACGTATGAACTTGGGCTGTAGCACTGGGCTAACAGGACTCCGGTATCCCGGCAGTAGCAGCTAGGCAGGACTCCAAGTATCACCGCGTGACATTTCCCGAAGGACAGACATAGGAACGAAATGAATCACATGCCGCCAGTCAAGTGTCCAAGCAGTAGTCTTGGGCTAGCAGGACTCCGTGAACCGGGCAGAAGCGGACTACTATCGCCGAAGCACGAGACTACATTTCCCCATATGAGAGGCTGCCAAGGATAAACAACTAGATTGTCGGATCCCACTCATACCAAGCATTTCAATCATACATAATATGCCCGATATGAGTAAATACAACAAGGCATCACAACAAAACTCTACAACTCAAGTACTTTATTTAAGAGGCTCGAGGAGCCATACATAACATAGTCATACAGGTGGGGTCACATGACCCAACACTCAAGTCATACAATCATACAAGCACATGCGGAAGCAAAGTAGTCTGAGTACGACTCTAGAAAGAAAGAAAGCTTGTTGGAGCCTTTCTATCTACAACGGCCCTTCACAAGTCTTAGATCGCCACCCGGTGGCTAGCTTACTCGTCAAGTCAACATCTACATAGAATCCGTCGGAGGGTAGTATAGTCCTCTGAAAAATATTGATTAAGCAAACATGAGTACAAAAGTACTCAAAGAAGTCTTACCACGTAATCCTATCATACATGCATATTCTCAAGGAAGGAAGTGGAGTTAATTGCAGCAAGCCAGCTTTGACTCTTGGCTGCTATCCCACGTGACACACTTTGTAAAGCATTTTGTCGCATACCAGTCCACTAATCACCATCACAATACTCCACCGTGGATCCTCTCTCGTCATCCCCGAGAGGCCATCCACGATACTCACACTTATCTTGAGGCTTTTAGTAGTATCCATTTACTTGTCTATGAACCGATATAGGTAACCCAGAAGTCCTTCTCCGTGGACACGGCTATTCGAATAGATCATATTTAACCCTAGGGTGTACTTCTTCACACACGCTCACCACTTATCGCTGCGTTTACACGACATGTATTCGCAACCTTCAAGCGGAAGCCCAGCGTGGGTGTCGGCCACACCTACCTAAACACTCAAGTCCCTAGTCCAGTTATCGCCTATTCGGGTTCCATCCGCAGGGAGTCCGGCCGAGGTTTCCCATACAGCCCCGAACGATGTGTGCAGGGTTCCCGAGATACCAAACGGGCACTCGGTACACCGGGCCACGGTGCCTACCGCAACACAACCCACCCCTAAGGTCAGCGTTGCGTCGGCCCCAAAGATACTACAAACACGAAACTACTTGCAACTCCGGACTATGAACAGGGGTGGTTAAGAAGCCGAGAGGGTCAATTAAGGATCCCAATGTGTGGTAGTAGCTGGTTCATGGATCACAAACACAGATCTCAGTTCTTAAGTTCGGCTTCAATGAAACAACCCACCATGTACTCCTACATGGCCTCTCATCGATACCTTTACCAAATCGTGTTCAACACTTACACTCTCGAACCAACACAACCTTTCACTCCAGTTCATCATCCCGATGAGCCGACCGACACAACTCTAAGCATAGCAAGCATAGCATGGTAGGAATCACAAACATGGCTCAATCAACTCCTACACATACTAGTGGGTTTCATCTAGTTCTTGTGGCAATGACAGTCATGCAAAGGAAGTGGGTTCAACTACCGCAGCACACAACAGTTGAATCGCGTTGTCTTAATGCAGTAAAATGAGAGCAGCGAAGCGAGAACATGGGTTTGTATCGGAATGATCAATGAATTGCTTGCCCGATGGAACTGGGTAGAGAACTGCCCTTGGTGGGTAATCGAGGTTATCTTCGGGCAGAACCTATCATGAAAACACACCAAAATAAACATACAACCAATATGCAACAATATGATGCATGCTATGACATGGCAAGATGAATGTGTGTTGGCCTAATGCAAGTTGAAGGACGTGGATGACCTCATTTGAACCAAAGGTTCAAATGATAGATCATGTGAGTTAGTCCTAATGGTGCAAAATCTTAATCTGGTTATTCAGCATAGTTAACTTGTTTTAACATGCATGAAACCTGTACCAATGGATAGAGTGTATTTTTCTGATAAATTTTCATATATAAATCTTTGCATTTGGAGTTATAGAATAAAAGTTATAAGCATTTGAAATTTGGATTATATTCGGATTTTAGTATATAAAAATAATTCCAGAATTTGAATTAATGCGCCAAGATGAGGTCAACATGACGTCGAGGGGTCAACGGGGTCGCCCAGGTCAAACTGACCAGTGGGACCCGCATGTCAGGTTAGTTTAACTAATTAGTTTTAATTAAAACTAATCCTAATTAGATTAGCTGGAGGGGTCCACCTGTCATCGACCCAGAGGGTCAACAGGGCCCACGGGTGAGGTCAACTCACCGGCGTCTAGCCGCCGGCGAGGCCAGACGCGGCGGAGCAAGTGCCTTTGCACTTTCCGGGCTCCAAATGGAGCGCGGGGAGCATCTACGGGTAGCTAGAGGTGAGCCGCGGTTAGTGGTGGAGTTAGTTTAGGTCGGGATGGCCGGAGTGGGCGCCGGCGACGAGTCGGGCGGCGACCGGGGCTCGGCCATCGACGGGTTAGGAGTTAGCGGCCTCGGCGAGGCGCGGGGAGTGCACGGTTAGACTCGTGGAGGTGTGGTGAGTGCAATGGACGTAGTGGTGTGGCCAAAAGGTGACCGGAGGCTCGTCGGCGACGAGTCCCGCGGCGGTGGGTTCAGGCGATCATCGACCGCTCGCTGTGGTGCAAGAAGGAGAGAACGGGGAGGATGGAGAGGTAGCTAGGCTCACGGTGAACCTGCGGGAAGCTTCGTCGGGGTCGGGGGTGGACTGATGCGACGGCGGCGACGATGGGGATCTCCGGCGGCCTTGGACTCGGTCGAGGTCGGAGTAGTGGCCTCTGGGGGGTTTTGGACCGAGGGGAACTAGCTGGCTAGGGATAACGGGGTGCGGCGGAGCGGCCAGACATGGCGGGGAGGAGTATGATCGGCGGCGATGATGCACTACCGAGTGGGCCCAGTGATACCTCTCCGTAACACGGAGTGACAAATCCCAGTCTCGATCCGTGTCAACCCAACAGACACTTTCGGAGATACCTGTAGTGCACCTTTATAGTCACCCGCCACGTTGTGACGTTTGGTACACCCAAAGCACTCCTACGGTATCCGGAGTTACACGATCTCATGGTCTAAGGAAGAGATACTTGACATTGAAAAAGCTCTAGCAAAACGAACTACACGATCTTGTGCTATGCTTAGGATTGGGTCTTGTCCATCACGTCATTCTCCTAATGACGTGATCCCGTTGTCAATGACATCTGATGTCCATAGTCAGGAAACCATGACTATGTGTTGACCAACGAGCTAGTCAACTAGAGGCTCACTAGGGACGTATTGTGGTCTATGTATTCACACGTGTATTACGATTTCCGGATAATACAATTATAGCATGAATAAAAGAAAATTATCATAAACAAGGAAATATAATAATAATCCTTTTATTATTGCCTCTAGTGCATATTTCCAACAGTCTCCCACTTGCACTAGAGTCAATAATCTAGTTACATTGTGATGAATCGAACACCCATAGAGTTCTGGTGTTGATCATGTTTTGCCCGCGGAAGAGGTTTAGTCAACGGATCTGCGACATTCAGATCCGTATGTACTTTGCAAATATCTGTGTCTCCATCTTGAACATTTTCACGGATGGAGTTGAAACGACGCTTGATGTGCTGGTCTTCTTGTGAAACCAGGCTCCTTGGCAAGTGCAATAGCTCCAAAGTGTTGTCACAGAAGAGTTTGATCGGCCCGACGCATTGGGTATGACTCCTAGGTCGGTGATGAACTCCTTCACCCAAATTGCTTCATGCGCTGCCTCCGAGGCTGCCATGTACTCCGCTTCACATGTAGATCCCACCACGACGCTCGCTTGCGGCTGCACCACTTCATGCTCCACCATTCAACATATACACGTATCCGGTTTGTGACTTAGAGTCATCCAGATCTGTGTGAAGCTAGCGTCGACGTAACCCTTTACGACGAGCTCTTCGTCACCTCCATAAACGAGAAACATGTCCTTTGTCCTTTTCAGGTACTTTAGGATATTCTTGACCGCTGTCCAATGTTCCTTGCCGGGATTACTTTGGTACCTACCTACCAAACTTACGACAAGGTTTACATCAGGTCTAGTACACAGCATGGCATACATAATAGATCCTATGGCCGAGGCATAGGGGATGACGCTCATCTCTTCTTTATCTTTTGCCGTGGTCGGGCATTGAGCCGAGCTCAATCTCACACCTTGCAATCTGAGCAAGAACCCTTCTTGGACTGATCCATTTTGAACTTCTTCAAAATCTTATCAAGGTATGTGCTTTGTGAAAGACCTATGAGGCGTCTCGATCTATCTCTATAGATCTTGATGCCTAATATATAAGCAGCTTCTCCAAGGTCCTTCATTGAAAACACTTATTCAAGTAGGCCTTAATGTTGTCCAAGAATTCTATATCATTTCCCATCAAAAGTATGTCATCTACATATAATATGAGAAATGCTACAAAGCTCCCACTCACTTTCTTGTAAACGCAGGCTTCTCCATAAGTCCAAGATAACCCAAACGCTTTGATCATTTCATCAAAGCGAATGTTCCAACTCGAGATGCTTGCACCAGCCCATAAATGGATCATTGGAGCTTGCATACTTTGTTAGCAATATTAGGATCGACAAAACCCTCCGGCTGCATCATATACAGTTCTTCCTTAAGATGCCCGTTAAGGAATGCCGTTTTGACGTCCATCGCCATATCTCATAATCATAGTATGCGGCAATTGCTAACATGATTTGGACGGACTTAAGCTTCGCCACGAGAGAAAGTCTCATCGTAGTCAATCCCTTGAACTTGCCGATAACCCTTAGCGACAAGTCGAGCTTTATAGATGGTGACATTACCATCTGCGTCCGTCTTCTTCTTAAAGATCCATTTGTTTTCTATCGCTCGCCGATCATCGGCAAGTCTGTCAAAGACCACACTTTGTTTTCATACATGGATCCTATCTCGGATTGCATGGCTTCAAGCCATTTGTTGGAATCTGGCCCGCCATCGCTTCTTCATAGTTCAAGGTTCACCGTTGTCTAACAACATGATTTCCGTGACAGGGTTGCGTACCACACAGTGCGGAACGTGTCCTTGTGGACCTCTGAAGTTCAGTAGCAACTTGATCCAAGTACCTTGATCATCATCATTATTTTCCTCTTCGTTGGTGTAGGCATCACGGGAACATTTTCCGAGCTGCACTACTTTCCCGCTCAAGAGGTAGTACTTCATCAAGTTCTACTTTTCTCCCACTTACTTCTTTCGAGAGAAACTCTTTTCCGTAAAGGATTTGTTCTTGGCAACAAAGATCTTGCCTCGGATCTTAAGTAGAAGGTATACCCAATGGTTTCCTTAGGGTATCCTATGAAGACGCATTTTTCCGATTTGGGTTCGAGCTTTTCAGGTTGAAGTTTCTTGACATAAGCATCGCATCCCCAAACTTTTAGAAACGACATCTTAGGTTTCTTACCAAACCATAATTCATACGGTGTCGTCTCAACGGATTTAGACAGTGCCCTATTTAAAGTGAATGTAGCTGTCTCTAGAGCGTATCCCCAAAATGATAGCGGTAAATCGGTAAGAGACATCATGGATCGCACCATATCCAATAGAGTGCGACACGACGTTCGGACACACCGTTCTGTTGAGGTGTTCCAGCGGCGTGAGTTGTGAAACGATTCCACATTTTCTTAAGTGTGTACCAAATTGTGACTTAAATATTCTCCTCCACGATCCGATCGTAAGAATTTTATCTTTCGGTCACGTTGATTCTCTACTTCATTCTGAAATTCCTTGAACTTTTCAAAGGTCTCAGACTTGTGTTTCATCAAGTAGACATACCCATATCTACTCAAGTCATCTGTGAGAGTGAGAACATAACGATATCCTCCATGAGCCTCAACACTCATTGGACCGCATTACATCGGTATGTATGATTTCCAACAAGTTGGTTGCTTGCTCCATTGTTAGGAGAACGGAGTCTTGGTCATTTTGCCCATGAGGCATGGTTCGCATGTGTCAAATGATTCATAATCGAGAGACTCTAAAAGTCCATCAAGATGGAGCTTCTTCATGCGCTTGACACCAATGTGACCAAGGCGGCAATGCCACAAGTATGTGGGACTATCGTTATCAACTTTACATCTTTTGGTATTCACGCTATGAATATGTGTAACATTACGCTCGAGATTCATTAAGAATAAACCATTGACCATTGGAGCATGACCATAAAACATATCTCTCATATAAATAGAACAACCATTATTCTCGATTTAAATGAGTAGCCATCTCAGATCAAACGAGATCCGGATACAATGTTCATGCTCAAACTTGGCACCAAATAACAATTATTAAGGTTCAAAACTAATCCCGTAGGTAAATGTAGAGGTAGCGTGTCGACGGCGATCACATCGACTGGAACCATTCCCAACGCAAGATCGTCACCTCGCCCTTCGCCGGTCTCCGCTTATTCCGTAGCTCTGCTGTGAGTTACAAATATGAGCAACAGCACCGTATCAAATACCCGGGAGTTACTACGAGTAATTGGTAAGGTACACATCAATTACATGTATATCAAATATACCTTTGGTGTTGCCGGCCTTCTTATCCGCTAAGTATTTGGGGCAGTTCCGCCCAAATGACCCTTCCCTTGCAATAAAAGCACTCAGTCTCGTGCTTGGGTCCATTCTTTGACTTCTTCCGGCAATCGGCTTACCGGGCGCGGCAACATCTTTGTCGTCCTTCTTGAAGTTCTTCTTACCCTTGCCCTTCTTGAACTTAGTGGTCTTATTGACCATCAACACTTGATGTTCTTTCTTGATTTCAACCTCTCGCTGACTTCACCATTGAAAATACTTCAGAATGGTCTTCACCATCCCCTGCATATTGTAGTTCATCACAAAGCTCTTGTAGCTTGGTGGGAGCGATCAAGGATTCTGTCAATGACCGCCTCATCCGGAGGTTAATGTCCATTTGGACAAAGCGGTTGTGCAACCTGGACATTTTGAGTATGTGCTCACCGATGTAACTATTTTCCTCCATCTTACAACTATAGAACTTGTCGGAGACTTCATATCTCTCGACCGGGCATGAGCTTGGAAAACTAGTTTCAGCTCCTCGAACATCTCATATGCTCCGTGTTGCTCAAAACGCTTTTGGAGCCCGGTTCTAAGCTGTAAAGCATGCCGCATTGAATGAGGGAGTAATCATCAAGACGAGACCGCCAAGCATTCATAATGTCTTGGTTCTGCGGGACGGAGGCGTCACCTAGCGGTCCTTCTAGGACATATTGTTTCTGGCAGCTATGAGGATGATCTCGTGTTCCGGACCCCAATCCGTATAGTTGCTGCCATCATCTTTCAGCTTGGTTTTCTAGGAACGCGTTGAAGTTCATGTTGACATGAGCGTTGGCCATTTGATCTACAAGACATATTATGCAAAAAGTTTGAGACTAAGTTCATGATAATTAAGTTCATTTAATCAAATTATTTAAATGAACTCCCACTCAGATTAGACATCCCTCTAGTCATCTAAGTGTTACACGATCCGAGTCGACTAGGCCGTGTCCGATCATCACGTGAGACGGACTAGTCATCGTCGGTGAACATTCTCATGTTGATCGTATCTTCCATACGACTCGTGTTCGACCTTTCGGTCTCCGTGTTCCGAGGCCATATCTGTACATGCTAGGCTCGTCAAGTTAACCCTAAGTGTTTTGCATGTGTAAAACTATCTTACACCCGTTGTTTGTGAACGTAAGGATCTATCACACCCGATCATCACGTTGTGCTTCGAAACGACGAACTTTAGCAACGGTGCACAGTTAGGGGAGAACACTTCTTGAAATTTTTGTAAGGGATCATCTTATTTACTACCGTCGTTCTAAGTAAACAAGATGCATAAACATAATAAACATCACATGCAATTATATAGTAGTGACATGATATGGCCAATATCATATAGCTCCATTGATCTCCATCTTCGGGCTCCATGATCATCTTGTCACCGCATGACACCATGATCTCCATCATCGTGTCTTCATGAAGTTGTCACGCCAACGACTACTTCTACTTCTATGGCTAACGTGTTTAGCAATAAAGTAAAGTAATTTACATGGCGTTCTTCAATGACACGCAGTCATACAAAAATAAAGACAACTCCTATGGCTCCTGCCGGTTGTCATACTCATCGACATGCAAGTCGTGATTCCTATTACAAGAACATGATCTCATACATCACAATATGTCATTCATCATTCATCACAACTTGGCCATATCACATCACATGACAATTGCTGCAAAAACAAGTTAGGCGTCCTCTAATTGTTGTTGCATCTTTTACGTGGCTGCAATTGGGTTCTAGCAAGAACGTTTTCTTACCTACGAATAACCACAACGTGATTTTGTCAACTTCTATTTACCCTTCATAAGGACCCTTTTCATCGAATCCGCTCCAACTAAAGTGGAGAGCGGACACCCGCCAGCCACCTTATGCAACTAGTGCATGTCATCGGTGGAACCGGTCTCACGAAGCATACGTGTAAGGTTGGTCCGGCCGCTTCATCCCACAATACCGCTGAAGCAAGATTAGACTAGTAGCGGCAAGCAAGTTGACAAGATCTACGCCCACAACAAAATTGTGTTCTACTCGTGCAATAGAGAACTACGATAGACCTAGCTCATGATGCCCTTTGTTGGGGAACGCGTTGCAGAAAATTAAAATTTTCCTACGGTTTCACCAAGATCCATCTATGAGTTCATCTAAGCAACGAGTCAAGGGAGTGAGTTTGCATCTACATACCACTTGTAGATCGAGTGCGTAAGCGTTCAAGGTGATGGTGATGATGGAGTCGTACTCGCCGTGATTCAGATCACCGATGACCAAGTGCTGAACGGACAGCACCTCCGCGTTCAACACATGTACGGTACGGACGACGTCTCCTCCGTCTTGATCCAGCAAGGAGGAAGGAGAGGTTGAGGAAGACAGCTCCAACGGCAAGACGACGGCGTGGTGTTGTTGGTGAAAGAAGATCTCGGCAGTGGCTTCGCCAAGCACGCACGGAGGAGGAGAGGTGTTGGGGAGGGAGGGCTGCGCCTTGGCTTGGGTGTTCAGCCTCCCTCACCCCTCTATTTATAGGGGAAGGGGCAGGGGTCAGCCCTCTAGATGGGATCTAGAGGGGGCGGCGGGGGGGGGACTTGCCCCCAGCAAGGCGCCCTCTAGGGTCCCCCCCCAACCCTAGGCGCATGGGCACAAGGGGGGGGCGCCCAGCCCTCCAGGGGCTGGCTCCTGCCCCACGCAGCCCATGTGGCCCCCCTGGGAGGGGTGGCCCCTCCCGGTGGACCCCCGGAACCCTTCCGGTGGCCCCGGTACAATACCGATATGCCCCCAAAACATTCCGGTGTCCGTATGACTACTTCCCATATATAAATCTTTACCTTCGGACTATTCCGGAACTCCTCGTGAAGTCCGGGATCTCATCCGGGACTCCGAACAACATTCGTAATCACATACAAGTCTTCCTAATAACCCTAAGCGTCACCGAACCTTAAGTGTGTAGACCCTACGGGTTCGGAGACATGCGAGACATGACCGAGACGGCTCTCAGGTCAATAACCAACATCGGGATCTGGATACCCATGTTGGCTCCCACATGCTCCTCGATGATGTCATCGGATGAACCACGATGTCGAGGATTCAAGCAACCCCGTATACTATTCCCTTTGTCAATCGGTACGTTACAAGCCCGAGACTCGATCGTCGGTATCCCAATACCTCGTTCAATCTCGTTACCGGCAAGTCACTTTACTCGTACCGTAATGCATGATCCCGAGACCAGACACTTGGTCACTTTGAGCTCATTATGATGATGCACTACCGAGTGGGCCCAGTGATACCTCTCCGTAACACGGAGTGACAAATCCCAGTCTCGATCCGTGTCAATCCAACAGACACTTTCGGAGATACCGTAGTGCACCTTTATAGTCACCCGATTACGTTGTGACGTTTGGTACACCCAAAGCACTCCTACGGTATCCGGAGTTACACGATCTCATGGTCTAAGGAAGAGATACTTGACATTGAAAAGCTCTAGCAAAAGCGAACTACACGATCTTGTGCTATGCTTAGGATTGGGTCTTGTCCATCACGTCATTCTCCTAATGGCGTGATCCCGTTGTCAATGACATCGATGTCCATAGTCGAAACCATGACTATCTGTTGACCAACGAGCTAGTCAACTAGAGGCTTACTAGGGACGTATTGTGGTCTATGTATTCACACGTGTATTACGATTTCCGGATAATACAATTATAGCATGAATAAAATACAATTATCATAAACAAGGAAATATAATAATAATCTTTTATTGTTGCCTCTAGTGCATATTTCCAACAGTAAGAGCTCGATAGCCCATTTTGCAATCCTGCCCGTTGCGTCGCGATTGTTTATAATATCGTTGAGAGGTACTTCGGAGGCCACCGTTATTGAACACTCTTGAAAGTAGTGTCGCAGCTTCCGGGATGCCATGAACACCGTGACACGCTATCTTTTGATAATGTGGGTACCGGATTTGCATGGAGTTAGAACGGTGGATCGTAGTACCTTTGGTTTTTGAAGAGGGAATTTGTGCCCTTCGTTTCTCGTTCAACGACGAGTACCGCAATGACAACTTGATGTGTTGCTGTGATATATAAAATCATAGGTTCGCCCAGGTTGGGCGCGCCGAACCGGATTTTTTGCCAAGATGGCTTTTATTTCTTCGAGTCGGTTTGTGGCAGCATCCGTCCATTGAAATGTTCGTCGCCGAGGAGGCGATAGAGGGCGAGCCTTTTCTCCCAAATGGGAGATGAAGCGACTTAAGGCCGCCACGCATCCGGTTAGTTTTGTATCTTCTTGAGGTCTTTTGGAATATCCAATTGTGAGCTCGGATTTTGGCGGGTTTGCTTCAATTCCTCTACCGGATCTGATGAAGCCCAAGAGCTTTCCTATTTGATGCGCGACGCATTTTTTCGGATTGAGCTTAATGTCATATGCTCGGAGGTTGTCGAATGTCACCCTCAAGTCTTCTACTAGAGTTCCGATGTGTTTGGTCTTGACGACCACATCGTCTCACGATGCCTCTCTGCTTTTGCCTATCTGGGTAGCGGACATGTGTTGAATCATGCGCCGATATGTTGCTTGGCGTTTTTGAGTTGAAGGGCATTGTGTTGAAGCAGAATGGCCCATATGGAGTAATGAATGCCGTTGCGGCCTGATCTTTCTCCGCCATCTTGATTTGATGGTATCCGGAGTATCGTCGAGGAAGCACAATGAATCGTGTTCTCGCGGTAGCATCGATGATTTGGTCGATGCGAGGGAGGGGAAAGGGTCCTTTGGACAGCCTTGTTAAGGTCTTTAAAATCGACGCAGAGGCGCGGATTTGTCCTTTTGGTACCATTACTAGATTGGCTAGCCAGTCCGGATGTTTTATATCTCGATGAATCCGGCTTCTAAGAGTTTGGCTAGCTCCTCTCCCATTGCCTGTCTTTTGGGTTGGAAAATCGCCAAGAGCTTGTTTGGTGGCTTGAATCCTTTTAGGATATTTAGGCTGTGCTCTGCCGACTGCGTGGGATTCTGGCATGTTTGAAGGGTGCCGGGCAAAAATGTCCCAATTTTCCGAAGGAATTCTCGTAGTGCTTCGACATCGGGACTTAATTGTGCCCCAATGGAAGCCGTCTTTGTGGGGTCCGTTGGATGGACCTGAAATTTGACTATTTAAATCGCTGGTTTAAAAGAGGTGGACTTGGACCTCTTATCGAGTATCACATCGTCCCTATCCACCGTGGAGCGCAGCGTAGTTAGTTCCTCTGCCGCTAGGGCTTGGATAATGCCTCTAGGGCGGTCTTGGTTGTCTTATTTTCAGCACGCAGTCTTTGTATCTGAATCACTAGCAAGAGTGATTATCCCATTGGGTCCGGGCATTTTGAGCTTCATGTACCCATAGTGGGGTATAGCTTGGAAGATTGTGAATGCCTCTCGCCCTAACAAAGCGTGATATCCACGCCGAATGGGGCCACTTGGGCGTGACCTCCTCGGACTGTAATTGTCCGTGAGCGAACACTACATCTAGTGTGATTTTTCCTGTGCAGCGCATTTCTCGACTAGGGATTATCCTCGAAGGTTGTCTTTGCTGCGCTCAATGCGGCTCCAGTCAATTTCCATTTTTGAAGGGTTTCCTCATAGATGAGGTTTAATCATTGCCGCCATCCATGAGTACCTTAGTAAGACGAAACCGCCCACTATCGGTTGAGGACCAATGCGGTGGTGCTCTAGCTGTTCGAATTTAGGTTCGTCATTTGGCGTTGAAGGTGATAGCCGTGTCGCTCCATGGATTTGTTGTTGCTACTTGGTAGACTTGGCGAGGCTGGATTGTTCGTTTCGCATGTTATTTGATGCGAAAGTCTCAAGACTATTAATACCGTCTTCGGTATCGCTTGGTTGGTCGCCTGGGGCTAAAAAGCCTATGCCACTTTTGGCCACTGTCGTAGTATCCAACACGCTCGAAGGCTGTGTGTTGGAGTGGCGCCCTCCGTACTGTGGATTTTGCAAGGTCCGTTGAGCCAACCCTCCAGTACAGTTCCGTACCCTTTGGGGGGTTTTGGTTTTTTGGTATTCAACCCGGGTGCTTGATAATGATGCACCCTTTTGTTTCGGACTAGGGATGTATTTAGGGCCGGATTATCCCAAAATTTACTTCGGTTTTCAGCGCTCTCCATCGCACAGTACTTTTGTACTATGGTCACCAAGTCGAGAAAGCGTGTAATTTCGCGACGACTTATGGCGCTTAGGATTCCCTTGTCCGTGCAATTATTGTAGAAAATTGGGATTGCGTCCTCCTCTCGGCGATCCTTTATCATGTTCATAACCGGGAGGAATCGGCCCGATAATGATGTCTTGTTTCAGCGGGCTCTTGCCAATTCGAGAGAGATCGCTAATGTTTGGGTGGGCGGGTGGAACTAGATCGGAACCCTGTCCAATTTAGGACTCAAGGGCGAGAGGTTTCTGAACTTGGAAGTTTGGATTTTTGAGTGTTATCCCATGAGTCCAACCCACCGCCTGACTTTAAGTTCAGGGCTTGATCGACATCCGTCCCTCTGCGGGAATCCGGCATGGAGGGATCGGGAATCCGGACGTAACTAGTCCTTAAGACACAAGAAGAATCGCCGCATTGCTGCTCTATCACAGCAACATGATGGGTAGCCTGGGGAGAGTTGATCTCTCTCAGATCGGTTTTAGGCCCGATCCGGTCGTAGTCTGGGGCGACTCCCAGGGCGGCGATTCGATCCAAGAGCTCGTTTATGGAGGAGAGCTCGATCAGATCTAACTGTTCGGCAAGTTCCGAACTAACACGAGATTGGTTTCAATGACTCGAGAGGTCATCGTCGAGACGGTGGCGGATGGCGGTCATAAGAAAACCACCTAGTCAAGAGTTCGCCGCCGCCAAGGCTCCTTTGGCGATAGTATCGTCTTTAAAGACGAGATGAGGCATCCTACGGCGGTGACGACACGTAAGAACTCTCAATGAAAGCACCAATGTCGGTGTCAAAACCGGTGGATCTCGGGTAGGGGTCCCGAACTGTGCGTCTAGGCGGATGGTAACAGGAGACAAGGGACACGATGTTTTACCTGTGTTCGGGCCCTCTTGATGGAGGTAAAACCCCACGCCCCGCTTGATTAATATTGATGATGTGTGTTACAAGAGTGGATCTACCACGAGATCAAAGAGGCTAAACCCGAAGCTAGCCTATGGTATGATTGTTGTTAGATCCTCGGATTTGAAACCCTCCGGTTTATATAGACACCGGATAGGGTTAGGGTTACACAAAGTCGGTTACAAAGGTAGGAGATCTACATATCCGTATCGCTAAGCTTGCCTTCCACGCCAAGGAAAGTCCCATCCGGACACGGGACGAAGTCTTCAATCTTGTATCTTCGTAGTCTTGGAGTCCGGCCGATAATGATAGTTCGGCTATCCGGACACCCCCTAGTCCGGAACTCCCTCAGTGTGCAATGATTGGATTTTTGGTGATGTCTATATATACCCCACCCACTCCACCAAACTCTCAGAGAGCAACCGGAGGAAAGCATACATATTCCATATCCATATTTCTGAGAGAGAGCTCCCGATCCTTGTGTTGAGATCAAAGGGATTCCACTCCAACCATATAACCTTTGATTTTTAGTCATCTCATTGCTTTCCACCCAAACCCTTTCCTAACCCAAAGCCAAAATCTGTGAGAGAGTGTTTCAATGTTGAGGAGATTATCTTTTGAAGCATGAGAGTAAGGAGTTCATCATCAACAACTCCACCTATTACCTTTTCGAGGGTTGTGCCTCCTAGATTGGCTAGTTGTGCTTAGGAGTCTCCAAATCATGTGGAGAAACCAAGAAGTTTGTAAGGGTAAGGAGATCACCTACTTCGTTCGTGAAGATCTATCCCGAGTGAGGCTAGTCCTTAATTTGTGGGCGTAAGGCATGGTGGGATAGGCAAGATTGCTTTTTCGTGGACCCTTTATGTGTGGAGCCTTATGTGGACTCGATTCCTCTATGGAATATCACAACCGTTATCCTTGAGATCATTGACCCTTTAGATTGAAGCCTCCATCAACAATTCAACATGGACATACGATAGCACCACCTATCGAAACCGAGGGTCAAAAATCATCCGTGTCTACCTTTGTTTGCAAATCTTTCAAACTCTTCTCCCTCTTTTAGTTTCACTTGCATGATTGCTATTTTCTGTTGCCCATACTCTAGATATGCATGTGTAGGGTGTACTTGTTGTTATCTAGCTTGTGTCAAGATCTGCCAAAGAATCAAGAAACATTAAAATTGCTAATTAAGCTTTGCTAGTGTCTATTCACCCCCCTCTAGACATCCCCTTTTGATCCTACAAGGGGTATCAGATTTTTGGTATCCATTGCTTTCGCTTTACCACCCCAAAGAAGGATGTATTTGTCTACTTTGAGGAGTCTTAGTTGTAGAGTTCCTATTCTCAATGAAGAGTACTTTAACTTTTGGAAAAATGAAATGCTTGATATATTTGATGGTTTCAACTTGAGTGAGTATATCCATCGTACTTATGACCCCCCCCTCCCCCGGTTGATCACTTGCACCCAACCCCTAAAGAACAACTTGACATGCTTCGTAATTTAAGAACCATAGATCTTATTGTTAGAGGCCTTCCTAATTTTGTTGTCCATAGCATGCAAAACTTTGAATGTGGTTATACTTTGATAAGTGCTTCTTTGAGCTTAGAGATCTTATTCTTTCTAAAGGAAGTCCTATCACCATTTTTAATATTATCACCAAAAGTATTTGTAACCATTCTCTTAAACAATGTCATGCGCGTGTAAACTAATGAGAATGATGTTGTAGGTGATCAAGAAAATGGTGACATTGGTGAACATGGTTACTGTGATGAGAGTGATGACTATGATAATGAGGAGTATGACAAGATATCATTGGAGCTGATCCATGATATTCCTCTCCAGCTAGAAGGCCTCGGCTAGGACATCATCTGAGATCGTTGATTTTGACTCAAGTATGGTATTGGGAATGGTAATTACCATAGCTTACAACTATTAAGTGCATGAATTGCAACACATGGATCTATAGGGGCTAGGAATGAATTGGGAGTAGATGACTCCTTATAGTAAAAAAAGCATCATCCTTCTTGAACTCCTTAGATAAGAACTCGTTGTCTGGGTTGGACATAACAAAGTCAATGTAGACTATGCCCGGTTCAATCCTAAGATTTCGGCGGCCCATGGAAAAATATAGGATATGGGTCCTGATGACCCACAAGTATAGGGGATCACAATAGTCTTCGAGGGTAGTATTTCACCCATTGTTGATTCAACATAAGGGGTGCCGAAGAATATTTATAAGCCTCTGCAGTTGAGTTGTCAATTCAACCACACCTAAGAAATCACTTTTTTGCAGCAATTTATTAGTAGCACGGTAATATGATAGTAGTGATAACATAGTAATAGTAACAGTAGCAGCAGTAGTAACAAGTAGAGCAGTAGTAACTTTAGCGAAGGCAATAGCAGAAAAGCGTAGGCATGGAGCGGCGATGGGATGTTCAGATGAGATTCAATATACAACAATCACAACCTAGAGCGATACAAAACTAGTTCTAATTCATCAATCATGTGTAGGCATGTATTTCGTATATAGTCATACTTGCTTATGATAAGAACTTACATAACATCTATTGTCCTACCCTCCCGTGGCAGCGGGGTCCTAACGGAAATGAAGGGTAATTAATGCGCTCATTTTAATAGAGAACCGAAATAAAGCATTAACATATAGTGAATATATGAACTCCTCAAATTACAGTCATCCCTTTAGAGTATCCCAATTATTGTCACCTTGGGATCTAGGGTTTAGAACAATAACAGGTGCCTACAACTTGTAGATATGATCAAAAGAACTCAAATATATTTATGAAAACATAATAGGTTCATATATGAGATCATAGCACTCGGGCCCTAGTGACAAACATTAAGCATAGCAAAGTCATAGTAACATCAATCTTGTTGGAACATAGTGGATACTAGGGATCAAGCCCTAACAAATTGACAACGATTACATACGAAATCTCATCCAATCTTATATACCTCCAGTATGCCTACAATGAGATTACTCACACATAATTGTGAGCATCATGAAAATGTTGATGGAGAAGGGTTGGTGATGACGACGATGGTGATTCTCTCTCTTCGGAGCCACGAAAGGACTCCATATTAGGGGTCCCGACGAAGAATAAGAGGTGGCGGTGGCTAGGGCGCACGGGGGATCAAGCATTGGTCCTAGGTAACCAAACAGGGGCGATCGCACACGAGATCAAAATAAATTGCATTTACCATCCATCGAGCTAAGCTGTGCTCGCACGGGTGGTGGAGGTGAACTAAGTTTTTAGTATGGAGAAAACAGTCAGCCTATCCGAACATATTAAGACCAAAGATAGGTTTTCAAAAAATGTACATCACTAAATAAAGCTAGTGGAACTATGCGCCATCAATTTATAGTAAGGAATCAATCTTTGAGAAATACATTTATTAGTATTGATACAAAGCAATGAAGGTAAGAGTTGCTTTGTTATTGTTGTGGCACCAAACTTGTCGTCTTTCATGTGTGCCACTACTAGCTCAGTTAGCTTTTTTACTTTTCCTTTTAAGGTATTAGTCTGCTAGGGTTTAGCACTGCTGCAGTTGACAGGCGCGCGAGAATCCATATTGATCGCTAATTCCATCTTCCAAAAAACCTGCTAATTCTTGTTTCTAGTAGAACCCTAATTATAGTTGAATTAGTGCACTTCCTGCCCATCTTGATGTGGTCCACCATTACTTGACCATCCAATGCTAAACAAAAGAAGACCCAATGGCCCACATAGCTGAAGAATAACGTTTCAACTTCCTTCTTCATGAACACACATATCTAATGGTTGGGGGAGGGATGCTCCATGCTTGCACTCACCTTGGTTGGGCCCCCCTCTGTTTTATGGGCCTGTGGCAGCCGCCCCCTCGCCCCTAGGGACGAGCTAGGTGTGCCTCGAACATAATGATGACTCCGATGTTGCATCGATGCATGTGTGGTGGGTTCTCACCCAGAGGTGTGTATTCAATGAGGGCTAGGGAAATTATATGGGGATGTGAGGTAGGTTATAATAGTGCAAGTAAACGAAACCAGAAAATGATGTAGTCTTAGATTACAAGATTACCACTAGACGTGCAAACTCATACTAGAAGTAGAGTTGATGTAGGAGGTTGGTGCAACTTTAGACATACAGTGAACGTATCCGCACGTCGAGGAAGAAAACGTTGCTCGTCTGGACTGTCAGATCTAAGCAGACAACTTTGGACGTGGGAGGAGTATTGACTAACCCTAAAATGTCCGCTCTTCTCCTTACAAGGTCATTATGGGCTTCGACATCGAATGCCCATTAGAATTCAATGCCCTGTCTAATTCGGATCCTAACCTGACTTAGGCTTCAACATATATATGTCATGACATAGATAATAGTGTTCTCTAACATGTTGAAAAAAAAATTAAGCCAACAATTTCATAACCAAAATGAAATACATGGTTTAGAAGTTGCATTCGAACTTCGACGTGTTCTATTGGCTTGCAAATATTTCCCCACATCTCTAAGATCAAATGCTTTGAATATTTCTCGCCCAATGCAGCACACCATCGAGTCATTACGTCAATCACCCGACACCTTACTGCACGATTCGACCTTAAAAAAGAAGAAAATGTGGTCACTAATGTAAAAAAGAAAAGAAAATTGTCAAAAAAAGAAGAAGAAAGAAACAGAATTTTTTTTTTGAGGTGAAGAAGAAAGAAACAAATGGGGTCGCCACTGGCAGTAGCAACGCCAGCTAGAAAGCAGAAGAAAACGACGAAGGCCCAGAAAAAACGGTTCAGTCTTCTTCTTCCCGGAGACGAGCTGCAGATCGCGTTTCAGGCCTTCCGGCGGCTCCAATGGCGCCTCCGTGGCTCCGACGACACGTGGGCAGGGGCGCTCGCGCCGGAACAAGGTGTGGCGGACGCTCGCCGCGCAACCTCCTCCACCCCTAACGGCCGCGCGCCTCCGCCAGGACCACAACCCCAGCGCAGCCCAGGTAACCGTCGCCCCCTCCTTCCCGTCAATAAATTGTGCTCATTCACTTTTGCAATCCGCGATTAATCCTTAGATTGTCTTGTAGCGCCGCTTTTCCCTTGCTGCCGGCTATAAATCGGCCGGATGGCCGGGGCGCTCTCCGCACACAGTCAAATCGGGGAGGGAGCCGCCGGAGTTGTTCTGAAGGAGGACCGGGGCAATGGAGGCCAAGACGGGGAATTCGGGCATGCTGTACCACGAGCTGCAGGTGCGGCAGCTCTGCGGGCTCCATGCCCTCAACACGGCGCTGCAGGGGCCGTTCTTCAGCGAGGGGAACCTCCTGGAGATCGCGGCGGACCTCGACGCCCGCGAGCGGAAGGTGATGTCCCGCGCCGGCGGCGTGGGGACGGGGGATTTCCTCGCCGAGGGCCAGGGATCCCACAACGTCTCCAACAACGGGGACTTCAGCGTTGAGGTGAATTTCCCCTCCCCCCTCCTTCTCTATCTCTCTGGCTCGCTTACTGCTTTCGACTTGATCCTCCGTGGTTTATTTTTGTTCTATTATTATTAGAGATTATTTTAAAGCCATCAAGCATTTTATTTATTCAACGAGTTCTGGGATCTCACTAAAACCACACTCAAAATTAATGGCGGAGCCAGGAACATGCTCCTTGGTATTAATTGTAATTTATTTATTTTTGCATTGCAATAGAAACTGCCAATGCTGCCTTTTTTATCAATGCAATATAAAGTTGCGGAGCTAGATTTTTTCCCCAATGCAATAGAAAACAAACTCAAATGTCTGAAATGGTGCAGATTCTTATATTACAAGAACGCAAGAAAAAAAATCAGATTTGTTCGAGCATTTCATCAAACAAAGTACTCCCTCCGTAAAGAAATATAAGAGCGTTTAGATTACTGTTTTAGTGATCTAAATGCTCTTATATTTCTTTACAGAGGGAGTAGTAATCAGTTGCTAATGCAGACATGTACAAAGCCTGGCGATGAACTATCCAGCATAGCTCCAAGTGGTCGCATTCAGTAGCACTTTTGGAGTTTTGTTCTTGCCAATAAAGAATTTCTTGGGTTTGTTTAATTTTGAAATTGAACAATACACAGCCGCATGCAGTATGATTGCTGAAAAATATATTCTTATAACGATTAAACCTCCTGCTCTTAAAGTTGTTTGCATGGTTGATGTTAGCTTTTGATCGCTAGACCAAAAACTCTCAGGAGCTAATACACGTACAAGTGCAAAGCTAGCCAACCAGGACTTGATTGATTAGCACGAGCACCTTGCAGCGTCTAGCCGGATCCTCCTCACGCACGCATCACGAGTAGCTATCGAGTCGATCGTATTCCGACGGAGCGCAGCGACTTTGTAACTCGGCGAGAAAACTGAACGATGTATCGCTGCAGGCATGTCTCGTGCCTGTTGATATTGCTTTTCTCGTTGTCTGATATTACAAGGGGCAGGGTACAGGCATATATATATATATATATATATATATATATATATATATATATATATATATATATATATATATATATATATATATATATATATATATATGCATAGGACAGCCTAGCAGCTAACCGAATTGCATTAGTAATACTAATCCTACTCGTGTCATATATGTTGTACTACTCAACCTAGGATGCCAGGTTTAATCCTAATATTCACCCCTAAACATGGCATCTTCGATGCAACCTGGATCCCAAATGCATCGCTGCTACTCGTAGTATTTATCCTTGGCATTGCTTTTGCCCTTTCTCGCAAAGATTTCAGAACCGTCTTTGCCGTCGTTGGCTCGTCCGTAGCTTGACGCCAAGATTCTCCTTGGTGGCGTCTTCAACCTTCACCGTTCTTCTGCTTGATAGACTGCCTTCGGATCGCCGAGGAACATCCTTTGATCCGAAAGCGAGACCAAACTTCGGTCTAACTTTGAGTTCCAAGCTCTTGGCGCTTGCTTCAGCCCGTAAAGTGCCTTCTTGAGCTTGTAAACTTTTTTCTTCTTCGCCTTTCTTCTCGTAGCGAGGGTTGTTCCACGACACTTCTTCTTTGAAGTCGCCGTTGAGGAAAGCGGATTTCACATCCATATGATGAACCTTCCAATCCTCTTGTCTTCGCCAAAGCTAGGAGCACTCTCACCGCCTCGATTCGAGCAACCGTGCAAACACCTCCTCATAGTCAACTCCTTGACGTTGTACGTAGCCCTTTGCAACGAAGTCTTGCCTTGTGCTTCACAATGGCACCCTTCGTGTCCTTCTTCAACTTGTAAACCCACTTCAAACCTATGGCCTTTTGGTTCGGAGGTCGGGTTACCAAAGTCCACGTGCCATTGCTCTCGATCGCCTTCATCTCCTCATCCATGGCGTGCATCCAACTTGAACTTTTGCTCGCTCTCACGGTTCGCCGGCCTCAACTCCGAGTAAACACAAATCGAGTACTCGAGTGTAAGCGGCTTTATGACTTGTAGAAATTCTTGAGGGCTTGTAGCTACGAGGTCCTAAGAATCCGTCGTGGCTTATGAAGGGGCGACACAAATTGTGTCGGCGTCGATGCACTTGAGGAAGACGGTTGAGTCTCGGGCGTGGTAGATGCCGGGTCGTTGGCATCCTCGTCGTCGGCGTAGTCGTCGTGATCGTGACCATCATCTTGATTGTCATCATCACTATGCGCCTCATTGTCGATATCTCCGCCCGTGTCGTGCGTGTCGTTGTCGCTATCACCTTGCGACCCATGCACGCCGTCGTCGGTGTCGTCATCATGATGATCACTTCCATTGTGGTCACCTTGGTTGGGTGTCTTGCCAACCACCGACATCCTTCCTTGCATCATCATCGCTTGGAACTTCAATCGTGAATATGTTACCGCTTGGAGCATCGTTATCGCCGCGCCCAATTCCACGCTTGGTTTTCTCGCAAACACGACATCGCGTGAAACTGAGACGCTTGGTTTGTGGATCGAGAAGCGGTATGCCTTGGTGCCGAACTCCTCTCGATCCGATGAACACCATCTTGGTGCTACGATCGGCAAGCTTTGAGAGATGCGGCTCGCCGTCTTCACATGCGCCACGCACCAACGTCCGTAGATGAGACACATTCGCTTACGTCCGTAAATTGCTTCATATGAGTCTTGCCGATCACCGCGTTGGAGCCCGATTGAGAAGATAGACCGCCGTCGACACGCCTTCTCCCAAAAGTCCTCGCAAGTTCTTGCTCTTGAGTAAACTTCGCCATGTCAACGACGGTTCGATTGCGCCTTTCAACAACCCGTGCTGCTGCGGCGATAAGGTGCCGTGAGGAACCTCTTTATGCCAATCTTCTCGCAGAGTCATTGAACTCGCTTGACGTAAACTCTCCGCCGCGATCCGTCTCAGAGCGCGAACCTTCACTTTGTGTTCCATCTCCGTTGCAGCCTTGACTTCTTGAACGCTTCAAACGCCTCATCTTTAGATCGTGGGAGAACGACCCACATGTATCTCGAGTAGTCATCTACCACAAGGAAGAAGTACTAATTTCTCCGTGAGTTGTGGGGTGATAGGGCCACATAGATCACCATGGAGCGCTCGAGTGCATCATTTGCACGATAGGTAGATCGAAGGTGGAACGGCTGCGGTGCTGTTTTCAACCAAGCACCCGTCACATACTCGATCAACATGGTCGATAAGCGGCATCCCGATACCATCTCCATCTTCGACATCTTCTTCAAGGCGTACAAGTTAACGTGTCCAAATCTAGCATGCCATAACCACGAATCATCATCACTCTTGGCGAGCCAACACTCCGGTTGAGATTGATCAAGGTTGAGGATATAGAGCCTGCTCGCGCGGCGATTCACACGCTTAGCACGCTTTCGGAGGTTGTCGAAGATCGCCATCACTCCGTTCTCGATATCCACCTTGCATCCATTCTCGCCAAGTTTCCCGACAGAGATGATGTTGTTTCAAGCCGGATGTAGTACACTCCGGTGAGTATGCGATGTTCTCTGTGAGGCCCTCAAAGAGGATGAGCCTTGCCCGCAAATCTCCACATTTGAACCATCACCGAACTCGACCAAGCCTTGAACATCATATTCTAGCTCGAGGAACTTCTCCTTGCACCCCGTCATGTGGTTATCGGCACCCGTGTCTAGATACCACGACACGCTCGCTTCCGGATAACTTTGGTGTTACTTTTTCTCATGAAGTAGCACCTTCCGGCTTGGTTTTACAACCATCGCTTGACGAGATCACAAACTTTGGCCATCGAAGACACGGACGTTCGCCTTCCCGCTTCGCCAAATTTGCCTTGATCTCCGCTTGTTAGGCTCCGGACAATCCTTTGCAAAGTGACCCATCTCGTTGCGGTTATAGCACTTGACCTCGGACATATCCAAGTTCCGTGGCTTCCGCTCTTTAGATCGGTCCGCCTTACCACGACCTTGTGGCTTGCCTTTTCCTTTGCCTTCTTTGGTTTGTCCAAGGCGCGTTGCTTGAGCCTTCGCCAACGTTGCGCCTTCCTTTGCTACTTGGGGACTCCTCAACAAGGTGAGTACATGAGTTGGTCACCACCTCCTCCTTTGCCTTCCGACAACCACGAGCATTCTCTTCCCATGTCCGCAAGCGTCCGATCGCCTCCGTTATGGTCATGTCGTCGATGTCGTAAAGTCGCCGGCGTGCCGATGATGTACGGAATTTATCACCACCGAATCGAAAAACTTCTCCACAATCTTGGTCTCCTCGAGCTTTGCACCAAGCGCGGATCTCTCCCACCAATGTAGTCGACGCGATGGCATAGTCGCTCACCGATTCGCTTCTCCATCGCAACTTGTGAAATTGGCGCTCAAAGACTTGTGCCCGAGCCTTGGTGACGCGATCTTCTCCGATCCTCATCTCTTTGAGTGCGTTCCACGCCTCTTGCTATCTAGAACTCCGCTAATGTCATCAAGACGGAACCGCACAACCGGGCTATGGCGCTATGGCACCTTCGTCGACTCCTTGTCGACGCTGCCGTCGTGATGGCCTTCCACACTCAAGGGTTCGGAGAATGATCTTCATCTTCACCGCCCACACGCCGTAGTTGGCGCCGGTGAGCATCGGCATCGGATGGGGATGTTGCGGCGCGCCAAGACGCTGGCGCCGCTTGTTCCGCCACCACTTGTTGCCGACTTGCCGCCCTTCTTCACATTGTCGCCTTTCTTGTTCGCTTTGTAACCGCCGTTGCGGACATGTTCCTTTGAACCGCCGTTGCGGACTTTGACTCGACGTCAATACGCCGTCTGGTCATCGTGGATCGTCGAGGCTTTGATACCAATTGTTAGGTTTTGATCGCTAGACCAAAAACTCTCAGAGCTAATACACGCATAAGTGCAAAGCTAGCCAACCAGACTTGATTGATTAGCACGAGCACCTTGCAAATGTTCTAGCGGATCCTCCTCTACGCACGCACGAGTAGCTATCGAGTCGATCGATTCGACGCGAGCGCAGCGACTTTGTAACTCGGCGAGAAAACCGAACGATGTATCGCTGCGCAGCATGTCTCGTGCTCGCTGATATTGCTTTTCTCGTTGTCCGATACTACAAGGGCGGTGCGGGCATATATATATATATGCGTGGGACAGCCTAGCGACTAACCGACCGCATTAGTAATACTAATCCTACTCGTGTCATATATGTTGTACTACTCAACCTAGGATGCCGGGTTTAATCCTAATATTCACCCCTAAACATGACATCTTCGATGCGACACGGATCCCAAATGCATCGCCGCTACTCAGTAGTATTTATCCTTGGCATTGCTTTTGCCCTTTCTCGCAAAGATTTCAGAACCGTCTTTGCCGTCGTTGGCTCGTCTGTAGCTTGACGCCAAAGATTCTCCTTGGTGGCGTCTTCAACCTTCACCGTTCTTCTGCTTGATAGATCATCTTTCGGATCGCCGAGGAACATCCTTTGATCCGAGCGAGACCAAACTTCGGTCTAACTTTGAGTTCCAAGCTCTTGGCGCTTGCTTCACCCGTAAAGTGCCTTCTTGAGCTTGTAAACTTTTTCTTCTTCGCTTTCTTCTCGAGTCGAGGGTTGTTCCACGACACTTCTTCTTTGAAGTCGCCGTTGAGGAAAGCGGATTTCACATCCATATGATGAACCTTCCAATCCTCTTGTGCCGCCAAAGCTAGGAGCACTCTCACCGCCTCGATTCGAGCAACCGTGCAAACACCTCCTCATAGTCAACTCCTTGACGTTGTACGTAGCCCTTTGCAACGAAGTCTTGCCTTGTGCTTCACAATGGCACCCTTCGTGTCCTTCTTCAACTTGTAAACCCACTTCAAACCTATGGCCTTTTGGTTCGGAGGTCGGGTTACCAAAGTCCACGTGCCATTGCTCTCGATCGCCTTCATCTCCTCATCCATGGCGTGCATCCAACTTGAACTTTTGCTCGCCTTTCACGAAGTTCGCGGCTCCTCAACTCCGAGTAAACACAAATCGGAGTACTCGAGTGTAACGGCTTTGCGTGCTTGTAGACTTTCTTGAGGGCTTGTAGCTACGAGGCCCTAAGAATCCGTCGTGGTTATGCGCGGGGGCGACACAAATTGTGTCGGCGCCGATGCACTTGAGGAAGACGGTTGAGTCTCGGCGTGGTAGATGCCGGTCGTTGGCATCCTCGTCGTCGGCGTAGTCGCCGTGATCGTGACCATCATCTTGATTGTCATCATCACTATGCGCCTCATTGTCGATATCTCCGCCCGTGTAAATGCGTGTCGTTGTCGCTATCACCTTGCGACCCATGCACGCCGTCGTCGGTGTCGCCATCATGATGATCACTTCCATTGTGGTCACCTTGGTTGGGTGTCTTGCCAACCACCGACATCCTTCCTTGCATCATCATCGTTGGAACTTCAACCGTGAATATGTTACCGCTTGGAGCATCGTTGGCTCTTGTGCTCCAATTCCACGCTTGGTTTTACGCAAACACGACATCGCGTGAAACTGTAGACGCTTGGTTTGTGGACCGAGAAGCGGTATGCCTTGGTGCCGAACTCCTCTCAGATCCGGATGAACACCATCTTGGTGCTACGATCGGCAAGCTTTGAGAGATGCGGCTCGCCGTCTTCACATGCGCCACGCACCAACGTCCGTAGATGAGACACATTCGCTTACGTCAGTAAATTGCTTCATAAGGAGTCTTGCCGATCACCGCCTTCGTTGGAGCCCGATTGAGAAGATAGACCGCCGTCGAGAGCCTTCTCCCCAAAAAGTCCTCGCAAGTTCTTGCTCTTGAGTAAACTTCTCGCCATGTCAACGACGGTTCGATTGCGCCTTTCAACAACCCTGCTTCTGCAAGGGCGATAAGGTGCCGTGAGGAACCTCTTTATGCCAATCTTCTCGCAGAGTCATTGAACTCGCTTGACGTAAACTCTCCGCCGCTGATCCGTCTGTAGAGCGCGAACCTTCACTTGTGTTCCATCTCCGCTGCAGCCTTCACTTCTTAAACGCTTCAAACGCCTCATCTTTAGATCGAGGAGAACAACCCACATGTATCTCGAGTAGTCATCTACCACAAGGAAGAAGTACTAATTTCCTCCGTGAGTTGTGGGGTGATAGGGCCACATAGATCACCATGGAGCAGCTCGAGTGCATCATTTGCACGATAGGTAGACCGAGCGAGGAACGGCTGCGGTGCTGTTTTCCAACCAAGCACCCGTTACATACTCGATCAACATGGTCGATAAGCGCATCCCGTATACCATCTCCATCTTGACATCTTCTTCAAGGCGCACAAGTTAACGTGTCCAAATCTAGCATGCCATAACCACTAATCATCATCACTCTTGGCGAGCCAACACTCCGTTGAGATTGATCAAGGTTGAGGATATAGAGCCTGCTTCGCGTGCGATTCACACACGCTTAGCACGCTTCGGAGGTTGTCGAAGATCGCCATCACTCCGTTCTCGATATCCACTTGCATCCATTCTCGCCAAGTTTCCGACAGAGATGATGTTGTTTCGCCGTGGGATGTAGTACACTCCGTGAGTATGCGATGTTCTCTGTGAGACCCTCAAAGAGGATGAGCCTTGCCCGCAAATCTCCACATTTGAACCATCACCGAACTGACCAAGCCTTGAACATCATATTCTAGCTCGAGGAACTTCTCCTTGCACCCGTCATGTGGTTATCGCACCCGTGTTCAGATACCACGACACGCTCGCTTCCTGATAACTTTGGTGTTACTTTTTCTCATGAAGTAGCACCTTCCGGTTTGGTTTTACAACCATCGCTTGGACGAGATCACAAACTTCGCCATCGAAGACTCGACGTTCGCCTTCGCTTCGCCAAATTTGCCTTGATCTCCGCTTGTTAGGCTCCTGACAATCCTTTGCAAAGTGACCCATCTCGTTGCGGTTATAGCACTTGACCTCGGACATATCCAAGTTCCGTGGCTTCCGCTCTTTAGATCGGTCCGCCTTACCACGACCTTGTGGCTTGCCTTTTCCTTTGCCTTCTTTGGTTTGTCGCCAAGCGCTTCGCGTTGCTTGAGCCTTCGCCAACGCTATGCCTTCCTTTGCTACTTGGGGACTCCTCATCAAGGTGAGTACATGAGTTGGTCACCACCTCCTCCTTTGCCTTTCCGACAACCACGAGCATTCTCTTCCCATGTCCGCAAGCGTCCGATCGCCTCCGTTATGGTCATGTCGTCGATGTCGTAAAGTTGCTCGAGCGTGCCGATGATGTACGTGAATTTATCACCACCGAATCGAAAAACTTCTCCACAATCTTGGTCTCTCGAGCTTTGCACCAAGCGCGCGGATCTCTCCCACCAATGTAGTCGACGCATGGCATAGTCGTTCACCGATTCGATTTCCTCCATCGCAACTTGTGAAATTGGCGCTCAAAGACTTGTGCCCGAGCCTTGGTGACGCGATCTTCTCCGATCCTCATCTCTTTGAGTGCGTTGCCCACGCCTCTTGCTATCTCGAACTCCGCTAATGTCATCAAGACGGAATCGCACAGATCGGGCTATGGCGGCTATGGCACCTTCGTCGCACTCCTTGTCGACGCTGCCGTCCGTGATGGCCTTCCACACTCAAGGGTTCGGAGAATGATCTTCATCTTCACCGCCCACACGCCGTAGTTGGCGCGGTGAGCATCGGCATCGGATGGGGATGTTGCGATGCGCCAAGACGTTGGCGCCGCTTGTTCCGCCACCACTTGTTGCCGACTTGCCGCCTTCTTCACATTGTCGCCTTTCTTGTTCGCTTTGTAACCGCCGTTGCGGACATGTTCCCCTTTGAACCGCCGTTGCCGGACTTGGTGACTCGACGTCAAATGCCTGGTCATCGAGATCATCGAGGCTCGATACCAATTGTTAGCTTTTGATCGCTAGACCAAAACTCTCGAGAGCTAATACACGCATAAGTGCAAAGCTAGCCAACCGGGCCTTGATTGATTAGCACGAGCACCTTGCGCGTTTAGCGGATCCTCCTCTCACGCACGTATTTAGTAGCTATCGAGTCGATCGTATTCCGACGGAGCATAACGACTTTGTAACTCGGCGAGAAACCGAACGATGTATCGCCGCAGCATGTCTCGTGCTCGTTGATATTGCTTTTCGTTGTCCGATATATAAGGCGGTGCGAGCATATATATATATATATATATGCGTAGGACAACCTAGCGACTAACCGAACCGCATTTAGTAATACTAATCCTACCGATTGTCATATATGTTGTACTACTCGAACCTAGGATGCGTGTTTAATCCTAATATTCACCCCTAAACATGACATCTTCGATGCGACACGGATCCCAAATCATGCCGCTACTCGTAGTATTTATCCTTGGCATTGCTTTTGCCCTTTCTCGCAAAGATTTCAGAACCGTCTTTGCCGACGTTGGCTCGTCTGTAGCTTAGCGCCAAAGATTCTCCTTGGTGGCGTCTTCAACCTTCACCGTTTCTTCTGCTTGATAGATCTTCGGATCGTCGAGGAACATCCTTTGATCCGAAGCGAGACCAAACTTCGGTCTAACTTTGAGTTCCAAGCTCTTGGCGCTTGCTTCACTCGAAAGTGCCTTCTTGAGCTTGTAAACTTTTCTTCTTCGCCTTTCTTCTCGTAGTCGAGGGTTGTTCCACGACACTTCTTCTTTGAAGTCGCCGTTGAGGAAAGCGGATTTCACATCCATATGATGAACCTTCCAATCCTCTTGTGCTTTGCCAAAGCTAGGAGCACTCTCACCGCCTCGATTCGAGCAACCGTGCAAACACCTCCTCATAGTCAACTCCTTGACGTTGTAAGTAGCCCTTGCAACGAGTCTTGCCTTGTGCTTCACAATGGCACCCTTCGTGTCCTTCTTCAACTTGTAAACCCACTTCAAACCTATGGCCTTTTGGTTCGGAGGTCGGGTTACCAAAGTCCACGTGCCATTGCTCTCGATCGCCTTCATCTCCTCATCCATGGCGTGCATCCAACTTGAACTTTTGCTCGCCTCTCACGGTTCGCCGGCTCCTCAACTCCGAGTAAACACAAATCGGAGTACTCGAGTGTAACCGGCTTTGCGTGATTTGTAGACTTTCTTGAGGGCTTGTAGCTACGAGGCCGGAAGAATCCGTGGTGGCTATGCGAAGGCGACACAAATTGTGTCGGCGTCGATGCACTTGAGGAAGACGGTTGAGTCTCGGGCGTGGTAGATGCCGGGTCGTTGGCATCCTCGTCGTCGGCGTAGTCGTCGTGATCGTGACCATCATCTTGATTGTCATCATCACTATGCGCCTCATTGTCGATATCTCCGCCCGTGTAGTGCGTGTCGTTGTCGCTATCACCTTGCGACCCATGCACGCCGTCGTCGGTGTCGTCATCATGATGATCACTTCCATTGTGGTCACCTTGGTTGGGTGTCTTGCCAACCACCGACATCCTTCCTTGCATCATCATCGGTTGGAACTTCAAGCGTGAATATGTTACCGTTTGGAGCATCGTTGGCCTTGTGCTCCAATTCCACGCTTGGTTTTTCGCAAACACGACATCGCGTGAAATCCGTGAGACGCTTGGTTTGTGGATCGAGAAGCGGTATGCCTTGGTGCGGAACTCCTCTCGTATCCGGCGAACACCATCTTGGTGCTACGATCGGCAAGCTTTGAAAGATGCGGCTCCGCCGTCTTCACATGCGCCACGCACCGAGCGTCCGTAGATGAGACACATTCGCTTACGTCCGTAAATTGCTTCATAAGGAGTCTTGCCGATCACCGCCACGCGTTTGAGCCCGATTGAGAAGATAGACCGCCGCCGAGACAGCTTCTCCCCAAAAGTCCACGCAAGTTCTTGCTCTTGAGTAAACTTCGCCATGTCAACGACGGTTCGATTGCGCCTTTCAACAACCCGTTGCTGCTGCGGCGATAAGGTGCCGCGAGGAACCTCTTTATGCCAATCTTCTCGCAGAGTCATTGAACTCGTTTGACGTAAACTCTCCTTGTGATCCGTCTCAGAGAGCGCGAACCTTCAAATTTTGTGTTCCATCTCCGTTGCAGCCTTGACTTCTTGAACGCTTCAAACGCCTCATCTTTAGATCGTGGGAGAACGACCCACATGTATCTCGAGTAGTCATCTACCACAAGGAAGAAGTACTAATTTCCTCCGTGAGTTGCTGGGGTGATGGGGCCACATAGATCACCATGGAGCAGCTCGAGTGCATCATTTGCACGATAGGTAGATCGAGCGAGGAGCGGTCTGCGGTGCTGTTTTCCAACCAAGCACCCGTCACATACTCGATCAACATGGTCGATAAGCGGCATCCCGATACCATCTCCATCTTCGACATCTTCTTCAAGGCGTACAAGTTAACATGTCCAAATCTAGCATGCCATAACCACGAATCATCATCATTCTTGGCGAGCCAACACTCCGGCTGAGATTGATCAAGGTTGAGGATAATCCTAATATTCACCCCTAAACATGACATCTTCGATGCGACACGGATCCCAAATCATCGCGCTACTCGTAGTATTTATCCTTGGCATTGCTTTTGCCCTTTCTCGCAAAGATTTCAGAACCGTCTTTGCCGTCGTTGGCTCGTCTGTAGCTTGACGCCAAAGATTCTCCTTGGTGGCGTCTTCAACCTTCACCGTTCTTGGTGCTTGATAGATCGCATCTTCGGATCGTCGAGGGAACATCCTTTGGATCCGAGCGAGACCAAACTTCGGTCTAACTTTGAGTTCCAAGCTCTTGGCGCTTGCTTCAGCCCGTAAAGTGCCTTCTTGAGCTTGTAAACTTTTTCTTCTTCGCCTTTCTTCTCGTAGCCGAGGGGTTGTTCCACGTACACTTCTTCTTTGAAGTCGCCGTTGAGGAAAGCGGATTTCACATCCATATGATGAACCTTCCAATCCTCTTGTGCTGCCAAAGCTAGGAGCACTCTCACCGTCTCGATTCGAGCAACCGGTGCAAACACCTCCTCATAGTCAACTCCTTGACGTTGTAAGTAGCCCTTTGCAACGAGTCTTGCCTTGTGCTTCACAATGGCACCCTTCGTGTCCTTCTTCAACTTGTAAACCCACTTCAAACCTATGGCCTTTTGGTTCGGAGGTCGGGTTACCAAAGTCCACGTGCCATTGCTCTCGATCGCCTTCATCTCCTCATCCATGGCGTGCATCCAACTTGAACTTTTGCTCGCCTCTCACGGTTCGCGGCTCCTCAACTCCGAGTAAACACAAATCGGAGTACTCGAGTGTAAGCGCTTTATGCGTGCTTGTAGACTTTCTTGAGGGCTTGTAGCTACGAGGCCCGGAAGAATCCGTCGTGGCTTGCGAAGGGGGCGACACAAATTGTGTCGGCGTCGATGCACTTGAGGAAGACGGTTGAGTCTCGGGCGTGGTAGATGCCGGGTCGTTGGCATCCTCGTCGTCGGCGTAGTCGTCGTGATCGTGACCATCATCTTGATTGTCATCATCACTATGCGCCTCATTGTCGATATCTCCGCCCGTGTAGTGCGTGTCGTTGTCGCTATCACCTTGCGACCCATGCACGCCGTCGTCGGTGTCGTCATCATGATGATCACTTCCATTGTGGTCACCTTGGTTGGGTGTCTTGCCAACCACCTGGACATCCTTCCTTGCATCATCATCAGTTGGAACTTCAACTGTGAATATGTTACCGTTTGGAGCATCGTTGGCTGCTGTGCTCCAATTCCACGCTTGGTTTTCTGCAAACACGACATCGCGTGAAATCCGTAGACGCTTGGTTTGTGGATCGTAGAAGCGGTATGCCTTGGTGCCGGAACTCCTCTCGTATCCGATGAACACCATCTTGGTGCTACGATCGGCAAGCTTTGAAAGATGCGGCTCCGCCGTCTTCACATGCGCCACGCACCCGAACGTCCGTAGATGAGACACATTCGGCTTACGTCCGTAAATTGCTTCATAAGGAGTCTTGCCGATCACCGCCTACGTTTGAGCCCGATTGAGAAGATAGACCGCCGTCGAGACAGCTTCTCCCCAAAAAGTCCCTGGCAAGTTCTTGCTCTTGAGTAAACTTCTCGCCATGTCAACGACGGTTCGATTGCGCCTTTCAACAACCCCGTTCTGCTGCGGCGTATAAGGTGCCGCGAGGAACCTCTTTATGCCAATCTTCTCGCAGAGTCATTGAACTCGTTTGGCGTAAACTCTCCGCCATGATCCGTCCGTAGAGAGCGAACCTTCACTTGTGTTCCATCTCCGTTGCAGCCTTGACTTCTTGAACGCTTCAAACGCCTCATCTTTAGATCGTGGGAGAACGACCCACATGTATCTCGAGTAGTCATCTACCACAAGGAAGAAGTACTAATTTCCTCCGTGAGTTCTTTGGGGTGATGGGGCCACATAGATCACCATGGAGCAGCTCGAGTGCATCATTTGCACGATAGGTAGGTGAGCGAGGAACGGTCTGCGGTGCTGTTTTCCAACCAAGCACCCGTCACATACTCGATCAACATGGTCGATAAGCGGCATCCCAGATACCATCTCCATCTTCGACATCTTCTTCAAGGCGTACAAGTTAACATGTCCAAATCTAGCATGCCATAACCACGAATCATCATCATTCTTGGCGAGCCAACACTCCGGTTGAGATTGATCAAGGTTGAGGATATAGAGCCTGTTCGCGGCGATTCACACACGCTTAGCACGCTTTGGAGGTTGTCGAAGATCGTCATCACTCCGTTCTCGATATCCACCTTGCATCCATTCTCGTCAAGTTTCCGACGAGATGATGTTGTTTCAAGCCGTGGGATGTAGTACACTCCGGTGAGTATGCGATGTTCTCTGTGAGACCTCAAAGAGGATGAGCCTTGCCGCAAATCTCCACATTTGAACCATCACCGAACTTGACCAAGCCTTGAACATCATATTCTAGCTCGAGGAACTTCTCCTTGCACCCGTCATGTAGTTATCGGCAACCGTGTCTAGATACCACGACACGTTCGCTTCCGGATAACTTTGGTGTTACTTTTTCTCATGAAGTAGCACCTTCGGTTTGGTTTTACAACCATCGTTTGGACGAGATCACAAACTTCGCCATCGAAGACACGGACGTTCGTCTTCCGCTTCGCCAAATTTGCCTTGATCTCCCACTTGTTAGGCTCGGACAATCCTTTGCAAAGTGACCCATCTCGTTGCGGTTATAGCACTTGACCTCGGACATATCCAAGTTCCGTGGCTTCCGCTCTTTAGATCGGTCCGCCTTTCCACGACCTTGTGGCTTGCCTTTTCCTTTGCCTTCTTTGGTTTGTCCGCGGGCTTCGCGTTGCTTGAGCCTTCGCCAACGCTATGCGCCTTCCTTTGCTACTTGGGGACTCCCATCTGCGCGTGAGTACATGAGTTGGTCACCACCTCCTCCTTTGCCTTTCCGACAACCACGAGCATTCTCTTCCCATGTCCGCAAGCGTTCGATCGCCTCCGTTATGGTCATGTCGTCGATGTCGTAAAGCTGCTCGGCGTGCCGATGATGTACGTGAATTTATCACCACCGAACCGAAAAACTTCTCCACAATCTCGGTCTCCTCGAGCTTTGCACCAAGCGGATCTCTCCCACCAATGTAGTCGACGCATGGCATAGTCGCTCACCGATTCGATTTCCTCCATCCGCAACTTGTGAAATTGGCGCTCAAAGACTTGTGCCCGAGCCTTGGTGACGCGATCTTCTCCGATCCTCATCTCTTTGAGTGCGTTCCACGCCTCTCTTGCTATCTCGAACTCCGCCAATGTCATCAAGACGGAATCGCGCAGATCGGGCTATGGCGGCCATGGCACCTTCGTCGCACTCCTTGTCGACGTCGTCGTCCGTGATGGCCTTCCACACTCGAAGGGTTCGGAGAATGATCTTCATCTTCACCGCCCACACGCCGTAGTTGGCGTCGGTGAGCATCGGGTACTGGATGGGGATGTTGCGATGCGCCAGTACGTTGGCGCCGCCCGTTCCGCCACCACTTGTTGCTGACTTGCCGCCCTTCTTCACATTGTCGCCTTTCTTGTTCGCCTTGTAACCGCCGTTGCTGGACATGTTCCCCTTGGAACCGCCGTTGCCGGACTTGACTGACTCAGCGTCGCTGTCCGTCATCGTAGATCGTCGAGGCTCTGATACCAATTGTTAGCTTTTGATCGCTAGACCAAAAACTCTCAGGAGCTAATACACGTACAAGTGCAAAGCTAGCCAACCAGGACTTGATTGATTAGCACGAGCACCTTGCAGCGTCTAGCCGGATCCTCCTCTACGTACGTACGTGAGTAGCTATCGAGTCGATCGTATTCCGACGGAGCGCAGCGACTTTGTAACTCGGCGAGAAAACTGAACGATGTATCGCTGCAGGCACGTCTCGTGCCTGTTGATATTGCTTTTCTCGTTGTCTGATATTACAAGGGGCAGGGTATAGGCACGTAGGACAGCCTAGCAGCTAACCGACCCGTACTAGTAATACTAATCCTACTCGGTGTCATATATGCTGTACTACTCGAACCTAGGATGTCAGGTTTAATCCTAATAGTTGATATGTCTGATTTTTTAAAATGGTTACGCGGTCATGGTTTTCATTTTAATAGTTGGCAGATGGAAAGGATTCATGAACCATCGACATGATGCCAGAAATATCTTCATTTAATAATACAGTGATTTGTTCTAAATTTCATAAAAAAGTAGACTAAATTTCATCAAACGTAGCAGCAATCAGTGCTAATGTCATGGACAAATATCTAAATTTCGTCAAGCAATATAGTGATTTGTTCTTAATTCCACAAAGAAGAGTGGGATAGTTTTCTTTTCATCAAGCAATATATAGAGCTAAATTTCATCAAGCATCAGTGGCAGCAGCTAGCTAGGTCGGGAGCAGCTGAGCAGGGGAGAGCGTACTGGAGTCTGGATCCTGCTCCCCCACTGACCAGTTGAGGGCTCCCTGTCACGTCACTTGCGTGGGCTGGACTTGTGGTTGTTGGCTGTTGCGTGGGCTGGACAAGTGTTCTGTAGGCTTCAGTTTGTGCCTATTTCAGTCTGCAATCTATATAATATATCGGTATATCTAATTTTTTTGTTGCCTAAATCAATGGTATTCCATGGAATACCAAGGATACACCTGACTCTGCCCATGTCTGGTGGGGTGTTAGGCCACACATTACATAAACTAAACTATTACTCACCCCCTCTCTAGCTAACAAATGGGCGGCAGCATTAGCTGTCAGCCTAACCCAGGTTACTCGAGAATCCTGGCATGAACGCAGCAAACCTTTTATTTCCTCCACAACTGGGCCAGCAGCAGATAGATTTTTTCTCGGCTCGTTTAGCATTGCCACAACAGATTTACAGTCTAGCTCCATATGAATCTTCTGGACACCCAGCTCGACTGCAAGATAGGTAGCTCGCCAGCTACTAAGAAGCTCAGCAGTCTCCGGATTGCTGATCGATGGAAAGAAGTAGCAGGCACCCCCACGGAATGCACCATGGTGGTCTCTGAACACTACTCCACCTGCACTATCACGGGGGCAAATGATAAAACATGCAAACCTGAGGGGGCCAAATACTAAATTTATCCTCATCTATACCCTCTAAAAAAATTTCCTTCACACTTGCCAAGGCTGGGGAGGGGGGCACAGCCCCCAGGAGCACACATAGCTCTGCCACTGATTGTTGCTCTAGCGTCGTCCGAAGCTTCCGCGAACCAAGACATCAGCCACGTAGATAGAGCACTCTGGGAACCAAAACATTCGGGCGGGGTCGCCGCCGTAGCTCCCAACTCCGAGCACATATACCTCCAGAACATAGCTGAGCGAGGGCAAGACCAAAACCTATGATGGAGTGTTTCTTCCCTTCCACAAGCTACACAAAAAACTCCTGCCTTAATCCGACGACGATGTAGTTCAGCACCAACCTCCATCTGCAACTTGTGAAATTGGAGCACCAACCTCCATCCTGCCTTAATCCGACGATGATGGAGCGCCGAGTTACATAGCCCGTTGCGCAGTAGTCTCCACATATGTATTTTAGCTTTATTTGGTGCAATGGAGTCCCAAAGGCCCAGCCATCCTTTGTGGCTAGCGACTGTGGACGATGGTTCCAGCCTCCCAATCTAGCCTTCTTCTGTTGCATGCACAAATGGTAGGCCGACCTAACCGTGAACTCGCCACTCTTTGTATAGTTCCACGCCAAGTAATCATCAACGCCTTGTCCCCCAATATTAATCTGCATAATATCATCAATATCATCCGTGTTGAACATAGCCTCTAGCTTAGTCCGGTCCCAAGAGTTACCCTGAACAGAGACAAGGTCACTAACGTGGGTCATCCCATGTACAATGTTTTGGCCCAGTAGCCGTAAACTTCCTTTCCTGGGAATCCAGTTGTCATGGTGAAATTTCACCTTGGAGCTGTCTCCAATACACCATATGAATCCCTCAACGAGTAGATCATGTCCATGCAGGATACTTCGGAATGTGAAAGACCGCCCTGCAGGACACATTGCATTAATAATCAAGCTCTCTGGGAAGTATCTCGCCTTGACGACTCTCTCACACAGCGACGAGGGGACCTGCAGTATATGCCAAGCTTGCTTAGCCAGCCATGCTTGGGTAAAAGCCTCCATGTCCCGAAAACCTAGGCCCCCCTCTTGCTTGCGAGTACACATTTTGTCCCATGCAATCCAGTGCACTGTGCACCCTCTTTTCATCACGGCTTCACCCCACCAGAAGCTCGAAGAGATCGAAGACAGGTTCCAGCACATAATACATCGGCGTTGATTGCAAGACAGATTTAACAAGTACCTCTTTCGCAGCCTTTGACAAACCCTGACCTTTCCATCCAACAACTTTCCCACTGGAACATGTTTGAAGGTTCCGTCCTTTGATCTCCCCGCCACTGTGGGAAGGCCAAGATATCGCTCACTGAGTGCTTCTGACTCGATACCTATAACACCTTTGAGAGAATCTTTGTCCTCTTCCATGCAGCCTTTTCCGAAGAAAATAGATAGACTTTTGCAAATTAACTTTCTGACCCAACGCCACCTCATAGTCCTGTAGAATAGTTCGCAAGGCCTGCAAATTACCCTGGGATGCCTCAAGGAAAACCACACTATTGTCAGCAAATAAAAGGTGGGTTACCGTGGGGCCAGTGTTCCCAAAGGAAACCCCCTTAATGTCATTTCTACTCTGAGCATGCTTCAGTAACGCACTTCAACACAGAACAAAAAAAGGTATGGTCAGCCCCCTAGAAGGTACAAAACTGTGTGAAAGGCCCCCATTAAGATTCACCGAAAACCTGGCTGAAGTGACGCTACGCATAATCATCTGAATCCAGCCCTCTGTGAAGCCAAAGCGTGCCATCATTTGCTCAAGAAAATTCCATTCAACTCAGTCATACGCTTTCATCATATCCAGCTTAACTGCACAAAGCGGCTTCTTCCTCTTCCGCGTCCTGATTGCATGAACACATTCACAGGCTACAAGGACATTATCAGTAATGAGCCTTCCAGGGATAAAAGCACCCTACTCATCAGAGATCATAATTGGAAGTAGCACTTTCTGCCTGTTTGCCAAAACTTTCACCGCTATTTTGTATAGTACATTACACAGGCTGATAGGAGGACGAAACTGAGATAGTAGCTCCGGAGAGTTAACTTTTGGGATCATGACAATAACAGTATCATTAAAAGAATCTGGCGCCACCGCCCCTGCTAAACGGGCTAGCGGTAACTGCGTCCAGCTTTGTGCACACCGCCTGTAGCCCACTCTGTCCATGGTCGGCTGCATGCCATGCACAGGGGCGGAGCTTTGTTGGGGCCAAACTGGGCCATGGCCCGCCCAGGTTTTTGGCACTTTTAATTTTACCTATGCATCAAAGCACAACCCACTAGGAATACGATCCATCCATGTAGCCGGCACGAGCATGTAGCAGCGCTGTTATTTCTCATGGCCGCAGCAGGCAGCGGCACTCTAGGCCTAGCACCAGCCGCTTGCCGGCATCCCGTGCAGATCTGGCGTGGCACAACCAGGGTCTTGCCGGAAAGCACGCCCCCCAACTCCACTCCACTCACCTGTCACCTCGGACTCACCATACGGGAAACCACTCCATCTAATTTCCCTGCAACTACGATTCAGCGAGAGATTACATGTAATCTAATTTGTTTTCCCAAATTCCGAGTTCAACAATGGAGTTAGATACAGATTATCCATATGCTTATTCTGTCCATCATACTGTCCTGGATAGATAGCCTGGTTGTTCCAGTTAATGAGGACATGAATTAGATGCAAATAGGACGATACTGTACATCTAATTTTCCTGCAATTGCTTCATTAGATAGATATCCTGAGTGTTCGCCCAATTGTTCTGTACATTTTACATATCACAACATATATTTTGTAGCGATAAGCAATGAGAAGCAAGCTCACTCACACTTAGAGAAAAAATGATTTGTTTACAAGTTGCCTCCATCTTGAATTGAATTGATATATGCATATATGCTCACTGCATCTTGTAATCATGTATTATATATTAATGCCTATGACTCAGAATATCAAAAAAAATCTGTGCACCCTTTGTCTGGCCCGCCCAATATTTTCTTTGAAGCTCCGCCACTGGCCATGCATCCATGACAATGCCATCATACAATTCGTGCCTAGTCCCGTGCCTAGTCCAGGCTTTCTCAAAGTGAAACCCCCTGTGCATCCTACTGCTACCTGTGACCGGTATCACAAGGGCACGGATAATGAGGGTAGCATGGTCAGATTCCTCTGTAAGAATGTGATCAACAGTATTCTCCTGGAACATCTGAATAAAATCATCATTGCATGTTGCTCGGTCCAGCCTAACTTGTATGTTCTCGTCAGCATCTCTTTTATTGTCCCAAGTGAATGGGTATCCCGAGAAACCGAGGTCCGCGAGGCCACAGTCGGCCAAGTATTCCCTGAAAGCTTCCATCTGCGTAAAACTTCTCGGATTCCCACCTTTTTGTTCTGCTTGGAATAACACCTTGTTAAAGTCCCCCGCACACAGCCATGGGAGATTATCCTAGGCTCTAAGAAATCGCAACGTGTCCCAAGTTTTCATCCTCTGCTCACTACATGGTTCCCCATAGATTCCAGTGAATCTATAGGTTTTGTCATCAACAGTAATAGTCGCATCTAAGTAGTACTGGCACCATGGCCTAACTGTCACCTGCACACTATCTCTCCACAACAAAGCTAGCCCCCCACTCCTTCCAACACAACTCACCGCAACACCGTGTCTGAAACCCAAGCTCCACTTCAACTATTCCATTGCTCGAGCTTTCTTTTTTGTTTCACTTAAGAATACCACCGCTGGGTTGTAGGACCGTATCAGGTCTGTAGTGTGTAGGCACATTTTGTAAGATGGCTTTTCTAATTTTCCCGTGAAATAATGTTGTATAGCTTGTGTATGAAATGGAAAAAACTGTGAAGCAATATTTTCCTTTTGGGGCTCAAACAATAAGCTTGCATGCACTTATATCTAATCAGAAAACTATTATCAGGAAGCAATTGATCAAGATAGCTATCGAACACTTTCCAAGTATTTGAATACATCACAGCTGCATAATTTTTTTTTCTGGAAAGCATAGTCCCTAATTATAGTTCGTAATAGTTCATTATTGGTGTTTACTAATATGCACATGCCCCACAGGTACACACATGATGATTGATAAGTGATATTCTATTTATAGAAGCGAAGTTCACAAAAAAGTTAGTACTTTGGATTATAGATATAATTATATGTTATAACAGCTTTAAGTTATTTGAAATTGTTTCGTACTTTAGTTTTCGCTTTTGACCTTAGGAAGGACTTCCACTACAAATTTGGTCAATCACCGATGACTATAAGCTGAAGGTGGTATGGGGGGTTTCGTTAAAAAAAAGGTGGTGTGGTTAAATTTTGGGACTATAGGAACTATAGGTTATCGAACTTCATTGTAATTTTGTGATTTTATGAGACGTTTTGGATAGATTTGCATCATCAATACATGCCATAAAACTTTGGAATCTGAAGTGTTGCACTATTTCTTTCATTAAAATTTAAGTTGGCGTAAAACCAGTATGTCCAAGAAAGGTCTGCCATAGTATGTAGATGCAATAAAGAAGAAGAGTCGCATTTAAATCTGTGAATAAATAGACTATTTTAGTTTAGAAAATACATAGTTATTGAAGTATAGATAACTCAACAGTAAGCAAATTTTTATGTATGCACTAATGAACTCATGGGTTGTTGGGCCATAGAGCTGATGGCACTTGTTATTATTTTATTTTAAAAGAAATTTCCCAAGTTTATTGCTTATCTTCCTTTTGGTTTGTGTGTTCCATTTTCATAAGCTTTATTACTTGTGATGTCTTCCATCAATTGCAATGTTACATCCATTCTTTACTTTGGTGGTAGGATGTAAAATAGCAGAATTATGCAAGTTCGAATGTTTGCTAGCTCTGCTCATTTCCTGGAATAACTATTCCACATTATTTCATGATTCATGAACCTATGTTTCTTTTCATTGATAGGTTTTGAAGAGGGCACTAGAGGTATGGGACCTCCAGTTTATCTCCATGTATTCCCAAGCTGCAGCGGGATCCCGATCCAATCCTGAACTGGAAACTGCCTTCATCTGCCAGTACCAGAATCACTGGCTCTGCATTAGGAAGGTGGATGGGGAGTGGTACAACTTCAATAGTCTGTATCCAGCCCCTGAGTACCTCTCTCAGTTTTTCCTCTCAGATTACCTTGACAACATGAGGGGTCCTGGCTCAAACATCTATGTGGTAAGGGGCACTTTCCCCAGGGACTGCCCTTCTGATAACAACGATTTTGGCCGGTGGCTGCGTCCTGAGGAAGCCAGGACCATTACACATTCACGCTTCAAGGCTCAGCAGAAACAAGGGAGCAACACTGCAATAGTGATGGCCTCGAGGAGGTATCTCACAGTGGGGGTAGCCGCTGGCTTGAGGGGCCTTGAAGTTCCAGGCACCAAGACTGAAGTACCTCGTCAGCAACCTTGCGAACAACAGGGCATGACTATGATGCAAGAGGAGAGTGATGACGACCTGAAGGCGGCAATAGCTATTAGCTTGATGCCATTTGAAGCTCCAGCGACCACTTCTCAACCAGCCCAAGAAGAGAGAAATTTGATCAGCAAGGACACCACCATGGAGGAACCTGGCTCCAGCAACTCTGAAGGGCCGGTTGAAGAAGGTTAGGATGCCATCTTTCTTCATCTACATAGGAGCATTCTGAAATGCGAAAAAATAGTTTCCATTGACTGGAGAGGTTATTGTGAACTTGTGATATGTTGTAATGATCTGGAATGCTGGATTGAACCTGTGTGACAATGATATTTACATACAAGTGTTGAACTTGAGTTAAAATGTGGCCTTGCATCTCTTATCTGTGAATTTGCTGGAAGTCATTCTGAAATGCAGCTAGCGTATGGTTTGGTTACGTGGATAACGGTGGATGGGCTGCTCTGTGTAGAGCGTAGTCCTAAATATTCTTATGTATCCGCTGAAGGTTCGTAGGTGGGCTGGCATGTAGTAACAAGCTCGTGAGGACTCCGTGGGAATAGATCTTGGCTTAGTTAGCTTTGATCCTGCATATTTATTCACCTTTTGCTTTTGGAGTCTTTTGTAGTCAACAGTCAAGTGATATGGATTTGAGGGCAGTGTATACTTGCTTTTGCTTTGATCCTCTTTGATTTCACATTTAGGTATTGAGCTGTTGGATGTAGGGCATAAACATTGCTCATATTTCAACTGTTTCCATAACATATGTTTGAAGTGATAGTTGTTGCTGGGCAACATGGTCGGGATGTAATTCTGCATAAGCTAATGTTTCTTTCTGCTTTTTTTTAGATCAATCATGTTTCCTTCTGCTGGATCGCTGCTTCAGATAATTTTTTTTTAGCGGTATTTCCTTTCAGGCGAGTTCACAGTTCATTACACTATCTTGTGAGCCCGCAAGCGACCAAACCACAGCCCAAACAAACAGGTCCTTGGAAGAGAAATCCGAAGCTTGTGTGTTCGTGACACCAGTTTTGCAGTTGCAACTGAAATCTGAATTCAGTTAGGACTATTTCTTTTTGGTCCTGGAGTGCACAACTCGCCTCAATGGTTGCGGACTGACAAGAACACTTGATCTGAAGGTGGCGTTTCATCCGTGCAATCCACATGATGCGGCATGGAGAAAACAGGGACGCACGACTGCACCCACAAGACCTCAGACTTCAGAGTTCACACATTACTACAGCCCGGAGGGAACCTGCTACCTGCTCGCATTTAAACTTGCTCCCGGTTCAACGATTGCTCGCAGGTCATAGCAGCCATGTGAAGGTTGCCGGTAGGTGCGAGGTTAGATCAGTTCATTCCTCCTGCTAGCAATCATGGGCGTGGATTGAAAGATTGGAGGCCGAGGTACTAGCCTCCTCACAAGTCCTAAGCACACACTAGGAGCTGAAGTGGCACATAGTATGTGTACGAGTAGTGCACATGTGACATGTTCCAATGTGCCCGAGAAAAGGCTCGCCAACAACAACCAAGTCCGAGCACTCGGCGATGCGTTTCTCCAGTGGCAATTATAAGCCGATGTTTGTGTACTACACTGATCACCAAGTTGACTGTCATCAAATCCTTATTATAATTAAAACTCACTGATTGCACGCGCGCGTGAGAGTAGGCTGATCTAGGGGTGACGTGAGCGCATGTCAACACCTGGCCATGGCCCTCCTCCTCTGTTTGTTTACTCGCGCACCGAGATAAATAAGTAGAAGACGAAGACGAACGAGCAAATCCGTCCTCGTGGCACTGATTGGACTATGATCAAGAACGCCGTTGACGGTAAACAAATCCAGAAGAGTGCCGTGTTACAAAGTCCCGGAGGACGCGAGCTGGACACGTACGCATTACCAGCCACCTGGATTTACGATTTCGTGACGTGTGATGCTAGCGTTGAACGCCTCCCCAGGTGCAGGCATTTTCTAAACCGAACCAGTCGACACTGCATACGTACGTGCGCCGACGCGGCAAGCAAGACGAACAGGACAGCAAACAAGTTACGTGCATGGCCTCAGCTGATCGATCGGTTTGCTGCTACTGTAATTCTGGAAAAGGCGCAAGCTGATCATAGCCCACAGAAAGTGATAACATGGAAGCTGTTAGACAGCATGGAGGCAACGCAAAGAAAGGCAGGCATGGTGATGGTGCATGTTATGTTAGGCTGGGATAACCTTGTTTACGGGGCCAGCCGCCCATCATCTGGCGGTGGTGCATCGCACACTAGCCGTATGTACGCGACTGAGTGGGCCTTTTCGGCTGTGGCGTGCAGTGTGTATGGACTTATGGAGAGGGGCGGTCGTTGATGATTAGAGCCGCATCATGTCATGTGCTCTGCTTTTGTCCGGTGCACGCGAGCGAACCCGCGTCCAGCCTGAGATGGACCCGTGGCCCGACAGAGAGCGACCCATACATGCTTGACCCAGATTCAAACGCACCTCCATCTGGTCTATTTCCACGTTACTGCCCCCTTCGTCCCAAGTTACACGCTTCTAGATACATCCATTTCATGTCTACTTGGACAGAGTTCCCACATGCCTGTATCTTACAGTATATACGTACTGTACGAGTTTAGCTTAAACCTTGGTTACACCTTTTTTGGTGGCGGGAATCAGTCGATGGTGTTAGTGCAGCTTTCAAGCCCCCCGCTTTGATGTCCGGGGTACTCTGAATCTCACACCAGCCTCGATCAACCACGCCATCTGTACAAGCCGCCGTAGCTTCGACGAGACCCGCTTTCGGCGCAATCACACACGGTCGCGCTGATTATAATCCTGACGGGACGACCAAGCAGTTGCTTGTTTATCTTGCTCCGCGCAGCCAACCAAAACAAGGCACATATTTCTGCAATCTGCAGGTTTTTGATTTCACAAAGAGAAGAGAAGATCAATGATTTGGACGGGCTTTTCTCTCTGTACAATAATTAAGAAAGCAGTGTGTTTCTTCCTCACTTGGTACAAGGGATCGATCAAGAGCCATCCATGTTTTTCTCGAAGACAGCCATCGATGTACGATAATTCATTTATGAGCCCAGGCTCATTTGAACCCGCGCCGATGAAAAAAATCAAAACAAATGCTAGAAAAATTTAAAAAAAATTCAATTTTTTTGTGTGTGGTGGGTAATTTTATGCGTGAGGTTCGCTCTCATTTTCAAATTATTTTGACATCTGAGCAGCTCTCGGCAAAAAATACAAATTCAGTATCTGTAAAAAAGTTTACTGTTCACGTACTGTTCTGACCCGATTTGTCTTTTTTACGGAGTGCTACGATTGGAATTTTTTGAATTTTTTTTATATTTGTTTTGAATTTTTTTCTATCCGGATACAGATGATCTTAGGCACCGAAACGCCGCACTCATCGACGTATGGTTATTATTTTCGTCTCCGTGCGGTCGACGGAGCAGGACAAGGACGTGTATGCTGACGAGAATAGATGAGAGAAGAAAACCCACGGAAATGTCCACGTCCTGTGCTGTTGTGCAAGCTCCCTGGCGTACGTGCTTAGCTGCGGCCGGATACTGCCAGGTAGGAGTATATGTCAGCGTAGGTACTGGAGAAGTTACGGGAAGCGAGAAAGCTCTTCACAGTTTTCGGCGGCGATTTGTATCTCTGCAAGTCAGCAGCCATTATCCATTTCCAGGAAATTTCTTTCGTGAAAGCATTTCCAGGAATTTCTAACATGATGACACGGCCTAATTTCATGTTACCAATCATTTTCAGAATTCTAGCGTATTTCATGACCTAGAAGCAATAATAAAGTTATTATTTATAGCAACGAGATGGTGATGCGTAGCAACGAGAGATGAGAGTGTTGTCCACGTATCCTCGTAGACCGAATGCGGAAGCGTTATATCAACGCGGTTGATGTAGTCATACGTCTTCACGATCCGACCGATCCTAGCACCGGACGTACGGCACCTCCGTGTTCAGCACACATTCAGCTCGATGACGTCCCTCGTACTCTTGATCCAGCTTGAGGCCGAGGAGAGTTCCGTCAAGACGACGGCGTGGCGACGGTGATGATGAAGTTATCGCGCAGGCTTCGCCTAAGCACTACGACGATATGACCGAGGTGTGTAAGCGTGGAGGGCACCGCACACGGCTAAGACAAATCTTGAGTGCCTTCGGGTGCCCCCGGTCACGTATATAAATGAGGGAGGAAGAGGTGGCGGTCAAGGGCGCCATGTGGGAAATCCTACTAGGACTCCCGGTCAAGTAGGATTCCCTCCTCTTCCTATTCGAGTAGGAGAGAAGGAAAGAGAGAGAAAGAGAGAGAAGGAAAGGGGGGCCGCGCCCCCACCCCTTGTCCAATTCGGTTTGGGCAGGGGGGAGGCACGCGCCTCCTTTTGACCCTTCTCCCCTCTCTTCACTAAAGCCCAATAAGGCCCATTACTTCTCCTGGCGAATTCCCGTAACTCTCCGGTACTCCGAAAAATACCCGAATCACTCGGAACCTTTTCGATGTCCGAATATAGCCTTCCAATATATCGATCTTTACGTCTCGACCATTTCGAGACTCCTCGTCATGTCCGTAATCTCATCCGGGACTCCGAACAACCTTCGGTACATCAAATGACACAACTCATAATAATCGTCATCGAACGTTAAGCGTGCGGACCCTACGGGTTCGAGAACTATGTAGACATGACCGAGACACATCTCCGGTAAATAACCAATAGCGGAACCTGGATGCTCATATTGGCTCCTACATATTCTACGAAGATCTTTATCGGTCAAACCGCATAACAACATACGTTGTTCCCTTTGTCATCTATATGTTAGTTGCCCGAGATTCGATCGTCGGTATCTCAATACCTAGTTCAATCTCGTTACCGGCAAGTCTCTTTACTCGTTCCGTAGTGCATCCCGCAACTAACTCATTAGTCATATTGCTTGCAAGGCTTATAGTGATGTGCATTACCGAGAGGGCCCAGAGATACCTCTTCGATACACGGAGTGACAAATCCTAATCTCGATCTATGCCAACCCAACAAGCACCATCGGAGACACCTGTAGAGCATCTTTATAATCACCCAGTTACGTTGTGATGTTTGATAGCACACAAGGTGTTCCTCCGGTATTTGAGAGTTGCATAATCTCATAGTCTGAGGAACATGTATAAGTCATGAAGAAAGCAGCAGCAATGAAACTGTAACAATCATAATGCTAAGCTAACAAATGGGTCTTCTCCATCACATCATTCTCCTAATGATGTGATCTCGTTCATCAAATGACAACACATGTCTATGGTTAGGAAACATAACCATCTTTGATAAACGAGCTAGTCAAGTAGAGGCATACTAGGGACACTTTGTTTTGTCTATGTATTCACACATGTACTAAGTTTCCGGTTAATATAATTCTAGCATGAACAATAAAAATTTATCATGAAATAAGGAAATAAATAATAACTTTATTATTGCCTTTAGGGCAAGTTTTTTATTGCCTCTAGGGCATATTTTCAGAATTTCTAACATGATGACACGGCCTAAGTTTCCGGTAATTTCATGTTACCAATCATTTTCAAAACTCTTGGTTTATCACTTCTCTTTGATAAAGAGAATATACTAGTAGCAAAAATATATCAATTACACATGGCATCTGCACCAACAGGATCTCAAGAGCTACTCAAGAGATTAGCAGCAAACAACAACAATATCCATCAATTATTTTTTGCGATGATGCATAACTAATAGTGCTCCAACAACGATGCCCCCAAGAGGGTAAGGCCTCTTTCAATGCACGAGTGCTTAGATTAGGTGCTAAGTGCATTTAAAATCTTAGCAACTAGTCTTCACAACGCATAGGTGCTTAGCTTAGCTTTGGTAGCTAAGCTTCTTTTATGGAATTGTTTAATAATTAAACTCTCTCATGTATTGGTTGGTAGTCTTTTTACATAGGTTCACGTGCTTAGCATCATTTTTTTCCTGGGGTCATCATAATGCTCTCTCTCCTCTTTAATTGTTTTGCCACATCACTTTTTTGCCTATGTGGCATCTTTAGCACCTGTACACCTTGGAGCACTGGGAAGGGCCTAATGACACACAAGCGTCGTCGTTGTTGTCGGTAGCGGAGCTAGGTTCAATCTACTTCCCATTCCCAGGCAAGCAGTGTAACTACAGTAGGCTACGGTGTCGTTTTTGCTACAATATAGGCCAAGGCCCTAGCTACCTGGGCCCTGGAGCCGCCCCTGGTTGCTGTGCCCAACCACTAAGACCAGATCATGGGTCTTCACTCGGGAGAGGAGTCTCCATGCAGTGCCTTCAACAAGGAAACACTCGTGAACTACGCCATTGCAAGGTTCAACTAATAAAGGTTGACCTTAGTTTACATCCCGGGGAGCATTTGCTCCTGGATGAACAGTAACTAAAAAATTGGTAAAATGTGTTAAAAAAATTCTAATTTTTTGTGTGGATGTTCGTGTTAGTGTTGCAAGCATGCTTGACAGTTTTCATGCGAAACGAATCTGTAGTGTTTCGTCGATGAAAAGAAAACAAATTTGAGGTGACATTTTGGGGTAACATTTGGTGTTTTAATTAGTTTTTTTTGCATGCCAAAATGTTTAACCTTTTAACCTAAAACTTTGCATATAGCATTTGGATGTAACTATGAATACATAAATAATTTGTTTGGATTTTTTTGATATTTCACCGCGCTTTCATGGCCCTAAGACTATAGAAGACAAGATAGACAGGCGGCGGCGCCGACGCGAGGCACGAGAAACCCTAGAGCTTAGGGCGCCCTCATGTACATGAGCGAACAAGTAAGCAGATATCTACATTAACATCTCATTGCTCTGCTCATTGACCATCTATAGACCCCTAATGAGTATATAGATCTGAGTTGCTCGGCCGGTTAACAAAGTTTGGCTTGTCAATTTTTTTATGAAGTAAAATCCCAAATGCAAAATAAAATAGAGAGCTCCTAGAAATTCTCACCGAAGTCAAAACATCCGGTCATGATAAATTTAATGCTCTCTTGTAATTAGTGGATCATGTAGTTGTTAAATCTTCATAACTGCATATGAAAATATCATATATTTTTGGATATTCATAACCATACCTAAACATAGTATAAATCATTAAATATGTATAACTTTACGTAAACATATCATAAATTGTTAAATCTATATTTATTTTATCTAAACATATCACAACTACTAGATCATTAAAACTATATTAAATATGTCACAACCATTAGCTCTTCATAACCACAACTAAATATATTATGTCACTTAGATCTTTGTATAGTTGTATCTAAACATATTAGAGTCATTGCATCGCTATAATAACTATATCTAAACAAATCACAATTCTTAGACCAAACATGCTTTCAGCTACAAACAACTGAGCGTCTAGCTCTATAAATCTAAAATTTTATGTCGCGGAACAATCTAATATCATGAACTAATGACCCATCAAGACTCTAGGTCTAATATTTAATTCTATATATGCAATGATCTAAGACTATATATAAATACACAATTTTTTTTCTTGAGATCCGATGAGGGAGTTGTTTTTTGCATTGATAAAAAGTAGTGCAAAGTGCATGAAGAAACCCGGGTATCAACCTAGCAAAACACACTCTAAGTTGCCGTAAGAATGAAGAGAAAAATAGAAATAGAGAAGGCTATCGGCCACCACTCAGTGGCCTACTCTCACAACTTGAGATGCTAAGTACTGGCAACAACTAACAATCTACTTCATTTTTTTCTTTCAGTTTGCTTCATTGACGATATGATCTTGACTATAATTTTTGTGAATAATTAATGTTGTATTTGCACTCTTCGGTAATTTGACAAGTAACAGTAATTACGCACACACGACAAAAGTAATAATCATTGCAATTGAGATATAAAAAGTATAGGTCTCTTGACATTTAAAGTTTTTTAGTTGGCACATTTGCAGTGTAAAAGTATAGTTTCTTACTATATGTGTGATTATTAATACAATAATGTTGCATGTTACAAGAAACTCCAACCACGTCTATCTCTGCGACTCCTAGGCGATTTAGGGTTTTCAGGTCGCCACCCCTAATTCACCAGTAGATCAATATGTTGGAGAACGTAGTAATTTCAAAAATTTCCTACGCACACGCAAGATCATGATGATGCATAGCAACGAGAGGGGAGAGTGTAGTCCACATACCCTCGTAGATCGTAAGCGGAAGCGTTATGACAATGTGGTTGATGTAGTCGTACGTCTTCACGATCCGACCGATCCTAGTACCGAAAGTACGGCACCTCCGCGATCTGCACACGTTCGGCTCGGTGACGTCCCATGAACTCTCGATCCAGCTGAGTGTCGAGGGAGAGCTTCGACAGCACGACGACGTGATGACGGTGATGATGAAGCTACCGGCGCAGGGCTTCGCCTAAGCACTGCAACGATATGACCGAGGTGGATTATGGTGGAGGGGGGCACCGCATAGGGCTAAGAGATCAATGATCAACTTGTGTGTCTATGGAGTGCCCCCTGGCCACGTATATAAAGGATGGAGGGAGGAGGAGGCTGGCCCTCATAGGGCGCGCCCAAAGTGTGGAGTCCTACTAGGACTCCCTAGTCCTAGTAGGATTCCACCTCCCACATGGAATAGGAAAAAGGGAAGGGAGAAGGAGAAGGAAGGAAGGGGACACCCCCTTTCCCTAGTCCAATTCGGACCAGTCCATGGGGAAGGGGTGAGGCCACCCTTGAGGCCTTTCTCTCCTTTCCCGTATGGCCCATTAAGGCCCAATACGAATTCTCATAACTCTCCAGTACTCCGAAAAATATCCGAACCACTCGGAACCTTTTCGATGTTCGAATATAGCCTTCCAATATATCGATCTTTACATCTCGACCATTTCGATACTCCTCGTCATGTCCCCGATCTCATCCGGGACTCCGAACAAACTTCGGTCATCAAATCACATAACTCATAATACAAATCATCACCGAACGTTAAGCGTGCGGACCCTACGGGTTCGAGAACTATGTAGACATGACCGAGACTCATCTCCGGTCAATTTCCAATATATCTTCCTACATATTCTACGAAGATCTTTATCAGTCAAACCGCATAACAACAAACGGTGTTCCCTTTGTCATCGGTATGTTACTTGCCCGAGATTCGATCATCGGTATCTCAATACCTAGTTCAATCTCGTTACTGGAATGTCTCTTTACCCGTTCCGTAATGCATCATCCCGCAACTAACTGATTAGTCACAATGCTTGCAAGGCTTATAGTGATGTGCATTACCGAGAGGGCCCAGAGATACCTCTCCGATACACGGAGTGACAAATCCTAATCTCGATCTATGCCAACTCAACAAACACCATCGGAGACACCTGTAGAGCATCTTTGGGAGTTGCATAATCTCATAGTGTGAGGAACATGTATAAGTCATGAAGAAAGCAGTAGCAATGAAACTGTAACGATCATAATGCTAAGCTAACGAATGGGTCTTGTCCATCACATCATTCTCCTAATGATGTGATCCCGTTCATCAAATGAAAACACATTTCTATGGTCAGGAAACATAGTCATCTTTGCTAAACGTGCTAGTCAAGTAGAGGCATACTAGGGACACTTTGTTTTGTCTATGTATTCACACATGTACTAAGTTTCCGGTTAATACAATTCTAGCATGAATAATAAACATTTATCATGAAATAAGGAAATAAATAATAACTTTATTATTGCATCTAGGGCATATTTCCTTCAGTCTCCCACTTCCACTAGAGTCAATAATCTAGTTCACATCGCCATGTGATTTAACACTAATAGTTCACATCACCATGTGATTAACAACCACATTCACATCGCCATGTGACCAACACTCAAAGGGTTTACTAGAGTCAGTAATTTTAGTTCACATTGCCATGTGATTAACACCCAAAGAGTACTAAGGTGTGATCATGTTTTGCTTGTGAGAGAAGTTTAGTCAACGGGTCTGCCATATTCAGATTCATATGTATTTTGCAAATTTCTATGTCAACAATGCTCTGCACGGAGCTGCCCTAGCTAATTGCTCCCACTTTCAATATGTATCCAGATTGAGACTTAGAGTCATCTGGATCATTGTCAAAACTTCATCGACGTAACCCTTTACGCTGGACCTTTTTTCACCTCCAGAATCGAGAAACATATCCTTATTCCAGTAAGGATAATTTTGACCGATGTCCAGTGATCTACTTCTAGATCACTATTGTACTCCCTTGCCAAACTCAGTGTAGGGTATACAATAGATCTGGTACACAGCATGGCATACTTTATAGAATCTATGGCTGAGGCATAGGGAATGACTTTCATTCTCTTTCTATCTTCTGCCATGGTCGGGCTTTGAGTCTTACTCGATTTCACAACTTGCAACACAGGGAAGAACTCTTTCTTTGACTGTTCCATTTTGAACCACTTCAAAATCTTGTCAAGGTATGTACTCATTGAAAAACTTATCAAGCGTTTTGATCTATCTCTATAGATCTTGATGCTCAATATGTAAGCAGCTTTACCGAGGTCTTTCTTTGAAAAACTCCTTTCAAACACTCCTTTATGATTTCCAGAAAATTCTACATCATTTCCGATCAACAATATGTCTTTCACATATACTTATCAGAAAACTGTAGTGCTCCCACTCACTTTCTTGTAAATACAGGCTCACCGCAAGTCTATATAAATCTATATGCTTTGATCAACTCATCAAAGCGTATATTCCAACTCCGAGATGCTTGCACCAGTCCATAGATGGACCACTGGAACTTTACACACTTTGTTAGCATCTTTAGGATTGACAAAACCTTCTGGTTGCATCACATAAAACTCTTCTTTAAGAAATCCATTAAGGAATGAAAATTTGACATCCATTTGCCAAATTTCATAAAATGCTGCAATTGCTAACATGATTCGGACAGACTTTTAAGCATCGATACAAGTGAGAAAATCTCATCGTAGTCAACACCTTGAATATGTCGGAAAAAAAATTGCGACAATTCGAGCTTTGTAGATAGTAACACTACTATCATCGTCCGTCTTCTTCTTGAAGATCCATTTATTCTCTATTGCTTGTTGATCATCGGGCAAGTCAATCAAAGTCCATACTTTTTTCTCATACATGGATCTCATCTCAGATTTCATGGCCTCTCTAGCCATTTTGCGGAATCTGGGCTCATCATCGCTTCCTCATAGTTCGTAGGTTCGTCATGGTCAACTAACATGACCTCCAGAACAGGATTACTGTACCACTCTGGTGCAGATCTTACTCTGGCTGACCTACGAGGTTCGGTAGTAACTTGATCTGAAGTTTCATGATCACTATCATTAACTTCCTCACTAATTGGTGTAGGAATCACTGGAACTAATTTCTGTGATGAACTACTTTCCAATTCGGGAGAAGGTACAATTACCTCATCAAGTTCTACTTTCCTCCCACTCACTTCTTTCAAGAGAAACTCCTTCTCTAGAAAGGATCCATTCTTAGCAACAAAGATCTTGCCTTCGGATCTGCGGTAGAAGGTGTACCCAACATTTTATTTTGGGTATCCTATGAAGACGCACTTCTCCGATTTGGGTTTGAGCTTATCAGGTTGAAACTTTTTCACATAAGCATTGCAACCTCAATCTTTAAGAAACGACAGCTTAGGTTTCTTGCCAAACCATAGTTCATACGGTGTCGTCTCAATGGATTTAGACGGTGCCCTATTTAACATGAATGTAGCTGTCTCTAATGCATAACCCCAAAAATGATAGTGGTAAATTGGTAAGAGACATCATAGATTGCTATATCCAATAAAGTACGGTTATGACGTTCGGACACACCATTATGTTGTGGTGTTCCAGGTGGCATGAGTTTGTGAAACTATTCCACATTGTTTTAATTGAAGGCCAAACTCGTAACTCAAATATCTTCCTCTGCGATCAGATTGTAGACATTTTATTTTCTTGTTACGATGATTCTCTACTTCACTCTGAAAATCTTTGAACTTTTCAAGTGTTTCAGACTTGTGTTTCATCAAGTAGATATACACATATCTGCTCAAATCATCTGTGAAGGTCAGAAAACAATGATACCCACCGTGAGCCTCAACACTCATTGGACCGCATACATCGGTATGTATTATTTCCAATAAGTCAGTGGCTCGCTCCATTGTTCCGGAGAACGAAGTCTTAGTGATCTTGCCCATGAGGCATGGTTCACAAGCATCAAGTGATTCATAATAAAGTGATTCCAAAAGCCCATCAGCATGGAGTTTCTTCATGCGCTTTATACCAATATGACCTAAACGATAGTGCCATAAATATGTTCCACTACCATTTCAACTTTGCATCTTTTGGCATCAATATTATGAATGTGTGTATCAACACGATCGAGATTCAATAAACCATTTATTTTTAGTGTATGACCATAGAAGGTTTTATTCATGTCAACAGAACAACAATTATTCTTTGACTTAAATGAATAACTGTATTGCATTAAACATGATCTAATCATATTCATGCTCAACGCAAACACCAACCAACATTTATTTTAGGTTCAAAACTAATCCCGAAGGTAAAGGGAGTGTGCGATGGTGATCTTATCATCCTTGGAATCATTTCCAACACACATCGTCACCTCGCCCTTAACTAGTCTCTGTTTATTTTGCAACTCTTGTTTCGAGTTACTACTCTTAGAAACTGAACTAGTATCAAATACCGAGGGGTTGCTATAAACACTAGTAAAGTACACATCAATAACATGTATATCAAATATACCTTTGTTCACTTTGCCATCCTTCTTATCCGCCAAGTATCTAGGGGCAGTTCCACTTCCAGTGACCATTTCCTTTACAGTAGAAGCACTCAGTTTCAGGCTTGGGTCTAGCTTTGGGCTTCTTCATGGGAGTGGCGACTTGCTTGCCATTCTTTTTGAAGTTACCTTTCTTTCCCTTGCCCTTTTACTTGAAACTAGTGGTCTTTTCAACCATCAACATTTGATGCTTTTCTTAATTTCTACCTTCGTCGATTTCAACATCACGAAGAGCTCGGGAATCATTTTCGTTATCCCTTGCATATTATAGTTCATCACGAAGTTCTAGTAACTTGGTGATAGTGACTAGAGAATTCTGTCAATCACTATTTTATCTAGAAGATTAACTCCCACTTGATTCAAGCGATTGTAGTACTCAGACAATCGGAGCACATGCTCACTGGTTGAGCTATTCTCCTCCATCTTGTAGGAAAAGTACTGTCAGAAGTCTCATACCTTTGACACGGGCATGAGTATGAAATACTAATTTCAACTCTTGGAACATCAGATATGCTCCGTGGCGTTCAAAACATTTTTGAAGTCCCGGTTGAAAGTGCAACTATCCCTAGGTGGTTTTGGTAATTCATAACAACATATAGCTCATTAAGCTAATGCTATTCCAAGACAAATATTTCAGGAAAGCTCAATGAATGGCATGGCATGGATGATGAAAGTGGATCCCTCAAAATATCAAGGACAAAGGATTGGCTCAAGCTCAAAAGCTCAAGACTCTACATTTTACATTTTAGTGATCCAAGATCACATTGAGTCTATAGGAAAAGCCAATACTATCAAGGAGGGATGAGGTGTTGCTTAATGAGCCTTTTTCTTCATGTGCTTAGAGATATGCTCCAAAACCCTCCACTACTTTCTCACATCCACATATGACCTAAACCTAAAGTCAAACTCGGCCCTACCGATTCTTTCCATCCGGCGCCACCGAGTTCAGATGTCTTAGCCACTGCCACAAACCCTAGGCAAATCGGTTTCACTGATAGGGATCTCGGTCCCACCGAGATGGGATTGTAATCTCTCTGTTTCCCTTTTGTAACTTCTCGGTCTCACCGAAAGAGCGAATCGGTCCCACCGAGATTACAATGTAAACTCTCTGTTTCCCTTTTGTAACTTTTTGGTCTCACCGAAAGAGCAAATCGGTGCCACCGAGTTTACCTGACCAACTCTCTGGTTAGCTAATTACCAAAATCGGTCTCACCGAGTTTGTGTAATCGGTCTCACCGAGATTACGTTATGCCCTAACCCTAACCATATCGGTCCTACCGAGTTGCATATCAGTCCCACCAAAACCCTAACGGTCACTAGGTTTACTAAATCGGTCCGACCGAGTTTTATGATTCGGTCCCACCGAGTTTGGTAAATTGTGTGTAACGGTTAGATTTTGTGTGGAGGCTATATATACCCTCCACCTCCTCTTCATTCGTGGAGAGAGCCATCGAACAAACCTACACTTCCAACTCACCAGTTTCCGAGAGAGAACCACCTACTCATGTGTTGAGGCCAAGATATTCCATTCCAACCATATGAATCTTGATCTCTAGTCTTCCCAAGTTGCTTTCCACTCAAATCTTCTTTCCACCAGATCCAAATCCTATGAGAGAGAGTTGAGTGTTGGGGAGACTATCATTTGAAGCACAAGAGCAAGGAGTTCATCATCAACACACCATTTGTTACTTCTTGGAGAGTGGTGTCTCCTAGATTGGCTAGGTGTCACTTGGGAGCCTCCGACAAGATTGTGGAGTTGAACCAAGGAGTTTGTAAGGGCAAGGAGATCGCCTACTTCGTGAAGATCTACCGCTAGTGAGGCAAGTCCTACGTGGGCGACGGCCATGGTGGGATAGACAAGGTTGCTTCTTCGTGGACCTTTCGTGGGTGGAGCCCTCCGTGGACTTGCACAACCGTTACCCTATGTGGGTTGAAGTCTCCATCAACGTGGATGTACGATAGCACCACCTATCGGAACCACGACAAAAACATCCGTGTCTCCAATTGCGTTTGAATTCTCCAAACCCTTCCCTTTACATTCTTGCAAGTTGCATGCTTTATTTTCCGCTGCCTATATACTCTTTGCATGCTTGCTTGAATTGCGTGATGATTGCTTGAATTGTTAAAATATAGCTAAAATCCGCCAAAGTCTAAAATTGGGAAAAGGCATAGCTTTTAATTGGTCAAGTAGTCTAATCACCCCCCCTCTAGACATACTTCAAGGTCCTACAAATGGTATCAGACCATTGGTCTCCATTTGCTTTGATTTCCATAGCTTTTGGTGGTCATAGCCTTGGTTTCACAACCTAGGAGAGTATGGCGTCTAGCGAGGGAAATTATCACCGTAGAGGTCCTTACTTTGATGGCACTAATTTTGCTAGTTGGAAGCATAAGATGAAAATGCATATTCTCGGACATAACCCTGCCGTTTGGGCTATTGTGTGTATTGGCTTGCAAGGTGAATTCTTTGATGGGAGAGAACCAAACCGTGAAGCTAGTGCGGAAGAGTTGAAGATGTTGCAATACAACACTCAAGCTTGTGATATCCTCTTCAACGGATTGTGCCCCGAAGAATTCAACAAAATCAGACGTCTTGAGAATGCAAAGGAAATTTGGGATACTTTGATTGATATGCATGAAGGTACCGACTCCATCAAGGAATCCAAGTTGGATGTGTTCCAAAGTCAGCTTGACAAGTTCAAAATGAAGGATGGTGAAGGTGTCGCTGAAATGTACTCTAGGCTTGCTCTTATCACAAATGAGATTGCCGTCTTAGGAAGTGAAGAGATGACCGACAGATTCATCATCAAGAAGATCCTAAGAGCATTGGATGGAAAATATGATACCGTGTGCACATTGATCCAAATGATGCCAAATTACAAAGATCTCAAGCCAACGGAAGTCATTGGAAGAATTGTTGCTCATGAGATGTCACTCAAGGATAAGGAGGAACTTCACAACAAGTCAAGTGGTGCTTACAAAGCCTCATGTGAAGCCCCCACATCATCAAGTGATAAACAAACCTTCAATGAAGAATTGAGCTTAATGGTGAAGAACTTCAACAAATTCTACAAGAGTAGAAGCAAAGAAAGAAGCTCCAAGTCAAGGTCCTACAATGACAAAAGATCTTCTAGTCGAGAGCGCAATTGCTACAATTGTGGGAGACCCGGACACTGTTCCAATGAGTGTACGACAACCTACAAAAGAAGAGAAGATTCTCCCAAGAGAAGAAGTAGAAGAGAAGAATCACCACCAAGAGAGAGAAGGAGTAGAGATGATCATTATGAACGAAGACCCTCACGGAGAAGCAAGGATTCGGAAAGGAAAGACAAGTCATCAAAGAGCTACACAAAACGAAGATATCAAGCTCATGTTGGTGAATGGGTATCCGGCTCCGACTCCGACAATCACTCCGAGAGAAGCTATCACTCCGACTCCGAATACACTCAAGATGAAGGTGTTGCCGGTTTAGCACTTGTGTCAACCAACTCCTACGACATATTTGAATCACAAAATGAAGGAATTGGAAGATGCTTCATGGCCAAAGGTCCTAAGGTAACACACCCTGAGTATGTTGATTTTAATAGTGATGAAGATGACTTGCTAGGTGATGATGATTTACTTGTTGACAACTCTAGTGATGAATACTATGATGAAACGTCAATTAATCATGCTAATCAAGATGAAACGAATGACAATGATAAGGAGAAAAATTGAGCGTCTAACTAAAGAACTAAACACTCTTAAGTTAGCTCATGAAACTATCTTCGGAGATCATCAAGAACTTTTAAGGGCTCATGAGAAGTTACGCTTTGAAAAGCTCAATCTTGAGCAAGAGCATGAGTTCCTAAAAGCGATCAATGATGATCTTCGTAAGAAAAGTTCTTCTTACATTGCCAAGCGTTTACTCTTATCTACGTACATGCCTCAAGTCAAGTCTAGTAACAAGAACAAAAAGGACTCTTCTTCTAGTAGTAACAATAACAATGCTAAACCCAATATTGTTGCTTCTAGTATTTCTCTTGATTCCACTAATGATTCTCTTAGCCAAGTTACACTTGAGCAAGAAAACAGCTTATTGAAGGGAATTATAGAGAAATGTGTATACAAGAGCCTTGCCGGGAGTAAGCAATTTGAGGAAATTGTACGCAAGCAAGGAAGCACCGTAAGAATCAAGGTGTTGGTTTTGAACGAAAGTTCAATGCCAATGGAGTTGAGTGGGAAGAAGATCAATACCCCAAGACGAAGTTTGTTCCTCAACAAGAGAAGTATGATCCTACTTCCTTCAAGGGAACACAAGCACAAGATGATCTTCCACCACAAGACCACAAGAAAAAAGGCAAGGACAAGCTTCAAGAGGAGATTGATGCATTTGAAGAAGCACCTAAGGCCTTGGTCAAGTGGGTTCCCAAGACTACGTCAAGTTCTACTTCATCAAGCACAACTACTACACCAAGGATTCCCATCAAGATGATGTGGATCCCGAAGAACAAGAACTAGAGAGTTCTTGAGGGTGACTCCGCCAACATTTCTCACTCATATCATTATGGCAAGGACAAGTGCAATCTACTTCCATATCTTGCACTAGTTCAAGGAGTCACAAACCCTCATGTTGGTAAGGCAAGGGACAAGGTAACCTAATGTTTTCATGGACATCATTTTGTGTGTGCATCACTCTATGTCTATGGATATTCTTGTTTGTTCCTTGTGGGACTAACCCGTGTAGGTATTGAAAGTGCAACTCACTTCAAAAGATTGCTCCAAAAGATCTACATCAACATTGAGCATCCACATCTTCAACACCTACATGAAGTCATCAATGACAACCCAAGGTTAGTTTATCCCTCTAAGGGGGGATCTCACATCTAGGGGGAGCTTAACTCTAAGAATTGAGTCAAAGCAACTCTAATGATGTGAACACATAAATGCTTTATGTAAAAGTGGTAACCCCACTTGAGCTTAAACGATGAGTATGACCTATGATCAAATGTTCTCATTTGACTCCTAAGTCAATATACTCATATATAGATGACCTAGTCATCGCCAATTGTTTGATAGATGCTAGAATTGGTTGTGCATGCTTTGTCACATATTTCATTTGTCATTTTATTGTGTGAGCATGTTGGTTGCATATTTTACTCATTCGAGTACACCCACTTGTTGTTTGATTGATTGGTTTCTTTTTCTTTTGCCAAGTGGATGGACAAGAATGCCTAAGAACCTTCTCTAGCTATCTATGCTTTTCTCGTCTGAAACTCTATTCATGCTACATTACAAAATTTGATCAAGTCAGATTTGAACCACTCGTGTGAGGAGCACTGAGTCCCCGATTAAATCATAGACTTAAACTTCCAAAACTTCTTTGTGATTTTCGGTCTGATCGATTCCTCCATTTCGGTCATACCGAGATTACTAAGTAGATCTAGGTTTTCAATCTCGGTGCAACCGATTTTAAATTTTCGGTCACACCGAGTTGCAGTAATATTAATGATTATGCATCTCGGTGCCACCGAGTTGTTCAACTCGGTCACACCGACAGTGTCGGGCTATATATATCACACGGGCAAATTTTTGGAAAATTTTCTCCGAAACTTCTCGCCCGCGCATAGCTCGCTCTGCCTACTTGGTCTACGGATCATTGACTTCGTCGCCAGCCGCCTCCTGTCGCTGGTCTCCGCCGCCGTCAACGGAATTCTCCTCCGCCGTTGCCGCCGTAGCGAGTTCACCGCCGAACTAGGGTATGAACTCGATCATTGTGCTATCCTCGTCTGATTCTCAGCACATTGTATTCGTAATGCATCTTGCGACGATTGAAACACTTCTATCCAGTCAAAACAATCCTTAGAATAGGTATGATTCGAAAATTTAGGGTTAGGTTTCCGCCGAAACCATCTCGGACCCACCGAGTTGAAAAACTCGGTCCCACCGATTTGGCTAACGCCATTGCACTAGTAAGTCTCGGTCTGACCGAGAATTACAAATCGGTGTGACCGATTTTAGAACTTTGTGAAACCCTAGCAGTCTCGGTGCCATCAACTGTGACTCGGTCTCGACCGAGTTCACTAGTTTAGGTTCCAAAATTGCTTCAAGATCACCGAGTTTGAAAATCGGTAGATCCGAAATGCTTTTCGTGGAAACTAAAACTAAGTTTTGGAATCATTCTTTGCAAAAATCTCTGCATTTTGTGATGCTCATCCACTCTATCTCATCTATAACTATTCACGTGGTCAGATCGGTCAAGGCAGCATGTCGCACCAAAGTGACAGCCTTAACAGTCGAGGAGCAAATTCACATGAGTGAGGGCACTAGTCCCTCTAGCAGCTCAGATGAGGGGAGCAGAAGAACTCCCATCAATTTTCCCAAGGCTGCCACAAGGACAAGGAAGAAGAAGACCTCAGAGTCTGAGGATGAAGATTATGTGGCAGCTGAGGATGAGGCCAGTTCCAAGAAGAAAGTGCTCAAGAAAGAGTACAACTCAACAGTAGTTAAACCTGGAATGAAGATCAAAAGGCCAGCAGGTAGACAACCTATGTCCAAAGCCAGAGTCTCCACTCAAGCTTCTTTGGAATCCCAAACCAAAGAACCTGCTGCTGCTGAAGGAAAGAAAAGGAAGGAAAGGGTCAAGAAGACCATGGCCGGAGTGATTGGGAAGCCATCTATGATGGAAGAAGAGGGAGAAGAAGAGGTTGTTGAGCCTGCACCCAAGGCACAAAAGCTGATGGGTGATGCCATAAAGTCAGGGGCTGCAACTTCAAAGCCCAAAGCTGCCCCCAAGCCCAAGAGTGCACCAAAGAGGAATACCAGGAGTATACCAAAGAATCGAGAAGAACAAGGCTCCAATGCCCGAGGTTCATCTTCAAGAAGATGAAGAAGGGCAGGTCCTAAGGAAGCTCAAACCCAAGATCCCAGACCACAATGATGCTCATCCTGTGGCTGAGAACATGAAGATCAGGAGAGATCAAGGATTGGGGCTATGGAGAGAGTCAGATCCATATGCCACCAGGAGAAGGACTGCTGTGGATTACAGGTTCCACACCAAGGAACAGCAGGACTTCTATGAGACTATCTTGTTGGATAAGAAGCCCATAGTTTGTGATATGAGGTGGGTCGACTGGACCTACATTCAGGAGAATGAAGAACACTATCCTAGAGTGTATGACAGCTTCAGTGCTTGTGGAGTTGCAGATTTTGTTGGGCAGAAGCTCACAAATTGGAACGACGAGCTCATTATGCAATTCTACTCCACAACACATTTCTATCCAGATGGCAGGATAGTGTGGATGTCTGAAGGAACACGATATCAGTCAACCATAGAGGAATGGGCAAGTCTGATCAATGCCCCAAAGGAAGATGAAGATGACTTGGACATTTATGCCAAGAAGAAGATGGGACACAACTCAATGTCACACATGTACAAGGAACTCCTTGATGATGCACTTGAGTCCTTCAAGTTTGGATCAGTTCATTATCTTCTGTCAAGGCTACCTACAATCAACTGGATTCTAAGGCACACTCTTTTGCCCAAATCAGGTGACCACAACATGATCAGAGAGCATGCAATCAATTTGCTTCACGTTTTTTATGTGCCTAAAAAATTCAAAGTCATGAGCCTCATAGTTGAAACTATCAAGAGGACTGCAGCAGACCAGAAGAGGAGCTGTGGATATGCCCCACAGATTCAGGAGTTGATAAAATCAAAGATGGGCATAGGGAAGTATCTGTTGGATAAGGAACACATGGTTCTCTATCCTGACTTTGAGGACAATCAAGTTGTCATGACTGCGAATGAACCAACTTCAGTGTAAGCGCAAGAGAAGAAAGAGAAAGCAAGGAAAGAGAAGGCTGCCAAGATGCCAACTCAAGCAGAGGCATCTGAATACTTCCTGAAGAACAAGCAGGAGCAGCTTGGTTACTTGATAGCATCAACTCTGCGGATTGAGAAGGGGTTAACCACCCTAACTCAAAACTAGGAGAGCCTGGAGAGAATCATGGAACAAAAATTCTATGATCTTGATGTCAAAGTAACTGAGATTCAGTCAGCTGTGGAGCAGCTACAGGATGACATGCATGAGAGGAATGGCAGGACAATGACTGATGCATTTGCCAGAGTGCCACGAGCTCAGAGATCAGCTGCAGAGCCAGTTCAAGACACGAGTCACTTCATCGGCTCCAGCTACAGCTCGGCAAGACCACCAGCTCCAAAGACCAACTCCTTCAGCTCCTTCTACATCGATCAAGCCTTCGTTCTTGGAGTTCTCCGGCACCACCACCACCGAAGACCAAGCCCGAGAGACACTATAGTCCTATGCATTTTCTAGGAACTTTTGGTAACTTGTTGCCAAAGGGGGAGAAAATGTATAGATCATAAACTTCAGAGAGAGAGAGAGATTTGCTTTTGTTCTCTCTTGTCTTTTGGTTGAACTTTATTTGCTTTTGATTGGTTGAGATACTATGCAATTACCCGTGAGACATTGATGATCATGTGTTTGATCATAAGCTACACTTATGCTCGTTATGATATTATCTTACTTATCCTTATATGGTCATTCACTTTGCTTGGTGATGAGTGCATGTATTCAATCTTTGTTATTTTGAGCGCTCCACCAAGATGTATGTGACATGGAAGAGTAACCCATGAGCCTAATTCCTTGTGCATTTGCAGTCCAAAGCAAATATTACTATGCACAAATTTAGGGGGAGCTCTTGCTTATCACATACTTCTCAAAGCGATGATGTTTTTCAAATTTTATTATCATTTGTCGAAGCTTCGATCTATATGTTGTCATCAATTACCAAAAATGGGGAGATTGAAAGTGCAACTATCCCTAGGTGGTTTTGGCAATTCATAACAACATATAGCTCATTGAGCTAATGCTATTCCAAGACAAATATTTCAGGAAAGCTCAATGAATGGCATGTCATGGATGATGAAAGTGGATCCCTCAAAATATCAAGGACAAAGGATTGGCTCAAGCTCAAAAGCTCAAGACCCTACATTTTACATTTTAGTGATCCAAGATCACATTGAGTCTATAGGAAAAGCCAATACTATCAAGGAGGGATGAGGTGTTGCTTAATGAGCCTTTTGCTTCATGTGCTTAGTGATATGCTCCAAAACCCTCCACTACTTTCTCACATCCACATATGACCTAAACCTAAAGTCAAACTCGGCCCTACCGATTCTTTCTATTCGGCGCCACCGAGTTCAGATGTCTTAGCCACTGCCACAAACCTTAGGCAAATCGGTTTCACCGATAGGGATCTCGGTCCCACCGAGATGGGATTGTAATCTCTCTGTTTCCCTTTCGTAACTTTTCGGTCTCACTGAAAGAGCGAATCGGTCCCACCGAGATTACAATGTAAACTCTCTGTTTCCCTTTTGTAACTTTTCGGTCTCACCGAGTTTACCTGACCAACTCTCTGGTTAGCTAATTACCAAAATCGGTCTCACCGAGTTTGTGTAATCGGTTTCACCGAGATTACGTTATGCCCTAACCCTAACCATATCGGTCCTACCGAGTTGCATATCAGTCCCACCAAAAACCCTAACGGTCACTAGGTTTACTAAATCGGTCTGACCGAGTTTTATGATTCGGTCCCACCGAGTTTGGTAAATTGTGTGTAACGGTTAGATTTTGTGTGGAGGCTATATATACCTCTCCACCTCCTCTTCATTCGTGGAGAGAGCCATCAGAACAAACCTACACTTCCAACTCACCAGTTCTGAGAGAGAACCACCTACTCATGTGTTGAGGCCAAGATATTCCATTCCAACCATATGAATCTTGATCTCTAGCCTTCCCCAAGTTGCTTTCCACTCAAATCTTCTTTCCACCAGATCCAAATCCTATGAGAGAGAGTTGAGTGTTGGGGAGACTATCATTTGAAGCACAAGAGCAAGGAGTTCATCATCAACACACCATTTGTTACTTCTTGGAGAGTGGTGTCTCCTAGATTGGCTAGGTGTCACTTGGGAGCCTCCGACAAGATTGTGGAGTTGAACCAAGGAGTTTGTAAGGGCAAGGAGATCGCCTACTTCATGAAGATCTACCGCTAGTGAGGCAAGTCCTTCGTGGGCGACGGCCATGGTGGGATAGACAAGGTTGCTTCTTCGTGGACCCTTCGTGGGTGGAGCCCTCCGTGGACTCGCGCAACCGTTACCCTATGTGGGTTGAAGTCTCCATCAACGTGGATGTACGATAGCACCACCTATCGGAACCACGACAAAAACATCCGTGTCTCCAATTGCGTTTGAATTCTCCGAACCCTTCCCTTTACATTCTTGCAAGTTGCATGCTTTATTTTCCGCTGCCTATATACTCTTTGCATGCTTGCTTGAAAATTGCGTGATGATTGCTTGAATTGTTCAAAGATAGCTAAAATCTGCCAAAGTCTAAAATTGGGAAAAGGCATAGCTTTTAATTGGTCAAGTAGTCTAATCACCCCCCTCTAGACATACTTCAAGGTCCTACACCGGTTCTAAGCCGTAAAGCATGGTGCACTAAACTATCAAGTAGTAATCATAACGAGCTTGTCAAAACGTTCATAACGTCTGCATCTGCTCCTGCAATAGTTCTGTCACCTAGCGGTGCATCAAGGACATAATTCTTCTGTGCAGCAATGAGGATAATCCTCATATCACGGACCAAGTCCACATCATTGCTACTATCATCTTTCAACTTATTTTTCTCTAGGAACATATCAAAAATAAACGGGGAGCTACATCGCGAGCTATTGATCTAAAACATAGTTATGAAAATACTATCAGGACTAAGTTCATGATAAATTAAAGTTCGATTAATCATATTACTTAAGAACTCCCACTTAGATAGACATCCCTCTAGTCTTCTGAATGATCACGTGATCCATATCAACTAAACCATGTCCGATCATCACGTGAGATGGAGTAGTTTTCACTGATGAACATCACTATGTTGATCATATCTACTATATGATTCACGCTCGACCTATCGGTCTCAGTGTTCCAAGGCCATATCTGCATATGCTAGGCTCGTCAAGTTTAACCCGAGTATTCTGCGTGTGCAAAACTGGCTTGCACCCGTTGTATGTGAACATAGAGCTTATCACACCCGATCATCACGTAGTGTCTCGGCACGAAGAACTGTCGCAACGGTGCATACTCAGGGAGAACACTTATACCTTGAAATTTTAGTAAGGGATCATCTTATAAAGCTACCTCCGAACTAAGCAAAATAAGATGTATAAAAGATAAACATCACATGCAATCAAAATATGTGGCATAATATGGCCATCATCATCTTGTGCTTTTGATCTTCATCTCCAAAGTACTGTCATGATCTCCATTGTTACGGGCATGACACCATGATCTCCATCATCTTGATCTTTTATCAACGTGTCGTCACATGGTCGTCTCACCATCTATTGCTTTTGCAACTATTGCTATCGCATAGCGACAAAGTAAAGCAATTACAAGGCACTTGCATCTTATGCAATAAAGAGACAACCATAAGGCTCCTGCTAGTTGCCGATAACCTTAACAAAACATGGTCATCTCATACAACAATTTATATCTCATCACGTCTTGACCATATCATATCACAACATGCCCTGCAAAAACAAGTTAGACGTCCTCTACTTTGTTGTTGCAAGTTTTACGTGGCTGCTACGGGCTGAGCAAGAACCGTTCTTACTTACGCATCAAAACCACAATGATTTTTCGTCAAGTATGTGATGTTTTAACCTTCAACAAGGACCGGGCGTAGCCACACTTGATTCAACTAAAGATGGAGAAACTGACGCCCGCCAGCCACCTGTGTGCGAAGCACGTCGGTAGAACCAGTCTCGCGTAAGCGTACGCGTAATGTCGGTCCGGGCCGCTTCATCCAACAATACCGCCGAATCAAAGTATGACATGCTGGTAAGCAGTATGACTATTATCGCCCACAACTCACTTGTGTTCTACTCGTGCATATAACATCTACGCATAAACCTGGCTCGGATGCCACTTTTGTAGAACGTAGTAATTTCAAAAATTTCGTACGCACACGCAAGATCATGGTGATGCATAGCAACGAGAGGGGAAAGTGTAGTCCACGTACCCTCGTAGACCGTAAGCGGAAGCGTTATGACAACATGGTTGATGTACTAGTACGTCTTCACGATCCGATCGATCCTAGAACCGAAAGTACGACACCTCCGCGATCTGCACACGTTCGGCTCGGTGACGTCCCATGAACTCTTGATCCAGCTGATTATCAAGGGAGAGCTTCATCAGCACGACGGCATGAGACGGTAATGATGAAGCTACCGGCGCAGGGCTTCGCCTAAGCACTGTAACGATATGACCGAGGTGGATTATGGTGGAGGGGGGCACCGCACACGGCTAAGATATCAATGATCAACTTGTGTGTCTATGGGGTGCCCCCTGGCCACGTATATAAAGGATGGAGGGAGAAGGGGGCCAGCCCTCATAGGGCGCGCCCAAAGTGTGGAGTCCTACCAGGACTCCCTAGTCCTAGTAGGATTCCACCTCCCACATGGAATAGGAAAAAGGGAAGGGAGAAGGAGAAGGAAGGAAGGGGCGCCCCCTTTCCCTAGTCCAATTCGGACCAGTCCATGGGGAAGGGGCGCGGTCACCCTTGAGGCCTTTCTCTCCTTTGCCGTATGGTACATTAAGGCCCAATACGAATTCCCGTAACTCTCCAGTACTCCAAAAAATACCCGAATCACTCAGAACCTTTCCGATGTCCGAATATAGCCTTCCAATATATCGATCTTTACGTCTCGACCATTTCGATACTCCTAGTCATGTCCCCGACCTCATCCGGGACTCCGAACAAACTTTGGTCATCAAATCACATAACTCATAATACAAATCGTCACCGAACATTAAGCGTGCGGACCCTACGGGTTCGAGAACTATGTAGACATGACGGAGACTCATCTCCGGTCAATAACCAATAGCGGAACCTGGATGCTCATATCGGTTCCTACATATTCTATGAAGATCTTTATCAGTCAAACCGCATAACACCATACGTTGTTCCCTTTGTCATCGGTATGTTACTTGCCCGAGATTCGATCGTCGGTATCTCAATACCTAGTTCAATCTCGTTACTGAAAAGTATCTTTACTCGTTCCGTAATGCATCATCCCACAACTAACTCATTAGTCACAATGCTTGCAAGGCTTATAGTGATGTGCATTACCGAGAGGGCCCAAAGATACTTCTCTGAAACATGGAGCGACAAATCCTAATCTCGATCCATGCCAACTCAACAAACACCATCGGAGACACCTGTGAGCATGTTTATAATCACCCAGTTACGTTGTGATGTTTGATAGCACACAAGGTGTTCCTCCGGTATTCGGGAGTTGCATAATCTCATAGTCTAAGGAACATGTATAAGTCATGAAGAAAGTAGTAGCAATGAAACTATAACGATCATAATGCTAAGCTAACGAATGGGTCTTGTCCATCACATCATTATCCTAATGATGTGATCTCGTCCATCAAATGACAACACATGTCTATGGTTAGGAAACATAGCCATCTTTGCTAAACGAGCTAGTCAAGTAGAGGCATACTAGGGACACTTTGTTTTGTTTATGTATTCACACATGTACTAAGTTTCCGATTAATACAATTCTAGCATGAATAATAAACATTTATCATGAAATAAGGAAATAAATAATAACTTCATTATTGCCTCTAGGGCATATTTCCTTCACAATAACCTCCTCCTCCTCCCTCGAAAGTATGCAAGGAGGCCCTGGTCTACCAGTGGGTGTTGTAGTTATCCCGTCTTGGGGCATTAGACTTGTTTCTACTTGTCCATTGCATCAGCCCTTCATGCGATGGTGGCGATTTTCATTAATGGTTCCACTTGCTTCTTATCCAACCTCAACGGCACATGTGTTGTTGGATCCAACGATGAGGTCAAGCATATAGGTAGGTCTACGTGCGTTGATTCGACCCTTCATGGTGATGGTTGCAGCTTAGGGCCTCCTCCGGCGTGGGTGATGCCTGCACTGTTGGTTCTAGCAAAGAGATCAGTTGGGCAGATGGTCTTTAAACCGAAAAAGGGTTTGCCCCCCACTTTATATATAAAGCAACCATCACCAAACAATCTGCTACAAACTGACACCACCACAGAACAACACACACACACACACCCAAAGTTGGATATAAAGACCTTTAAACATAAACACCATCCCAAGCAACTCCAAGCAAACATTAGGTGCACAGGAAGAATCACTATGAAGTCGTCGAGGCCCTCACCGTGTGTCGGTACTAAAACCGGCAGACCTCGGGTAGGGGGTCCCGAGCTGTGGATCTCGGATATATGGGTAACAAGAGATGGAGGGGACAGTATTTACCCAGGTTCGTGCCCTCTCGAAGAGGTAATACCCTGCGTCCTGCTTTGATTGTATTAATGATGATGTATCGAGTACAAGATTGATCTACCTCGAGATCATAAGTTGTGTTCTGACCCTAAGGCTAGGTGGTTGTAATTGTGACTGTGGCCTCTACGGACTAAACCCCTCAGCTCATATAGATACTGGGAGGGGGGGGGGGGGGGTACTTAGGGTTACACATGGTCGGTTGTCAATCTAGGGATTCATATGCCAGCGGCTGGTGCAACCCTTGGAATACACGTCAAGTCTTCGGTAGAGTCCAACTTGATCACGCCGAAGTGCGAGGCTTCCGGAGTCCTTCCTTGTAAGAACGGTGGGCCGCAAGCTCCGCCCATGGACCGTGAGCCAACTAGGTTGGTACCCCCTAGTCCAAGACACTGTTAGTAGCCCCTGAACTAGTCTTCGACGCCGAGGACGACAATCTTCCTCAGACATATGGCTTCGGCCTTGGAGTCTTCGGCTTGACAGGCGAGTTCTCACCTTCAGATGATTCTTTCTATGATCCGGAATCCTTCCCTATTGAGAGTTTCCATGGGTCTGTTCTTAAAGGAATATGTCCTCCAGCCATGGATAACCAAGATACTGGACGTCCCAAGACTGAGGTAACTTAGACTCGAAGGCCAACCGTGTAGGTGTGAACAATGCTTATGACCTGACAACTTTTTCGAATCATCACCACCTATAACAAGGCGGGTCAGTTACTGCTACTCGAGTCGCGGCCCAAGGCAGTTTTATCATTGACACGTCTCATCAAGGCAGAGATCGTGCCTCGTATTTTAAGGGGTACCATCAAGATTTCATTTACCCCAGGCGCATAATGGCATCTTTTGTTGGGTCGTGGCGATTTCCACGATGCAACAAGGAGGCATTTTTCGTCCTTTTTGTGTGCTAGCCGCTGGCAAGGGCACCAGCATGAACTATGGTTTTTTTGTAGGCTTGCATGTATGCCGGCCGCTGGCATGGCCGCCGGCATGAATTAGGGCTGCTGGCCTATTTTAGATTACTGTTGCTATGGAAGCGGGGGAAAATGGGCGCACCGGTCGGACTTGGACGAACAAAGAGCCAACAACCGACTTAAACAGATGAAAAACAAATAAGGCGCACGTCTGTTTGCATCGGCGCGTTAGAGTTGCCGTTATGCTCGCCGAAGAAGACTGTGCATAAATGTCCCTTGGTGAACCAAAGCCAAAGGAAGCGCAAGCACGCCAGACGGCCAGAGTATAGCATTTCTCCAGAACAGCGACACATCTGCGCCTAGTCCCACACACTGAAGGAAGCTTATAACGTACGGGTCGGGATCAAGCCATGCATGCATCGATGGGTGCTCAGGACCATCGATCTCCACAAGTCTCAGATGGAAACTGGGGCGCCTCTGTACACGTACACACTCACTAATCGTATGTAGGCAGGGGCAGGCTGGACCATCTCCACTTTGAAGCTAAAGACATGCATGGGCGGACATTCACCCGTGTGTTAATTTAGCTAGGCTTCCAGCATGGTCCTTGCACGGAACGCCTAACTTTCTCGTGCTCAAAAGGTGGTTGATCAAATGCCTCTGTTTCGATTGATACCTATATACGTCTTGGTTCGTATCTTTGTAGATCGAGGATCAATCCAACATGAATGTGAATGAACCAATTAAGGGGCGTCGTTGCTTCCGTAAGATAGATGATGATGATTGGGTTCCTCTCCTTTCTTTCTGTGCCAATTTTTTTTCACGAATACGCAAAGCTTGTGTATCTTTTCATCGATAAAAAAGAATAGAGAAAGTATAAGAGATGGTACAACACACTACACGAATGCAAGAAAGTGCGGGTATGATACCCGAAGCAGAGGGAAGAGAGATGCTTAGCCCAAATAGAGGACACACGCAGCTAAACCCACCTAGCCCAGCCTCCGGCCACAAAAGGCAAGGAGACACGGGGCTCAGGACACCCCACACCGCGTCACGGCTAACACGAGGCACCACATCCAAACGGTCGCAGCTCCAAACTCGACAAGATTAACATACTCCCACCTAGAGTGCCAAGAGATCAGCGTGGGCGACAGGACCCGGCCGAGCCGAAGACGGAAACCGTGGGAGAAGCACCGGTAAGGACCTACATAGCGCTTAGGGTGCCCACCCCATGAGATGCAGTCTCGTTCCAATAACTCAAGATCCAACACCAGGGACGTCAAGCAAATAAGACAACGCCTTCGAGAAGCGAAACGGCGTTATGGCGCCGTTGCTGGCCGATCCGGTGAGCCAGACCCGGAGTTTCCCTGATGCTCGAAGGGGCACAGATAATGGCCATGACAACGCCTTTAAGAAGGGGACGGCGCCCGCGAGTGTCGCCATTGCCAGCATCGGCAAGCCGAGCAGGGATTTTGCCCTGGCCGAGTCTGAGAAATCCCACATCAGCCGGTTTGAGGTCAGGAGACGAGGAAGTCAACATGTTGGCTGGAATTACCACCACATGGAGGAGAGTGGCAGACACGCGTGCTTCGAAGATGACGATTTGACGAGGCAAGGAGGTGGACGAGATTGGGGAGGCGATGGGGGCCGACATAGGATGTTGGCGCCGCAAGTAGACCAGGATCTGGAAGGAACGCAAATCTGGACCACCGGGACGGATCTGTCAGGACGCGATCAAGGCGATGAGGCTAGAAGGGACGCAACCAACAAGGGCACCCGGGATGGAGCCACGTGAGCAGGGTGCCGGCAAGCCGAAGCCACTGGAAAGCGCGGGTCTTGGGCTGTCGGGGCCGGAGCAGCACCGGCGAGGACCAGTGAACCAAGGAAGTTGGAGAGAAACGCAACCTTCGGAGCGCCTGATCCGAGCCGCGCCAGCAGAGGACGATGAAAAACCGGGGGACCTGGAGAGCGCATGTCCGGTTGTCGCAGCCTCGCGCCCACATCATAGGGAACGCCACCAAGGAGCCAGCAGGGGCGCCACCCAGTCGGAGCAGCACCACCACGTCAATTTTTTTTAATAAATTCGGTGTCATTTAGTTAGACAATGTATTTCTTTTGTGCAAATGATGAAAAGGAGAGTAGCCGGTTCAAAATAGAGAGTAGATGATTAGACGGGCCTTACAGACACAATTGCTGGAATTTTATCTATTTTAGGCATAGCTCAATAGCAGTTTCAGAAATTCCTAATAAATCCTAAAGGCGCACGCAGCCTATTCGTGCAAGGCAAGAGGTGAAACTAAAGTTTAGTCCCACATTGCTAGTTTAGAGGGAGTTGGACCTCTTTATAAGGGAGGCTCTTTCTCCACATGTATGAGGATGAGAATAAGAGGGACATCCACGCGCGCTCCTCCGTCGCCTGCCTCGCCGCGGGTTGTTGAAATGAGCCTGTTCGTTTCGTCTCCCTCGTTCCCTTCAGCTCCCGGCGCAGCCTCTCGCCTCCTTCTCTTGCGCCTATAAAAGGGAGATCGCTCCTCTCAGAGAGACACATCAGAATTTCTTCTTCCTCTCGCCACAAGTTCCTGAGCACTGCGCTGCTGCTACGTTCTTCCAGCGCTTCTGCTGCTACATACGTTGTTCTAGTGTTTGCCCTAGATATGTTAGACTCTGTTTCATATATGCAACTTGCTATACTGTCTGCTCTAGATGTGTTTAGTTACAGTTCATATATGAAGATGTTGTTTACCTTCTCTTTGTTAAATCGCATGACTTGTTTTATCACTGCTATACTAGTCGTGCTTTATCTAGTATTTCTGCTAATAAAATTATTCGGTAAATTGCTCATATTTTCAACAATCCAAAAACCTTATTATAGGCAATTTACACCAAGTGGTTTTGCTGCTTCCATGAGACCTCCTATGTTTGAGGGTATCCACTATAAGAGGTGGCGCGCGTGAGAGCAGTCTTATGGTTTCAAACCATGAGTTGCTATGACGCCACTCTTGGTAAACCTGAAGGGGAATTTGATGCCCAACAGGAACAAGCTTTTCAGAAAATGGATACCCTGTTTAAGGCTGCTCTCTTGAGTGTTCTTGATGAGAACATAGTTGATGCTTATGCGTCAATTGATAATGGAAAAAATATGTGGGACGCACTCGAGGCTAAGTTTGGGGTCTCGGATGCTGGCACTGAGCTGTACATCATGGAGCAATTTATGATTACAGGATGACCAAGAGCGCTCCGTGGTTGAGCAAGCTCATGAGATACTGATCATTTGCTAGAGAACTTGAGCACTTCAGTTGTATGCTACCAGACAAGTTTGTTGCCGGAGGTATCATCACTAAGCTTCCTCCTTCGTGGAGGAACTTTGCTACCTTACTGAAGCATAAGAGGCAGGAGTTTTCCATTCTGGATCTCATTGGTACTCTTGATGTCGAAGAAAAGGCTAGAGTAAAGGACATACGTGCTCGAGGTATTGAGGGAGGATCTAGTGCCAATCTGGCACAGAAGAAGAACTTCCAGCCCCACAAGTTCAAGAACAAGGGCAAGTTTGATGGTAAAGCAAGTTTGATGGGAATAACAAGGTTGTGCAACACACGAACTTCAAGAAGAAGAATGACAAGAAGAAAGGTGTTTGTCATGTGTGTGGGGATCCTGATCACTGGGCTCCTAGTTGCCCTAATCGCTATGACAAGCATCATCCTGGGAAAGGCGGCAAGACCGCTAATGTTGTCATTGGAGACACTGACATGAAGGATGCTGGGTATGGTATATTTCACACTATTCTTTCAGTTGTCATTCTCCTGATTGGTTGATCGACACGGGTGCTAATGTGCATGTATGCGGTGATATTTCCATGCTTTTGTCTTATCAGACGTAGGGACTTCAACTGTGCTGATGGGCAACGGTTCAAGTGCTTCTGTTCATGGTGTTGGCATGGTCGATCTGAAGTTTACTTCGGGGAAGATCGTGCGGCTGAAGAACATGCATTATGTCCCCTCCGTCAATAAAAATATTGTTAGCGGATCTCTTCTGTGTAGAGATGGCTACAAACTTGTTTTTGAGTCAAATAAATTTGTAATATCCAAGTATGGAACCTGTGTTGGTAAAGGCTATGAGTCAGGAGGCCTGTTTCGTTTATCCTTATCAGATGTTTGCAATAAAGATGTTAATCATATTTGCAACAATAGTGAATCAAATGTGTGGCATTCACGTCTTTGTCATGTTAACTTTGGTTGCATGTCGCGACTAGCAAAGTTGAACTTAATCCCTAGTTTCACCACGGTCAAGGGATCCAAGTGTCAAGTTTGTGTGCAAGCTAAGCAACCTCGTAAGTCTCATGTGACTGCGGAAACGAGAAATCTTGCACCATTAGAGCTCATTCATTCGGATCTATGTGAAATGAATGGTGTTTTGACAAAAGGTGGAAAGAAATATTTTATGACGTTAATTGATGACTCCACTAGATACTGCCATGTGTATCTTTTGAAATCTAGGGGTGAGGCCTTGAACTATTTCAAGATTTATAAAGCTGAAGCGGAAAACCAACTTGATCGAAAGATCAAGAGGCTTAGGTCCGATCGTGGTGGAGAGTATTTCTCAAATGAATTTGATTCCTTTTGTGCGGAACATGGTATAATCCCTGAGAGGACTCCTCCCTATTCACCTCAGTCAAATGGGGTGGCCGAAAGAAAGAACCGTACTCTAACTGATTTGGTTAAAGCCATGTTAGACACACCGGGTCTCTCCAAGGCATGGTGGGGGGAGGCGATATTGACTGCACGTCATGTCCTAAACCGAGTTCCCACAAAGAACAAAGAGATAACTCCATTCGAGGAATGGGAGAAGAAAAGATTAAAGATATCTTATCTAGGAACATGGGGTTGTTTGGCGAAAGTCAATGTGCCAATTCCAAAGAAGCGGAAGCTTGGACCAAAAAATGTGGATTGTGTTTTCATGGGATATGCTTTTCATAGTATTGGTTATAGATTCTTGGTTGTCAAATCTGAGGTACCTAACATGCATGTCAGGTACGATCATGGAGTCGAATGATGCGACTTTCTTTGAATATATCTTTCCCATGAAGGATATGGCTACCTCATCTAATCAGGAGATGCCTAGTTCATCGAATCAGGAACTAGTTACAATTATTGAACCTGTCATTTCGATGGAACACTTTGAAAATCCTATGGAGAAGAACAATGAAGTTCCGATGCGTCTCCAACGTATCTATAATTTATGAAGTATTCATGCTATTATATTATCTGTTTTGGATGTTTATGGGCTTTATTATGCACTTTAATATTATTTTTGGGACTAACCTATTAACCCAGAGCCGAGTGCCAGTTTCTGTTTTTCCCTTGTTTCAGTGTTTCGCAGAAAAGGAATATCAAACATAGTCCAAACGGAATGAAACCTTCGGGAGCGTGATTTTTGGAACGAACGTGATCTAGGAGACTTGGAGTTTTAGTCAAGGAAGCTTCGAGGTGGCCACGAGGCAGGGAGGCGCGCCTGCCCCCCTGGGCGCGCCCCCACCCTCGTGGGCCCCTCGTGGCTCCCCTGACCGACTTCTTTCGCATATATATATCCATATACCCTAAAAACTTCGGGGAACAGAATAGATCGGGAGTTCCGCCGCCGCAAGCCTCTGTAGCCACCAAAAACCAATCGGGCCCTGTTAGGCACCGCCGGAGGGGGATCCTCACCGGTGGCCATCTTCATCATCCTGGCACTCTCCATGACGAGGAGGGAGTAGTTCACCCTCGGGGCTGAGGGTATGTACCAGTAGCTATGTGTTTGATCTCTCTCTCTCGTGTTCTTGAGGAGGTACGATCTTGATGTATCGCGAGCTTTGCTATTATAGTTGGATCTTATGATGTTTCTCCCCCTCTACTCTCTTGTAATGGATTGAGTTTTCCCTATAAAGTTATCTTATCGGATTGAGTCTTTAAGGATTTGAGAACACTTGATGTATGTCTTGCATGTGCTTATCTGTGGTGACAATGGGATATTCACGTGATCAACTTGATGTATGTTTTGGTGATCAACTTGCGGGTTCAGTGACCTTGTGAACTTATGCATAGGGGTTGGCACACGTTTTCGTCTTGACTCTCTGGTAGAAACTTTGGGGCACTCTTTGAAGTACTTTGTGTTGGTTTGAATAGATGAATCTGAGATTGTGTGATGCATATCGTATAATCATACCCATGGATACTTGTGACGACATTGGAGTATCTAGGTGACATTAGGGTTTTGGTTGATTTGTATGTTAAGGTGTTATTCTAGTACGAACTCTATGATAGATTGAACGGAACGGACACTTGAATAGATCGATCAGAAAGGATAACTTTGAGGTGGTTTCATACCCTACCATAATCTCTTCGTTTGTTCTCCGCTATTAGTGACTTTGGAGTGACTCTTTGTTGCATGTTGAGGGATAGTTATATGAGCCAAGTATGTTATTACTGTTGAGAGAACTTGCACTAGTGAAAGTATGAACCCTAGGCCTTGTTTCCTAGCCTTGCAATACCGTTTACACTCACTTTTACCGCTTGTTACCTTGCTGTTTTTATATTTTCATATTACAAAAACCTTTATCTACCATCCATATTGCACTTGTATCACCATCTCTTCGCCGAACTAGTGCACCTATACAATTTACCATTGTATTGGGTGTGTTGGGGACACAAGAGACTCTTTTTTTTGGTTGCAGGGTTGCTTGAGAGGGACCATCTTCATCCTACGCCTCCCACGGATTGATAAACCTTAGGTCATGCACTTGAGGGAAATTTGCTACTGTCCTACAAACCTCTGCACTTGGAGGCCCAACAACGTCTACAAGAAGAAGGTTGTGTAGTAGACATCAAGATCTTTTCTGGCGCCGTTGCTGGGGAGGTGAGTGCTTGAAGGTATATCTTTAGATCTTGCAATCAGATCTTTTTGTTTCTTATTTTATCACTAGTTTAGTCTATAAAAGAAAACTACAAAAAAATGGAATTGAGTTTGTCTCATACGCTTCATCTTTTTAATATCTTTCGTGAAAATGATGGGAAGGAAAATTGTGCTCAATTTTTAGAAGAAGAATGCATTAGAATGTTTGGCACTAAATCTTTTTATGATGAGCATGATTGCAATGTTGTTTGTACGAACTCCTTGAATATCCATAGTACTAATGATGATTACACTAGTCATGATGAAAATATCTCTTATAAGCATGTCAATTTTTGTGGAGTGCATAGAGTTTGCAAGTACATACCAAATAGAGAAGGTAGACTTTGCAAGAGGCATAAGTATTTAGAAACTAAATGGTTGCAAGAAAGGCTAAATGTGAGTTCTGAATATTTAAAATATCTTTACCGTACTTGTGAACTTTGCAATGAACTTGGTCATTTAAATCTCTGATGCAAATTGTTTCATGATCGAATCGTGTCCAAAAATTGTGATGATTTGATTTCCCTTGCACATCATAATGAACTTAGTTTGCTTTTGGGTTATGAAGAAATGAAACGTGCAACTGAGGGTATTCCAAAATTTAACCTTGAGAAATTCCTCGATATTGATCTAGAAGAAATTTATATGTATTGTGCGGTGAATTGCATTGAAAATCCTTATATTGCCAATTACATAAAGAAAAGAAAACAAATAGAAGATGAAGAGAATACTAATGAAAGGGAAGAGACTTCCCAATATCCTCCTATTATTTCTTATGATGAATCAGGTAACGAGGAGGAGCCTTCTATTCAACCAATATCATTAATAAGGAGCTCCAAAAGGAGGATTCAACCCACACATGATGTGAAGAAGAAAAAGAAAAGACGGAGAAGCAAAGGTAAGAAGGTATCCCTCCCAAATGATGTTGCTCCTACTACTCATTGCGATGATGATAAATGCTATACTATTGGTGCTATCCATACTATTAATGATGAGAATGATTATGCTTATGATATGAAAAGGGCCAAGCTTGGGGAAGCTATGTTTGATGAGGATGACATATTTGAGAATATATTTGCTGAAATTAATGTTTGTCCCAAGCTTGGGGATGCTATGTTTAATGAAGATGATATTTTTAGCCTCCCAAGTTTTGATATGCAAATTTGTTATGATGATAGCATGCCTCTTACTTATGATGATTATATTGATGAAAGTGGGTCTGGAAGAGTGTCAACTTTAGGAAGTAATGATCCCACTATTCTGGAGGATGTTGAATTTTATTGTGACAATTATGAAAGTGGATTTGGAGAGGTCATGACTTTATTTAGTAATGATTCCACTATCTTGAAAGAGGTTTCAATTGATTATGATGAGAACAAAGTTGCTACTTATGATGATTATTGTGACGAAACTTATGCTATAAAAAGTAGTGATGATTATATTTATAAAACTGGTCATGATTATGATTACCCTTTTTCTGAACATTACTCTTTTAATATGAAAACAATTTATAGTATTCAAGTTTCTTATGATACCCCCACTATTCCGAATGAGAAGAATTTTGCTTGTGTGGAGAGTAGTAAATTTTCTATGCTTGTAGATCATGAAAAGAATGCTTTAGGTGCTGGTTATATTGTTGAGTTCATTCGTGATGCTACTGAAAATTATTATGAGGGAGGAATATACGCTTGTAGGAATTGCAATAATACCAAGTTTCCTCTCTATGTGCTTAAAGTTTTGAAGTTATGCTTGTTTTGCCTTCCTATGCTAGTTGATTATTGTTCCCATAAGTTGCTTGCTCACAAAATCCCTATGCATAGGAAGTGGGTTAGACTTAAATGTGCTAGTCATATTCTTCATGAGGCTCTCTTTATGTTTCAATTCTTATCTTTTATGTGAGCATCATTGAAATCATCATGCCTAGCTAGGGGCGTTAAACGTTAGCGCTTGTTGGGAGGCAACCCAATTTTATTTTTAGTTTCTTGCTTTTTGGTTCTGTTTAGTAATAAATAATCCATCTAGCTTCTGTTTAGATGTGGTTTTATGTTTTAATTAGTGTTTGTGCCAAGTTAAACCTATAGGATCTTCTTGGATGATAGTTATTTGATCTTGCTGAAAATTCCAGAAACTTTCTGTTCACGAAAACAATTGTTAAAAATCACCAGAACATGATAAAATACTGATTCCAATTGCAGTAGATCAATAAAAAATTATATAGGTCGTCCTATGTTGTTAGATTTTTCTGAGTTCCAGAAGTTTGCATTAGTTATAGATTACTACAGACTGTTCCGTTTTTGACAGATTCTGTTTTTCGTGTGTTGTTTGCTCATTTTGATGAATCTATGGCTAGTAAAATAGTTTATAAACCATAGAGAAGTTGGAATACAGTAGATTTAACACCAATACAAATAAAGAATGAGTTAATTACATTACCTTGAAGCGGTGTTTTGTTTCCTTTCGTTAGCGGTGCTCATGAGATTTTCTGTTGAGTTTTGTGTTGTGAAGTTTTCAAGTTTTGGGTAAAGATTCGATGAACTATGGAATAAGGACTGGCAAGAGCCTAAGCTTGGGGATGCCCAAGGCACCCCAAGGTAATATTCAAGGACAACCAAGAGCCTAAGCTTGGGGATGCCCCGGATGGCATCCCCTTTTTCGTCTTCGTTCATCGGTAACTTTACTTGGAGCTATATTTTTATTCACCACATAATATGTGTTTTGCTTGGAGCGTCATTTTATTTTCTTTTGTTTTGCTTGCTGTTTGAATAAAGTATCAATATCTGAAATTCTTAAATAAGAGTGAGTCTTCACATAGCTATATAATTATTTAACTACTCATTGTTCTTCACTTATATCTTTTTGGAGTAGTTTGTCATTTACTCGTGTGCTTCACTTATATCCTATGAGTAAATAGTTGAATGATTTGAATATCATAAATCTGAAATTATATATGTTTAATATGCTTATCCCATGGGGAGTAATGACTTTACATATAAGAAGTAGAGGTGGCAAATTTATTGAAGGTTAGCAAACATTGTATTGGTCACTTGAACAATTCATGAAAGAATATTGAAGGAAGAGAGATTTCACATATAAATACACTATATTGGACATATTTTGTAATTGTGAGCACTCATTAAAATATGACATGCTAAAAGGTTGATGTTGGACAAGGAAGACAACGTAATGGGTTATGTTTTCTTATATCTGAAATAAAGTATATTGTCATGGATCGCCCAACACGTTGAGCTTGCCTTTCCCCCTTATGCTAGCCAAATTCTTTGCACCAAGTAGAGATACTACTTGTGCTTCCAAACATCCCTTAAACCAGTATTGCCATGAGAGTCCACCATACATACCTATGGATTGAGTAAGATCCTTCAAGTAAGTTGTCATTGGTGCATGCAATAAAAATTGCTCTCTAAATATGTATGATCTTTTAGTGTGGAGAAAATAAGCTTTATACGATCTTGTGATATGGAAGCAATAAAAGCGACGGACTGCATAATAAAGGTCCTTATCACAGGTGGCAATATAAAGTGACATTCCCTCGCATTAAGATTTTGTGCATCCAACTATAAAAGCGCATGGCAACCTCTGCTTCCCTCTGTGAAGGGCCTATCTTTTATTCTTGTCTTTTACCTTATGCAAGAGTCATGGTGATCTTCACCTTTCCTTTTTACATTTTATCCTTTGGCAAGCACATTGTGTTGGAAAGATTCTGATATATATATATCCAATTGGATGTAAGGCATCATGAGTTATTATTGTTGACATTACCCTTGAGGTAAAAGGTTGCGAGGCGAATCTATAAGCCCCTATCTTTCTCTGTGTCTGATTAAAACTTTGAACTCATAAATGTCGCGTGAGTGTTAGCAATTATGAAAGACTAAATGATAGTTGAGTATGTGGAGTTTGCTAAATCAAAGCTCTGACATAGACTCTTCCTGAAAATAAGATGAATCGTAATTGTTTGATGACTGATAACACAGTTTGTTAGTTTTCAAGAAAATTTATGATATATACTTTAACATGTGAATAGCTTGTTACTTGATCATGAGAAGCTTTATGAGATGAGCTACTGTTATGATATATAAGGATGCTAGAAAAGGTGATTAAAATTATCATTGATCAAACTTGTGCACCTGCTAGCATTCACACTTTATAAATTATTTCGTTTATCATTTACCTACTCGAGGACGAGCAGGAATTAAGCTTGGGGATGCTGATACGTCTCCAACGTATCTATAATTTATGAAGTATTCATGCTATTATATTATCTGTTTTGGATGTTTATGGGCTTTATTATGCACTTTTATATTATTTTTGGGACTAACCTATTAACCCAGAGCACAGTGCCAGCTTCTATTTTTCCCCTTGTTTCAGTGTTTCGCAGAAAAGGAATATCAAACAGAGTCCAAACGGAATGAAACCTTCGGGAGCGTGATTTTTGGAACGAACGTGATCCAGGAGACTTGGAGTTGAAGTCAAGGAAGCTTGAGGTGGCCACGAGGCAGGAGGCGCGCCCCACCCTCGTGGGCCCCTCGTGGCTCCCCTGACTGACTTCTTTCGCCTATATATATCCATATACCCTAAAAACTTCGGGGAACAGAATAGATCATGAGTTCCGCCGCCGCAAGCCTCTGTAGCCACCAAAAACCAATCGGGGCTCTGTTCCGGCACCCTGCCGGAGGGGGGATTCCTCACCGGTGGCCATCTTCATCATCCTGGCACTCTCCATGACGAGGAGGGAGTAGTTCACCCTCGGGGCTGAGGGTATGTACCAGTAGCTATGTGTTTGATCTCTCTCTCTCGTGTTCTTGAGGAGGTACGATCTTGATGTATCGCGAGCTTTGCTATTATAGTTGGATCTTATGATGTTTCTCCCCCTCTACTCTCTTGTAATGGATTGAGTTTTCCCTTTGAAGTTATCTTATCGGATTGAGTCTTTAATGATTTGAGAACACTTGATGTATGTATTGCATGTGCTTATCTGTGGTGACAATGGGATATTCACGTGATCTATTTGATGTATGTTTTGGTGATCAACTTGCGGGTTCAGTGACCTTGTGAACTTATGCATAGGGGTTGGCACACGTTTTCGTCTTGACTCTCCGGTAGAAACTTTGGGGCACTCTTTGAAGTACTTTGTGTTGGTTTGAATAGATGAATCTGAGATTGTGTGATGCATATCGTATAATCATAACCATGGATACTTGTGGTGACATTGGAGTATCTAGGTGACATTAGGGTTTTGGTTGATTTGTATCTTAAGGTGTTATTCTAGTACGAACTCTATGATAGATTGAACGGAAAGATTAGCTTCGTGTTATTTTACTACGGGCTCTTGAATAGATCGATCAGAAAGGATAATTTTGAGGTGGTTACATACCCTACCATAATGTCTTCGTTTGTTCTCTACTATTAGTGACTTTGGAGTGACTCTTTGTTGCATGTTGAGGGATAGTTATATGATCCAATTATGCTATTATTGTTGAGAGAACTTGCACTAGTGAATGTATGAACCCTAGGCCTTGTTTCCTAGCATTGCAATACCGTTTACGCTCACTTTTACCGCTTGTTACCTTGCTGTTTTTATATTTTCAGATTACAAAAACCTATATCTACCATCCATATTGCACTTGTATCACCATCTCTTCGCCGAACTAGTGCACCTATACAATTTACCATTGTATTGGGTGTGTTGGGGACACAAGAGACTCTTTGTTATTTGGTTGCAGGATTGCTTGAGAGAGACCATCTTCATCCTACGCCTCCCACGGATTGATAAACCTTAGGTCATTCACTTGAGGGAAATTTGCTACTGTCCTACAAACCTCTGCACTTGGAGGCCCAACAACGTCTACAATAAGAAGGTTGTGTAATAGACATCAAGTTCCTACTAGGAGCAAAAGACAGAGGACCGCAAAGTCCTTTGGTGATGATTTTCTTGTATATCTCGTAGATGACACTCCCAGTTCTATTTCAGAGGCCTATGCAACTGAAGATGCTGACTACTGGAAGGAAGTGGTCCATAGTGAGATGGATTCCATCTTAGCAAATGAAACTTGGGAGATCACTGATCGTCCTTATGGGTGCAAATGGGTATTCAAGAAGAAACTTAGGCCTGATGGTACTATTGAGAAATACAAGGCACGTCTTGTGGCCAAGGGTTATACCCAAAAGGAAGGTGAAGACTTCTTTGATACTTACTCACTTGTGTCTCGACTGACCACTATTTGAGTACTACTTTCTCTAGCGGCCTCACATGGTCTTCTCGTTCATCAAATGGATGTGAAGACTCCTTTCTTAAATGGAGAGTTGGATGAGGAAATTTACATGGAACAACTAGATGGGTTTCTAGTAGATGGTCAGGAAGGAAAAGTGTGCAAGTTGCTAAAGTCTTTGTATGGACTTAAGCAAGCACCCAAGCAGTGGCATGAGAAGTTTGAAAGAACCTTAACAACTGCAGGCTTTGTTGTAAATAAAGCTGGTAAATGTGTGTACTATCGCCATGGTGGGGGCGAGGGAGTTATCCTTTGCTTGTATGTTGATGACATTCTGATTTTCGGAACAAATCTAAATGTTATTAAGGAGGTCAAGGATTTCCTATCTCGTTGTTTTGAGATGAAGGATTTAGGAGTGGTTGATGTCATTTTGAACATCAAGTTGTTGAGAGACGATGATGGTGGGATTACATTGCTTCAATCTCACTATGTGGAAAAGATATTGAGTCGCTTTGGCTATAGTGACTGCAAGCCCTCTCCAAGACCATATGATGCGAGTGTGTTACTTCGAAAGAATCGAAGAATTGCTACAGATCAATTGAAATATTCTTAGATTATTGGCTCGCTTATGTACTTAGCTAGTGCTACAAGACCTGACATCTCTTTTGCTGTTAGCAAACTGAGTCGGTTTGTCTCAAAACCAGGAGATGTGCATTGAAAAGCTCTAGAGAGAGTTTTGTGTTATTTGAAAGGCACTGCGAATTATGGAATTCACTACACCGGGCACCCAAAGGTGCTTGAAGGGTATAGTGACTCAAACTGGATCTCAGATGCTGATGAGATAAAGGCCACGAGCGGATATGTATTCACTCATGGAGGTGGCGCTGTTTCTTGGAAGTCTTGCAACCAGACCATCTTAACGAGGTCAACAATGGAAGCAGAACTCACAGCACTAGATACAGCTACGGTTCGAAGCAGATTGGCTTCGTCATCTCTTGAATGACTTGCCAGTTGTTGAGAAACATGTACCGGGTATCCTTATGAACTGCGACAATCAAACTGTAATCACGAAAGTGAGCAGCTTAAAGGATAACGTGAAGTCATCACAACACATTCAGAGAAGGTTAAAGCCTGTCAGGAAAATGAGAAACTCCGGAGTTATTGCATTGGATTATATCCAAACGTGTAAAAATCTAGCAGATCCTTTCACTAAGGATCTATCACGTAATGTGATAGATAATGCATCGAGGGAGATGGGTATGAGACCCACAATATGAGTTGTTCACAGTGGTAACCTAGTCTATGTGATCGGAGATCCCGTGAATTAGATGTGCAAGACAAGTTGTTGGTCAACTGAGAGGAGAGTATCCTTACTAAACAATACCACTCCATGAAGATGCAATACTCTCCTAATCTGCATGGCAGGTTGATGTATATCTTAATGTGTTCTAAGTGGCTCATTGAAGCAGAGATGTCGTCCTGCAGAACATCTTTTGAAGAACGCACCTATATGAGTATGATTATTAAACGTCGCAATCTATGAGAGTAGGGTTCTCTCTAGTAAACTCATGAAAGGTCTCAGAGTATGATGCATAAGATCCACCCGCGGGGAAGAGCCACGGTAGCCACGTATCGGTCAAGGCTTTATGTGAAACTAGATTCACAGAAAACTTGCAGTTCAAGGCCAGTCCACTGTTCAAGTTGCTTACTAGTGTAGCATAGAGTTCTAGGTGGAAGTTCAACTAAACAGTCTCCACTGCATTACCGGTATATAAAACAGTGTATTGGAACCAAAGGAAAATTTTGTGTGCCTCTGGGATCTGGTGGGGGATTGCTGGAATTTTATCTATTTTGGGCCTAGCCCAATAGCAGTTTCAGAAATTCCTAATAAATCCTAGAGGCCCACGCAGCCCATTCGTGCAAGGCAAGAGGTGGAACTAAAGTTTAGTCCCACATTGCTAGTTTAGAGGGAGTTGGACCTCTTTATAAGGGATGCTCTTTCTCCACATGTATGAGGATGAGAACAAGAGGGACATCCACGCGCGCTCCTCCTCCGCGCCTACCTCGCCATGCCTCGCCTCGTCATGACGCGCTGCAGGTTGCAGGAACGAGCCGATGTCTAAATTTTTGCCACGCACGATGGGTATATGAAAGGTCACGCGGAAGCTGAAACGTTTTGCTGTAGTGGAGATTGAATACAAACGACGCATCTCTTCGCCTGCTGCCTGTTTGTTTCGTCTCTCTCGTTCCCTTCAGCTCCCGGCGCAGCCTCTCGCCTCCTTCTCTTGCGCCTATAAAAGGGAGGTCACTCCTCTCAGAGAGATACACCAGAACTTCTTCTTCGTCTTGCCACAAGTTCCTGAGCACTGCGCTGCTGCTACGTTCTTCCCCATCCCGACTTGCGGTGTGCACCGCAGGTCGGGACAGTAGGCCTCCGAAACTGCTCCTCTTTGAGTCGTGTACGGGAGAACGGTGATAAGGTTTTGGGGGAGCGCTTAGCGACTATTGACTTCTTCGTCACGGATGCCCCGGACTCCGACAACTACTTCCCTGACGACGACTTCTTCCCTGACGTCGACAACCTCCTCAACGACATGGCTGGCGAGGACACCGACCCCAAGTCCAGCGCTTCTGCTGCTGCTGTCCCGTACGCGTTCTTCCTCTTTCTATTAGTTCATATATGCAATTTGCTATACTGCCTGCTCTAGATGTGTTTAGTTACAGTTCATATATGAAGATGATATTTACCTTCTCTTTGTCAAATCGCATGACTTGTTTTATCACTGCTATACTAGTCGTGCTTTATGTAGTATTTCTGTTAATAAAATTATTCGGTAAATTTCTCAGATTTCCAACAAGTATCTTCTTGGTGCGAGTTTGGTGTGAACATTGTGGCTTGGCTTGGTTCTCTCGATGTCAATCCCAGGGACTGAGGTTTGATGGGTGGCATTAATGATTGGTTACTCGGGATCTCATAAACCAGGGGCCACTCGAGGAAGGACATGTCCTCCATGTTGATTTTGATCTCTTGGGAGCTTTGGAAGGAGTGTAATGCGAGGGTCTTTCAAAACACCGTCACTCCTCCAACGGTCATGGGTTGCAACATCAAGGAAGAAATTCGTTTGTGGGTGCTCGCGGGTGCTAATCACATGGGTTCTGTAATGCCACGAGAGTGATTACCTTTTTTCTTGCCCTCTGTCGGGATTTGTTACAAACCTTTAATGAAATGACAAGTCATTTGCCTTGTTTAAAATTAAAAAAGACACGGTAGCATTGCAGTACATCGATTTTTGGAAATGGAGGCATGCCCCCGGCCTCTGCATCATGATGATGCATGCAACCATCTTATTAAAAATCCACAAAGTATCGTCATAAAAGTCTTACAGCTCGCAAACGGTGCAGAACAAAGTAAAAAAGGAAAATTACATGCTGACAAAGGCAACTGATACGGTAATGAGAAGGATAAGCTCCCTAGACTCCTATCCTGTTATGCGAGCGCCATCCGAACCGGTTGAATATAACCCGAGCTGCCATCTCCCATTGGTTGCACCCAGTAACCAAAGGCTCCCTGGAGTCCATAGGAGTGAGTAAGGACCACATACGGATCCAAGCTGTAGCTCTGAAGATGACCTGCAAGAAAGTTAAGTGTGTTGTCTGTTAAAAATCATATCATTCCTATAGTTCCATATAGCCCATAATAGCGCACATATTCCAATCCGAATACGAGCTGCAGTAATCTGTTCAACCCCAGCTAACCACATCCCAAATAATGACGCAATATCGACTGGAGGATTAATGTTGAAAGCTATATGAATCGTTCTCCAAAGTAGCTTGGCAAGTGGGCATTCAAGAAATAAGTGTTGTATTGTTTCATCATGATCACAAAAACAGCACCGCGAACTTCCTACCCATCGTCTTTTAATTAAGTTGTCCTTTGTGAGTATCACTTGCTTGTGGACAAACCACATAAGATTTTAATACGCAAAGGAACCTTAACCTTCTAGATGTGCAACGACCTTGAGAGTGGGCCAGAATTAATCAAATCCATATAGAATGATTTCACCGTATAAATCCCATTCTTAGTTAACTTCCATTGTGTCGAATCCGGCTAGTCGGAGAGTTGAACTTCTATCAGTCTCTGAACCAAGTGCATCCAGGTAGTCCATCTCTCACCAACTAACACACGTCTGAACTGGATGTTCAAGGGAATAGTTTGAAGGAATGTTCCTATGTAATCCTCCTTACGTTGCACAATATTATAGAGGGTAGGATATTGGACGGCTAGGGGCGTCTCTCCTAACCACGTATCCTCCCAAAATCTTGCTGACATCCCATTGCCACCCAAGAATTTGACCCTACGAAAGACAAGTCCTTCGTTCTCATAAGTCCCTTCCAGAATGGCGAGTCAGTCGGTCTCATGGTAACCTGGGCTAGTGTTTTCGAGTGTAAATACTTATTGTGCAGGATTTGTGACCACATACCCTCCGGCTCTGTCTAACCTGTATAGCCATTTGCTCATAAGACATTTATTCTTAAGTTCTAAGTTCTCAATACCGAGACCCCCTTAGTCTTTAGGTCGGCAAAGGATATCCCATCACGCGAGACGGTATTTCCTCTTGGCCTCATCAGACTGCCAGAAGAAACGAGATCTAAAGAAATCAAGTCGCTTCTGAACCCCTTTCAGAATTTCGAAGAACGAAAGTAGAAACATCGGTATACTAGTCAGTACTGAGTTAATCAGGACTAGCCGACCTCCATATGACATAAGCTTGCCCTTCCAGCAGCTAAGTTTTTTTTTCAATTCGTTCTTCAATACACTTCCATTCTTTATTGGATAGCTTACGGTGATGGATCGGTATACCCAAGTAACTGAATGGTAAAGCACCTAATTCACATCCGAACAATTGTCTGTAAGTGTGTTCCTCGTCTTTGGCCTTCCCAAAGTAGAACAACTCGCTCTTATGAAAATTAATTTTTAAGCCAGACAATTGTTCGAAGAGACATAAGATAAGTTTCATATTACGTGCCTTAGCCATGTCATGTTCCATGAATAGGATAGTGTCATCAGCATACTGTAGAATGGATACCCCTCCATTGACTAGATGAGGAACTAAACCCTCTACATGGCCATGCTGCTTGGCCCTGCCAATAATGACGGCCAACATATCTGCCACAATATTGAACAGAAGAGGAGACATGGAATCCCCTTGTCTCAACCCCTTATGTATCTGAAAATAGTGCCCGATACCATCATTCACCTTAATTCCGACACTACCCTTCTGGACTTGGGTATCCACTTGGTTCCTCCAGGCTTCACTAAAACCTTTCATGCGCATTGCCTGCTAAAGAAAAGGCCACTTTACTTTATCATATGCCTTCTCAAAATCCACTTTGAAGATAACCCCATCCAGTTTTTTCGAGTGGATCTCATGAAGTATTTCATGCAGAACGACCACCCCTTCCAGCATGTGTCGCCCCGGCATGAATGCTGTCTGGCTTGGTTGGATCACTGAATGAGCAATTTGTGTCAATCTATTGGTTCCAACCATTGTGAAAATTTTGAAACTCACATTCAGCAGACATAAGGGCCGGAATTGTTCGATCCGAACTGCCTCATCTTTCTTAGGTAGCAGCGTTATCGTACCGAAGTTAAGATGAAACAAATCTAAATGACCGTTGAAAAAGTCGTGAAACATAGGCATAAGATCATCTTTAATAATATGCCAACATTTCTTATAGAATTCAGCTGGAAACCCATCTGGTCCCGGTGCTTTATTCGGCTTCATTTGTGATATTGCCTGAAGAACCTCTTTTTTCAGTAAATGGTGCAGAGAGAATATCATTCTCCGCTGCCTGTAATTGAGGTATATCCTCAATCACATATTCATCAAGTGTCATCGAACTTGTATTCGGGGGTCCAAAAAGTTTCTTATAATAGTTAGAGATATACGCTTTCAGATTTTCATGTCCCACTATTGTCCCCTCGTCCTGTTCAAGCTTTATGATTTTCTTCTTCCTATGTTTACCATTTGCAACCATATGGAAGAATTGTTTATTGTCGTCCCCTTGGACAACCTTAAGCGTTTTAGCACGCAATGCCCACTTAAGCTCCTCCTCTCTCAAGAGAGCCCGTAGACCCTGCTCAGCCTCGTACTTGGTTCTTTGCTCATTAACGGAAAGAAGAGTGTCTTCAGCCTTTAAGTCTAGTGCCTCAATAAATTGAGTAAGACGCTCTTTTTCTTGTTTGTAAATCCCACTCTCATTTCTGGCCCAACCTCTCAAAAACTATCGGTGATGTCTAATTTTATTTTGCCATCTCTCAACATGAGTCCTTCCACTAACTCGGCTTAGCCCATTCGCGTGCAATGATCTCCAAAAATCCTTCTCTATCGAACCAGCTTTGTTCGAAGGAGAAGGTATTTTTATTTGCCACATGGGTAGCCTCACCCGAGTCTAATAGAAGTGGTGTGTGATCCGAGATCGCTCCCTGCATCGCATGGACCGGCACCAATGGATACTTTTGTTCCCACTCCACACTAGCAAGTACCCTATCCAGCTTTTCATAAGTCGGAGTGGGTAACGAGTTGGCCCATGTAAATTGTCTACCGGTGAGTTCTATTTCTCAAATTAAGACTCTCGATAATCATGTTAAACATCATAGACCAACGTCCATAAAAATTGTCATTGTTCTTTTCATCTCTCCCCCTGATTATATTAAAATCCCCCTCGACTAGTATTGGCAGATTTTCATCTCCACAAATCCGCACCAAATCGGCCAAAAAGTCTAGTTTGAATTAAGGTTGTGCTGCCCCATATACAGTTACAAGAGACCACCGGAACCCATCCAGTTTTGATCTCACCCTGAGTTTAACCGAAAAGTCTCCCTGAACCACATTAAGCACCTCTAGCGTCTCACACCGCAGTCCTAGTAAAATCCCGCCGGATCTTCCTCTAGGAGGTCAGATGTGCTAGTCAAAATCGATACCACTGGAGAGAGTTTGAAGAAACTGTGATGTGAAATTATCTCGTCCAGTTTCCAAAAGTGCAATAAAGTCTAAGTGTTGTTCTATCGTTGTCTCCGCTAAGAACCTTCGTTTAGCCAAGTCAGCTATACCTCTGCTATTCCAAAAGAGTCCTTTCATAAGTCATCATGGAATTTTTTTCTTAAGCTTAACTCTAGCACTTCTGCGTACTACCGCAGTAGGATAAATTTTCCACTTCCAGGGTCGTTTGGGCTTCTCCCCAACACCCTGCGGGAAAGTAGGATTGGCGACGACAGAAACTGCGCCCTCCATCAGGAGAGGTTCTACTGTATATGTAGTCTCCGATCCCTCCTCATCCTCGGCCTTTGCACTAGGCAAAGGATTGTTACATATATTTGCGAGATCAACCACTCCTAAATTGTTCATTTCATTGTCATTCATGGGTTTGATAGATGCAAGATTACGAATAATTTCGGAAGCCCTGTCCGCTTCCAAGTCTAAAAGATTGTTGACGGATTTGACGACCTCAGTTTCATTTGATCCCAAAGAAATTCCTAAGTCGTTTGACTTATCCACTATTTCATTCTCTGTGAAGTGCAAAATTGAACAAATTTTATCAAAAGACGCACCTGTAGTAGCCTCGACATGATGAAGCATAGTTGCTCTCTTGGCACGCGCTAGCTGCAGGTCGTCCGCATCTGGCTGCCCCTGGATCCGGTTGCTGACACGCCTGCCAGCCATCACCGAATCCGCAATCCCGCCGAAAGCGATAAGCTCCTCCGCCGTCCTCTCCCAAGGGGTATGCTCCCGACTCCCACACCCTTCCCCTAGCATCGGTGAAGGAGGGTAAGGCGTGGTCAAGCGGAAATCGGCTGCAGTGGTCAAGGGGGAAGGAGACCGTGGAGCCACCTGCTCACTAGTCCCGCTCCCTCCCTCGCCAACAGAGCAGTGCGTCCCCTGTCCGTTCTGCACGGCGCGGTCCTGCGGAGGCGTTAAGGCACGGGGCTCCTGCCCGCACATCACTCCCAGCTCGCCCGGGATAACTGGGATAGAAAGAGCACCACGGACCTCCTGTCCAGGAGCCCCTCCCAAAGAGGTCGAGCCGGACACGTGTAGGTAGGCGCTATGGGCCTCTTGCCCATGCCCCCCCCCACTCGCGGCCAACCCGGAAGTGTCCACCTTCCCACCGGGTGTGGAGCCCATCCTGACTGGGCTGCTGTCAGTGTGTCGTAGACCCTGTGGTGCCTGCTGTGGGGTATCGAAAACCTCGAGTGCCGTTGTCGCCTCGCAGGCCGGAACCAACACCGGTGGTAGCTCAAGTTTCGCCGTGTCGAAGTAATGGGCCGCGGGTAGGCTAACCCGAAGCCCATAGCCTTTCAAGACATCAGGGCTGATTGCGCCCCTCAAGACGCCAAGATGAAGGGCCGTCTTCTGGAAGCCGGCTGGAGGAACAGCCGGCTGCCCATAAACGGCCAAGTCCTAGAGGCGAGGTCAAGACAAGCCGGCTCCTAACTGGCGGCTTCTAGGGAAGTCGGCCCCGAGGAGTCGGCCCGCGTCAACGGCAAAGCCCATGCCCTCATTGGCGGGGACGGGATGGGGAATGGCTACAGTGTAGCCCATCCCCTCCCCTTTCCAGGGGCTGGCGTGGCCATAGTGCGCAGTACCGGAGGAGATCTCCGCCCGGCGCGGCACTGTTGCCATGCCATCCTCGACATCATCACGGCGGCGGAGTCCTGCTCCCACGACAACCTGTTTATGCGGCCCAGGGCGATGGGCCCCACCGGTCGGCGAGAGCCCGAAGGCGGCAAGAGCCTTACGGTCGGGCCCGAGGGAGGTCGGCCCCTAGGAGTCGGCCGCCCTTCCTCGGGCCCCACGCGCCCGTGTCGAGGCGAGGCAGGGAGTGGCTACAGTAATCGCCCGCCAGGCGGCAGAGCTGCAGCCATGACCTCTGACCAAGCCCGCGTCATCAGAGACACGACAACAGTGGTCAGCTGCCGACAAGACCCGGAAGCGGCGGGTACAGCCTGTCGGCCCCGTACCCAACCAGTCGGCGGGGCCCACCGGGCGACGGAGAAGCCGGCGACCGAAGAGACTGACGGCCGGGCCCTACGCCTGGCCGGATTGCCATTGTACCCCTAGGGTGTAGGCCTATATAAACCCCCCAGGGCACCCATGCAAAGGGGTTCCGAACCTGTTAGAACTAGACTCATACATAGAGAGAGGAGATAGAGCTAGCCTTGCTCTCTTCCACCTCTAGCATACAGCTCAAGGAGCGCCATTGTATCACTAGTGCCTTAGTGATCATGCGGAGACCCCGTAGAGCAGGACTAGGGGTGTTATCTCCATGGAGAGCCCCAAACCTGGGTACAGTTCGCCGGCGTACGTGTCTACGCCTCATCCCGCTTCCACGCACCGGCGACGTTCTACTCGCTCCCACCATGATAAGCCATCCTTTGGCATATGTCGCACCCAACCCCCGACATTTGGCACCCACCGTTGGGCGAGGTGCACTTTCGTCCGGAGACCTGCTCTGGATGGGAACCCTTTTCCTCCCTGGCGAGCGCAGCCAGCCCGGCACGCCAGACGGAGTTTGCGCCGATGCGCTGCATGGCGTGGAAGTCGCGTGCGCGGCAAGCTTCCTCGCTGATCGCATCGGCGAGGTCCACCTCTCTGGCGAGCCCGCGTCCGACGCGGGCACAGACGGCCCTGTGGGCCTTCTCGCGGCCCTCCTCGATCAACTCCAGGTCACCAGCGAGCCAGCTGTGGACCTGGAGTCTGCAGGCTCCACCGACCCGATGTTGGTTGACTCCGACACCGCATCGCTCGACGCGTTCTCCATCAACGTGGTGGCGTACGACGAGCCGCTCCCTCGCACGGGGAGCAGCGGAAGCACCGTCACAGAGGTGCTGGTCATCGGCCACGGCGAGCACTCCGGCGGAGGTACTCGCGACCCTCTCGATGCGGCGCTGCAAGACTTGGCGGCGCCCATCCCAGAAGACGCCGACGCCGAGACGCTGGAGGCACGCCGCATCCAGCTCGTCGAAGGCGCCAAGAAGCCGGCTAGCATGAGATGCCTGTCGGAAGCCTACGAGCGCGAGATGGACCGCGCTGCGGGCGGCACACTGGCTCCGGCTGGGCCCAGCCGCCTTGGCGCGGTCCAGCAGCGCGGCCTGGCCATCGCCAACCTGTTCGGGGCAGATCGCCCCGTCTACGCCACGCCTGCGGAAAACATCCGAGCTGCCCAGGCAACAGCTGAAGAGCTGGACAAGTTCGAGGGCGAAGAACGTCGCCAGATGGCGGAGCGCGTCCAGCGGCTCCTCGACGCGGCTGCTGAGCAGCACGAGGCCGGCTGCCGCACTGAGGCGCCACACCGGCAAGACGACGATCTGCCTCCCCGCCGAGATCAAGGCGCGACATCCCGGACGCCGACTGGTGGCGTCCGCGGAGGAAGAGACAAGGGGCCGGCTGCCAGCCGCAGTCGGACTCGGATCGCCATAGAGCGCGACCAAGACGGCCGCCCAAGAGCAGTGGAACGGCGGGACGACCATCCGCCTCCTCCCCCTCGCAGGGAAAGGCGCGTTTCCCCACCACCTGTCGATCACCCGTCACTCGGCGACCGCCTTGGCCGCCGAGAAGGAATCGGAGAAAACAATGCCCGCACTGGATCGACCATCTCCATGGGTCCCTGGCGCTAGAAGAAGATGAGTCGGGTCTACCGTGTTTTGGCCCCCGTATTCGAGACGAGCCCTTTCCCAAAGGGTTCACGCTCCCAAGAGACACGCCCAAATACACCGGCTCCGTGAAGCCGGAGCACTGGCTGGTTGACTACTCCACACCATCAGCATAGCAAACGGCAACAAGCGCCTTGTTGTGAAATATGTTCCGCTCATGCTCCAAGGCACAGCCCGGACATCGCTGAACAGTCTGAAGCCCCGAAGCATCAACAGCTGGGTCGACTTCACCAACGCCTTCGTCCGCAACTTCACCAGCACGTACAAGCGGCCACCCAAGCCCCGCCAGCTCTCCTTGTGTGTACAAGGCCCCAACGAGTCGACTCGCGACTACCTCATGCGCTGGGCCGAGCTCCGCAACTCTTGCGAAGGCGTGCATGAGATGCAGACCATCGAGTACTTCACCGCTGGATGCCGAGAGGGCACTCTCCTCAAGCACAAGCTTCTCTGCGACGAGCCGGAGACCCTAGACGAGCTGCTGATCATAGCAGACAAATACGCCACAGCCGAATCCTCCATGAAGGCAGAGATCCAAGTAAATGCGTCTGGCAAAGTGGCCCCTCAAGCTCCCCGAACCCCGGCTGGTGACACCAGTCGGCGTCAACAGTAGAACGACCACAAGCGCAAGGCCACGTAGCCGGCTTCCACCAGCCGGCAGGTGGCGACAGTCGAAGACCAGCAGCCAGAAGGGCAACCTCCGCCCAAGCGCCAGAAGGGCGGCAATCCCAACTGGCTGTCGGCTTTCTCATACGAGCAGACTCTGGATGCACCCTGCAAGTTCCATAGCGGTGCGAAGCCGTCCAACCACACCACTCGGAAGTGCCATTGGCTCACCAGGATCGCCAAGGGAGACGGCCTCGTGCCTCCCCCGCCTGCTGGGCAGCCGCCTCCTCCCCCACCCCAGCAGCCGGCGGTCAGGCCAGCCGGAGCCGTACAAGATGAGTATCCGGAAGAGCATGGAACCTATGTCGTGTTCACCAGCGTGGCCGGTGACCGACGCAGCAGACGGATGATGACCCACAAGTATAGGAGATCTATCGTAGTCCTTTCGATAAGTAAGAGTGTCGAACCCAACGAGGAGCAGAAGGAAATGATAAGCAGTTTTCAGCAAGGTATTCTCTGCAAGTACTGAAATAAGCGGTAACAGATAGTTTTGTGATAAGATAAATTGTAACGAGCAACAAGTAAAAAAGGTAAATAAAGTGCAGCAAGGTAGCCCAATCCTTTTTGTAGCAAAGGACAAGCCTGGACAAACTCTTATAATAGGAAAAGCGCCCCCGAGGACACATGGGAATATCGTCAAGCTAGCTTTCATCACGTTCATATGATTCGCGTTCGGTACTTTGATAATTTGATATGTGGGTGGACCGGTGCTTGGGTGCTGTTCTTACTTGAACAAGCATCCCACTTATGATTAACCTCTATTGCAAGCATCCGCAACTACAACAAAAGTATTAAGGTAAACCTAACCATAGCATGAAACTTATGGATCCAAATCAGCCCCTTACGAAGCAACGCATAAACTAGGGTTTAAGCTTCTGTCACTCTAGCAACCCATCATCTACTTATTACTTCCCAATGCCTTCCTCTAGGCCCAAATAATGGTGAAGTGTTATGTAGTCGACGTTCACATAACACCACTAGAGGCTAGACAACATACATCTCATCAAAATATCGAACGAATACCAAATTCACATGACTACTAATAGCAAGACTTCTCCTTGTCCTCGGGAACAAAGCGTAACTACTCACAAAGCATATTCATGTTCATAATCAGAGGGTAATAATATGCATAAAGGATCTGAACATATGATCTTCCACCAAATAAACCAACTAGCATCAACTACAAGGAGTAATCAACACTACTAGCAACCTACTAGCACCAATCCGGACTTGGAGACAAGAATTGGATACAAGAGATGAACTAGGGTTTGGAGATGAGATGGTGCTGGTGAAGATGTTGATGGAGATTGCCCTCTCCCGATGAGAGGGCGTTGGTGATGATGATGACGATGATTTCCCCCTCCCGGAGGAAGTGTCCCCGCGAACAGCTCTGCGGAGCCCTAGATTGGTTCCGCCAAGGTTCCGCCTCGTGGCGGAGTCTCGTCCCGAAAGGTTGCTTAATGTTTTTTCTCATCGAAGACTTCATATAGGAGAAGATGGGCATCGAGAGCCACCAGGGGCCCACGAGGTGGGGCGTGCCCCCACCCTCGTGAAGCAGTGTGGGCCCCTGGCCTTCATCTTTGGTGATGATTTTTCTTTATTTATTTTAAGATATTCCATGGAGTTTCAGGACTTTTAGAGTTGCACAGAATAGGTCTCCAATATTTGCTCCTTTTCCAGCCCAGAATTCCAGCTGCCGGCATTCTCCCTCTTCATGTAAACCTTGTAAAATTAGAGAGAATAGCCATATGTATTGTGACATAACATGAAATAACAGCCCATAATGCGATAAATATCGATATAAAAGCATGATGCAAAATGGACGTATCAACTCCCCCAAGCTTAGACCTCGCTTGTCCTCAAGCGAAAAGCTGATAACAATAAATATGTCCTCATGTTTAGAGGTAGAGGCGTCGATAAAAATAAAATACAGACATGAAGGCATCATGATTATTCTCATAACAGCAACATATATAGATTTTGTCATATGATTACTTATGTTCAAGTGATGATCTTTTCACAATGCAAAGGTATGAATCAGAAACCTTATTGGGCAGCAACAAATTATACCCTCAGTCATTGAAGCAATTGCAATTTATCATAACATCGGAAAGAGTCTATGTCAGAGCTTAAAAGCAAGTCCACATACTCAACTATCACTTAGTCCTTCATAATTTCTAACACTCACGCAATACTTGTGGTTACGGAGTTTTAATCGGACACAGAGAAAGATAGGGGCTTATAGTTTTGCCCCACAACCTTTTACCTCAAGGGTAATGTCAACAATAATAATTCATGCTCCCCTACATCGAATTAGATATATATATATCATGTTCTTTCCAACATGCTGGGCTTGCCAAAGGATAAAATGAAAAAGGAAAGGTGAAGATCACTGTGACTCTTGCATAAGGTAGAGGATAATAATAAAAGAAAGGCCCTTCGCAGAGGGAAGCAGAAGTTGCCATGCGCTTTTATGGTTGATGCACAAAATCTTAATGCAAAAGAACGTCACTTTATATTGCCCCTTGTATGTGGACCTTTATTATGCAGTCCGTCGCTTTTATTACTTCCACAACAAGTTTGTACAAAGCTTATTTTCTCTGCACTAATAAGTCATGCATATTTAGAGAGCAATTTTGATTGCTTGCACCGATGACAGCTTACTTGAAGGATCTTACTCAATCCATAGGTAGATATGGTGGACTCTCATGGCTAAACTGGTTTAAGGGTATTTGGAAGCACAAGTAGTATCTCTACTTGGTGCTGAGAATTTAGCTAACATGAGGGGAAAGGCAAGCTCAACATGTTAGAGGATCCATGACAACATACTTTATCTCAGATATAAGAAAACATAACTCATCACGTTGTCTTCCTTGTCCAACATCAACTCTTTAGCATGTTGTATTTTAATGAGTGCTCCCAATCATAAAAGATGTCAATGATAATATATCTATATGTGAAACCTCTCTCTCCTTATTACTTCCAATTAATTGCAACGATGACCAAAGCTATATTTGCCAACTCCCAACAACTTTTAATCATCATACTCTTTCTATGTGAAGTCATTACTCTCAATAAGATCAATATGAACTCTTTGTTTCTTTTTATTCTTTTTCTTTTATTCACCCAAGATCATGGAAAAACAATCAAGCCCTTGACTCAACACTAAACTTTATTATATATAGATAGCTCACGGACTCGATTACATAGAGGGATCATAAAGCAAAACTCAAAACTAGATCACGCCATGACTTTATTCTACTAAATCAAGATACTACTAATAGGATCGAACTAAGAAAAATTGTAAAGATAGGAGTTGTGATGGTGATATGCTACGTCTTGAGCTTGCGTTGGTTTTCCCCGAAGAGGAGAGGATGATGCAGCACAGTAGCGTAAGTATTTCCCTCAGTTTTTGAGAACCAAGGTATCAATCCATGAGGAGGCCACGCACAAGTCCTCGTACTGCACAAAGCGATAGCTACTCGCAACCAACGCGATTAGGGGTTGTCAATCCCTTCACGGTCCCTTACGAGAGTGAGATCTGATAGAGATAATATTTTTGGTATTTTTAGTATAAAGATGCAAAGTGAAAAGTAAAAAGCAAAGTAAAAACAAAGCAAGTATAAAAGTGATGGAGATTGATATGATGAGAATAGACCCGGGGGCCATAGGTTTCACTAGTGGCTTCTCTCAAGAGCATAAGTATTCTACGGTGGGTGAACAAATTACTGTTGAGAAATTGACAGAATTGAGCATAGTTATGAGTATATCTAGGTATGATCATGTATATAGGCATCACGTCCGAGACAAGTAGACCAAAAGAATTCTGCATCTACTACTATTACTCCACTCATCGACCGCTATCCAGCATGCATCTAGAGTATTAAGTTAAAACAGAGTAACACCTTAAGCAAGATGACATGATGTAGAGGAATAAATTCATGCAATATGATAAATACCCCATCTTGTTATCCTCGATGGCAACAATACAATATGTGCCTTGCAACCCTTTCTGTCACTGGGTAAGGACACCACAAGATTGAACCCAAAGCCATGCACTTCTCCCATTGCAAGAACTACCAATGTAGTTGGCCAAACCAAATGGATAATTCGAAGAGACTTGCAAAGATAACTCAATCATACATAAAATAATCCAGAGAAGATTCAAATATTATTCATAGATAAGCTGGATCATAAACCCACAATTCATCGGTCTCAACAAACACACCGCAAAAGAAGATTACATCGAATAGATCTCCACGAGAGAGGGGGAGAACATTGTATTGAGATCCAAAAAGAGAGAAGAAGCCATCTAGCTACTTGCTATGGACCCGAAGGTCTGAAGTAAACTACTCACACTTCATCGGAGAGGCTACGGTGTTGATGTAGAAGCCCTCCGTGGTGGATGCCCCCTCCGGCGGAGCTTTGGAACAGGCCCCAAGATGGGATCTCGTGGATACAGGAAGTTGCGGCGGTGGAATTAGGTTTTTGGCTCCTATTCTGATCGTTTGGGGGTACATAGGTATATATAGGAGGAAGGAGTACGTCGGTGGAGCTTCGAGGAGCCCACGAGGCAGGGGGGCGCGCCCTAGGGGGGCGCGCCCCCCACCCTCGTGACCGCCTCCGATGTTCCTTGGCGTAGGGTCCAAGTCTCCATGATCACGTTCGGTGAAAAAATCACGTTTCCGAAGGTTTCATTCCGTTTGGACTCGCTTGATATTCATTTCTTGAAACGAAAAAGGCAAAAAACAGCAATTGCAGGCTGGGCCTCCGGTTAATAGGTTAGTCCCAAAAGTAATATAAAAGTGGAAAATAAAGCCCATTATTGTCCAAAACAATAGATAAAGTAGCATGGAGCAATCAAAAATTATAGATACGTTGGAGACGTATCATGATACGATACCGGGGCACCTCCCCCAAGCTTGGCAATTGCCAAGGGGAGTGCCCATACCCATGTGATTATGTCTCCTTCTTTGTCGGTGAAGGTGGAGGTGTTGTTGATTTAGTTGATGGCATAGACTTCTCCCTTAATTTGCGCTTGAGGACGGCATTTTGATCCCTCAGATCATCAATCTCCCACTCTAGGGTTAATATCTTCTTGCATAGGTCCTGCTTATTTTCCTGCAAGAGACGAAAAGGGATAAACTTGAACTTTGGTTTCTTTACCCTATCGGGGAGACTTGACTTTTTGAACTCCACATGCATGTCCCCAGGTTGAGGTAATGGGGCTTCATCTTCATCGGAGCTCGTCTCCTCCTTCCCCTTGGGTTCATCGTCCTCTTCTTCCTCCGTAGTCCAACCATCGTGCTCCACGTCTCCATAGACCTTAGGATTTGCTAGGTAATCATCCACATAGCTTTCTCATTTCGAATCCTGGGACGACATGTTGATCTAATCTGCGGCACCAACAGCTTGAAACAAGAACAGAGGATATTTGCGTGATACGAGAGTCAAAACCTTCGGGAGAATATATAATGAATTTTTACCGACCAAAATACGTATCGTGCAAGAAAACGGAGTCCGGAGGGCACACGAGGTGCTCACGAGGTAGGGGGGCACGCCCTCCACCCTCGTGAAGGCCTCGTGTCCTCCCGGACTGCCACTTATTTTCTATTTTTCTAAATATTCCAAAGCGAAATATTGCCTTAGAAATTGTTTTGGAGTCGGTTTACTTACCGTACCACATACCTATTCCTTTTGGTCAGAAGCAGTGCAGAAAGTGTCCCTTATGTATTCTTAGATTACGGTTTCAATAATATTGGTTTCAACATTTATGGGATTACGAGATATAATGCTTGATTCTTTGACCGTCTACCACCTTCGGATTTGTGCCCTCGAAGTTGTTGATTTTTATGGCACCGGAATGATAGACCTCCTCGATAACGTAGGGACCTTCCCATTTAGAGAGAATTTCTCCTACAAAAAATCTTAAACGAGAGTTGTATAGCAATACATAATCACCTACATTAAACTCACGCTTTTGTATCCTTTTGTCATGCCATCTTTTAATTTTTTCTTTAAATAACTTGGCATTTTCATATGCTTGGGTTCTCAATTCATCAAGTGAGCTAATATCAAATGACCTCTTCTTACCGGCAAGTTTGAAATCATAGTTGAGCTCTTTAATAGCCCAATATGCCTTATGTTCTAGTTCGAGAGGTAAGTGACATGCTTTTCCATAAACCATTTTATACGGAGACATACCCATAGGATTCTTATATGCAGTTCTATAGGCCCATAATGCATCATCAAGTTTCTTGGACCAATTCTTCCTAGACCTATTAAAAGTCTTTTGCAAAATTAATTTGAGCTCTATTGCTCAATTCTACTTGACCACCAGACTGTGGGTGATAAGGAGATGCAATTCTATGATTAACATCATATTTAGCAAGCATTTTACGGAAAACACCATGAATAAAGTGTGAACCACCATCAGTCATTAAATATCTAGGGACTCCAAACCTCAGAAAAATAACTTCCTTAAGCATTTTAATAGAAGTGTCATGATCAGCACTACTAGTTGGAATAGCTTCTACCCACTTAGTAACGTAATCAACAGCAACTAAAATATGTGTATATCCATTAGAGGCAGGAAAAGGTCCCATATAATCAAAGCCCCAAACATCAAATGGTTCAATAACAAGTGAATAATTCATAGGCATTTCTTGACGTCTACTAATATTACCAATTCTTTGACATTCATCACAAGACAAAACAAACTTACGGGCATGTCACAAGACCGACCTGTGAATCCAGGCTTTGCCACGCCTTTATTGCATTACGCCGACGACCTGCATCGATATTGACTTTGGCGCCAGGCCATATTTCTTTTATTACTCACTTTGCATAAATTATTTATTATGCAATGATTTTTTAATTATAATTATTACTATCATCTCCGGTTTGCACCACTTTTTGTGCATAGGAAAATGATCCGGGGACTTCGGCGTCACTCTGTCGGTCTGCATTGACCGTGCTATCTCACCACTTCGGCGTGTCGAGCTCTCCGCTTCGCCACCTCGGGACCGGCTTGGGGGATGGAACCTTGTCCCGTATCAAGCTCGGACCGCGTCATCAATACCGAACACATTAACCAGCTAAGCCGCTTTCATGCTCAAAGCTTTAATTTCTAACTTGTGTTCGGTTCGACCAAGCATTATACTTTTTCGGAAAAATTTTGCTTGTAAAAAATTTCCTTGTCCAAACTTTGTTTGTGACGCATAAATTCAAATACCCAATTCATTTGAGGCTTCCTTCATGAAGCTTTTCCTCTTGCATATGATTATACTTATGCGGCCGTTCCTTGTTAGTGTATTATGCCACAATATGCACCATATTGACTTAAGCGATTTGCAAGCTGGGTTGCACGGCTCTGTGTTTACCCGTCGTTCCCGATTGTTCGGCTAGGGAGTAAAGGGAGGACCTCTGCGATTGTCACGATCGGGTCACCGGGCGGACCTCGACTGGGTGAAGCGAAAGCTAAGCGCTCTTCTGTTTTCAATAATGGTCGGCACACTGCGGAACTCATGAGTACAAAAATCTATTGCACAAGTCTCATATTAACAATGAGCACCGAAGAAAGGTATCGGTGGGGTACTATTTTCTTGAAGATGCTTCTTACACTTTATCGATAATATAGCATAAGTTCCTGGTAGCGCTTTATGCATTCTGACCTTATGACCTGATTGCACGGTTATTGGAAACACCGTCAATATTCTCGACGGATGGAGTACATATCACTTTTCGGTCCTTGACGAAGAGGGAAAGCCGATGGTCGGTTAAGACACGTTTAAAGTTCGGTTGAACATAGATATGATATAAGTACTTCGGTACATACAATCATTCTTTTACCCAAGTCACTTGGGGGCTCTTATGTTTATTTGAGCCGTTTTATAATAAGTCTTTTTCTTCTTAGTCGTTGCAGAGTTTTTATTATTATTTATCACTCCTTTTCTCGACACGAGTGTGCGGTCACTAGCCGGGAGCCTAATTTCTCTCTCAAAACTGCTAGAGTTTAGTTTTCTAAAGCAGCCTCTTGAGAAGTACTCCGCCGCCGGGATGGGAGGCTGAAGCCGTGGCTGACCAGCTTGAAGTCTTGAGATAGGATGTGTCATGTTAAAGCACGGCAAAAGCAATTCTTTTCTAAAGTCTAATTTTGGATTGGCACGAACACTTGATCATGTTGGACGTCATATTTTCTTGGCGTTTTTGGTTTTCAAGCTTTTGGCACTTTTAACTATTTGTGTGTTTTCAGCACAAGTCTCATGATGCAACACCATACACCTTTAGAGATTCGACAAAAACATTCTCGGATATTGCTATATATGCATCAGTTTGAATTGTGTCTTGGTCAATAGTTGGGTTGCCCGGCTCGCGCTTGCCTCCTACGTTCCGCTTTGTTCGGCTAGGTGTGCAAAGGAGAACCACTACGATTGTGCTTCCGGCTCGCATGGTCAAGCACCTCGAGTGGAGAAAGCCGAAACGGCTGTCACAATAGGTGTAAACTGGTCAGCGATCCGATGACTATATTAAATAGCGGGCCATTCATAAAATTGGCGAAGTGTTTCGGCTTGACCTCGTGTGGCGAACACTACGGGGGCTAATGGCGGCCTCCCAAACTAAACCCTCAATATTTTGCTCTTACATTGGGCTGAGGTTTCATGATCATGCTTAGCATGACAACCCAAAGAAAGGAACCGATAAGCGGGACTATTTTCTTTGGAAGACATTTCTTACATTAAGCAGTAATATAACATATATCTCTGCGTACCTTTGTTTATAAAACCGTATGGCCAGATTGCCTTTTTTGTCGTAAATCTTTGCCCTCATAAAGGCTTTATAAAGTAGGACAAACACTCCTCGACTCTTGGCGAGGAGGTTAGCCGATGGTCGGTCAACAAAGTTTTGTACAATGCGGATCCGATCATTAATGACATAAAGTACTTGGATACATTGATTCATTACACATAATTTGTGATTTTACTATGGATATCGATCCTTAATTGACCACCGTGCCGCATTAAGGCTCGGGAACTCTTGAGCCGGGCTTATTATTTACAGATATTAAAGGGCACATCAATCCCCGATCTGAAGTTGCCACCCGACCCGGTGTCTCGGGGCTCTTGCATTGCTGTTCTATGCAGAAAATTTTAAGTGCAATACAGCTTCGAGGAGATTTTGATCCTCGGGTTGGTCGGCCGCACCCAACCCGAGTCTCGAGGACTAAACACGCCGCTTTTGTGTCTGAAGTATTCGCGAGTTAGGACTTGATCATCGAGGCCGATTTTGCAAATCAACTTTGAGTCTCGGTGACTCTTTGGGATCAGCGGTCTTCGTCATCCTTCAGGTGCATCTCGGGTTTTAGACCGATACACACCTTGTGGGCTCACGGCTATGTATCTCGGCAGAGAATAAATTGCACCAATCAAAATATTGACAAAAATCGGTCCACATTGGGGTGGTGCACCACCTCGAAGCGATCCGACATAAAGCTCGGACGCAAGTGGCTGGCTCCATAGAGGGCATTTCGGCATTAAGCTCGGCTAAACTCCTTCAAACTTCTTTGAACCAAGGTGATTCGACACCTCGGATACAGTCCGGCGTTGGAGCTCGGATACATAGTCCAGCGTTGGAGCTCGGATACCGTCCGGCGTTGGAGCTCGGATACATAGTCCGGCGATAGAGCTGGGAAGCAGTCTGGCATTGGTGCTCGGCTGCAAAAGATACCTCGAATGCAGTCCGGCGTTAGAGCTCGGACGCAAGAGGACACTGCCTCCCGGGAATAACTTCAAACCCGAGGCGTGGCATAAAAATAACAAGGCATTGATAAAGGCCGTAAACTTAAAGGGGCTCCTCGGATGCCCAACGTGTAAACTCTTCGTGTGCACTTAGGCGATCCTCAAGATCGAAGATGAGAAGATTTGTTGAACCAGTTTTCAAGACCGACGACCGAAGATGAAGAACAGTTCGGAAGAATCGAGGAGCGTCCCTAACTTGAAGACCGGTTCAGGGGGCTACTGACGGTGTCCTGGACTAGGGGGTACTCACCACGTCGTCTCCCGATCAGTTGGATTGGGCCGAGGATCCCCTTGGCCGTATACTCATGGGCCAGTCCGGACAGTTGCCGCATACAAGGAAGATTCCACAAGACTTGTCGATCAAGACAAGGCCTCCTCCCCCACCAGCGTATTCGGCTAGGAGTCTTGTTATCCTAGGCCTCTGGTGCATTATATAAACCGAGGCCAGGCTAGTCGATAGATATACAACAATCATACCATAGGCTAGCTTCTAGGGTTTAGCCTCTCTGATCCCGTGGTAGATCTACTCTTGTACTACCCATATCATCAATATTAATCAAGCAGGAGTAGGGTATTACCTCCATCGAGAGGGCGAACCTGGGTAAAACATCGTGTCCCTTGTCTCTGTTACCATCGCCTGAGCGCATAGTTCGGGACCCCCTACCGAGATCCGCCGGTTTTGACACCGACAGTGGGCCAATAAAACCCGGATTGCAATACCTTATGTGCAGTTCTATCTCCAGCGTGGTGCCCTCCATAAGCTTCGGAGTGACACTTGTATAGGATCTGTTCCTATTCATGCTCAGGCACACAACGTCTAATAACACCATCGACTCCTTCTTTATAAAGATGTGGGTCATCCCAAAAGTAATGTCGCAAATCATAGAAGAACTTTTTCTTTTGTTGGTATGTGAAGCTAGGTGGTATAAATTTAGCAACAATATAATTAGCATAAGCAACATACCATGGAGTGCTACGAGAAGTGCTTATGACATTTAATTGTTCTGTAACACCCGGATGATTAAGCAACAGTATAACCTCGGTTACTGTGGCTAACCTCCCGTTTATTCGAACCCGGTCTACAAATAAATTCAAAACAAAAACAAAGATAAAAAGTTTCAAAAACTAAAAATAAAATGTTCGGGGGTTGTCTAAAATAGCAAACCTAATTATGGTGGGGTGCACAAAATTTTGTAAAATGTTTTGGCATTTTAATTAAACTAAAACAGAAAATAAGAAAAGAAAAAACGAAATGAGAGGGAGGGAACCCCCCTGGCCCATCTGGGCCAGCCCTTCCCCCCTGGCCCAGCCGGCCCCCTCCCCACCTGGCCCCTCACCCCTGGCCCAGCCCCTCCCCTGGGCCGGCCCAGCCGCCCCGGCCACTTAACCCCCCCGCGGCCGAAACCCTAGCCGCCCCGCTCCTCGCCCCCGCCCCCCCGATCCTTCTTCCCCCCCCCCCGATCCAGATCGGCGAGACCCAGCGCCGCCCACATCGCCGGCCCCCGCCCGCCCGGCCAGCGCCTTCCCCTCCTCCTCTCCACATGGGGCCCTCCTCCCCTCCGCCCCCCCACCTTGCAGGCGCCTCGCCCATGTGATCACCCTCCTCCTCTCCGCCTCACCGGACGCCTCCCAGCCGGCGGCCTTCCCGCCCGCCTCCTCGCCGGACTCCTGCAGCTCCACGCGCCCGCTCCCCTAGACCCCACGCGCCCTGTGAGCTCGCCTCTTCCCCCCCCGTCGTTCCCTCTCCCCTCCCGAACAGCGCCGTCACCGGAGCCCGTCGCCCGGCTCCGGCCGTCCGGCCGCCCGACCCCCCTCCCGTTCCCTCTCCTCCCCCCTCGCGGCCAGCTCTCCCGGCCGCCGCCTTGGCCTCTTTCCCTCTCTTTCCCCGTCGGCGGCGTCTCCGTGACCGAACCTCGCCCTCGTTCCCGGTCACCGGACCGCTCGGCCCCTCCGTCTTGGGTTGCCGCTAGCCCGGCTGCGGCCCGTTTCGATGGCCGTGCCTGCCTCGCCCGTCTTGGCGACCATTGGCGGCGCCCCACTTTCTTCCCCGGTGGCTGCGCCCGCCCATCGCCCCGAATGGCGCGCCCGTCTTTGGCCGGCTGCACCAACCGCCCTCGCCCGCGCCGAGCCACGCCTCCCGGTGCCCTGGTGCCCTTGCGGCAACCCGCCGTGGCAGCCACGCCCGTCCGGGCGAGCTACGGCGCCGTCGCCCCCTTTGCCGTTAGACCCGCACCCGCTATGGCCCTTAGGGCAAATGACATGGGGGCCCCCCCCCCCACAGAACGGTTTATTAATAAAACAGGAAATAAAAATTAAATGAAACTAATTAAGTAATTAAATAATTAATTAATTAATTAAGTAATTAATTAATCTAATTAACTCGATTAATTAACCTAATCACTAATTAACCTAATTAACTAATGTTAATTAACTTTGATTAAGCTTAATTAGATAATGAGAGAATGACATGCAGGACCCACACATCGGGGTTGACTCGATCAACCCCTGTTGACTCTTGACGTCGGCATGACCTCATCTTGGCGTCATAAATACATTTCGAATTAATTAAATAATTAATTAAATTCCGAAATTAATAAAATCTTTTAAAATCATATCTTTTAATCCGTAACCGGATTAAAATATTTTCAACATGAAAGTTGCTCGAGCGGCGAGGCGAATCCGGATCGCAGATCCGTTCGTCGACCACACACCCTAACCTATCGAACCTGCAACTTTTCCCCTCCGCCCTGCTGAAAACCCAAAACAGGATTACTTTCCGGATGTTTCCCCATAACGATACCCCTCATACCACGTTAGAACACGCCTAGCATCGCTTCTTGACATGTCATGCATCGATATGCATCTGTTTACTTTGTATTCATTGTTTCTTCCCCTTTTCTCTCCGGTAGACTACGAGACCGCCAGCTGCGGTGGCGGTTCGACTACGGTGTTGGACCCCTCTCTCTTGCGAGCAACCAGGCAAGCCCCCCCCTTGATCACGGATATCGCCTACTCTTATCTACTTTGCTTGCATTAGAGTAGTATAGCATATTCTTGTTTTGGATACTCCTATCTTGCTGCATAGCTTTGTCCTTGTATCTTACATTGTTACCTTACGCAATCCTATATGCTTAGTATAGGATGCTAGTACATTCATCTGTGGCCCTACATACTTGTAAAATGCTGCGTGCTATACTATCGGGCCGTGATCACTCGGGAGTGATCACGGTATATCTATATCTTATACATGATACATGTGAGACTAAAAGTCGGGTTGGTGATGGAGCACCATGAGTGGATCTTTGAGGCGGAGGCGGCAGGCAGAGTTGAGACCGCCTAGGAGAGAGGTGGGCTGGCCTGTTGGCGTTCGCGGTTACTTAACTGCAGCAACGAGGTCTTGGTATTTGATCTGGGTTGGCTCTGAGCTTATCGCACTAACCATCTGGCGGGAGTAGTTATGGGTATCCGGCGTCGTGGTATCGGCGAAATACTTGAGCGTCGGCGGGCGGCGCGCCGGATTGGGTGGGCGCGATGGGCTAGAGTGCGCTTCGGCAGCGTCACATAGCGTGCTTGGTGTGTGCTCGAGGCGATGGGCCCGGACCCTGCGGCGCTTAGGTTTAGACCGGCGTGTTGGCCTCTTTGTTGTGCCTAGGTGGGGCTGCGGCGTGTTGATCTTCAGCGGACGGGCATGACCGAGAAAGTGTGTCGGCCAAATGGGATCAAGCGTCTTTGGGTAAGATGGTGCACCCTGCGAAGTTAATCTATTGGATAGCCGTGATCTTGATATGAGGGCGACTTGGAGTTGTAACTTGAGCTTATGACAACTAGAACCGGATCTTGGATAAAACACACACTTCCAAGTGCGGATACAACGGTGGTCGCTCTCGCTCGGGGTTATGAGCGAGGATTGCGGGTAGGATTATTGCTATATGATGTTACTTGGAGGACTTGATTGCCCTCCTCTACATTGTAAGGCGGTGTCGAGCGTAGTCTTCGTTAAGACTAACTATCCCCTCTTATTCGGCATTCTGCGATTCGGTCCTTGATATGGCCTTTACACATATATCCATGCATATGTAGTGTAGCTCCTTGCTTGCGAGTACTTTGGATGAGTACTCACGGTTGCTTTGTTCCCCCTTTTCCCCTATCTCTACTCGATTGCTGCAATCGGGCGATGGAGCCGGGGCGAGCGCGCCGCCTATGGCGACTACTACTGCAGGCGCCTACTACTACGTGCAGCCCGGCGGCGGCGACCGGGAGTGACCTAGGAGGATCCGAGCGGGAGGTGCGCTCCTCTTCGTCTGTATCGGTTTGTGCTAGCCATCTTATGGCACCTTGTTTAACTTATATCGTACTCAGATATTGTTGCTTCGTGACTTCGTCTATGATCGAGCACTTGTATTCGAGCCCTCGAGGCCCTAAGCTTGTATTATGATGCTTGTATGACTTATTTTATTTGTAGAGTTGTGTTGTGATATCTTCCGTGAGTCCTTGATCTTGATCGTACACATTTGCGTGCATGATTAGTGTACGATTGAATCGAAGCGTCTGAAGTTGATATCGAGCCATTGCCTATAGAATCCCCTTCCACTCCTTGGCGAAGTCGAGTCTAGACATTGCAAAAACTTTTACTAACTTGGCTATGTGCCTTACGGGCCCACGTCGCCATCGGGTGGTACTAGGATCTTTTACTCCTCGACCTTTACTGCGGGACTCTGAACTCTCTTCTACTCGGGTTAAGCGATTTTACTAACTATCACTAGGATCCCGTGACCGCATTCACCCCAAAGTTGGATATAGCCTTAGTTGTTTTGGAATTGTATTTGAGCAAATTCCACCTTGTCATTGACTCCTTTGAAATGTCTTTGTTTTCAGATGGAACCCACGAGGCAGGTAAATGCGCCACCACGGCGGCCATTGGTGCCTCGGGATCACTGCGGTGCTTGCCGAGATGATGACCTATCCGGGTTATCGCTGGCACCTGAGTTCACCGTCTATGAGGAGTACCGGGACTACAACCAGGAGCAGCGATGCAGCGCCATCGTCCACCTCTACTCTCGGGAGTGCAGGTCCACTCTTGTCTGCACACGCACATGGTGTTGGAGTGACTATCGATATGGCAGTCCACGATCTGCTTATGCTGCTCGACACGTCTTCGTGCGAGTATCGAGTTGGACACCTCCCCTTGAGCACATTGCTATCGCGTCGATGTTGGTGAGGAGGTTACTACTGCTGCCTACTCCCTTTGTCACCGAGAGCCCTTCCATCATTAGAACTTTGTTACGCATGCTGATGGGCTGGATCGAGCTAACGAGCTCTTCGCCACGAGTTGTATATCACCCGTCGGCACCTCTACCGTGCTCGGCGCTGATGCACCCTTTGTCCGATCCGGAGAGCTGCAGCGTTCTGCGATCTACCCAGCCAGGACCGTGATGCCCGGGGTGTCGGTTGGCGGGCGTGGGAGGCTACTCTCCGCACTTGGCCCTTTTACGCCACACGGCGTCGGATTCAGCACGAGTATCCGCGGCCCCAGTCAGCGGCGTGGAGGACTATCCCTTGCCGCACTACCGACTTTCAGGCTACTGCTACCTCCGCGATACAGCGTGGGACTGATGTAGACTTGCTTGTTAGTGTTTGATGTATTCACCATGAGCCTGCGTGCCGCCTATGATGTAGTAGTCTATGTCTTTGGACTCTATGTATCGAACTCTATGCATGATTCCTTTTGTAAGACATGCCAACTACTATGTAGATCCCATCATGCTGCTTTCATTATGCATGTTTCATCATGAATGATTCACATCTCTTGTTTAATTTCTCAAATGCTGAACTACCCTGTTATATAATAGCAGGATGGTTAGGCCAGCAGGTCGTGGTCGTGGTGGCAACTTCCCACCACCGCTTTGAGTACATGGCTGGTATGATCCAACAGCTTGAGATGAATCGCAGTTCATGGAAAACATGATGGCTCAGTTCCCTCGCCCCAATATGAACCAGCACCCAAGCGGAACAACTCTGCAAGATTTCATACGCTGAACCCGGCGTGTACGCAGCTCAACCCAGCCCTTTGGATCTTGATGGTGGCTCCGTGACATCACCTATGAGATGGAGTCTGCCGATGTAGCCCCCCCAGCTATGTCACTTTTGCTTCCTTCTTCTGAAGGGACCCGCAGCTCAATGGTGGGACAGCCACGGGCGTACTCGCTAGTTGGAACACTCATCACTGGCGGACTTCAAGCTGCCTTACGTGCCGCTTCATCCCTCAAGGGTCATGGACCGGAAGAAGCGTGAATTCATAACCTCACCCAAGGCAACAAGACTGTTGAAGCCTATCGTGAGAGTTCTTGGACTTGTCTCGCTATCTTGAAGAGGATATAGCAAGCGATGCCTTGAGACGGGAGAAGTTCCGTGGCGGTCTTCAAGCGACATCAAGCTCGCACTCCTAGTGCACGACTTTGCTGATTTCGCCACCTTGGTGAACAAAGCTATCAATGTCGAAACGGTCTGCAGGAATACGAGCTCTAACAGGCATAACCGTGACACGGGCTCCTCTTGAGGCCGTCCTCGCGAAGCGCAAGATATGGATTCCCAACAGTATGTACCAGCCGAATGCACCTGCTTCAAAGCAGAACTATGCTACACCTCGTCTGCCTACAACTAAGCAGCCGAAGCTTCCAGCTCCACCACCCCAAGCTCCTGTTCCCACTCCCAATAATGGCTTATGCTTCAGGTGCGGACAACCAGGGCACCGTGCTAGAGAATGCAACCAGAACCAGAATCAGCTGGCCCTTCCCGCAACTGGCCGTGGAAACACCCAGAACCGCAACAACACTGGCAAGTCTTATGGGCAAGCTCAGGCCAACCACGTTGATCTGAACGAAGCTCAAGACCAGCCTGCTCTTGTGATGGGTACACTCCTCGTAAATTCAGTACACTGCATCTGTTTTATTGATTCAGGAGCATCACATTCATTCATGTCGAAGACTTTGCATACAAGCACGGCGTTAAGTGTGAGGAGATGAACTCTTGGTAGTGGTAAAAACCCCATTGGGACAATGTCAAACCTCCATGGTTGGCGTCGGCGTCCCGTGGAAATCGAAGGTTGGAATTCTATGCCTCCCCATTATCTGAAGGCGTCTAACATCGACCTCATTTTGGGGATGGATTGGTTGAAAGCGCATCTGGCGTCAATCGTTTGCGCCACTAAGACCGTCCATCTGCTACACCCTTCGATGAAATAATGGCTACAATGCTAAATGCGGTTCAAGATGCGAGGCAAGGCTCTATGCATTGAATGCATTGAGCGCGCACCCTCGAGGGAATTGAAAACATTCACTGTCGTTTGCGATTTCCAAGGCGTCTTTCTGAAGAACTTCGAGGATTCCCCTGCTAGAGCTGTCGAATTCGTCATCGACTTGAAACCAGGCACCACTCCTATAGCCAAACGACCATACAAGATGCCGCCGCATGAACTCCTTGAGCTAAAGGAGGAAATCGACAAATCTCTTCAAAGTGGTTTCATTTGCCCAAGTTGCTCTCCTTGGGAAGCACCTTCTCTCTTTGTTAAGAAGAAGGATGGGACAAACCGATTGGTCCAAGACTACCGTCCTATAAATCAAGCTACCATTCAGAATAAGTATCCTCTTCCTCGGATCAATGATCTTTATGATCAATTGGCTGGATCGTCAGTGTTCTCGAAACTCGACTTGAGGTTGGGTTACCACCAGATCCGTGTTCGTGAGGAGGATATCCCCAAGACCGCATTCGTGACTCGTTATGGTTCATACGAGTACACCGTCATGTCCTTCGGCAACCAATGCTCCAGCCACCTTCTCTCGCTGATGAACTATATATTCATGGATTACCTCGACAAGTTCGTCGTGGTTTATCTGGATGATATCTGATCTTTTCAAGAATGAAGAAGAACATCTGAACATCTTCGTCTTGTCTTTGGAAAAGCTACGAGAGCATCAACTCTATGCCAAGTTCTCCAAATGTGAATTCTGGCTTCCGAAGTAACCTATCTGGGCATGTCATCTCTAAGGATGGTATTGCCGTCAACCTGAAAGAGTTCAGGCTATTCTCGATTGGACTCCTCCGAAGAGCGTTAAACAAGTCAGAAGTTTTTCGGTCTCGCCAGCTATTGCCGTCGATTCATGAGAACTTCTCCAAGATTGCCGAGCCTCGACTAACTTTGTTGCATAAAGGCGTCAAATTCAATGGGCGAGATAAGTGTCGGGAAAGTTTCCGAGGCACTCAAAGACAAGTTGACTTCTGCCCGATACTAGCTCCTCCGATACTAAGAAGGACTTCATCATTTCTGCGGCGCTTCTCGTCAAAGTTAGGCGGTGTCCTAATGCAAGAGCGCAAAGTGGTTGCTTATGCCTCTCGTCGATTCGCCCTCACGAAGAGAACTATCCAGTTCACGACCTCGAACTTCTGCTGTCATACATGCCTTTGAAGCGATGGCGACATTACCTTCTCGTGTCGTTGCGAGATCTTCACCGACCACCAAAGTCTGAAGTATCTGTTTACTCAGCCAGACCTGAACCTCCGTCAGCGAGAGATGGATGGAGGCTATTGCGAACTTTGATTTGGGTATTTCCTATCGCCGAGCAAGGCTAATGTAATGGCTGATGCCTTGAGCCGCAAGTCTTCTGCAACCACCTTGAGTTCACAAGTTCAGCCCCCACTTGTTGAAGAATTGAAAGCTGAACCTCCATATTGTTCCTCGGGTGCACTTCGCTCCCCTCCTCGGAGTTCGCAAGATGAATCTCGAGTTGTTCCCCGAGGTTCCCTCTATACCCTGGCTGTTGAACCCGATCTCGTGGGCACCATAAAGACAATGCAGGGATTTGACTCTGAAGTCTACAAGCTTAAACAAGACATCAAGAAAGGAAATCCCTCATCCTTCACTATTGCTGATGATGGCGCCTTGTACTTCAAAGGCCGCCTAGTGGTGCCGTGTAAGAAGGAAAACCTGAATATGACTCAGAAGGTTATGAAAGAAGCTCATGATACGCCTCTATGTATCCATCCTGGTAGTACAAAGATGTATCAAGACATTCGCCAGAGATTCTGGTGGTCTAATATGAAGAAGGACCTTGCTCGCTATGTTTCTGAGTGTGACGTTTTCCGTCGTATCAAAGCAGAACATCAAAGGCCTGCTGGAACTCTGCAACCTATCTCTATTCCTGAATGGAAATGGGACCATGTTGAAATGGACTTCGTCCTTTGGATTTCCCAAATCGCAGAAGGTAATGATGCAATTCTTGTCGTCATTGACCGGCTTTCTAAAGTTGCACATTTTACGGCGGTCAAAAAGCGATCCTTTGCTAGCCAGCTTGCAACACTCTATATGTCGAATTGTTTCTCTTCACGGTATTCCTTTGGTTGTCGATTAGGACCGTGGCAGCCTATTCACTTCAAGATTACGGGCAAGTTTTCAAGAAGCTATGGGAACTCATTTATCTTTCGATCTGCGTTTCATCCATGATCACAAGGGCAAGTTGAGCGTGTCAACCAAATTCTCGAAGACATGCTTGAGCTTGTGTCGTTCCTTCGCAAGAAATGGGAGGAATCTCTCCGTATGCTGAGTTCTCTTATAATAATAGCTATCAAGCTAGTCGAAGATGGCCCCCTTGAAGTGTTATATGGGCGAAAGTGCGAACCCCTCGAACTGGTCGAAGCGGGCAGCGTCCACTCTTGGTCGGATATTATCCAACATGCGAAGAACAAGTCCGCATTATTCGCGAGAATCTCAAGACTGCTCGATCGCGTCAAAAGAGTAATTATGACCGTCATCACAAGGACATGGTCTATCAACTTGGCGAAAAGGCCTATCTTGGCGTTACACCAATGAAGGGTGCTCACGCTTGGGATCAAGGGCAAGTTAGCTCCTCGCTATATTGGCCCATTCACTATTACGGAAAGGCGTGGAAAAGTGGCATATCAAGCTGGAGCTTCCGGCGAACCTTTCTCGGAGTTCACGATGTGTTCACGTGTCACAACTCCGCGCTGCTTCAAGGACCCAATCCGAGCGGTGGACCATGAAGTGCTCGAATTGCAACAGGACCTCTCCTATAAAGAGCATCCGGTCCGCATTCTCGACCAAGCTGAACGCCGCACACGTCGGAAGGCGATCAAGTTCCTCAAAGTCCGATGGTGAATCACTCACGAAGGCGAAGCCACACAGGAGCGAGGATCGTCTTGAGATGAATACCCGCACTCTTTCCTTCTACCTCCTAAATCTGGGGCGAGATTTCTTGTAATGGAGGAGATTTGTAACACCGGATGATTAAGCAACAGTGATAACCTCGATTCTTGTGGCTAACCTCCCGTTATTGAACCGGTCTACAAATAAATTCAAAACAAAAACAAAAGATAAAAAGTTTCAAAACTAAAAATAAAATGTTAGGGGTTGTCTAAAATAGCAAACCTAATTATGGTGGGGTGCACAAAATTTTGTAAAATGTTTTGGCATTTTAATTAAACTAAAACAGAAAATAAGAAAAGAAAAAAGCGAAATGAGAGGAGGAACCCCCTGGCCCATCTGGGCCAGCCCTTCCCCAGCCCGGCCCCCTCCCCCACTGGCCCCTCTTTGGCCCAGCCCCTCCCTGGGCGCCCAGCCCTTGACACTTAACCCCCCCCCCAGCGGCGAAACCCTAGCCGCCCCACTCACTCGCCCGCCCCCCCCGATCCCCTTCTCCCCTGCCCCCGCCCCGATCCAGATCGGCCGAGAGACGCCCCCCCCCATCGCTTGGCGGCCCCGCGCCCTTGACGGCGCCTTCCCTCCTCCTCCTCCTCCGCCTGGGCCCTCCTCCTCTCCGCCTCACGGACGCCTCCCGGCCTTGTTGCTTCCCGCCCGCCTCCTCGCCCGGACTCCTGCAGGCTCCACCGCCCGCTCCCCTAGATCCCACGACGCCTGTGAGCTCGCCTTCGCCCCCCCCCTCCCGTCGTTCCCCTCTCCCCTCCCGAACATCCGTCGTCACCGGAGCCCGTCGCCGGCTCGGCCGTCCATGCCACGCCCGACCCCCTCCCGTTCCTCTCCTCCCCCCTCGCGGCCAGCTCTTGGCCGCCGCCTTGGCCTCTTCCCCTCTCTTTCCCCGTCGATAGCGTCTCCGTGACAGAACCTCGCCCTCGTTCCCCCGGTCACCGGACCGCTCGGCCCCTCCGTCTTGGGTTGCCGCTAGCCCGGCTGCGGCCCGCTTTTTCCGTGGCCGTGCCTGCCTACTTCGCCCGTCTTGGCGACCATTGGCGGCGCCCCCTCAGGTTCCCCGGTGCTGCACTCGCCCATCGCCCGAATGGCGCGCCCGTCTTGGCTTGGCTACTCAACCGCCCCGCCCGGGCCGGGCCACGCCTCCCGGTGCCCCTGGTGCCTCATCTGCGGCAACCCGCCCGTGCCACAGCCACGCCCGCCAGGCGGGCAAAGCACTGGCGCCCGTCGCCCTTTGCCCGTTGACCCGCACCGCTATGGCCCTTAGGGCAAATGACATGGGGCCCCACCCCCACGAACGGTTTATTAATAAAACAGGAAATAAAAATTAAATGAAACTAATTAAGTAATTAATTAATTAATTAATTAATTAAGTAATTAATTAATCTAATTAACTCGATTAATTAACCTAATCACTAATTAACCTAATTAACTAATGTTAATTAACTTTGATTAGGTTAATTAGATATGAAGAATGACATGCGGGACCCACTGTCGGGGTTGACTCAGTCAACCCTGTTGACTCTTGACGTCGGCATGACCTCATCTTGGCGTCATAAATACATTTTCAATTAATTAAATAATTAATTTAAATTCAGAAATTAATAAAATCTTTTAAAATCATATCTTTTAATCCAGTAACCGGATTAAAATATTTTCAACATGAAAGTTGCTCGAGGCAGCGAGGCGAATCCGGATACGCAATCCGTTCGTCACCACACACCTAACCTATCGAACCTGCAACTTTTCCCTCGGCTCCTCTGCCGAAAACCCAAAACAAGGATTACTTTCCGGATGTTTATATAACAGTACCCCCTCATACCACGTTAGAACACGCCTAGCATCGCTTCTTGACATGTCATGCATCGATATGCATCTGTTTACTTTGTATTCATTGTTTCTTCCCCTTTTCTCTCCGGTAGACTACGAGACCGACGCTGCGGTGGCAGTTCGACTACGGTGTTGACGACCCTCTCTCTTGCAGAGCAACCAGGCAAGCCCCCCCTTGATCACGGATATCGCCTACTCTTATCTACACTTGCTTGCATTAGAGTAGTATAGCATATTCTTGTTTTCGGATACTCCTATCTTGCTTGCATAGCTTTGTCCTTGTATCTTACGTTGTTACCTTACGCAATCCTATATGCTTAGTATAGGATGCTAGTACATTCATCTGTGGCCCTACATACTTGTCCAAATGCGCCGTGCTATACTATCGGGCCGTGATCACTCGGGAGTGATCACGGGTATATACTATATACTTATACATGATACATGTGAGACTAAAGTCGGGTGGTGATGGAGCACCATGAGTGGATCTTTGAGGCGGAGCGGCAGGGCAGGTTGAGACCGCCTAGGAGAGAGGTGGGCCTGCCTGTTCGGGCGTTCGCGGTTACTTAACACGCTTAACGAGGTCTTGGTATTTGATCTGAGTTGGCTACGAGCTTATACGCACTAACCATCTGGGGAGTAGTTATGGGTATCCGGCGTCGTGGTATCGGCACTTCACTTGAGGCGTCGGAGACGGGCGCTGGGCCGATTGACTGGAACGCTGATGGGCTAGGTGCTTCGGCAGCGTCACATAGCGTCTTGTGTGTGTTTCGAGGCGATGGGCCCAGACCCTGCAGCGCTTAGGTTTAGACCGCGTGTTGGCCTCTCTGTTGTGCCTAGGTGGGGCTGCGGCGTGTTGATCTTCCGCGGCGGGCATGACCCAGAAAGTGTGTCCGCCAAATGGGATCAAGCGTCTGGGTAAGATGGTGCACCCTGCGAAGATTAATCTATTCGGATAGCCGTGATCTTGATAACAGGGCGACTTGGAGTTGTACCTTGAGCTTATGACAACTAGAACCGGATCTTGGATAAAACACACACTTCCAAGTGCGGATACAACCGGTGGTCGCTCTCGCTCGGGGTTATGAGCGGGGATTGCGGGTAGGATTATTGCTATATGATGTTACTTGGAGGACTTGATTGCCCTCCTCTACATTGTAAGGCGGTGTCGAGCGTAGTCTTCGTTAAGACTAACTATCCCCTCTTATTACGGCATTCTGCGATTCAGTCCTTGATATGGCCTTTACACATATATCCATGCATAGGCAGTGTAGCTCCTTGCTTGCGAGTACTTTGGATGAGTACTCACGGTTGCCTTGTTCCCCCTTTTTCCCCTATCTCTACTCGATTGCTGCAATCAGACGATGGAGCCCAGGAGCCAGACGCTGCCGCCTATGACGACTACTACTCTAGAGGCGCCTACTACTACGTGCAACCCCGGCGATGACGGGGAGTGACCTAGGAGGATCGAGGCAGGAGGCCTGCTCCTCTTCGATCTGTATCGGTTTGTGCTAGCCATCTTATGGCACCTTGTTTAACTTATGTCCGTACTCAGATATTGTTGCTTCCGCTGACTTCGTCTATGATCGAGCACTTGTATTCGAGCCCTCGAGGCCCTGGCTTGTATTATGATGCTTGTATGACTTATTTTATTTGTAGAGTTGTGTTGTGATATCTTCCGTGAGTCCACTGATCTTGATCGTACACATTTGCGTGCATGATTAGTGTACGATTGAATCGAGGCGTCACATATTCATCGAAAGCTATCATCAATAGGTAGTGGGTCATCAAGAACATTCTCTAACCTAGATAAGTTATGCGCAGCGGGGTTCTTAGCTCCTTTTCTATCAACAATATGCAAATCAAATTCTTGCAAGAGAACCCATCTAATAAGTCTAGGTTTAGCATCTTTCTTTTCCATAAGATATTTAATAGGAACACGATCATGTGAATAGTTACTTTAGAATCAACAATATAGGGTCTGAATTTATCACAAGCAAACACAAGCTGCTAAAAGTTCCTTTTCGGTAGTAGCATAGTTTCTTTGAGCATTGTCTAGAGTCTTACTAGCATAATGGATAACATTTAATTTCTTATCAACTCTTTGCCCTAGAACAACACCTAGAACATAATCACTAGCATCACACATAATTTCAAAGGGTAAATTCAATCGGTGGCTGAACAACAAAAGGAGAGACTAATGCTTTCTTAAGTATTTCAAATGCTTCTACACAATCATCATCAAAGACAAATGGTACATCTTTTTGTAATAAATTAGTCAGAGGCCGGGAAATTTTTGAGAAGTCCTTAATGAACCTCCTATAAAATCCGGTGTGACCAAGGTAACTTCTTATACCTTTGATGTCCTTGGGACATGGCATCTTCTCAATAGCATCAACCTTGGCTTTATCAACTTCAATACCTCTTTCAGAAACTTTGTGCCCCAATACAATACCTTCATTAACCATAAAGTGGTACTTTTCCCAATTCAAGACAAGATTAGTTTCTTCACATCTCTGGAAAACTCGATCAAGATTGCTCAAGCAATCATCAAAAGAGGAACCATTGACGGAGAAGTCGTCCATGAAAACCTCACAAATCTTTTCACAAAAGTCAGAGAATATAGCCATCATGCATCTTTGAAAGGTAGCAGGTGCATTACATAAACCAAAAGGCATACGTCTATAAGCAAAAGTACCAAAAGGGCATGTAAAAGTATTCTTTGATTGATCTTTAGCCGACACAGGTATTTGAGAGAAACCAGAATAACCATCTAGAATGCAATAATGTGTATGTTTGCATAATCTTTCTAGCATTTGATTAATAAAAGGTAAGGGGTAATGATCTTTCTTAGTAGCTTTATTTAATTTGCGGAAATCAATTACCATCCTATAACCTGTAATAATTCTTTGCGGGATCAATTCATCTTTATCATTAGGGACAACAGTAATACCTCCCTTCTTAGGGACACAGTGGACAGGACTTGCCCACTGACTATCAGCAACGGGATAAATTATACCTGCTTCGAGAAGCTTAAGTATTTCTTTTCTTACCACTTCTTTCATTTTAGGATTCAAACGTCGTACTGGTTTGGCATCCGCTTCCAAATTTATTTTATGTTGACATAGAGTGGGACTAATGCCCTTAAGATCATCAAGAGTATATCCAATAGCGGCACAAGTGCTTCTTGAGTTTTCAATAATCTTTCTTCTTCATGCTCTGAAAGGTTAGCACTAATAATAACAAGATATATTTTCTTTTCATCAAGATAAGCATATTTAAGATTATCGAGCAGCGGTTTAAGCTCAAACAGGATCACCCTTGGGTGGAGGAGGATCCCTAAGTTTCAACAGGCAAATTGTGTTGCAGAATAGGTTCTGTTTAAAGAATACTTCATCTATTTCCTTCTTTCATTCATAAACATATCATTTTCATGGTCTAGCAAATAGTGTTCTAAAGGATCACTAGGAGAATGCGGCAATAGAAGCAAGACCAATAATTTCATCCTTACTAGGCAATTCTTCCTCACGATGTTGTTTACTAAATTTAGAAATTAAACTCATGAATCATATCATCCAAATAGTAACAACATTCTTTTTGCAGTCTATCTTAGCATTAACAGTGTTCAAGAAGGGTCTACCAAATATAATGGGACAAAAGCTATCTTGTGGAGAACAAAGAACAAGAAAATCAGTGGGATATTTAGTTTTTCCACACAAGACTTCAACATCTCTAACAATTCCCATTGCAGATATAGTATCTCTATTGGCAAGTTTAATTGTAACATCAATATCTTCTAACTCAGCAGGTGCAATATCATGCATAATTTCTTTGTATAAGTCAATGGGTATAACACTAGCACTAGCACCCATATCACATAAGCCATGATAACAATGATCTCCTATTTTAACAGAAATAACAGGCACGCCTACCACAGGTCTATGTTTATCTTTAACGCTAGGTTTAGCAATTCTAGCAGATTCACCACAGAATTGAATAACATGCCCATCAATATTATCAGACAAGAGATCTTTAACAATAGCAATATTAGGTTCTACTTTAACTTGCTCAGGAGGTGTATAAGTTCTAATATTGCTTTTACGAACAACATTGAAGCTTTAGCATGATCCTTTACTCTAACGAGGAAGGTGGTTTCTCAACATAAGAGGTAGGAACAATAGGATCATTATAAGTGACAGTCTTTTCTTCAACTTTAATAGGTGCAGCTACTTTTTTTCTATGGGAGGATGATATTTAAACCACTTCTCCTTAGGGAGATCAACATAAGTAGCAAAAGATTCACGAGAAAGAAGCTACTATCTCGAGTCAAGTCCATATTTAGTGCTAAACTTACGGAAAATATCGGTATCCATAAAAGATTTAACACAATCAAACTTAGGTGTCATACCGACTCCTTACCTTCGTCGAGGTCCCAATCTTGAGTTGCGTTTAATTCTATCCAATAAATTCAATAGTCTTCATCATAAAAGAGCCAGCACAAGAAGTATCGAGCATGGTGCGATTGTTATCGAAGCCGAGCGAAAAATTTGAAGAATTGTCACTCTTGAGAGCTCATGATTGGGGCATGAATATAACATTGATTTAAGCCTCCCCAAGCTTGAGCGATGCTTTCTCCTTCGCGAGGCCAAAAATTATATATATAATTGCGATCACGATGAACAAGATGCATAGGGTAATACTTTTGATGAAATTGCAATTTCAATCTTTTATAGTTCCATGATCTCGTATCATCACATAGCCTATACCATGTCAATGCGTCTTCCTTCAAAGATAAAGGGAAGACCTTCTTCTTAACAACATCATCGGGTATACCTGCAAGCTTAAATAGTCCACAAACTTCATCCACATAGAGTAGATGTTCATCAGGATGCTTTGTTCCATCTCCTGTAAAAGTGTTAGCTAGCAGTTTTCCATCATACCGAAGGAACTTCAAAAGGAGTTTCATTTTCAATAGGTTCAGTAGGTTTAGGAGCAACTCTTTGCTCTCTCTGGATGGAGTGAAGATACCCGAACAAGCCCTCAGAGAATTACTTTCCATAGTAACAAGTGACGATAAATTTCAGCACACTATATAAATTTTCCTTACCAAATTCCACCTACCAAAGGCGCTACACTCCCGACAGCGGCGCCGGAAAAAGTCTTGATGACCCACAAGTATAGGGGATCTATCATAGTCCTTTCGATGAGTAAGAGTGTCGAACCCAACGAGGAGCAGAAGGAAATGATAAGCAGTTTTCAGCAAGGTATTCTCTGCAAGTACTGAAATAAGCGGTAACAGATAGTTTTGTGATAAGATAAATTGTAACGAGCAACAAGTAAAAAAGGTAAATAAAGTGCAGCAAGGTGGCCCAATCCTTTTTGTAGCAAAGGACAAGCCTGGACAAACTCTTATAATAGGAAAAGCGCTCCCGAGGACACATGGGAATATCATCAAGCTAGTTTTCATCACGTTCATATGATTCGCTTCGGTACTTTGATAATTTGATATGTGGGTGGACGGTGCTTGGGTGCTGTTCTTACTTGAACAAGCATCCCACTTATGATTAACCTCTATTGCAAGCATCCACAACTACAACAAAAGTATTAAGGTAAACCTAACCATAGCATGAAACATATGGATCCAAATCAGCCCTTACGAAACAACGCATAAACTAGGGTTTAAGCTTCATCACTCTAGCAACCCATCATCTACTTATTACTTCCCAATGCCTTCCTCTAGGCCCAAATAATGGTGAAGTGTTATGTAGTCGGCGTTCACATAACACCACTAGAGGCTAGACAACATACATCTCATCAAAATATCGAGCGAATACCAAATTCACATGACTACTAATAGCAAGACTTCTCCCTTGTCCTCGGGAACAAAGCGTAACTACTCACAAAGCATATTCATGTTCATAATCAGAGGGTAATAATATGCATAAAGGATCTGAACATATGATCTTCCACCAAATAAACCAACTAGCATCAACTACAAGGAGTAATCAACACTACTAGCAACCTACTAGCACCAATCCCGGACTTGGAGACAAGAATTGGATACAAGAGATGAACTAGGGTTTGGAGATGAGATGGTGTTGGTGAAGATGTTGATGGAGATTGCCCTCTCCCGATTAGAGGAGGCGTTGGTGATGATGATGGCGATGATTTCCCCTCCGGAGGAAGTGTCCCCGGCGAACAGCTCTGCGGAGCCCTAGATTGGTTCCGCCAAGGTTCCGCCTCGTGGGCGGAGTCTCGTCGAAAGGTTGCTTAATGTTTTTTCTCATCGAAAGACTTCATATAGGAGAAGATGGGCATCGGAGAGCCACCGGGGGCCCACGAGGTAGGGCGCCCCCACCCTCGTGAGCAGGTGTGGGCCCCTGGCCTTCATCTTTAGCGACGATTTTTCTTTATTTATTTTAAGATATTTCGTGGAGTTTCAGGACTTTTGAGTTGCGAGAATAGGTCTCAATATTTGCTCCTTTTCGGCCCGAATTCTAGCTAGCGGCATTCTCCCTCTTCATGTAAACCTTGTAAAATAAGAGAATAGCCATAAGTATTGTGACATAACGTGAAATAACAGCCCATAATGCGATAAATATCGATATAAAAGCATGATGCAAAATGGACGTATCAACGGCTGCAGCAACAAGAAGTGAATGCGGTAGCATCGAAGACCCGAGTTCATGCATTGGTGCGAGAAGCCCATCGGTGGCAGCGGTGACCACCCGGTGATGATGCCAATCCGGCTCTTATGCCCTGGTTTTGGATGCCACCTTTGCCACAGATAAGCGAGCCGCTTTCGTTTCTCCGAAGTTACGATAGATGGCGGCAGCGAGCATCAACATCCTGTACAAAGACACCATGGAGAAGTTAGGAATCAAACAAAGGCAGCTCCAGTCCAGCCGGACTGTTTTCCATGGCATAGTTCCTGGCCTTTCCTGCTCGCCAATTGGCAAGATCCAGATAGAAGTCCTCTTTGGGGACAAAGATCACTTCCGCCGAGAGCCAATCTGGTTTGAAGTGGTGGACCTTGAGATCCCATACCATGCGCTATTTGGCCGGCCTGCTCTGGCCAAGTTCATGGCGTTCGCCCACTATGCCTCCCTCAAAATGAAGATGCCGAGTTCCAAGGGGATTCTGACTATAGCCGGCGACTACAAGAAGTCGTCCGCCTGCAGCGCGACGAGCGGTCGGTTGGCGAGTCCTCGTGATCGCAGCTGAGAAGCGGCTCCTTGACCGGGTCGTGGCGATGGCGGGCAAGCAGCCCGGAGATGTCGCCCGATCCCAAGGAGTCGGAAGGCGAGCTCGTTCAAGCGGCCAAAGGCGAAGAAGATACCCTTGGACCCGGAGCACCGGAGAATGCGCTGTCATAGGTGCAAACCTCGACAGCAAATAGGAAGGCGAGCTCGTTGATTTCCTCAATGAGAATCGGGACATCTTTGCATGGTCCCCCAAAGACATGCCGGGTGTCCCGACGGATTTCGCCGAGCACAAGTTACATGTCCGGCCCGATGCCAAACCAGGCAGGCAGCCCTTGCACTGCCTGTCAGAAGAGAAGAGAAGATTCGTTGGAGAAGAGATAGCCCGGCTGCTAGCAGCCGGCTTCATCATGGAAGCGTTCTTTCCAGTGTGGCTGGCCAACCCAGTCCTCGTGCTGAAGAAAAACAAGCAGTAGCGCATGTGTACTGATTATACCAGCCTCAACAAAGCTTGCCCCAAAGACCCCTTTGCGTTACCAAGAATCGACCAAGTGATAGACTCCACAGCTGGATGCGAGCTGTTGAGGTTTTTGGATGCATATTCAGGATATCACCAGATCAAGCTGAACCCGGCCGACAGACTGAAGACCGCCTTCATCACGCCATTTGGATCCTTGTGCTACTTGACCATGACGTTCGGCTTGAGGAATGCCGGCGCCACGTTTCAATGTTGGATGCAGAAGTGCCTCCTCAAGCAACTCGGCAGAAACGCCCACGTTTACGTGGACGATGTGGTGGTGAAGACGGAGAAGCGTGGAACGCTACTAGAAGACCTCAAGGAGACCCTTGAAAACCTGCGCCGATTTCAAATCAAGCTCAACCCAGAGAAGTGCGTCTTCGGAGTACCAGCCGGCGAGCTCCTTGGATTCCTGGTCTCAGAATGCGGCATAGAGTGCAACCCCGTGAAGATCAAGGCCATCGAGAGGATGGATATACCCACCCGACTGTTGGATGTGCAGAAGTTCACTGGCTGCTTGGCATCCATTAGCCGATTCATCAGTCGGTTGGGTGAGAAGGCTCTTCCCTTGTAGCAGCTCATGAAGAAAACCACTTTTTTCGAGTGGAACGACAAGGCGGACGAAGCTTTTCTCCAGCTCAAGAAGATGTTGACTACTCCACCTGTCCTGGCGGCTACGACTCCTAAGGAGCCCATGCTCCTCTACATCGCCGCCACCAGCCGAGTGGTCAGCACAGTCATCGTGGTAGAGCTCAAGGAGGAAGGCAATGCACTGCCAGTCCAGAGACCGGTATATTATTTGAGTGAAGTATTGTCGACCTCCAAGCAAAACTACCCCCACTACCAGAAGATGTGCTATGGCGTGCACTTTGCCGCCAAGAAGCTGAAGTCGTACTTCCAAGAGCACCCAATCACCGTGGTCTGCACAGCTCCACTGGCCGAGATCATTGGAAGCCCAGATGCTTTGGGCCGAGTGGCCAAATGGGCCATAAATTTGCCCCCCTACACCATCTACTACCAGCCTTGCTTCGCCATCAAGTCACAAGCGCTGGCCGACTTCCTCGTCGACTGGCCGAGACCCAGTACCTGCCGCCAGCGCCCGACTCCACCCATTGGCGGATGCATTTTGATGGTTCCAAGATGCGCACCGGTTTGGGAGTCGGCATCGTCCTCACCTCTCCCAAAGGCGACAAGCTCAAATATGTGCTGCAAATCCATTTCGCCGCCTCCAACAACGTCGCTGAATACGAGGCACTCATTCACGGGCTCCGGCTTGCCAAAGAGCTCGGCATCCGCCGGATCCTGTGTTATGGTGACTCGGACTTGGTGGTCCAGCAGTCATCAGGCGACTGGGACGCCAAAGATGCAAACATGGCGAGCTACCGCTTCCTCGTACAACAACTCAGTGGATATTTTGAGGGGTGCGAATTCCTCCATGTGCCAAGGAACGACAACGAGCAAGCAGACGCCTTGGCAAGAATCGGCTCCACCCGTCACGCAATACCGACCGGCGTCGCCCTTCAGCGCCTCCTCAAGCCGTCTGTCAAGCCATCGCCAGAATCAGATTCTATCTTCGTGCCGGCTCCTCCTGAAGCAGTCGGATCCGACTTGGGAGCTCTAACGGTTGGCACGGGAATTCTGGCAGGCGGCCCGGGCCGCGGCAGTCGCACCCAGCCCAGGGACTCTAGAACCCTGCCTGGGGACTGCAGCGGCCAGCCCGGGGACTTCAGAGCTCGGCCCGGGGACTGCACCAATCGGCCCGGGGACTTCATTGACCCAGCAAGCGGCTGCCGACTCCAACCCGCCGCCTCCCGGCCCAACCGCCCTCGTCCAAGTTGCGGTCCTGACAGTCGCAGAAGTCGCAGCACCTTCATGGGCCCAGCCCATCCTCAATTTCCTGGTGAACAAAGAGCTGTCGACTCGGCCCGGCAAGTGCAACGCCGGGTAGCAGCCTACACCATAGTCAATAGAGAGCTTGTGAGACGCAGTGTCACTGGTGTCTACAAGCGCTGCGTGGAGCCGGAGCAAGGCCAAGCAATTCTCAAGGATATCCATCAAGGCGAGTGTGGCCACCACGCGGCTTCAAGAGCACTTGTCGCCAAAGCCTTCCGCCATGGCTTCTTCGGCCGACCGCTCTAGAAGGCGCCAAGGGCTTGGTCCAAAATGTAAAGGTGCGGAAGTTCGCTCCAAGCCCCATCGGCGACTTACGCACTCAAGACTATTCCCATTGCTCGGCCCTTTGCCGTGCTGGGGCACTGGACATGGTGGGACCATTCAAAACAGCGAGGCGGCATGACTCATCGCTTGTCGCGGTGGACAAGTTCACCAAGTGGATAGAAGCAAAACCAATCAAGAAGCTGAATGGTCCAACAGCTATAACTTTCATCTCCGACATCACCATCCGGTATGGCATACCGCACAGCATCATCACCGACGATGGCACAAACTTTGCCAAAGGCGCCTTGGCCCGTTTCTGCGCGACGCAGGGCATCCGACTGGACTTAGCATCCGTTGCCCATCCACAGTCAAACGGCCAGGTGGAGCGAGCAAACGGCCTCATCTTGTCCAGCATCAAGCCCCGACTGATCGAGCCTCTGGAGCGTTCGGCCGGCTGCTGGCTCGACGAGCTGCCAGCCATCCTTTGGAGCCTACGCACAACTCCAAACAACTCAACCGGCTTCATGCCTTTCTTCCTCGTCTACGGTGCTGAAGCCGTCATCGCAACACATATAGAATTCGACTCCCCTCGAATCACCATGTACACCGAAGAGGAGGCGGAAGAAGCACGACAAGACGACGTCGATCTGCTGGAAGAGGGCCGGATGTTGGCACTCAGCCGGTCCAACATCTACCAGCAGAGACTGCGCCGATACTACAATCGGAAGGTCAAGACGAGATCTTTCCAAGAGGGAGACCTTGTGCTCCAGCTGATCCAGCGAACAGCCGGCCAGCACAAGCTCTCAGCGACTTGGGAAGGCCCCTTCATCATCAGCAAAGTGTTGGGCAATGACTCCTACTACCTGATCGACGCTCAGAAGCCTCGAGCGTGCAAGAGGGACGACTCCGGCAAGGAGACGGAGCGGCCATGGAATGCAAATCTCCTCCGAAGATTTTACAGTTGATGCAGTATGTACCACGCTACCTTTTGTATTAACGTACGAAGACTTTGGGCCCCCCGAGAAGAGCTCGGGGACTGCCCTCTTTTATCTATATGATAAGAATTATGCCTATGAGTATGTCATTTTTTTGTCTTGCTGCCTGGCACCGGGTTGGACTAGTCGGCCCGGGGACTTGCCGCCTTGAACTATGAAATGCTTCCTGCAGCCGGACAAGTAATGTGTGGCATTTAAGTCGTCTCCTGCCAGAAGCCGCATCTCGCAGAGCGACTGTACGGTGGGTAGGAGTAAGGTAGAAAGGGCGCCCGCATGAAAAATGGCTACGGACTCAAAGCATGTGCATAGTTTAGGCCGGCTTCCAGATTTTTTGCGACCGACTGTCGAGCAGCCGGCCCGCCGTTTTCTACTAAACTTGCTAAAAGACTCTAAGAGGCTAAGTACTTGCCTTCCCAAAAGGAGCTAAGTACTTGACCCAGCATCAGTCCGCAGAGCGGCTGTGTGGCTGGCAAGACGGCAACCAAGGGAAGGCGGCCAAGGAATAAGCCAAAGAGCAATAAGCAAGAAAAAGATAGAATTCGGAAAAATATTTACATAACAAAGGCCCTTGGCCGATCTTCAACTAAGTTCAAGATACACCCCGCGGGTGGAATTGTGCAAAATTAACAAGTTCATCGAGACTAATAGACAGGTGAAGTAAAAGATAAAATAGCGGCCTAGGAAGCAGCGTAAGAAGTTCGAGGGTCGGAGGGTCGGCGGTGCCGATTGCGGAGCAGGCCGGCTGGTCGGTCTCTGCTTGGTCGCCTCCGCGACATACTGGCTTAGTTGAGCTCGCTCATTCTTTGGGCCTTGATCGAGCTGAGGTTGGTCGCCCGCTCCGACCTCTGGTGCCTCCTCTCCGATCCCTCCTTCGCCTTGCCTTCTTCCTCGCCGCTAGAGTCGATGACCTCCACCGAATCCTCGCCGTCGTCCGGGTTCAGCCCAAACCATTCCGGCGGCGCCTAGTCGCCATTTTCAACCCGCTCCGGGACGAAGAAGCTGGTGTCAGTGTACTCGGCGATTGACGCCGCGCGCTTGACAAGATCGTCTTCCACGACCGCCAACTCCGGAACGTGGCCAGCTGGGCCAGGTTCAGCCCAGGGTACCACGCCTTGACAAACTCCAAGGCCCGGCGCGCTCCAGCCCGGGCCGAAGAGCCCTTCCAGGCCTCAAGGCGGCGGCCGCTACCTCGGCCAGTCGGTAGTCCGGCGGGAGTCGTGATTCGGCATGTCCGGCCATAAGGCGGCGATCGCCTGGGTGCCGACACGCTGAAGCCAGCGCAGCATCCGGTGAGCCGGCCGAAGACGGGCCTCGATGCTCAGGATCTGTTCGCTAAGGGTTCGGGGGGCGTCGGCGGCGATCTTCGCACCGTCCGCCCACCGCCCTTCGCGATCAGCTTCGATGGCCCGGTTGGCGGCGTCCGAGTGGCCAGGGAAGAAGTCTTCCAAGACAGAAGCGAAGAACAAAATTAAAGACCAGAAGCCGGCAGCGCAAAGAAGAAAAATGAGGGAGGCTCACCATCGACTATATCCTCGATCTCGTGGAATCCGGAAGTCAGCATCGCCTCCTTGTCGATCGGGAGGGCGTTAAACTCGCGAACTCAGCAAGGAGGCGGTCTCCTTGTCCTCTGCCTCATACAGGCCTTCTCGAGAGCTCATTCTGTTACGCGATTGCGTGGCCAGCCGGTCGCGCTCCTCTGCCGACTTGCTGTCCTCCTCCTCCTTGGCCTTGGCAAGAGTTGGCTAACCGCCCAGCTGCTGCTGCAAGGTGGCGTTGGCCTCCACGGAAGAAAGAAGAAAACAAGGTGTTAGTCACCAACAAAGAAGAACAGTCGCCGGGGAGATCCGGCTCGAATGCTCGGCAGTCGGCCCGAATCTCGGGGACTACAGCCCGCGGGTGCGCCAGCGCGCCCCCGCGAAAGAAGAAGAGGATTTACTCCGGCTTTCCTACTGGTTGGTAGTCCGCTGAGCAAGGTCCTGGACGTTGGAGTTGTAGGTGGTCACGAGGAGATTGTGGTAGTTCTGCGACAAAAATTTCAGACAAGTATTAGCGCTTGGAACTCGCCGATCAGAGTTCCGAGCCGCCTGCTCAGCAGCCGGCCCGAAACTCGGGGACTACACCCAGTGGGTGCGCTGGCGCGCCCCCACCAAGAAGCACAAGAAACAGAAACAAAGAAGAAGGAAACGTACCCACACGACCTCTCGCGCTGCCAGATGCGCCCTGTTGCAGTTCCTGATGGCCTCGTGTAAGTGCATCTAGTGCCACCCCTAGTTGGTTTTGGAGTATTGACGACAAATGTTGTTGAGGGACTAATGCGTTTGTGAGAATTGCAGGATAGCGCGGTAGTGTCCCTCATTGATTGGTTTACCTACGGAGATGACCCTAAAATGTATGAAGACATTGAAGACAATGGTGGTATGTGAAGATATTCACATTGAAGACTATGACATGAGAAGACATTGAGTGAAGACAATGGAGCTTGAAGATCTGTGTTGTTTTGTTGTTTCCTTTTCTTCTTTGTTGAGTCGTAGGAACCACCGTCTTTATTAAGTGGGGTCCAAGTGATCATAGTCGAATGACTAAAGTGATGCTCAACCCAAAACCTATGTCTTGAGCGAAGACAATGAGAGCAAAACTTATCCGAGCTGGATGAGTCAGCTTTGCTTGTAGCCCAAGTAAAGTTGTCGTGAGTGTTTGAAATCATTTGTTGGAACACGTGTCGGTTCCTTAGTGACCAGGGTCATTTGGACATAACAGGTCGGGTTGCCTAGTGGCTATAAATAGCCCACCCCTACACCATAAATTGGTGGCTGCTCGAGTTAGTGCACGGCTTTTGTCGTTTGAGAGCAACCCACCTCGAAGCCTTTGAGAGAGAAATCCTTGCGAGGACAAAGCCCAAACACCCGAGCCAAAGAGTGTTAGGCATCACTTGAAGTCTTCCGTGCGTGTGACACGAAGACTTATTACACTTGAGGGCTGTGAATCCTCCGGCCGGTTAGGCGTCGCGGTTCTGAGCATCCAAGAGTCATTGTGGATTGCGGTGAGCGTCATCTGTGAAGGTTGGAAGTCTACCTTGAAGAGTTACGAGTGATTGGGCGAGGACTGTGTGTCCTTAGCTCAAGGGAATAAGGTGAAGAGCGGTCTTGAGTTGAATCTCAGCCTCCCTAACCAGATGTACGTTGTCCACGACAATGGAACTAGTCCAACAAATCTGTGTCTTCAACTAGTATTGGTTCTATCCCTTCCTCCTTTACCTTGAGTTTGTCTTCGTGAAGTCATTGCTTATATGCCTTATCTGTTTGACTTCATTGCTTGACTACTTTTGTTGATTGGCTTCATACTATCTTCCATCTGATCCTTACTACATAGCTGCTATTAGTCATGTCCATTCACATTATCGCATACTTGACTATGGCTTGCTTGTTGTAGTTTATCTTCATTGCATATCAATTAGGTCATTTCTGTTGTTTGTCTTGAAACATCCGTGTTTTGAAGACTTTCATAAAATCGCCTATTCACCCCCCCTCTAGTCGATAACAAGCACTTTCAATTTGTATCATAGCAAGGTACTCCCTTGTTCTGTGTGATTCGGTTTAACCACCTAGAGTTTTAGCTATGTCATTGCAGGGATAATCAAGGTCTCGCTGCTTGCCCGTGTTCGATGGGCCGACTATCCCTCTTTGGAAGAATAAGATGCGCATGCATCTTGAAGCCATTGATGTCGACCTACGGTATGTCGTCAAAACGGCGTTCCCAAATCTGGTGAAGGTGTCACCCCTACGATGTCAAGAAGTTCATTCAAGCTGGACTCCTTTGCAAAGAACATCATCGTGGTCATCGACCAAAGGCAGTATGGCCGTGTGAGTGCTCTGAAGCGTCGAAGCTAGTGGGGACTGGCTATCCAAGGTCAACGAAGGCGTCTCAACCTAGAGAGATCAAAGAATCGGTGTTCTTCGCAACCTCTTCAACCGCTTCAAGAAAGCGACAATGAAAATGTCAGCTCACGTTTGATCGCCTCAACGACATCACAAATGAGCTTCATGCTCTCGGCGCCCTTGAGGTCACCAAGCATGAAATCATCAAGACACTCTTGAGATCACTTGACAGCTCTTTTGACACCCTTGCCCTCATGATACAAGAATGTCCCGACTTCAAGACACTCGATCCGTCGATATACTTGAGAGGCTCAACACACATGAGTTCGGCTATCGAGAAAAGAGATATCTATGGTCCAAACTATGGCGAACTCGCGCTTTGAAGGCAAAAGTTGTTTCCTCATCGAAGAAGAATCATTGCGGTTCTAATGATCCACGAAGACATTGGAAAGGAACTTGCTATGCTTGTGAAGAAGTTCGAGAAGTTCACTAGGAAGAAAGGCTTGAGAAAGTCTTCACGATCCAGCTCAAGAAATGATGAAGCTTCCACTCAAGACTACAAGAAGAAAACTGTCACAAGTGCAAGAAAAGCTGGACACTATATCTACGAGTGTCCACGGTGGGACAATGAGAAGAAGAAGAACAAGAAGAGCAAGGAATATGATTACGATGACAAGAAAAGAAGAAATCTTCAAAGTCTTCTTCAAGTCTTCATCAAAGTCTTCATCGCATAAGAAGAGCTCATCGGCAAGGCTCGTGCTTTTGTTGGCAAGGAAATGGATTCAGAGGAGGAGATGCTACGAGGAAGTGGAGGTGGAATATGAAGAGGAGTCCGACCAGGCGTTGCAAGTCGGCTTTAGCCACAACCTATGTTGCCAAGTCCATCTTCAACTTGAAGACAATGACTTCTACACCAACTGAAGGCGATGACAAGGGCGACCTGCTCCACCTATTGCTTCATGGCGCAGCGGTGCCAAGGTAAAATCACGTGATGCCTACTTTCAAACATCAAGTGAAGATGACTACGATTGTGAATCTAAACCTAGCTACAAAACACTTGCTAAAATTGCAAGCTGAACAACAAGAGCTATGGAACATACTCAAAACTGTTAGACAAAAGCGATGACCTGTTGAACGCGGAAATGACCGTTCACAGTCCTTAGTTGAAGACATTAAAAGTCTTCATGCTAAGTACCAAGAACTTGAAAGTCGTCATGATCGCTATCAACTACTCATGAAAGGCTCTCCTATGATTATCTTCAAAGGAAGCAAGAGCTTGAGAAATTGAGAGCGGCTCATGAAGATCTTCAAAAGAGAATGAGTCACTTGGCGCTCAATAGATCAGTTCTGCTGGGATGGATTTGAACCACCATGTCTAAAATGTCTTGGCGTGATATCACTACCTCTGTTGTTGAATGTTCAAGCTGCTGCTCTTGTTGCATTGTCTTCAACTACCAATGTGGTAACTAACACCTCTGCGGAGGATACCACTGCCATTCTTGATGAAAATGCTAGGTTGAAGACATTGCTTGAAACAGGGATGTATAAAAGTGCGAAAGGGCATCGAGACACTTTGCGATGTCCTCAAAAGCGGATTCTGAACCGAAACCCTAGGAAAGAGGGTGTTGGGTTAGAGAGGAAAATGAATGTTGATGGTTCCCTCTTTGGAAGCTTTGAGCGGTATCCCAAAACCACATGGGTTCTTTGCAAAGGGACCTTTAGTGGATCCATCCACCTTATCTGGCTTTACATGCTAACCCTATTATCATTGATGAATCCTTTGATGCAAACTATAAGCTGTTCAAGAATCAGAATGGTGAAGTGTTTGCGGTATATTGGTACTAGCTGCGGGAATGGACTGCCTATGAAGAAGATCTGGGTTCCCAAAAGCTGTCTTGAGAATCTTCCGATGAATGTCATCATGACACCACAGGAAGAAGACAAACCCAGGACCAAAGGCGTCATATGGTCCAAAGGCTTCATACAGACAGAGGACTCACTTGAGTCACCCTAACGCCAATGTTTTGCAGGGAAACAGTACTCAAATTTATGAATATGAGTGTGTGTCCTCAAACTGCTACGTTCATAGAACTAAGAACTTTTCTGCTTATTCACATGAGTATCATTCATCTCCTGCAAGGCTATTTGCTAGGGCTCCAAAGCCGAAATTCTCAGATGTTGCACTTGGACTCATTGCTTCTAAGCCACCCTTGAAGATGTGGGTGGTTAAGAAGAATTAACTCTCTTTTGCAGGAAAGGGTCTCCAGCCGAAAATCAAAGGCGTCTGATGCTATTGCTGGGGACCTAAAACATCTTGTAGGGCACAAGATCAAATGCCCAAATGGTCTCACTATGTATATTGGTACTAACTGCAGGAATGGACTGCCTATGAAGAAGATCTGGGTTCCCAAAAGCTGTCTTGAGAATCTTCGATGAATGTCATCATGACACCACCTTGAAGAAGACAAACCCAGACCAAAGGCGTCATATGGTCCAAGGCTTCATACAGACGGAGGACTCACTTGAGTCACCCTAACGCCAATGTTTTGCAGGAAGCAGTACTCAAATTTATGAATATGAGTGTGTGTCCTCAAAGCGCTATGTTCATAGAACTAAGAACTTTTACCTTATTCACATGAGTATCATTCATCTCCTGCAAGGCTATTTGCTAGGGCTCCAAAGCGAAATTCTCAGATGTTGCACTTAGACTCATTGCTTCTAAGCCACCCCACGAAGATGTGGGTGGTTAAGAAGAATTAACTCTCTTTTAGAGAAAGGGTCTCGGCCCGAAAATCAAAGGCGTCGATGCTATTCTTGGGGACCTAAAACATCTTGTAGGGCACAAGATCAAATGCCCAAATGGTCTCACTATGTATTTTGTTCTGAATCTTTTGCCATTCATCCTATCAGTCCTAATCTTGATTTAAGCTTCAATAATCCACTTGCCTGTCAAATGTTTATGCTTCACAATGCTCTTGGTAAAGCCTATCCCCCTAACTGTACTGTAGGGTATGACACCTCATGCTTCAGAATGGATAATGGACAGCGGATGCACTAATCATATGACTGGTGATCGAAGTCTTCTCATGGACTCAACCTTACGTCCATCAGACAAGAGTCACATCACATTTGCTCTGGTAAAAGCAAGGTATTGGGTCTAGGTAGAGTTGCAATATCAAAGGATCAACACATGGACAAAGTGATGCTTGTTGAGTCCCTTGGTTTCAACAATGTACATCTCAATGCTTTGTGACTTGAACATGATTGTGATATTTGGAAAATATCGTTGCCTTGTACTAATGGAATCGACAAGTCTCTAGTCTTTGAAGGGTATAGGAAAGATGATCTATACATGGTAGATTTCTCGGCAGAGTCCACAACTTGCCGTATGTCTTCTTGCAAAAGCTTGAATCTTTGGCTCGGCATCGGAGGCTGGGGCATCTTGGAATGAGGAAATTACACACTCGCCAAGAAGAAGCATGTCATTGGCATCGAAGGTGTCAAGTTCAAGAAGGATCATTTGTGTGGTGCTGCGAAGCTGGAAAGATGACTAGGCAAAGCACCCTCGAAGACAATCATGGCGACATCTCAACCCTTGAGCTGCTTCACATGGATTTGTTTGGCCCTACTCATTACTCTACCCTCACAACAACTGCTTTCTCTATGGCCGTCATTGTTGATGACTTCTCAAGATACACATGGGTGCACATAATTCTCTACAAGACTGAAGTGCAAGATGTCTTGAGACGATTTGCCAATCGAGCAATGAACAATTATGGCGTCAAGATCAAGCATATCGAAGTGATAACGACTTTGAATTCAAGAACACGGACTTGATCTTTATCTGGATACCATGGAATCACTCATGAGTTCTCTGCTCCATACACACCCGGCAAAATGGCATCGTGGGCGCAAGAACAAAACCCTCATTGAGATGGCTCGAACAATGCTCGGCGAGTACAAGACACCAAGAAAGTTCGGCTGAAGCCATTGATACAGACTTGTCACGTCATCAACCGTGTTTATATCCATAAGCTTACGAACAAAACATCCTATGAGCTCCTTCTTGGCAAGAAGCCAAATGTCGTTACTTGAGTATTTGGGGCTAAGTCTGGATCAAGGATCCTCATCACAAGTCAAAATTTGAACCCAAAGCTCACGAAGGCTTCATGCTCGATTCTGGAAAGGACTCACACTCTTCTGAGTCTTCAATCTCTATCTCTACAAAATCGTCAAAGCTGTAGATGTGTGATTTGATGAAACCAATGGTTCACAAAGAGAGTTCCTGCCAAGCACACTAGACGAAGCTCCACCCAGCGAATCTATCAAGCTAATGAGGAACTGGTGAAATCATGCCTTACGAAGCAGACTGAAGAGGAACTTATCATTTCTGCACCTAACCAACCTGAAGACAATGCTCACTGAAGACAATCCTCCCAATGATGACAATGATCGGCATGAGCAAAATCTTCGTCCGAGTTCATCCTCGAGTTGCAAATGAAGTACAGATTGAGAAGATAATTGATAGCATCAATGCACTGGTCCGCTTACTCGCTCAAGAGCAACACATGCTAGCAAATTTCTATGGGCACTTTTCCTTTGTATCAATATCGAGAACCCAAGAAAGTTCTTTGAAGCTTTTATGGAACGAGAATGGATTCAAGCTATGCAAGAAGAACTTCAACAGTTCAAGCTGAATAATGTTTGGGAACTTGTCAAGCGCCCTGACCCTCGCAAGCATAACATTATTGGCACCAAATGGATATATCAAAACAAGCAAGATGAGAATGGTCAAGTCGTGAGGAAACAAAGCAAGGCTTGTGGCTCAAGGATATACTCAAGTTGAAGGAATTGACTTCGATGAAACATTTGCTCCTGTAGCTAGGCTTGAAGCTATTCGCATACTACTAGCCTATGCTAACCACCACAACATCTTGCTCTATCAAATGGATGTGAAGAGTGCATTTCTCAGCGGCAAGATTGAAGAAGAAGTATATGTCGCTCAACCACACGGCTTTGAAGATCCAAAACATCACGATATGGTGTACAAGCTAAATAAAGCATTGTATGGCCTCAAACAAGCTCCTCGCGCCTGGTATGATACAATCAAAGACTTCCTGAAGAGCAAAGGCTTCAAACCTGGATCCCTTGATCCCACACTTTTCACGAAGACATATGATGGTGAACTGTTTGTATGCCAAATATATGTGGATGACATTATCTTGGTGCACCAACCGAAGTATAGTGATGAGTTTGGATACATGATGCAAGAGCAATATCGATGTCCATGATGGAGAGCTCAAGTTCTTCCTTGGTCTTCAAATTAAATCGACAAAGAAATGGCATCTTTATATCTCAAGAAAAATACCTCCAAGATTGTCTAAAGAAGTTTGGAATGCAAGAATGCAAAGGATACACGCGCCAATGCCATTAAACACCACTTGGGTCCCGGCGACAATGGTAAGAGTTCGATCAAAAGGTATACCGCTCCATGATTGGTTCCTTACTTTACCTATGTGCATCTAGGCCAGATATTATGCTTAGTGTTTGCATGTGTGCTCGATTCCAAGCGGCACCAAAGGAATCGCATCACTTAGGCGTGAAGCGAATTCTTGATATTTGGCTCACACCCCAACACTCGGATTATGGTATCCAAAGGGCTCAAAATTTGATTTAGTTGGATTTTCGGATGCTGATTATGCTGGTGACAAAGTGGATCGCAAGTCTACATCAGGCACATGTCACTTTACGGGACGATCACTCGTCTGCATTGGTCTTCAAAGAAGCGAAGCGTGTGTCACTCTCAAGCTGCAGAATCTGAATACATTGCTGCTGGATCTTGTTGTGCTCAGCTTCTATGGATGAAGCAAACTCTCAAGGACTATGGCATCAATCGACACAAGTACCTCTTTTCTGCGACAACGAAAGCGCCATCAAGATTGCCAACAATTCAGTCCAGCACTCGAAGACAAAGCACATTGAAATCGTCATCATTTTCTCGGGAATCATGTCATGAAGAAAGATATTGACATCATTCACGTCAACCTTTGAAGAGCAATGGCAGATATCTTCACAAAGCCCTTGGATGAGAAAAGGTTTTGCAATTTACGGTGTGAGCTAAATATCTTGGAATCCTCAAATGTCCTGTGATCAAGCACACATCCTAACACTTATGCATGTTGATGACTTAGATGTGCAACACACGAAGTAACGTATATATTCAATCAATGAAGACCTACATTCTGTGTGTGAATACATTAACATGGAATTTGACTTCGGAGCGCCACGATAATTGTGCACCGTGTGCGGGTCTAATACTTCCTATCTGATGGGTAGCCACCACCAAATTTCCTTGTTTGAAGTGTTTCACTCATGGCGTTATTTCTTGAAGCTATTCGCATTTGATTTGACTTCAACTTCAACCTATTTTCATGACTTTCTTCACTATGATGATTTGGTTATCATCGATATATATATATATATATATATATATATCATCCTCTACAGCATTCACTTATAGCTATATCTTCAAGTTGAATCTTTTGAACTAAGTGAATGTGATCGGACCCCAAATCTCTCTATGCTTTCTATCTCAAACTCTATCTGTCCAAATCATATGCATTCTATTGAAAGCTGTCGAATGTCTTCTCTGCGTCCTTGTCGTGAAGACACAGAGACAAACTTTAAGTCTGTTTTAAATGATTCATCATTCTTGTTGAACTCGGAGAAGCCGGAACGACCATCCGACAAACCGGGCGTGGGGCGTGGGATAACTCATTGCATGTTGCATGCGTGCCACGTGCCTCTCAGATGTGAACCGCCAGGGGCACCTGAGTAATTGCGCTGCGCCGCACACCTCGTTATAAATACATGTCCCCTGCGGTAAAGAAAATCTTCTTCCACCTTCTCCACCTCATCAAAACCCTAGCGCCACCGCTAGCTCTCGACGACGCCGGCGACGAAGCGCTTAGCTGCCGCGACCTCTCCGACGTCGTCCTCACGCCGGCCGCGAACATCTTCATCTCCGCCGCCGCCGTAGGTGTCCTCCGTCGCCAAGTTAAGGCACGGTGGACTGAACTGCTCGGCCTCCTTTCCTTCCGTCTAGCAGTTCTTCGAAGCGGTAAATATATCTCTATTTTTACCATCTTTTTGATCTTCAAGATTCATCCTACTTGCCAAAAATGGTTTCTGCCCATACAAAGTTAGATCTATTCTGTCTGCATCTCGTACTGCTTAGTATATTCACTTAAGCTTCACAACTAGTTAGATTCCTCACTTGTACTTATTCACGGATTCGTACAAATCTGGAACCAACTCTCAGCGTAAAAGTGAATGTCTTCGCATCATGAGGTCAATGTCTTCAAACCGATTTATCTTCAAAATCTTCTGAGAATGCATATGACCTCTTCCCCTTCCCTCGCATCTCTAATGCACATCACGGTACATGTCCGTGGGAGAATCCTTGGTTCTCATAGTCGCATTCGTTTGCAGAATTCTTACTGACATCAAACCAACTCTCCGAAGCCAGTTCTGTCATCAACCAAGCATAAGCCTTTGAAGCCTTTGATTGTGAAGCCATTCAGTTTGAAGCTCATGGCTACGAGATAAATCAGTCGGGAAGGGCGGAAGACAACGTCGTGAGGAACCTCAAAAGATACGCTGATGACCTCGCAGAGCTGTACAAGACAGATCCTGAAGAGACATATAATCAGCGCAAGACACGAATCCAATGGATTCGACGCTATTGGGCTGAACAGTGGTTCAAGTACAATTTCGTCACACAAGAATATGCCGAGAAGTATGCATCAGAAGCCCTTGGGGTGATATTCTGTTTCGAAGCCTTCCTCCCAAGAGCATGGCTGAAGCTATTGCACAAGGTTTCTATCCTTGCATGGTCCGTGGACCTCAGCCTGAAAATGCCGACCCGACGTCTTTGCTCTGGTGTCGTGATGACAGTCTCTTCAAGCGCAACTTCCAGCATGCAAAGGCTTCTGCAAAGGAGAACAAGAAGTCATTGGGATTAGACTTCAACCCTGGTCCCTCTGCTCCCCGTGCTGACGGCTCACGTGACGCTGAACCAAATGTCATCGGTCCCTTTTCGAACCTTGATGGCCTCATCACTTATATCTTGGTCCAAGGTGCCAAAGTGGATCACTCTGATGACGAGGCTGATTCTGATGAAGCCCCAGCTCCAGCTCCTGCTCCTGCTCCAAATCCACAGAAGCAAAAGAAAGTGAAGGCTTCAAAGTCAACTGCTCCTCCAAAAGCTTCACGTGTGAAGCCAGCGCCTTGCACCTCCACAAGCGGTCTTAATCGAGGATCACTCCCGCATCTCCAAGAAGACAGAGAAGAGAAAAAAAAGTGTCAAGAATACCGAACTGACACTGACTCCTGCTGCAATTCTGCGTGAAGAGCACATTGATCTGTCAAGTGATGACGATCTTGCAGATGACGCTCTTGAGCAGCTCATCAAGAGAAAAGAAGAAGCAGAAATCTTCAACAACTTGCCTCTCTTTGATGTGGCAATCATCCATCACTTCATTGATGAGTGGTTTGACACACCAAACATCAGCTTTGAAGATCTGCAACTTCAAATTGGCCTCAGCGTCTCCTTCAACGGCGCCATTGCTTCTGAGCTAGCTCTTGCTCAGCGAATTGTTGAACTGAAGCACAAGATTGACTATGAAAAGGCTCAGTTCAAGAAGCATATGGCTACACTCAGCGTGCAAGACGTGAAAAACTTCAAGGTCATGCTGCACGACCTCAAAGAAAACTTTCTCAAGAAGCGTGAAGAAGCGGAGGCTCTCGCGAGCGCATGAAGGCTTTGGGCGACAAGTGCGTGCTTGCCTACAATGAAATTTGAGAAGCGCAAGGCTCTTGGCCATCCGGCATCGATCCAGGATGGCTTCAAGAAAAAAGTCTTCAATGACCAAGCTGCACCTTCAAGGCAGGAAGAGCCCCGCATTGTCTTCCCAAGCAGCATGACTGGCTCGAAACCAAAGGTACGGTCAACCGCTTCTGAATAGAAGAAGACGAGGGCTGCCGAGGCTGAAGCCAGAAAGAGGAAAAATCCTAATGCCTCTGATGCTGCTCCCTCCAAGAAGAAGCTAAAGACCAAGAAGAATCGGGCTGCTCCCACAGAGCCCTTGATTGTTGAACCCATTTCTGTGGTTCGTCCCGTGTCTGCAACCCAAGAACTTCGCATGACTATTCATGAGCCTGCTTCCACATAGGCTCCTGAAGCTGAAGATATTCCAGCAGCTGATCCCCTCACTGCTAAAGACATTGTTCACCATGACAATGTTGAAGATGATGAAGTTCTTCCTCAAATCGAGTACAATGTGGTATCATCGCCTGTTCGTACGAACAACGAACTCATCAGCATTGGTCGCCCGTCCTCGACGCCAATTGCTCAGATGCTTCATGGGCTGATCGCCCGCAACAACAAGACTCCCCAGTACTCCCCAACAACAAGTTACTCCCAAGAGCAACACCAAGAAGAAGAGGAAGACTTTGAGGCCCAGCAACCCCATCTCCAAAGGCGCGCTTGACATTTTGAGCAGCTTCAAAGGTCAAAGGCCTCAAGTGCCTCTTGAGTGTTCCGTATGAGAAGCGCACCACCAACCTGTTGCACGTCAAGTGTTTTGAAGCCACCCAACTGTGAACGTCTCGAGTGCGAAGCTAAAGCTGCTGAAGACAATCCGCTGCATCACCACGACACCCAAGATGAAGAAGAAGAACGTGTCCCTACACCCCCATGGCGAAGAAGTCATACCGATATCAACGTGCGTTGCCGACCCTCCGGCTCCTCAAGTGGAGGTTGAAAACAATGAGGCTGCCACCTCCAACACCAATGAAGCCAATGACGTGGTCATGGCTGAAGCCAATGTGGAGCCTTTCCCAACCTGCTCCTAAAGCCAATGAAGGAACCGGTTCAAGCCAATGAGGCAACTGCTCTCGAAGCATCTGCTGGGTAACTGAAGCCTCGATTCTTGCCCTCGCTCCATTCCACCACCAAGGCCCTACACAATCGAGCAAGCATACGACTATGGCGAGCTAGTCACGAGAAGATGGCCGTTCGGTCCCTCCGCCTCATGCCTCGGGTCCTCAATTCGACTATCATATTGCGCATAGGCCTCCGGTCCGTAAGCCGAAGCCAAGATCGCCAAGGTTTCCGTGCATCGCCACCTCAAGCTGGTTCTTTCAATGCAAATGGCTTCAAAGCCCACAATACTTTCTTTGACAAAGGTAAAGAACCCCCTGAAGGCCAAGGATCTCATCGACCGGTTACGGAGCTATCAAAGCAAAGAAGCTATTACTCCTGTGTTCTGTATGACCAAGGCCACATTTTCCCTCATATGTGCCTCGACACTGAAGCCATTGCCGGACTGCCGTGTTTAGAAGAAGCACTTGATTGCTTTCGTGATGCAGGTCTGCTTGGCTTCGTAACAGACAAAGAGCACTGGAACGAAGAATTAGTGCTTCAATTCTTTGCCACACTCCACATCTGCGGTTTCAACAGAGATACGAAGACATGGGTTCTCGAGTGGATGACTGGAAATATCCATCATGAAGCCAAAGCTCTTGACATCATTGAGCTCACAGGCCTACCCACTCCCGGAGAGCTGTTTGAACCTGGATGTCGACTACACCGCGATGCCTTGGAAAGCATATTTCATAAGCCAGAACCCGACATGAGTCAGATGCTGAGCATGATGAAGCCACTGCCACATGACGCTGAATACCCTCAACACTTCTTTGTTGATGACCTTGAGTATCTGCCTCGTACCATATATCACATCATCAGGTGAACTCTATGGCCAATCAAAGGGCATTCATCGTCTGCAAAGCTTGAAGGAGCAATGAAGACATTGGTGTCTTCTACATTCTCAATGGCATCAGCTTCAACATGCAAGATTTCTTCATCAGGCAATTGGCTGCATCTGGATCTGATCTGTTTGGTCTGAAGTTCTATGCTCCATGGGTCATGCGCCTCATTAAGATGCACTCAGCTATCAACTATCAACCCTCTGCTCGCAATCATCTGATCTTTCTACCAGAGGTTGATATGTCTGTTGAAGCCATATACCCTGAGCCTGCCAAAACGCCACTAAGTCTTCAAAACGCAGATCACCGCAGCTTCTCTCAACCCATTGAAGGCGTCCAAGCGGTATCTCGTGTCTATCCCCTGGCTGGGAACACCCGTCTGCCTCATCGTGCACGGACTGAAGCCACTGAGAGCACAATTGTCCAAAGGCCTCGGAAGCGCTCTCGAGTCCTCAATGACCGAGAACTTCTTGTGGCGCTGCATCAAAAGCAAGATAAGCATCACTCCTGGCTAAAGCGTAAAATGCAAAGCCTCTTGGTGGACGTCAATCGCATTCGCAATCTTGCCACCAAGAATGCCTTTGTCACTCACGAGACTTGTCGGCGGTCATGGAAGAGTTTGACCCTTCAGTGCTGAAGCTGATCTTCAAGACGATGGCTTCACTGAACGTTTCAAGTTTGACTCCACTCCTCCACGGAATGCAGTCCTACGGCGAACTCCATCTCTTGAAGACTCTGACTATTCTTCCTCCGCGGCAACTGTCAATGCCAGAGTGATCGACGATGAAGTCGATGCTACTTCACCGCCCCCTACTTCTGCACGAATCGACATTGCGCCAAGCTCGTCTGCACCGCCAACCAACAACGACAACCCTGCTTCATCGTCTTCAGAAGAGGACGAGTAGATGCTCTATGTCTTCAAACCTTTTTGGTCCTTACTGACAAAACGGGAGAAGCATATAAGTTTGATATGTTGGAAATATGCCCTAGAGGCAATAATAAAAGCATTATTATTATATTTCCTTGTTCATGATAATTGTCTTTTATTCATGCTATAACTGTATCATCCGGGAATCGTGATACACGTGTGAATACATAGACCACAATACGTCCCTAGTAAGCCTCTAGTTGACTAGCTCGTTGGTCAACAGATAGTCATGGTTTCCTGACTATGGACATCAGATGTCATTGACAACGGGATCACGTCATTAGGAGAATGACGATGGACAAGACCCAATCCTAAGCATAGCACAAAGATCGTGTAGTTCGTTTTGCTAGAGCTTTTCCAATGTCAAGTATCTCTTCCTTAGACCGTGAGATCGTGTAACTCCGGATACCGTAGGAGTGCTTTGGGTGTACCAAACGTCACAACGAATAAGCGGGTGACTATAAAGGTGCACTACAGGTATCTCCGAAAGTATCATTGGGTTGACACGGATCGAGACAGGATTTGTCACTCCGTATTACGGAGAGGTATCACTGGGCCCACTCGGTAGTGCATTATCAAATGAGCTCAAAGTGACCAAGTGTCTGGTCACGGGATCATGCATTACTGATGCGAGTAAAGTGACTTGCCGTAATGAGACTGAACGAGGTATTGGGATACCGACGATCGAGTCTCGGGCAAGTAACATACCGTCTAACAAAGGGAATAGTATACGGGTTGCTTGAATCCTCGACATCGTGGTTCATTCGATGACATCATCGAGGAGCATGTGGGAGCCAACATGGGTATCCAGATCCACTGTTGGTTATTGACCGAGAGCGTCTCGGTCATGTCGCATGTCTCCGAACCGTAGGGTCTACACATAAGGTTCGGTGACGCTAGGGTTATTAGGAAGACTTGTATGTGATTACGAATGTTGTTGAGTCCGGATGAGATCCCGGACGTCACGAGGAGTTAGGAAGGGTCGGAGGTAAAGATTTATATATGGGAAGTTGTCAAACGGACACGGAAAAGTTTGGTCATATCGGTATTGTGGAGGGGCCACCGGAAGGTTCGGAGGACCACGGGAGGGGCCACCTCCGGGGGCCACTGGGCTGCGTGGGAGGCAGCCAGCCCCAGTGGGCTGGGCGCACCCCTCCCTTGGGCCCATGCGCCTAGGGTTGAAGGGGAACCCTAAGGGGCGCCCTGCTTGGGGGCAAGCCCCCTCCCTTGGCCGCCCCCTCTAGATGCATCTAGAGGGGCCGCCCTCCTCCCTTCCCCTATAAATAGAGGGGTGAGGGAGGGCTGCATACACAACTTGAAGGCGCAGCCCTCCCTCCCAACACCTCTCCTCCTCCGCGGCGCTTGGGAAGCCTCTGGGAGAATCTGTCACTCCATCATCATCACGCCGTCGTGCTGCTGTTGGAGCCATCTTCCTCAACCTCTCCTTCCTCCTTGCTAGATCAACACGGAGGAGACGCGCCTGCACTGCACGTGTGTTGAACGCGGAGGTGCTGTCCGTTCAGCACTTGGTCATCGGTGGTCCGAGTACGACTCCTTCATCACCATCCCTCGAAAGCTTCCCACGCGATCTACAAGTGGTATGTAGATGCAAACTCACTCCCTTGACTCGTTGCTTAGATGAACTCATAGATGGATCTTGGTGAAACCGTAGGAAAATTTTAATTTTCTGCAACGTTCCCCAACAGTGGCATCATGAGCTAGGTCTATGCGTAGTTCTCTATTGCACGAGTAGAACACAATTTAGTTGTGGGCGTAGATCTTGTCAACTTACTTGCCGCTACTAGTCTTATCTTGCTTCCGCGGTATTGTGGGATGAAGCGGCCCGGACCAACCTTACACGTATGCTTACGTGAGACCGGTTCCACCGACTAACATGCACTAGTTGCATAAGGTGGCTAGCGGGTGTCTGTCTCTCCCACTTTAGTTGGAGCGGATTCGATGAAAAGGGTCCTTATGAAGGGTAAATAGAAGTTGACAAGATCACGTTGTGGTTATTCGTAGGTAAGAAAGCGTTCTTGCTAGAACCCAATTGCAGCCACGTAAAGATGCAACAACAATTAGAGGACGTCTAACTTGTTTTTGCAGCAATTGTCATGTGATGTGATATGGCCAAGTTGTGATGAATGATGAATGACATATTGTGATGTATGAGATCATGTTCTTGTAATAGGAATCACGACTTGCATGTCGATGAGTATGACAACCGGCAGGAGCCATAGGAGTTGTCTTTATTTTGTATGACCTGCGTGTCATTGAAGAACGCCATGTAAATTACTTTACTTTATTGCTAAACGTGTTAGCCATAGAAGTAGTAGTCGTTGGCGTGACAACTTCATGGAGGCACAATGATGGAGATCATGATGATGGAGATCATGGTGTCATGCCGGTGACAAGATGATCATGGAGCCCCGAAGATGGAGATCAATGGAGCTATATGATATTGGCCATATCATGTCACTACTATATAATTGCATGTGATGTTTATTATGTTTATGCATCTTGTTTACTTAGAACGACGGTAGTAAATAAGATGATCCCTTACAACAATTTCAAGAAGTGTTCTCCCTAAGCGTGCACCATTGCTAAAGTTCGTCGCTTCTAAGCACCACGTGATGATCGGTGTGATGGATTCTTACGCTCACATACAACGGGTGTAAGACAGATTTACACGCAAAACACTTAGGGTTAACTTGACGAGCCTAGCATGTACGGACATGGCCTCGAACACGGAGACCGAAGGTCGAACACGAGTCGTATGGAAGATACGATCAACATGAGAATGTTCACCGACGATGACTAGTCCGTCTCACGTGATGATCGGACACGGCCTAGTCGACTCGGATCATGTAACACTTAGATGACTAGAGGGATGTCTAATCTGAGTGGGAGTTCATTGAAATAATTTGATTATATGAACTTAATTATCATGAACTTAGTCTAAAACTTTTGCATAATATGTCTTGTAGATCAAATGGCCAACGCTCATGTCAACTTGAACTTCAACGCGTTCCTAGAGAAAACCAAGCTGAAAGATGACGGCAGCAACTATACGGACTGGGTCCGGAACTTGAGGATCATCCTCATAGCTGCCAGGAAACAATATGTCCTAGAAGGACCGCTAGGTGACGCTCCCGTCCCAGAGAACCAAGACATTATGAATGCTTGGCAGTCTCGTTGATGATTACTCCCTCGTTCAGTGAGGCATGCTTTACAGCTTAGAACCGGGCTCCAAAAGTGTTTTGAGCATCACGGAGCATATGAGATGTTCGAGGAGCTGAAACTGGTTTTCCAAGCTCACGCCGGTCGAGAGATATGACATCTCCGACAAGTTCTATAGTTGTAAGATGGAGGAAAATAGTTACGTCGGTGAGCACATACTCAAGATGTCCGGGTTGCACAACCGTATGACCCACTGAATATTAACCTCCCCGATGAGGCGGTCATTGACAGATCCTTGATCGCTCCCACCAAGCTACAAGAGCTTTGTGATGAACTACAATATGCGGGGATGGTAAAGACCATTCTGAAGTATTCTCTATCTGAAGTCAGCAGAGGTTGAAATCAAGAAAGAACATCAAGTGTTGATGGTCAATAAGACCACTAAGTTCAAGAAGGGCAAGGGCAAGAAGAACTTCAAGAAGGACGGCAAGGAGGTTGTCGCCTGTAAGCAAGTTGCCGGAAGAAGTCAAAGAATGGACCCAAGCCCGAGACTGAGTGCTTTTATTGCAAGGGAAGGTTCATCGAAGCGGAACTGCCCCAAATACTTAGCGGACAAGAAGGCCGCAACACCAAAGGTATATTTGATATACATGTAATTGATGTGTACCTTACCAGTATCGTAGTAACTCCCGGTATTTGATACGGTGCCGTTGCTCATATTTGTAACTCACAGCAGGAGCTGCGGAATAAGCGGAGACTGGTGAAGGACGAGGTGACGGCGCGCGTCGGGAATGGTTCCAGAGTCGATGTGATCGCCGGCCGCACGCTACCTCTTCATTTACCTACGGGATTAGTTTTGAACCTTAATAATTGTTATTTGGTGCCAAGTTTGAGCATGAACATTGTATCCGGATCTCGTTTGATACGAGATGGCTACTCATTTAAATCCGAGAATAATGGTTGTTCTATTTATATGAGAGACATGTTTTATGGTCATGCTCCGATGGTCAATGGTTTATTCTTAATGAATCTCGAGCGTAATGTTACACATATTCATAGCGTGAATACCAAAATATGTAAAGTTGATAACGATAGTCCCACATACTTGTGGCACTGCCGCCTTGGTCACATTGGTGTCAAGCGCATGAAGAAGCTCCATGCTGATGGACTTTAGAGTCTCTCGATTATTAATCATTTGACACATGCGAACCATGCCTCATGGGCAAATGACCAAGACTCCGTTCTCGGAACAATGGAGCGAGCAACCAACTTGTTGAAAATCATACATACCGATGTATGCGGTCCAATGAGTGTTGAGGCTCGCGGAGGATATCGTTATGTTCTCACTCTCACAGATGACTTGAGTAGATATGGGTATGTCTACTTGATGAAACACAAGTCTGAGACCTTTGAAAAGTTCAAGGAATTTCAGAATGAAGTAGAGAATCAACGTGACCGAAAGATAAAATTCTTACGATCGGATCATGGAGGAGAATATTTAAGTCACGAATTTGGTACACACTTAAGAAAATGTGGAATCGTTTCACAACTCACGCCTCCTGGAACACCTCAGCGTAACGGTGTGTCCGAACGTCGTAATTGCACTCTATTGGATATGGTGCGGTCTATGATGTCTCTTACCGATTTACCGCTATCATTTTGGGGATACGCTCTAGAGACAGCTACATTCACTTTAAATAGGGCACCGTCTAAATCCGTTGAGACGACACCGTATGAATTATGGTTTGGGAAGAAACCTAAGCTGTCGTTTCTAAAAGTTTGGGGATGCGATGCTTATGTCAAGAAACTTCAACCTGAAAAGCTCGAACCCAAATCGGAAAAATGCATCTTCATAGGATACCCTAAAGAAACCATTGGGTACACCTTCTACTTAAGATCCGAGGGAAAGATCTTTGTTGCCAAGAACGGATCCTTTCTGGAAAAAGAGTTTCTCTCGAAAGAAGTAAGTGGGAGGAAAGTAGAACTCGATGAAGTACTACCTCTTGAGCGGGATAGTAGTGCAGCTCGGGAAAATGTTCTGTGATGTCTACACCAATCAAGAGGAAAATAATGATGATGATCAAGGTACTTCGGATCAAGTTGCTCTTGAACCCAGAGGTCCACAAGGACACGTTCCGCACTGCAGTGGTGCGGCAACCCTGTCACCGAAATCATGTTGTTAGACAACGGTGAACCTTGAACTATGAAGAAGCGATGGCGGCCCAGATTCCAACAAATGGCTAGAAGCCATGAAACCGAGATAGAATCCATGTATGAAAACAAAGTATGGACTTTGACCGACTTGCCCGATGATCGCGGAGCGATAGAAAACAAATGGATCTTTAAGAAGAAGACGGACGCAGATGGTAATGTCACCATCTATAAAGCTCGACTTGTCGCTAAGGGTTATCGGCAAGTTCAAGGGATTGACTACGATGATACTTTCTCTCCCGTAGCGAAGCTTAAGTCCGAATCATGTTAGCAATTGCCGCATACTATGATTATGAGATATGGCAGATGAACGTCAAAACAGTGTTCCTTAACGGTTATCTTAAGGAAGAGCTGTATATGATGCAGCCGGAAGGTTTTGTCCATCCTAAGAATGCTAACAAAGTATGCAAACTCCAGCGATCCATTTATGGGCTGGTGCAAGCATCTCGGAGTTGGAACATTCGCTTTGATGAGATGATCAAAGCGTTTGGGTTTATGCAGACTTATGGAGAAGCCTGCGTTTACAAGAAAGTGAGTAGGAGCTCTTTAGCATATCTCATATTATATGTAGATGACATACTTTTGATGGGAAATGATATAGAACTCTTGGACAACATTAAGGCCTACTTGAATAAATGTTTTTCAATGAAGGATCTTGGAGAAGCTGCTTATATATTAGGCATCAAGATCTATAGAGATAGATCGAGGCGCCTCATAGGTCTTTCACAATGCACATACCTTGATAAGATTTTGAAGAAGTTCAAAATGGATCAGTCCAAGAAGGGTTCTTGCTGTGTTGCAAGGTGTGAGATTGAGCTCAGCTCAATGCCCGACCACGACAAAAGATAAAGAAGAGATGAGTGTCACCCCTATGCTTCAGCCATAGGATCTATTATGTATGCCATGTTGTGTACTGCACCTGATGTAAACCTTGCCGTAAGTTTGGTAGGAAGGTACCAAAGTAATCCCGCAAGGAACATTGGACAGCGGTCAAGAATATCCTGAAGTACCGAAAAGGACAAAGGACATGTTTCGTTTATGGAGGTGACGAAGAGCTCGTCAGAAGGGTTACGTCGACGCTTAGCTTCGACACATATCTGGATGACTCTAAGTCACAAACCGAATACGTGTATATGTTGAATGGTGGAGCGATGGCTGGTGCAGCTGCAAGCGAAGCGTCGTGGCGGGATCTACATGTGAAGCGGAGTACATGGCAGCCTCGAGGCAGCGATGAAGCAATATGGGTGAAGGAGTTCATCACCGACCTAGGAGTCATACCCAATGCGTCGGGGCCGATCAAACTCTTCTCGTGACAACACTGGAGCTATTGCACTTGCCAAGGAGCCCAGGTTTCACAAGAAGACCAGGCACATCAAGCGTCGCTTCAACTCCATCCGTGAAAATGTTCAAGATGGAGACATAGACATTTGTAAAGTGCATACGGATCTGAATGTCGCAGATCCGTTGACTAAACCTCTTCCGCGGGCAAAACATGATCAACACCAGAACTCTATGGGTGTTCGATTCATCACAATGTAACTAGATTATTGACTCTAGTGCAAGTGGGAGACTGTTGGAAATATGCCCTAGAGGCAATAATAAAAGCATTATTATTATATTTCCTTGTTCATGATAATTGTCTTTTATTCATGCTATAATTGTATCATCCGGGAATCGTGATACACGTGTGAATACATAGACCACAATACGTCCCTAGTAAGCCTCTAGTTGACTAGCTCGTTGGTCAACAGATAGTCATGGTTTCCTGACTATGGACATCAGATGTCATTGACAACGGGATCACGTCATTAGGAGAATGACGTGATGGACAAGACAATCCTAAGCATAGCACAAAGATCGTGTAGTTCGTTTTGCTAGAGCTTTTCCAATGTCAAGTATCTCTTCCTTAGACCGTGAGATCATGTAACTCCCGGATACCGTAGGAGTGCTTTGGGTGTACCAAACGCCACAACGTATCGGGTGACTATAAAGGTGCACTACAGGTATCTCCGAAAGTATCATTGGGTTGACACGGATCGAGACAGGATTTGTCACTCCGTATTACGGAGAGGTATCACTGGGCCCACTCGGTAGTGCATCATCATAATGAGCTCAAAGTGACCAAGTGTCCGGTCACGGGATCATGCATTACGGTACGAGTAAAGTGACTTGCCGTGCTTGAGACTGAACGAGGTATTGGGATACCGACGATCGAGTCTCGGGCAAGTAACATACCGTCGACAAAGGGAATAGTATACGGGTTGCTTGAATCCTCGACATCGTGGTTCATCCGATGACATCATCGAGGAGCATGTGGGAGCCAACATGGGTATCCAGATCCGCTGTTGGTTATTGACCGAGCGTCTCGGTCATGTACGCAGATGTCTCCGAACCCGTAGGGTCTACACACTTAAGGTTCGGTGGCGCTAGGGTTATTAGGAAGACTTGTATGTGATTACCGAATGTTGTTTGGAGTCCGGATGAGATCCCGGACGTCACGAGGAGTTCGGAAGGGTCCGGAGGTAAAGATTTATATATGGGAAGTTGTCAAGCGGACACCGGAAAAGTTTCGTGTCATATCGGTATTGTGGAGGGCCACCGAAAGGTTCGGAGGACCACGGAGGGGCCACCCCTCCGGGGGCCACTGGGCTGCGTGGGAGGCAGCCAGCCCCTGGTGGCTGGGCGCACCCTCCCTTGGGCCCATGCGCCTAGGGTTGAAGGGGAACCCTAAGGGGCGCCTTGCTTGGGGGCAAGCCCCCCCTCCCTGGCCGCCCCCCCTATAGATGCATCTAGAGGGGCCGCCCTCCTCCCTTCCCTATAAATAGAGGGGTGAGGGAGGCTGCATACACAACTTGAAGGCGCAGCCCTCCCTCCCAACACCTCTCCTCCTCCGCGTGCGCTGGCGAAGCCTGCCGGAGAACTGTCACTCCATCATCATCACGCCGTCGTGCTGCTGTTGGAGCCATCTTCCTCAACCTCTCCTTCCTCCTTGCTGGATCAAGGCGGAGGAGACATTGCCCGCACTGCACGTGTGTTGAACGCGGAGGTGCTGTCCGTTCAGCACTTGGTCATCGGTGGTCCGAGTACGACTCCATCATCACCATCCTCGAAAGCTTCCGCACGCGATCTACAAGTGGTATGTAGATGCAAACTCACTCCCTTGACTCGTTGCTTAGATGAACTCATAGATGGATCTTGGTGAAACCGTAGGAAAAATTTTAATTTTCTGCAACGTTCCCCAACATGATAGTCTTCAAACGGGTTCATATGGGCGGTTGCACTATATTTTGCCTAGTTTTTACAACTCTCGTTTTGATACATTTGGTTCTTTGAGTTGTAACACTTAAACTCGATGGTCGTCTGCTACTTATTTGCTTTACTCGTGCGATGATAAATTCGCGCATGCGATAATAACTTCCGCACTTAGATCATTCTGCAGACATCCATTTTCATTATGCATGTCATTCTCTTAGCTATATTATCTCATGCATGATGAATTATCTTCATAAGTTGAAGAGGATCTCCACAAGTACAACCTGCCATGTGCATTTGCATTCCAAAAGCAAACTACTTATATGCACATCTTCGGGGAGCCTCTCGCCACTTATGAAGACAATTCTATCCTTCACAATTTCACATATTTTATCCCGTTGAAAACTTCAACAGTTTGTCATCAATCACCAAAAGGGGAGATTGTAAGTGCATCTAGTGCCACCCCTAGTTGGTTTTGGAGTATTGACGACAAATGTGGTTGAGGGACTAATGTGTTTGTGAGAATTGCAGGATAATGCAGGTAGTGTCCCTCATTGATTAGGTTTACCTACGGAGATGACCCTAAAATGTATGAAGACATTGAAGACAATGGTGGTATGTGAAGATATTCACATTGAAGACTATGACATGAGAAGACATTGAGTGAATACTATGGAGCGCGGAGACTGTGTTGTTTCGTTGTTTTCTTTTCTTCTTTGTTGAGTCGTAGGAACCACCGTACTGTTAAGTGGGGTCCAAGTGATCATAGTCAGAATGACTGAAGTGATGCTCAACCCAAAATCCTATGTCTTGAGCGAAGACAATGAGAGCAAAACTTATCAGAGTGGATGAGTCAGCTTTGCTTGTAGCCCAAGTAAAGTTGCCGTGAGTGTTTGAAATCTGACCGTTGGAACACGTGTCAGTTCCTTAGTGACCCAGGGTCATTTCGGACATAACAGGTCGGGTTGCCTAGTGGCTATAAATAGCCCACCCCCTACACCATAAATTGGCTAGCTGCTCAGAGTTAGTGCACGGCTTTTGTCGTTTGAGAGCAACCCACCTCGAAGCCTTTGAGAGAGAGAAATCCTTGCGAGGACAAAGCCCAAACACCTGAGCCAAAGAGTGTTAGGCATCATTGAAGTTTTCCTGTCATGTGACTGAAGACTTATTACACTTGAGGACTGTGAATCCTCCAGCCAGTTAGGCGTCGCGTTCTGAGCATCCAAGAGTCATTGTGGATTGCCGGTGAACGTCATCTGTGAAGGTTCGGAAGTCTACCTTGAAGACTTACCAGAGTGATTGGGCGAGGACTGTGTGTCCTTAGCTCAAGGGGAATAAGGTGAAGACGCGGTCTTGAGTTGAATCTCAGCCTCCCTAACGGATGTACAGTTGTCACAAAGAATGGAACTGGTCCAACAAATCATGTGTCTTCAACTAGTGACTGGTTCTATCCCTTCCCTCCTTTACCTTGAGTTTGTCTTCGTGAAGTCATTGCTTATATGCCTTATCTGTTTGACTTCATTGCTTGACTACTTTTGTTGATTGGCTTCATACTATCTTCCATCCTGATCCTTACTACATAGCTGCTATTAGTCATGTCCGTTCACATTATCGCATACTTGACTATGGCTTGCTTGTTGTAGTTTATCTTCCGCTGCATATCAATTAGGTCATTTCTGTTGTTTGTCTTCGAAACATCCGTGTTTTGAAGACCTTCATAAAAATCGCCTATTCACCCCCCTCTAGTCGATAACAAGCACTTTCACCTCGCCCTCGGCTCGGATCTTGGCTTGGACATCCAAAAGCGCCCGATTCAGCGGACCCGTCCCGCCTCCTCGCACCCACCCAATGGGCACAGCGCTCGTCGCCTCAGCCTCCGGGATCGAGGAGCTCGCGGCGCCGGTCTCCTGAGGGCGAGGCGCCGAGGCCTCCTTAGCAAGACGGCGACGCGTTGGCGTGCCGACCTCGAGAACCAGGCCCGCCACCACCTCGTCTTCAGTTGGCGGCACCAGCGGGTCCGCCGGCTGTCCGCCTTGCGCGCTCCCGGACGGCGGCGCTGGCGGCACGATCACGTCCGGCATGGCGGTGTCGCCGCCGTCCCTCTCCATGATCGGGTTCTCGCTGCCGGCTTCCCCAGTCTGCGCCGTGAACTCCGAAGGCGGCGGCACGGAGTTTAGGGGGATGACGAAAACTGCCGATTGGCGGTGCGCGGCTTCTTCAACCTGTTTCTTAGCCGCGTCGGCGGCCTCGGCCTCCGCCAGTTTCTTCATGGCGGCGGACTCCGCCTTCTCGGCTTCCGCCTTCTCCAGGCGGGCGGCTTCCTGCTCTTCGCGCGCTTCTCGCGCGTTCCGCTCCCTCGCTTCCCGGAGGTCGGCGGCAGGGTCGATCCGCCGAGAAGTCACGGAAGTCTCTGCCGACCCCACAACGGAGGCGGCAGCCACCTTCTCAAGAGAGAGGGGAGCCCTGCCCAAGGGAAACGAAGAAAAGGACTCAGACAAGATCAACCAAGAAAAAATGAAGACGCAAAGGAAGGTAGCACTTACGCAGAAACCAGCTGCGGCGTCTTCACCTCCCTGCGGAAGCGGTTGGCCTTCGCGGCCGCTTCGTCCCACTTGGTCGCTGCGGCCGAGCTCTTGGGCTTCTTCGGCCAGCTGCCGAACATGCTCGGTGCGGCCCTATGTTTCTTCACGCCGCCTTGGGCGTCCGGCGCAGCAGAAGAGCTCGCGCCCGGCTGGCCGGCTTCCGGCTGGTGGCGCGGGGCGACTTCCCCTGCGTTGTCGTCAGGCCAGTCCTCGAGGCTGGCTCCGAGCCTCGAGCCGCCTGCCCCGCTGCCTCCCCCCTCGGCGTCTCCCTCCAAGGCCGCCGCCCCCAAGTCGGGGTCGTCGATGTCGCTCTCCGCCTTGGTCGGGAGGAATTGTGGTCGGCCCGTGGTGCCGGGCTGCTTTGGTGGAGGGGTCTGTTCAGAGACGATTGGTCAGGCTGGACAAGACGGACTCGGCGAAAAAGAGTCAGAGGAAAAAGAAAAAGAGACAACTCACCATGGGCGGAGGATTGGCGCGTGAATACGGCTCCTTGCCGAACTGCCACTCTTCCGAGAGCTCGCAGTTGGCAAGGTAGTTCATCATGTAGGCTACCTCAGCGTGAGGCATCTCCTTGGTGCACAGCCGGCTCGGGTCCCGATGTCCGCTCATCTGGCAGATCATGTGAGGGCGGCCCTGGAGCGGGAGCACTCGGCGCGCCATGAAGGCGGCCAACAAATCAGGCCCGGTCAGGCCCTCCGACTGCGTCAGCACTCGGAGCCGCGCGATGGCGGCGGCTCCAGCAGGCGTCAGAGTCTTGGCCCGGTACGACCAGTTGGGCCGCCTTCCAGCTGGTGGGCCGGCTGCGTAAGCCGGCAAGTTGACCCAGTCGCCCTCCGAGAAGACTCTCTTCATGTAGAAGTATGACCGCTGCCACATCTTCACTGATTTTATCAGCGTGATTGGGGGGAACGGATTGTCGGCCCCCGACCTCCGCACCACGATGAACGCGCCGCACTGGGCCGGCACGCCTGCGACGTGGGTGCCAAGTTTGGTGCAGAAGAACTCCCCCCAGAGCTCGATGGTGGGGAGGACACCGAGGAAGCCTTCGCACAAAGTAACGAAGGCGGACAGTAGCACCACCGTGTTGGGGGTGAGGTGGTGCGGCTGGAGGCCGTAGAAGTCGAGGAAGGACCGGAAGAAGCCGCCGCGCCCGGCAAGCCAAAACCAGGCGGCGCGGCGGAAGACAACCCGCTCGCCCTCCTCCGGCGCCGGCGAGATCTCCCCCTCCGGCACAAGGCGAACCCTCATGAAATCCTTGCCGGGCAGCCACCGCGTCTTGCGGAGGAAATCGACATGGTCGTCGTGAACCTCGAAGCCATCCCACGTGCCGGAGCGCACCACGGGGGGCGTGACGGTGGAAGAGGAGCTCATCGGGGACGAAGCGTCGCGGTGCTCAGCGTGGCGTGGAGCCGCATCGGCGTGAGGAAGAAGAAAGAGGAAGCAGTAAGGAGGAGGGGGGCGCGTGCTCCGCCGCTCCCCCTCCTCCGCCTACTTATAGGCCTACGGGCTGCGAAGCCGAGGGGGCGGTCGTGGGATTTACTGCGCCCACTACCCCACGCCCGAACGTTTTTTGCTCGAAGTTACTGCACGCAGTAACTCCGCAGGAACCTCAACCACCCACCTTGGCCGCAGCGGACCCACTCGCGTGCCGAGGCATGGTAGTGGCGGGCCCTGCTGGCAGGCGTGTCCCGTCACGCGCGTGGGTGGGCAGACTGGCCCGGCCGCTCGTCGCCACGTGACAAGCCCGAAGTGGGCGGCGGCCTGGAAGCTTAGCTAGCACACCACTTGGATCCCGCCGAGGCATTCAAATTTTTTTGGACAAGTGAGATTGGGCGAGTCCGACTCCTACCAGTCGGCCTGGCGGAAGGCGGAAGAAACTCTATCTCCAACGCTGGAAGGTGGAAACTGCTGAGGCTCCTCGACCAATCACCCGAGGCGCCTCACCAGCTTCGGGGACTACTGTCGGAGTAATGGGCCGCGGGTAGGCTAACCCGAAGCCCATAGCCTTTCAAGACATCGGGGCTGATTGCGCCCCTCAAGACGCCAAGATGAAGGGCCGTCTTCTGGAAGCCGGCTGGAGGAGCAGCCGGCTGCCCATAAACGGCCGAGTCCTAGAGGCGAGGTCAAGACAAACCGACTCCTAACTAGCGGCTTCTAGGGAAGCCGACCCCGAGGAGTCGGCCCGCGTCAACGGCAAAGCCCATGCCCTCATCGGCGGGGACGGGACGGGGAATGGCTACAGTGTAGCCCATCCCCTCCCCTTTCCAGGGGCTGGCGTGGCCATAGTGCGCAGTACCGGAGGAGATCTCCGCCCGGCCCGGCACTATTGCCATGCCATCCCTGACATCATCACGAGCAGGCGGAGTCCTGCTCCCACGACGGCCTATCTGTACGGCCCAAGGACGATGGGCCCCACCAGTCAGCGAGAGCCCAGAAGACGGCAAGAGCCTTACCAGTCGGGCCCGAGGGAGGTCGGGCCTGAGGGAGGTCGGCCCGTAGGAGTCGGCCTGCCCTTTCCTCGGGCCCCATGCGCCATTAATCAGACGAGACAGGGAGTGACTACAGTAATCGTCCGCCAGGCGGCAGAGCTGCAGCCATGACCTCTGACCAAGCCCGCGTCATCAGAGACACGGCAACAGTGATCAGTTGCCGACAAGACCCAGAAGCGGCGGGTACGGCCTGTCGGCCCCGTACCCAACCAGTCGGTAGGGCCCACCGGGTGGCGGGCCCCAGCAGTCGGCGGAGAAGCCGGCGGCCGAAGAGACTGACGGCCGGGCCCTATGCCCGGCCGGATTAGCATTGTACCCCTTGGGGGTAGGCCTATATAAACCCCCAAGGGCACCCATGCAAAGGGGTTCCGAACCTGTTAGAACTAGACTCATACATAGAGAGAGGAGAGAGCTAGCCTTGCTCTCTTCCACATCTAGCATATGGCTCAAGGAGCGCCATTGTATCACTAGTGCCTTAGTGATCATGCCGAGACCCCGCAGAGCAGGACTAGGGGTGTTATCTCCACGGAGAGCCCCAAACCTGGGTAAAGTTCGCCGGCGTACATGTCTACGCCTCATCCTGCTTCCAGGCAATGGCGGCGTTCTACTCGCTCCCACCATGATAAGCCATCCTTTGGCATATGTCGCACCCAACCCCCGACAGCCGGGTCGTCCGCCTCGACTCTGGTGCTCCATAACCGACTAGGAGCCGACCTCGCTCCAAACGAACCAAAGCGAAGTGTGTTCATCGGAGTTGTGTACGGGGGCGCCTCTTTGGCAGAGTTATCTGCCTTATCTGGTTGCGCATTGGGTCCCTTGGCCGACTCCCGTGGTGAATTATCTGACCCCTTATCCCGATTCCCGGGGGCTCCGCCCCCCTCAGTCGTGTCCATATCCTGAATCTCATCCCCATCCTGGGAAATCGGAGTGTCCTCGATCTCAAGCTCTAAAACGTAAGTGACTCCAGCATGTGTCCATCTAACCACATCTGGTATGAACTCAACGCTCACAACGCTGACCAGCAACCTCGCAGCCCCTTATGCACGAGTGAAAGACATGTCCACCTTTTCTGTCTTGCCAATCATAGAACCCAAGCTCCAAGCAATCAGAAAGTGCTTAATCAGTTTTGGTGGTGCGCCAAAGAAAAATACCCACACCTTCTCTAAAGGTGTACCCTCTAGTTCTTCCTGCTTCCACTCATCAAAAGCAATAATAATGTTGGTACTTGGAACTCTGCACAAACCCCACTTAAGAAAATGCATCTGATCCTCTTTAGTGGGGAAATCCACCTTGTAAGCCTGTCCCTCTAGCTTTTCCAGATGCCACTGATAGTTATCCGGCACCAAGTCACGCAGCTGCCTCACAATCTGAGCCTCAGTTGACTGTCCATTAGTAACCCGGACCACTGCTGGGAAGGAACTCTCGACCACGTGCGGTAGAGGATCCACCTTTGGTGTCTCAAAGAACATCAACTCCTTGCAACAGACAACCAAAAATGTTAACGCCAGGTTTAGGACCGGATAGGAGTGGGCAGTCACCGGTCACATGCTGAGATCTGAGGCAATAGTCACAAAGCTCATTAGTACACTCTGCCACAAAGTGACCCGGTTCGCCACATCTATAGCAAGGCAATTTCTTCTTCTTAATTGCCCACTTCGAGAATTTTTCTCCCTCCGCTTTCTCCGGCCCTTTGTCTGTCGTGCCATCCCTAGATTTTGCAGCTCCAGAAGCCGCTAGAACGGTCACCGCTGCCAGAGCCCTGACCACGTCAACCACAGCCGCGAGCAACGTGGATGAGTCGCCCGCCACATCTACTGAGTGCTCGAGCTCTGCCCCTGGAGCCGTGTCCGCAACGGGCGGTGGTGGCGGTGGAGGTGGGCGCCTCCCTCTCCCACCATGCCGATAGCCTCCCCGGAAGCGATCATTGGGTCCGGCAACACCTTCAACAAAATTACCGGGCGGGCCCTGAAAATGTCCTGGACCATCACCATTGTACGAGTTGGAACCACGGCCGCCACCGGAGGATGATCCACGGTGCAGCCCCTCACCATAAGCATCGTAGCCATCGTCTCCCCACTGCCCGTACCGGTTGAATCTCGGACCATCTCTGTTGTATCCACCACGGCCTTGACCCTCCCATCCATTATGAGCACCTCGACCCCTTCCTAGGGCCGGTGCCTTGGCCATCGGCGGCTGCGCCGATTCCTCTGGCTGCTGCGCACCTGACCAGGCAGCATGCGCCGGCGCCTGAGAGCCCGAGGCAGCAACCAGCGGCCCCTGCCTCACGGTAGGAGCGAGCGCCACGACCAGCGCCAGCTCCAGCCTGCGGCCCCGATGCCACGGGCCCTTGTGGAGGTGGAGCGCCACGTCCGGCGCCACCGGCCCCAAGACGGGCGGAACGCCACGGCCGGCTCCGCCGGCATCAGCGGCAGGCGGCAGCCCACGCTTGACGGGAGGAGGTCCACGTCCGGCCATCTCGCCGGCGCAGGAGATCCTAGTCGCCCGACCCGCGCCAAGAGTTGGAAAACCAGGTGAGAAAACCCTAGTCGCGATCACCGATGCCCCAGCCGACGATGATACATGCAGGCATGTAGGATTTGGATCGGACGAGGCTTGGGCTTCTGGCTAGGCCTCACCCGAGCCTAGAGAGCCCACGACCGTCGCCGCATCCGACTCGAGTCCATGGCCCAACAGCGAATTCAAACGAGCCCTTCTGGCCGCTCGAATATCGCACGCCGATCTCGCCACCGGTGATCTTAGCGGCGGCGGCGGCCGACCAATCTTTCCTTTCTTCTTTTTCCGAGTGACTAAAGTCCAAGTGTCCGGCATAAAATCTGACAAAGTAACGGGTTCACGGAGTACCTTAGGGATCGGGCCGATCCAGGGTTTTACAGTCGGCTTGGGATTTTGAATTTTTGATCGACGACGATCGGGCACCGCCTTGAGCTCCGGCGACTCCATCGGTGCCATAACCTGCGAAACCACCCGCGTACCTGTCGAGGCTTGGTTTTCCACCGGTGAGATGATTACAGAATGATTCAAGGAGTCGCAGTACAGCAGAGCAGCATTACTCCAGCACGTGCCCGTGTACTTGCCGATGTATGCATTTCCGTGTCATTCCTCCAACCAGAAGCCAGTCGATCGATCAAGTAACGCGGCCGCGGTTGATCAAACGGAGCATTCATACACGTGCGTCCAGTACGCGGCTGGATCCCCAATAAATTGCCGCATCAAATCGAAACACAGTTGCAAATGTTTCAGGCAGGCCCATGTTCAGCATTTATATTCTCCTGGCTCGTTCGGACAAAACTCACAAAACGATTTCCATTTCAATCATCCTTGCCGTAACCTGAACGGCAATAAGCCCGTTGATTGACACGTCACAAACCCTTGCCGGAACGTCGTGTACGTCCCAAATATTTTTGCACAGAAAACACAAACATAATCGGATACAAACGTTTCAGGTCCGATTGGAAGTTTTCTCGGGGAAAAAAAAGAGTCATCCGATCAGGACACCAAATAATTCACCGTGTCGGACACATCTTGTCAGTTACCCACTACCTGATACTCTGATACGTTTGATCAGAACCGTACATCTGCTATGCACCGGCCCTGATCGATCGGACGATCGGAGCCTACCACCACCACTTGGGCGGTCACATCACCGAAGCCGATCGGAGCTGGGTGCGACTTGCCACGCACGCACCGCCGACGCCGACCCGCATATGGAACGTTCCCCACCGCCACTACGCATCGGTCTACACCTTCCATACTTCGGCGTACAAAAAGCACGCCACCCCGCCCCACCCCGGCCTCAACCAACGACCCACGCTTCCCGCGGAGACGACGAGACCCATCGATCGATCGATCCAGACGACGACGAGTCTTCTCAGCGGGCACACACACAGAGCGCGCGGCGGTTGCCACCATCGAGCAAAGCAAGAAGGAGGCCACCGCCACGCTCGATCGACTCCGTCTCCTCTCCCGGGCTTTTCTCCCCGGGACCCGATCGACCTATTCTTAGGCGCCCCGCCGAAGAAAACCGCGGCGCCCCGGGTTTCGCTCGCAGGGCTATGGCCGCGGCCGCGACGTCGTCCACCACACCCGCGGCAACCACCTCCACCACCACCACCACCGCCACCACCTGCTGCTCCTCGTCGTCCTCCTCCTCGTCGTCATCCTCCTGCTCCGCCACCAGCCCCGGCCCGCACCGCAGGCGCCTCAACGACATCGAGCGCGGCGACGACTGCTGCTGCGGGGGCGGCGACCCCTTCCTCGCCCTCGAGGACGGCGAGGGCGCCCACGGCCACGGCGTCCCTTTGCTGGCCGCCGGCGCGGCCTGCGGCGGGAGGGCGTCGCTGTTGGCGCGGAGGAGGCGCGCCGCGTGGCTCGCCTGGATGAGGGCCGCCGTGCTGTGCCTGCTCGGCCTCGTCGCGGTCGTCGGCTTCCTGGGCTCCCAGTCCCAAGGCGGCCGGGGAGGCGGCGGCGGCGGCGGCGCCGCGACCGGAGCCGACGGCGAGGAGGGCGGCAGGCTCGTGCAGAGGGTGGAGGTGGCCGACGCCGACGTCATGGGGTGGACGGAGGAGAACTTGACGGCACTCACGCGCCGCCCGCCCGATCCTCCGGTACGTACTACGTGCATCTCTCCGTTAATCTCTCGGTCAAGCCTTGCTTAATTTATTACAACCATCTTTTAGTTAACGGTTTTTCATGCATGCGCTTGCAAGAATAACCACCACGCGCGCGCACGCACTTCACTTGCTTAACCTCCACTGGCGCCAATTTCACTCTTTTTTGCGAATAATTCCAGTATTATTACGTATGTACATGAACCATTATGAACTTGTTTATATATTTTGAAAGTTGGGCGAGTAGAATTGAAGTGGATGATTTCCATGCTGGGGAAGCGGCCGACCGAATATTCCACACTAGAATGGGTAATAACTAACTCTAGAAAGATTACCTGAAAATGGCCGAGTTAGGACGTCATGCATGCGATAGTTGGGCGAGAAAGCCTCGAGGCACGCGCGCAGCACCTTCGAGGTGTCATTATCCGATCAAGAGCACTGCCCAATTTGCTTCCTGATCGATCGTAGAGTTCCCGATGGATGTAAGGTGTAAACCCTCGAACTTGATAAGAAGAAAATGGAGGAGACGTGTTGCCGACTGGGTAGGGTACACGGGAGAAAAGACTGGTGACAACGACCAGTATTTTGTTTTAGATTGTATTGTACTTGTAGCTACCGTGAGCCACTTGAATCGAAGAACTTGGGGCGTATGACCACTGGTCGTGAGTTCCAGAGCCAATGCGATGTAGTACATGGCAAGTTGCAGAAAATTCTTTTGAATGCGCGCATGTTTTTCTTGTTCTTTGCGGTGTTTCGTTGTCCCTACCGCGCACATGTGAGAGACATCGCTTTTGTTTCCTCCGGTGGCTGCTGGTCCGACGAGGTTGCTTTCCCTTGTAATCGTCGGCTGATAATTTTATAACATACAGAAAAATATTTACTTTTTCGTACAACTTATAGTTCTCTGTATAAGTAATGCCAGGGTTTGGTACGAGACCCTCCGTGGCCGCATTTCTAGATGCCTCACTGGTATAGATTTAGTTTATAATAATTGACTAACTCAGGGAGTCAGTTTTCCATGCAATGACTTTTATTTTCAGAAAATAAATTCAAAGAAATTGCTGAGGTGCTCTCCATTCGACTCCGTTGTCTACAAGTAATGTCCTGGTTTTGAAATATTCATCTTGACACAACTGAAAGTTCAATGATAGCGAACTACCAGGATCCTACCAACCCTGTTAAAAATACTGGGGTACTATTCAGAAGGGTAAAGAAATGCTGCACGGGTAGAAAGAAACTAGGGAGTAGGACCAACGGGCTTCATGATGCATATAGGTTTAGGGCAGGGCCGGCAGACACTTTCCAGACAACAATCTTGTGCCTATGTTCGGCCAAGAAAGTTCTTTCAGGAAAGCCAAGCATTCACTCAGATCATGTGCTGTGCTCACTTTGACCATACTGAAGTTTCCTCTTAAACCTGCTGGGCAGATACCGGAGATATGGATGAAGCCAGACAGCGGGGGTTACAACCAGTGCATTGTACGCCCAAAGAATCAGCGCAGTAAGTTTCTTGTTCTACCCTTGACCCCATTTTTCTTCCAGCTTCAGCTTCAGCTCTGGCTCCGGCTAATATTTTCGTGCGTTGCAGGGACTGACAATGCAACTGTCGGTTATCTGATTGTCGACGCAAACGGCGGGCTAAACCAGATGAGAATGGGGGTATGTACATGCTTGCGCTAAACCTCGCTCTTTGTCGGTGCCTTTCAGCTAACCCGGAACTATTCTTACAGATCAGTGATATGGTTGCAGTGGCAAAGATCATGAACGCGACACTGGTAATCCCCACTCTGGACCATCAGTCATTCTGGACTGATCCAAGGTCTGTTGTAGTATCATCTTTGCTGCTCGTATCCTGTAGGAAAAACAGATACACTGAGTGAACTGACAATTTGTCGTTTTGAATACAGTGACTTCAAAGATATATTCGACGTGGATCACTTCAGGGAAACATTGAAGGAGGACATTGTGGTTGTAGATTCCCTACCACCAGCTTATAGGAGGGTGAAGCCCTACGCAAGAGCACCCACATCCTGGTCCAGGGTAAGAGTCAATATGTCCTTACTGATCATATATACTCCCTCCGTTCCATATTACTCGTCGCTGATTTAGTACAACTTTTTACTAAATCAGCGACGAGTAATATGGAACGGAGGGAGTAGATTGCAGGAACATCACAAGTTCATCGTGTGTTTAAGCGCTCGCTCTGTTTTTGCAGGCTTCCTTTTACAGAGATTTCTCAAAGATACTGAAGAAGTACAAAGTAGTGAGATTTACCCATACGGATTCACGGATTGTCAACAACGGCCTCGCTCCTTCTCTCCAAAGGCTTCGATGCCGTGCAAACTACAAAGCGCTTCAGTACAGGAAAGAGATTGAAGAGCTTGGTACTACCCTAGTTGAGAGGCTGAAAAGGGGATCGGACCATTACATCGCACTTCACTTAAGGTGATTATTAATAAAACACTTCTTTCTGCCGATAAATTATCTGCAGATCACTGATCCTTGATTCTTCATTTGCTTGTCCTATGAATTGGACAGATACGAGAAGGACATGCTGGCTTTCACTGGCTGCAACCACAACCTGACACTTCATGAGGCAGACGAGCTGACGGATATGCGACTCAAAGTGAGGCACTGGAAGGAGAAGGAGATCAACAGCGGGGAGAAGCGGCTCCAGGGCGGGTGTCCCATGACGCCTCGCGAAGCTGCTGTGTTCCTCAAAGCCATGGGATATCCTTCCAGCACGAAAATTTACATTGTGGCCGGTGAAATTTACGGGGCACACAGCATGGATGCGCTGAAAGCAGAATACCCAAACATTTACACACACTACAGTCTAGCTACAGTGGATGAACTAGAGCCGCTCGAGTTGTACCAGAACAGGCTAGCTGCTGTGGACTATATCGTGGCCCTGCAGAGTGATGTCTTTGTGTACACCTACGACGGAAATATGGCCAGGGCAGTTCAGGGTCACCGAAGATTCGAAGGTTTCAGAAAAACTATAAACCCCGACAGGTAAGTTATTGGAAACTGCAGGTAGAATTTATTTATTTTGATCTTAAAATTCTTCGTCATATAACTTATTTCTTGTTTGTAGGCTGAAGTTTGTAGAGCTCATTGACAAACTCGACGACGGTTCCATGCCCTGGGATGAATTCCAAAGTGAAGTGAGGAAGCATCATGAGGATAGACTTGGAGGTCCATATGACAGATTACCTGGTGAGAGTCCAAGACAGGAGGAATACTTCTACTCAAACCCTATCCCTGGATGCCTGTGCAAAAAGGTGCAGAGAGTAAAGTGAAGCAGGTTTATCTCAAAGGGAAATGGTTCGGTCTTCAGAGACGCTGCTGCCGGCTTGGCAGCAGGTGTAACACGGATGGAGATGACACTTCCTCCACATGACAGGGGTGGCCGAAATAGAGAGGATCCTAGTTAACTGACAGAGACCAGCCATTTTGATTTTGATTATTTCCTAGGCTGACTACACATGTAGTTGAGGGCATGGGGCCAAGAAGTGCATTGTTTGAGAGGAAACTTTTGCCAATGGAAAGATGGAACGAGCACAGGGATGTCGAAGTACTTGAAGGATCATACCGGCAATTATATGGGAACAGTTAAAGTGAAAACACGCTAGGTCGAGGTCATGCTCGTGATGCTTCCAATTCGTTGTAGCAGTGACATTAAACACTGGGTGGGTTAGTAAGAATAATGTATCATGCTATGTTTTCCGGCTGTAGAAATCCGCTACCAGTGTAGACTGACAATTGTCAAAAATACTTCTTAGTGTAGTTCAGAGCAATAAAATTTTTGTAAATTTTACATAGGATGTCACCTGACTGTAGCTGCTAGTAAATTACTTCAAAAATAAAAAAAAGGTCGCAAATGTGTGCTCCTTTATGGGCAGATATTATCTCCGGGTCTTAGAAATTACAGAGAAAGGCATAAAAAATGTGCGAGGCAGACTAATTGAACCATAAGCTTTCGACGCGATCAGCCGCCCTGAATACCTGGTTCTATCCCCAAATCGATGTGATGATCTGGATTGCGGAGGGGATCTGGTCGCGATCGTCAACGAGACGAACATAAAGCAAGGACGGGGAAGAGATGGACCTGAAGCTGTCGCCGTGCTCGCCAGCATCATCGTCAACGAGAGGAACATAAAGCAAGGACGGGGAAGAGATGGACCTGAAGCTGTCGCCGTGCTCGCCAGCATCATCCGCCACCCTCCGCCGTGCAGCCGAAACCGCGTCGGCGTTGACCGAGCTGAATGGTTGCGGCCCCGCCGGCGTGACGCCCGGAGAGCGGTTTTATTCCTGGATAAATCCAAATCCGTATTACCGCCTTAACTTGTCTTGTAATTCAGATTACACCCCAAATTTCAGTTTGTTCTAAAGTGTAACACACCTGCGCACGCAACCCAACCCCTCAAATTTGCAAAACTATCAGAAACACTTCCTCCCACTTATAAAGCCACACCATCTGATGTGTCCTGTTTATTTTATTTTTTGCAGGGTCGTGTTTGATTTCTGTGCAAACAGATCTAACGGTGTAATAAAAAATCATGGGGTAGCCGACCCCATAACTTGCACATAGAATTGCCACTAATGGAGGTGATCGTCTCAAAAAGCAAATCAAAGAAAATCAGACGAAACAAAGCAAAAGGGCAAACAATGCACACAAAATGCATGGCTAGACGACACCAGCTTGTCACCTAAGGAACGAGAGTAGCAGTTAGAAGCGACAGCAGAAGACAACCAAAAGAGAACTCGCGTCGCCTTCAAGAAACCAAGTCCCCATCGAACTATCGCCAAAGAGAACCCTCTGCTCTCTCACTTCGGATCGTGGACCGTTGATCTTGCCGGTGCAGTTTGGATGAGTTAAGCATACCGTGTAAAGGATATAGGACAAATATCAATGCCGAAGAAGTTTTGTGTCATAATTCAAGCATGCTCGAAAGAACACTGCCACGATGCAGTCGTGACTTGAGCACTCCAATGACCCCTCGAGAGGGTAACGACAAACGGTGTCACCCCTTGAGTCTAAAGAACATGGGGTTTAACCCGACAAACTGGCAAGGACCGGGGGCGGGGGGCACCCATGCCAACTTCCAGCATCACCCTTACTCTACTTTTCTTTAGCCTTTCCAAATCCTCTTCATCTCCGCGGACGGAGATGTGCAGAGTGGGTCAGTATGTGTGGCAAATCCACGTCTTGCTATACCATAAGGCGACGACGGTGCACTTCACATGGTTTTAGGTGTCCCCATTCGGACATCCTATGCTCTGCGTGCTTGTGTCGTCCGATGAGGTGTCGCTCCACTTCAACGCACTGTTCAAGAGCAACTTTCACGATGACCGCACAGACAGTGGAACTCATCAGCGGGGCCATCCCTAAGACTAGTGAGCTGTTGAGGTCGATCATCTCCTATGAGCTTGTCTTTGCCACAATCGGCTCCATGCCATGACCTATGCGCTGGAAGGTGGAGCAACAAAGGCTTCAAGACCACAATAAATACCCGCCATGTATAGTCGAAGGTTATGACCTGCTTGGGTTTGGTTGCAGATTCTTGTATTGCAGGGATATTGTTGCATGGTTTAGAGATGATGACGTTGAACTCCAAAGATCTTCGTGTTTTATTGATTGTTTTAGGGTACGATCAATTTTTCTGACTCTCTCTCTCTCTCTGTGCACGCGCGCGTGTGTGTGCGTGCGTGCGTGTGTGTGTGTGTGTGTGTGTGTGTTAGGGTGTGCGTATACAAGTCAAGGACCTTGTATTATTTTGTGATTTGAATACAAACACACTTTCTCATTCAAAAATTATGCAAAAAAGTTTTAAATGTCAAAATCATAATTTAGAAATGTGAGGACATTTTTTTAAATGCAACATACATTTTCTGAATGGTCTGAGACATTTATTTTGAATTACATACACATTTTTACATTGTGCAATATTTAAAAATGAGATGTGCATTCTTTTGACATGCGCCAACGTTTTTAAAATGCTATCAATATTTTATTAAAACTACACTAACCAAAAGTTACACCGTGTTAACATTTTATATATTTGTGTTCAACAGTTTTGAAAATTCCACGTACATTATTTTTTTATAAATATATGAATTTATAATATTCTCGAAAATATAAAAGTAAAAATAAAATAAAAAATGAATGGGAAAATATGAGCGTCGGCCGGACCAATTTAGGGTGTCCTTGGGGCGAAGGCATCATTCATCTAGCATAAGGCTAGTCATAGTGGGGTAACTTAGACTAGTAACATGCATATGTTACTAGCCTATGTTACTACCTCCATAGTGGGTAGTAACATGGTTGTGGTATCATGCAAGCCTTCATTTATTTAGGTGTAGACTTATCTTGTCTCGGATTGCTTATGGTAACATATTATGTTACCCCAAACTTCTCTTTCCTCATTAATTACTTGCCACATAAGCAAATTTTTCTTGATATATGTTATGTTACTAGCTAAGTTACTTCCACTATGACTATCCTAAAGTGAGACTGCGGTTCGGTGCGGCTATGTGCCGCCCGTAGTGGTTCCCAATGCTGAGTCAATTGCAGAGAGCCGTTGCCCAGTAACCACAAGGGGCGCGTCATGCTGATGTCACCTATGTTTGTTCTTCATATTTTTGTTTACGTCTTTCGTTTTTATATTTTTATATTTTAAAATAATCTAAATATACCTATAACTAAAACCACTTTATAAAACATTTGCAAAAATGGTGTTCATGCCTTTGAAAATGCTAAACGCGTATAGGAAAATGCTAATCACGTGTACGGAAAATTTATGTGCCATCTAAAAACTTAACACATTTTTAAAAAATGTACGTGGCATTTAAAATGCTGATACAATGTAAAACAATATTTGCGTAATTCACAAGAAAGTTTAGTACATTCAAAAAAAGTTCACAAGTTTGGAAAATGTGTTTTATCATTTTCGGAAAAAGTGTATACAATGTTAACAAATGCATGCATATTGAAAAAAAACTGTACCATTAACGAAATGTATGCGACATTTGAAAGAAAAATTCAAGCGACTCAAAAAAATGTTTGTGACATTTTAAAACATGTTTATAAAATATAAAACAATGTTCTTGTTGGTAAATAAATATCTCATCAGAAAATTGACATGACAATTTGAAGGAGTATAGTCACGTGTGTACAAGACATGTCCATGAAATTTTTAAAAATGTTGATACTATGTAATAAAATGTTTGTGTAGTTTAAAACAATGTTTATTGCCATTAAGAAATTGTAGAACGTGTATTTGCAAAATGTTACCATGTATTTAGGAAAGTGGTCAAAACTTGTATTTTTTAAAATGTACGTCATATATTTAAAAAGGTGGTGAAAATATGTATTTTAAACAAATGTACGTCATGTATTTGAAAAATGACCTAAGTGTACCAAAAAAAAACATTTTATGTGTGCGCTGAAAACGTGTAATGTATACTAAGAAAAAGTGGACATGTTAAAAAGAAATCCAACTAAAACAAAAAAAAACCCAAAAGCAAAAGCAAATAAAAATCAAACAACATGAAAAAACCCAAGAATGAAACAAACGAAAATCAAAGTATAAGAAAGAAAGAAAAAGTAAAGAATACAAGTGAAAATCAAAGAAAAATAAAACAACAAAGTAAAAAAATGAAAGCTGGACAAAAACAGAGAAAAATGAAAAAAAATAAAAATGAAAAAAATAACACAGGGCCAGATGCTGGCCATGCAAGCTTAGAGCATCTCCGACCATTCGCCCCCTAGGGTCTAGAAAAAGCGCCGCTTCGGGACGAACGGGCGATATTTTCGCCGTGGGGGCGATCGGGTTCCCAGTCTTCCTCCAGACGCCCTTTTTGTAAACATTTTTTAAAAACATTCGGCCAAAATTCGGCAAACATATAGTAAAAAAAATTCAGCAAACACGACATAGATTCGGCAAACACGGCATAAATTTGGCAAACACGACATAGATTAGGCGTTCCACGGTTTTTTTACATATAGAAAACATAAAATCTACTAAAAAAACAAACAGCCACGTCTAGAAGTCGAAGAACTTGCTGAACACGGCGTAGTCGCCGTCGTCGTCGTCCTCCTTCTCCTTCTTCACACGGTCGTCCCTACTAGACCCCTACCCGGGGTCGCCCTGGCGGACTGGTTTGGCCGGTGGTGGTGCGTCATCGTCGTCGCTGTCCTCGAGCATGATGATGCCTCCCTCGTTGCAGCCACGGCGGCACGCGGCGATCTCCTCCAGGGCGCGGCGCTGGCGCTCCATCTCCAGCCGTGCCCAATCTTCCCGCGCCCACTTCATGGCGGTCTCATTGTCGAGCGTGTCCTTCTGCTCGCTCTTCACGGCGGCGAGCCCCGGCTCCGTCTTCGGCTTGGCGAGGCGGGGAGGAGCCTAGGAGGAAGCACGGCCGCCCTCGTTGATGGCGAGGGCGGCCTTGCGGGTGCGTCCGCCGAGCGGCGTTTCCACGGGATCGGGCTTGACGCTGACGAGCATCGGCGACCCAGAGAAGTGGGAGGAGGAGGAGGAAGAAGACCCGCCCATCATTCATCGCGGTAGCCACGGGCCGACACTTTGACGGGGGGCCAGGGCCGCTGGGTACTGGAGCGGCGGATCGTTGCCGCCCTCGAGGTAGTCGAGGACGACGTGCAGCGTGCGGCAGGGGGCACTCCACCACAGGTGGCGACCGTCGCTGTTGTTGCGCCCCCTGACCACCGGCTCGTTGTTGATGGAGGCGAGCCGCTCCGTCTGTCAGTGTCCGAAGTACGCCGCCCACGCCTCGTGGTTGCCGGCGTCGTACTCCGGGAGGGCCTGCTCCTCCTCCGACAGGGAAGCCCGCACACGCTCGATCTCGACATGGAAGTAGCCGGGGAGTTCGACGTCGGGCAGAGGGGGGACTGGGACGCCCCTGATACGTCTCCAACGTATCTATAATTTTTTATTGTCCCATGCTATTATATTATCTGTTTTGGATGTTTTATATGCATTAATATGCTATTTCATATTATTTTTGGGACTAACTTATTAACCTAGAGCCCAGTGCCAGTTTTGGTTTTTTCCTTCTTTTTGAGTTTCGCAGAAAAGGAATACCAAACGGAGTCAAAACAGATTAAAACATTCGCGATGATTTTTCTTGGACCATAAGACACTCAGGAGACTTGGAGATGAAGTCGGAGGAGCCATGAGGCGGCCACAAGGGTGGAGGGCGCCCCCCTGCCTTGTGGGCCCCAGTTACCCTCCTGACCTAATTCTTTTGCCTATATATTCACATATATTCCCAAACCACCAGAGGCATCCACGAAAAACACTTTTCCACCGCCGCAACCTTCTGTACCCGTGAGATCCCATCTAGGGACCTTTTTCGGCACCCCGTCGGAGGGGGATTCGATCATGGAGGGCTTCTACATCAACCCAATTGCCCTTCCGATGAAGCATTAGTAGTTTACCACAGACCTATGGGTCCATAGCTAGTAGCTAGATGGCTTCTTCTCTCTCTCTTTGATTCTCAATACCATGTTCTCCTCGATGTTCTTTGAGATCTATTCGATGTAATACTTTTTTGCGGTGTGTTTGCCGAGATCCGATGAATTGTGGATTTATGATCAGCTTATCTATGAATATTATTTGAATCTTCTCTGAATTATTTTATGCATGATTGATATCTTTGTAATTCTCTTTGACCTATCGGTTTGGTTTGGACAACTAGATTGGTTTTTTTGCAATGGGAGAAGTGCTTAGCTTTGGGTTCAATCTCGCGGTGTCCTTTCCCAGTGACAGTAGGGCCAGCAAGGCACGTATTGTATTGTTGCCATCGAAGATAAAAAGATGGGGTTTCATCATATTGCTTGAGTTAATTCCTCTACATCATGTCATCTTACTTAATGCGTTACTCCGTTCTTTATGAACTTAATACTCTAGATGCATGCTGGATAGAGGTCGATGTGTGGAGTAATAGTAGTAGATGCAGAATCATTTCGGTCTACTTGACATGGACGTGATGCCTATATTTCATAATCATGGCCTTAGATCTCGTCAGAACTTTGCGCTTTTCTATCAATTGCTCGACAGTAATTTGTTCACCCAACGTAATATTTGCTATCATGAGAGAAGCTTCTAGTGAAACCTATGGCCCTGCTACCTCTTGAGCATGCGTTGGTTTTCCCTTGAAGAGGAAAGGGTGATGCAGCAAAGTAGCGTAAGTATTTCCCTCAGTTTTTGAGAACCAAGGTATCAATCCAGTAGGAGGTTACACGCAAGTCGCTTGTACCTGCACAAACATATAAGAACCTTGCAACCAACGGGATAAAGGGGTTGTCAATCCCTTCACGACCACTTGCAAAAGTGAGATCTGGTAGAGATAATAAGATAAATATTTTTGGTATTTATATGATATAGATTGGAAAGTAAAGATTGCAAAATAAAATAGGTCGGAAACTTATATGATGGAAAATAGACCCGGAGGCCATAGGTTTCACTAGTGGCTTCTCTCAAGATAACATAATCTACGGTGAGTGAACAAATTACTGTCGAGCAATTGATAGAAAAGCGCATAGTTATGAGAATATCTAGGCATGATCATGTATATAGGCGTCACGTCCGCGACAAGTAGACCGAAACGATTCTGCATCTACTACTATTACTCCACACATCGACCGCTATCCAGCATGCATCTAGAGTATTAAGTTCATAAGAACAGAGTAACGAATTAGGCAAGATGACATGATGTAGAGGGATAAACTCAAGCAATATGATATAAACCCCATCTTTTTATCCTCGATGGCAACAATACAATACGTGCCTTGCTGCCCCTGTTGTCACTGGGAAAGGACACCGCAAGATTGAACCCAAAGCTAAGCACTTCTTCCATTGCAAGAAAGATCAATCTAGTAGGCCAAACCAAACTGATAATTCGAAGAGACTTGCAAAGATATCAAATCGTACATATAAGAATTCAGAGAAGAACCAAATATTGTTCATAGATAATCTTGATCATAAACCCACAATTCATCTGATCTCGACAAACACACCGCAAAAAGAATTACATCGAATAGATCTCCGAGAGAATCGAGGAGAACTTTGTATTGAGATCCAAAGAGAGAGAAGAAGCCATCTAGCTAATAACTATGGACCCGAAGGTCTGTGGTAAACTACTCACACATCATCGGAGAGGCTATGGTGTTGATGTAGAAGCCCTCCCGATCGATTCTCTTCTCGTGAGCGCCCGAAAAGGCCACAAGATGGGATCTCACGGGCATGTAAGGTTGCGCGGTGGAAATATGGTTTCGTGGTGCTCTCAGATGTTTTCGTGGTATATGAGTATATATAGGCGAAAGAAGTAGGTCGGTGGAGCCACGAGGGCCCACGAGGGTGGGGCGCGCCACCTCGGGCGCGCCTCCCTACCTCGTGGCCGCGTCGTTGCTTCCTTGACGTCCACTCCAAGTCTTCTGGATTGCGTTTGTTTAAAAAATAACTCTCCCGAAGGTTTCATTCCATTTGGATTCCGTTTGATATTCCTTTTCTGCGAAACACTGAAATAGGCAAAAAAAACAGCAATTTGCACTAGGCCTTTGGTTAGTAGGTTAAGCCAAAAAATAATATAAAAGTGTATAATAAAACCCATTAAACATCCGAAACAGATAATATAATAGCATGGAACAATAAAAAATTATAGATACGTTGGAGACGTATCAAGCATCCCCAAGCTTAGTTCCTGCTCATCCTCGAGTAGGTAAATGATAAAAATAGAATTTTTGATGTGGAATGCTACCTATCATAATTCTCAATGTAATTTTTTTATTGTGGCATGAATGCTCAGATCCGAAAGATTCAAGATAAAAGTTTAATATTGACATAAAAATAATAATACTTCAAGCATACTATCAAAACAATCATGTCTTCTCAACATAACATGTCCAAAGAAAGTTATCCCTACAAAATCATATAGTCTGGTTATGCTATTGCTCTATCTTCATCACACAAAATATTTAAATCATGCACAACCCCGATGACAAGCCAAGCAATTGTTTCATACTTTTGATGTTCTCTAACTTTTTCAATCTTCACGCAATACATGAGCGTGAGCCATGGACATAGCACTATATGTGGAATAGAAGGGTGGTTGTGGAGAAGACAAAAAGGAGAAGATAGTCTCACATCAACTAGGCGTATCAACGGGCTATGGAGATGCCCATCAATAGATATCAATGTGAGTGAGTAGGGATTGCCATGCAACGGATGCACTAGAGCTATAAGTATATGAAAGCTCAACAAAAGAAACTAAGTGGGTGTGCATCCAACTCGCTTGTTCACGAAGACCTAGGGCATTTTGAGGAAGCCCATCATTGGAATATACAAGCCAAGTTCTATAATGTAAAATTCCCACTAGTATATGAAAGTGACAACATAGGAGACTCTCTATCATGAAGATCATGGTGCTACTTTGAAGCACAATTGTGGTAAAAGTATAGTAAAATTGTCCCTTCTCTCTTTTTCTCTCATTCATTTTTTTTATTTGGGCCCTTTTCTCTTTTTTTATGGCCTCTTTTTTTCTTCTTTTTTTATTTTTCATCCTGAGTCTCATCCCGACTTGTGGGGGAATCACAGTCTCCATCATACTTTCCTCATATGGGACAATGCTCTAATAATGATGATCATCACACTTTTATTTACTTACAACTCAAAAAATTACAACTCAATACTTAGAACAAAATATGACTCTATCTGAATGCCTCCGACGGTGTACCGGGATATGCAATGAATCAAGAGTGACATGTATGAAATAATTATAAAGGTGGCTTTGCCACAAATACGATGTCAACTACATGATCATGCAAAGCAATATGACAATGATGAAAAGTGTCATAACAAACGGAATGGTGGTAAGTTGCATGGCAATATATCTCGGAATGGCTATGGAAATGCCATAATAGGTAGGTATGGTGGCTGTTTTGAGGAAGGTATATGGTGGGTGTATGATACCGGTGAAAGGTGCGGGGTATTAGAGAGGCTAGCAATGGTGGAAGGGTGAGAGTCCGTATAATCCATGGACTCAACATTAGTCATAAAGAACTCACATACTTATTGCAAAAATCTATTAGTTATCGAAAGGAAGTACTACGCATGCTCCTAGGGGGATAGATTGGTAGGAAAAGACCATCGCTCGTCCCCGACCGCCACTCATAAGGAAGACAATCAATAAATAAATCATGCTCCGACTTCATCACATAACGGTTCACCATACATGCATGCTGCGGGAATCACAAACTTTAGAACAAGTATTTCTCAAATTCACAACTACTCAACTAGCATGACTCTAATATCACCATCTTCATATCTCAAAACAATTATCAAGTATCAAACTTCTCGTAGTATTCGATGCACTTTATATGATAGTTTTTATTATACCCATCTTGGATGTTCATCATATTAGGACTAATTTTATAGCCAAAGCAAATTACCATGTTGTTTTAATGGACTCTCAAAATAATATAAGTGAAGCATGAGAGATCAATAATTTCTATAAAATAAAACCACCACCGTGCTCTAAAAGATATAAGCGAAGCACTAGAGCAAAATTATCTAGCTCAAAAGATATAAGTGAAGCACAAAGAGTATTCTAATAAATTCCGATTCATGTGTGTCTCTACCAAAAGGTATGTACAGAAAGGATGATTGTGGTAAACCAAAAAGCAAAGACTCAAATCATACAAGACGCTCCAAGCAAAACACATATCATGTGGTGAATAAAAATATAGCCTCAAGTAAAGTTACCGATAGACGAAGACGAAAGAGGGGATGCCTTTCGGGGCATCCCCAAGCTTAGGCTTTTGGTTGTCCTTGAATTTTACCTTGGGTTGCCTTGGGCATCCCCAAGATTAGGCTCTTGCCACTACTTATTCCATAATCCATCAAATCTTTACCCAAAAAACTTGAAAACTTCACAACACAAAACTCAACAGAAAATCTCATGAGCTCCGTTAGTATAAGAAAACAAATCACCACTTTAAGGTACTGTAATGAACTCATTCTTTATTTATATTGGTGTTAAACCTACAGTATTCCAACTTCTCTATGGTTCATAGCCCCCGATACTAGCCATAGATTCATCAAAATAAGCAAACAACACACGAAAAAACAAAATCTGTCAAAAACAGAACAGTCTGTAGTAATCTGTATCAAACGTATACTTCTATAACTCCAAAAATTCTGAAACAAATTGGTGTACATGAGGAATTTGTTATTAATCATCTTCAAAAAGAATCAACCTAAAAGCATTCTCCAGTAAAAATGGCAGCTAATCTCGTGAGCGCTAAAGTTTCTGTTTTTTACAGCATGATCATAAAGACTTCATCCAAGTCTTCCCAAAGGTTTCTACTTGGCACAAACACTAATTAAAACATAAAACCACATCTAACCAGAGGCTAGATGAAATATTTATTACTAAACAGAAACAAAAAGCAAGAAACAAAAATAAAATTGGGTTGCCTCCCAACAAGCGTTATCGTTTAACGCCCCTAGCTAGGCATAAAGGCAAGAATAGATCTAGGTATTATTATATTTGGTGTGCAATCCATAAGTGGCTCTCATAATAGATTCATAAGGTAATTTAATCTTCTTTCTAGGAAAGTGTTCCATGCCTTTCCTTAACGGAAATTGGAATCTAATATTTCCTTCTTTCATATCAATAATTGCACCGATCGTTCTAAGGAAAGGTCTAGGACATGTAGGATTGCAATCTATATCAAGAACAATAAAATCAACGGGCACATAATTCCTATTTGCAACAATAAGAACATAATTAATCCTTCCCATAGGTTTCTTAATGGTGAAATCCGCAAGATGCAAGTTTAAAGAACAATCATCAAATTCACGGAAACCTAACACATCACACAAAGTTTTTGGAATCGTGGAAACACTAGCACCCAAATCACACAAAGTATAGCATTCGTGATGTTTAATCTTAATTTTATAGTAGGTTCCCACTCATCATAGAGTTTTCTAGGGATATAAACTTCTAATTCAAGTTTTTCTTCATAAGATTGCATTAAAGCATCAACGATATGTTTGGTAAAAGCTTTATTTTGACTATAAGTGTTGGGGATATAACTATTTGTGTAAGCCGCCCAGGAGGGGCCGGGTTACGGAAAGGTGATTCATCATATGAAGCCCAAGATCAAGCGTGAAGATGGCGGTTCAATGAAGGGTCTAAAGCCCACAGGCGACTTAAGGCCCGTAGTGATAAACCGCCATAATGGCATAACTTGTATTATAAGGCAGGATTAACCAGTCACCGAGCCAGAAATTGTTTATGAGCCGACCGGGACTCTGTAGGCCGCAGGGCGTCAACCCGTGTATATAAGGGGACGACCCGCTGAAGGCTTAGGGCAGGAAACATCTCATCGAGAGCCGGGCATAGAGTATCTCGCTCCTTGGTCATCGAAACCCTAGCAATACCAACCCAACTAGACGTAGGCTTTACCTTTACCGTAAGGGGCCGAACTAGTATAAAACCTCTCTCGTGTCCCTTGTCCCGATTAACCCCTTTAAGCTTCCTAGTTGCGATGGCTCCACGACTAAGTCCCTGCAAGAGGACATCTGCCGTGACAATTCCACGACAGTTGGCGCCCACCGTGGGGCCAGCGCACGGTGGATTTGAGTTCTTGAAGGGCAATTTCGAAGGGCTCAAGGGATACGCTGTGGGCCGGATGACCAAGAGTCGTCGCCGCAAGATCTACATCGACGATGAAGGTTGGGCCCCCGACGCCGGCTCAATTGAGTACGGGTACCGGGTTCCCTTCGGCGGAATCCACGTTTTCATCGGCCGGATCGGTGAGTCGGGCCCTGATCCGGACAACTGCACCGACCTCGTCGAGACGGCTCAGCGTGCAAGACCCGCCCGTGCTCAACCCGTCGTGAAGCGTGCCTTCATGGGTTGCATCCATGGAGGAGAACTTTCTGAAGGATCTGTCGATGGCGGTGAGACGACCGTCCACTCCGATGGTGATTCGTCCACTGGTGAGACGGATTCGTTGTATCAACTGCAAGATGGCAGGTTTGGGGGCTGTTCCGATGGCAGCAGTATTCCGGACCCCTTTGAGCCGCCAAACTGGGTAGGGGTCTTCATGGCTAGCACTCAACCCGGCCAAAACTCTACGGTTGCGGCAGCAATAACGTCCGGGTCAGGAGCGGCCGAGGCAGGAGGCCCTGTGCACCCGCTGGCTCAGGTGCTGCTTGATCTCATGGATAAGCTGACGGCGCTGTTAACCGCCACAGTTATTCCTGCAAATCAAGATGAACGTGATGCAGAGGTGGCACAGGTGCGTTTGGAAATAGCTCGGGCCAAGGAGGCCTTAGCAGCTGAGGACACTAGGTTGGCTGCAGAACGAGTGGCTTTGGATGCACGGGCCCAACAGCTCCAGTCAGAGGCTTTCCAGCTTACGATGAACCTGGAAGCGTCTAACGAGGTGATGAGGAGGAGACACCAGAAAACTCAATCCCGATTGCCTCCGGTTTACGATCCTCGGAGCCTTTTTTCCACACCTGGAGACGGCCCTAGCAACCCGCCAGAAGCAAACCAGTTCATAACACCCGGAGCAGGGGGACCGGTTCAACCTCGGGTGATGGCACCTCCTCATGTGAATATGGCCCCGCCACGCTACGTACCAACACCACCGGATCATTTCTCTAACCCCATGGAGAACCTAATCGCAGCATCGGCACGTTTGGCGGCTCTCCCAGTGGACGGCGATGATCCAACAGCGGTGGAGACGCGAAGGATCAGAGAACTCGTCCAGACGGCTCAGGCTCAGCAAGAGGCTTATTCCTATAGTCGAGACAGGATTCATTCAACTCCTCTCCCGAACCGGAGTCCGAGCTATAGCAGGCACATGGAATCAGAAGCTTTGTCAAGAAACGCCCAGCGCCGTAACCAACCCGACGGTTATAACCCGGTGCAGGACCGATACGCCAGAGGACGAAGCGGCGCTCAATCTGGCGGCTCAGCAGACGGCTCATCAAGCTTTCCGGATTATCCGACGACTTCGTTGAGGCAGGAGTGGCTACCGTAACCGTGGTGTTCCTTGTTTGGTGCCGGCTTTACGTAATGTGCGTCTACCTAAGGATTTCAAGGGACCCCGGAAGGTACCAAATTATACGGCCGACTTACAGCCCGGGGCGTGGATCGAAAGCTATGAGATGGCCATGGAGCTGTTGGAGGTCGATGATGCGCAATGGCTAAGTACTTCACCATGATGTTGGATGGAACGGCCCGGACTTGGTTAAAGGCCTGCCGCCCAATTCCATCGGCTCATGGGCGGAATTAAAGGCCAGTTCATTCAGAACTTCAAAGACACGCAAGCAGTCCATGTCAATTGTGGACTTAACTAATTGTAAACAAGAGGAGGGTGAATCTACCACTCATTTGTGCGCCTGGTCAAGGAGATAATACATTCGTTCGACAAGATGGATGCCACCTGCATCCTCATGTTGGAGAAAAATTGCCGATTTGTACCGCTAAGACAGAAGCTGGGGCGCCTCAAGCGTGATTGTAATGATATGGGTCAGCTGATGGCGGCTCTAATCAAATATGCCGATTCTGATAATACCACGGATCCTGCGTCTGACGAGGAAAAGGCGGGGAAGGGAAAGAAGAACGACAATGGAAAGGGCCAGCAACATAACCCGGCAAATCAAGGAGGCAACAAGCATAAAACCGATGGTAATCCGGAGTTTGTGGCCAATGCTAATGCGCAGGGTAATGATCAGAGACGCAAGGGGAGGCGGCCCCCTCGATCTGGCGGGTCAGGTCCATCTCTTGAGCAACTACTCAATGAACCCTGCCCGAGACACGGTACCCGGGAAAAGCCGGCCACTCACTTATGGAAGGATTGCGCGATCATGAAGGCTTTCAAGAATTCCAACACATTTGACAGCAATCATGGGTCGGGTGGCGGCTCAGGTGCCGGCGCCTTTCATGGCTCGGGTGGCGGTTCAAATCCCGGCTTTCAGGGAAATCAAGGTGGCTATAATCACTAGCAGTCTGGTTAGGGAGGTCAGCAGCAGCAGCAGTCAGGTTATCAAAGCAATCCAAAGCAGCTGAATAGTGGACAGTATCATGTGTTCACCACTAGCTTATGCAAGCGGGACCAGAAGCTTCATAAAAGGGCTGTGAACGCTGTTGAGCCAGCGGTTCCCCGTTATTTAAGGTGGTCAGAGCAGCCTATTGTGTGGATTAGAGAGGATCACCCTCCCCGGGTTAACAATCCGGGTCAGTTAGCCTTGGTGGTAGTACCTCAATTCGGTGGATATAAGTTTACTAAGGTGCTCATGGATGGAGGTAGAAGCATCAACATCCTCTATTATGAGACCTTTCGGCGTATGGGGCTGACTGACAAAAATTTGAAGACATCCAACACCGTTTTCCATGGAGTGGTGCCTGGTAAGTCGGCGTACCCAGTTGGAAAGATTGAGCTGGAGGCGGCCTTTGGAGACGAATATGATTCTAGGACTGAGAAATTAACCTTTGAGGTGGTCAAAATCAAAAGTCCATACCACACTCTGTTTGGTCGGCCGGCTTACGCCAAGTTCATGGCGCGGCCGTGTTATGTTTACTTGCAGCTCAAGATGCCGGGTCACAAGGGCACCATCACTGTGCATGGGAGTCGAAAGATAGCCCTGGAATGTGAGGAGGGCGATGCGGCTTATGCCGAGTCTGTTTGCGCAGCTGAGGAGCTAAAATTTTATGAAGAAAACGTTGACCCGGCGGATATGACACCTCTAAAGAAGCCGACCACAGAGCATGACCCGACGATGAAGTTTAAATCGGCTGATGAAACCAAGCTTGTTGATTTTACTCCAGGTGACTCATCTAAACAATTCAGCATCAGTGCCAATCTGGATCCTAAATAGGAAAGCGCGCTCATCGAGTTCATCCGTGAGAATCGGGACATCTTTGCATGGAAACCTTCTGACATGCCGGGTGTACCGAGGGAACTCGCTGAGCACACTCTTAATATCGATCCGAAGTTTAAGCCGGTCAGGCAGTTTCTTCAGCGGTTTGACGAAGAGAGACGAAAAGCTATTGGTGAGGAGGTGGCCCGGCTCTTGGTGGCCGGATTTATTGTTGAAGTTTTTCACCCTGAGTGGTTGGATAACCCGGTGCTTGTACTTAAGAAGAATGGCACCTGGCGGATGTGTGTGGATTACACGAACTTAAATAAGGCTTGTCCGGCTGATCCTTTTGCTCTCCCCCGTATTGATCAAATCATTGATGCTACGACGGGTTGTGAGCGTTTGAGCTTTTTGGATGCTTACTCTGGTTATCATCAGATCAAGATGGCAGTTAAGGACCAGGAGAAGACGGCCTTCATTACTTCGTTTGGAGCCTTCTGCTATGTATCTATGCCTTTTGGGCTCAAGAGTGCCCAGGCTACTTATCAGCGGTGTGTACAGAACTGTCTCCACAATCAGATTGGGCGCAATGTTCACGCTTATGTGGATGATATAGTGGTGAAGTCCAGAGAGAAGGAAACCTTGATAGATGATCTGAAGGAAACCTTTGATAATCTCCGGGTCTACAAGATGATGCTTAACCCGGCCAAATGTGTGTTCGGGGTGCCAGCAGGCAAACTTCTGGTTTTTTTGGTCTCTAACAGAGGTATTGAAGCTAATCCGAAGAAAATCAAGGCACTCACCTCTTTGGATAAACCGGCATGCATCAATTATGTTCAGCGACTAGCGGGTCGTATCGATGCTTTAAGCCGGTTCATAAGCCGGTTAGGTGAGAAGGCCATACCGCTATATCAGCTGATGAAGAAAACAGACAGATTTGTCTGGAGTGATGCTGTTAATGCTGCCTTTGAAGATTTAAAGAGACAGTTGTCTGAACCGCCGATTCTTGCGGATCCCATTGATAAAGAGCCGCTGCTATTATACGTGGGTGCTAACTCACGTGTCGTTAGTGTTGCAATTGTGGTGGAGCGCAAGGAGGCTGGCAAGGAGCATCCGGTTCAATGACCGGTTTACTACATCAATGAGGTGCTCATTGAGTCTAAGCAGAGATATCCGCATTGGCAGAAGCTTGTTTATAGGGTGTTCATGGCAAGCCGGAAGCTTAAGCAATACTTCCAGGGTCACCCCATCACTGTGGTAAGCTCTGCTCCTTTGGGAGACATCATCCAGAATAGAGAAGCCACAGGACGAGTCGCCAAGTGGGCCATTGAGCTTGGGCCTCATGGTTTGAAGTATGTGCCACACACTGCTATTAAATCTCAAGCGATGGCATGACAAAATCAAGTTTTTCTTCTACCCTATTACAAGACTCCCCGAGTCTGAATAAGGAATCATTGTTTCTACAAGGCAGAAAAATAAGACGCACGATGGATCATTCATTTTGTTGGCCTGAAGCTTCCGGGTCATCCCTTTCCGCTCCTCCATTGGCTGCCCTATCCTGGAAGGTTGATGATGACCAGTCAATGCTACTCAAAGCTTCAAATTCAGCTTCATCATCAATTAACCCGGCCGGATCGACTTCGGGGGCGAAGGTATGCTTATGAATTGGAGGGGTCAAGTGACTGCATCATAATGTGGCGTGGCGATCCTCTGATTTTGGCTGTCATAACCCGACTGGTACTTGGTGAGATCCGATCATTCCCGATCGAGTGGCCACAGGATTTATTTCTTTTACGCAGCAAAGGAAATCCTTCTCCTCAAAGGGGTGCCATTCTCCTTAAAGCTTGATATCCAAGGAGATGTCGGCTGGGTCCAGCTCGTAACCATGCCTTAGCCCGACTTAAGGCGGCTATGGTCGGCTCTTTGCGTACATCGCCTCAATTCTTTCGACCTGTTGAGGAAGCACAACAAGTCGCTTCAAAGACGCCAGCTAGGCAATTGGGAACATCGTTGACAAAGCCACAACGCCTAAAGCGCCAGACCCGGTACGCTTGTTCCACCAATGTAAACCGCTCCAGCTTTGTTAACATATTCTGGTTCAGATTGGAGCTCCTGGGGCCGGCATTAACATACATCAGGTGAGCCGGAGATGACAGGCAACATACTTGTCGAAAAAAGATTTACAGTATTTAAACTTGCAGAATAGCTTACCAAAGATTGCTGAGGCCATCTGAGATATATGGCGTTTTAAGCCGGTTAAATCAGCCGTTGTGTCTGCAAGAGCCGCTTTTGCTTTCTCGGCCCGGGTGACCAAGGAGGCCTTTTCATCAGCCCATACCTTCTTATCAGCTTCAAAGCTTTTCTTCAATTTCTCCTGCTCAGATACGCTGAACTAAAATTTGGAGTTGGCCTTTTGGATTTCAGTTTCTTGAACTGCCAGGCGACTCTTCAAATCAGCAATCTCCGACTCAAATTGACTTATGGTGGCCTGAATCAAGCCGGACTACAATTAGCATTGTTATAATACAACATTAAGTCCCAAGCACTTTGCAAGCAAAGATACTTTATACTTGGGGGCTAATGTATGCTGAAGCACTCTAAATTACTATGGCGGTTCATGGAAATTAAGTCCCAAGCACTTTGCAAGCAAAAGATACTTGGCACTTGGGGGCTAATGCATATTGCAGTTAAAAGTATTATACTACGCTGATTCAAATATCTTCTTTTAAAGTCGGTCTTCGATTATCACAGATGTTTCAAGGCCCGACAAGCAAAGGCTAGCAGATTCTAAGTCTACAGCATATTTTTTCTCATAAGCAATAGACTTGGGGGCTGGTAGAGTAAGGATGAATAAGGAATATCAACAAGAGTTATACCTCAGATTTTTGGTGTATTTGCTTCACCATATCAACTTCCAGATCACGGCTGCTGTGTACTTGACTTATATAGCCAGAAACAATGTCTCCAATGCTGAGATGAGTATAATTAGTGACGCCCACTTGGCTTTTGGCGCCTGAAAGTTCTTCCTTGGCGTAACACTTAGCAAGAATAGTGGGTCTTCCCGGTTCAACAAACTGAGTCTTAAGAATCTCGACTTCCGGGTCATCTGTTTTTGCCGGGCTAGGAACCTCCGGGTTATCAGAACTGTTAAGAGTTTGTTCGGCAGGTGGATCAGAGGTTGGTGCTGGAATGTCATGGGTTGGTTCAGGTGGCGGCTCATGTGTGGAGGTCTCAGGAACGGTTGTTCCGAGCTCCGGGTTAGTCATGACTGGCTCTTTGGCCGGCTTATTTTTCTTTGTCCTTTTGCTGGGCTTCACTTGTACGCTTTGTGCAAAACAGAAAGGTTAAGTACAAAGACATGAGTAAGATAAGCATGTAAATGAATAAATTGACATTACCCTGGAGCATTCTTGAAAGCCGGCATGTTGGATTGCATGGATTCGCCGGAAGAAGGTGAAGTATCCTGATAGTTTGAGTCAGATGAATTGAGGGGTTGACGAATGAAACCCGCCAAATGGAAAAAGGAACGTAATTCAGAGATAACCTCAGCCCGACGCTTCCTTGTCACGTCAGGTAAGCCGGAGGAGAGTTCCGCGTCTTTGCTGGTCTGGGTCTGCCTCCGGCTCTCATGAGTTTGTAGCTTCAAAAGAAATTGAGGATCTTGGTAAGCTAAAGGATGAGAAAATCTTACTTTCCGGGTCACTCTTCGGACTTTCTGCCTTGGCAAGGGCTCAGATTCGGAGGAAATTATAGTTACCTCGTCCTCAACTGCTTGGCTATTTCCCGTGTCCTCCTGAAGGAAATTCATGTCAATAGGATGATGGTAAAGGAATCAGGGGGGTTAAGTATTACCTATTCTTCATCATCAGTGGAGTCATCCAATTTGATCAAATCTGAAGCACTTGGCTTCTTCTTCCTCTGAGTTCCTGCTTTGGCGGTTCTCCTTTCGGCTCTCTTAGCCACCCTGGCCTGTTTGGCAGCTTCATGATCATATTTGACCTTCCAGAATTTGTCATTTGCTTGCAAATAATGAGAAAATGGTTATTAGTAAAGGCAAGGCATTCCACAAAAAGAGTAAGTTTTTAGATTGATGACTTACTGCAGGAGCCGGACTACTCTTGCAGAATGGAAGTAAGCCGAAGGTGTTGCTGACCACTGAGCCCTCTTTTAAAAGAGATTGGATCGTGGCTTCAACCATGTCATCGTGTAAGTCGTCAGACAATGACGCAGCGGGTCATCCTTTTCACCGTAAGTACACATCGTCGGGCGGCGGCTTAACGGAATCACCCGCCATGAGACCTGCACTGACCAAGTCAATGCCATCTAAGCCGCTCCCCAAGAGAGCTTTGATCTTCTATGGTGGGAGCGAAATGAAGCTGCTCAACGACGCTTAACTTGTCCCGTAGTGGATGGTTGATTCAAGGCGCAGAGCGCCGAAAGCCGGGCAGCGGGTTCTCATCACCGGAGAAGCATCCTCGAAATAGAACCACGCCCGTTCCAACTTAGGGTGGCTTGGCGCTCAACATATGGGAAAAGGCAGTCCCTCCGTCGCTGAATGGAGATGCCACCAAGTTCTAGGCTGGGCCCGTTGGCACGTTCATTTTGGCGGTTTAAATAAAAAAATTCTCTGAAAAGTAACAGGCTGGGTTCTTCTCCAAGATACACCTCGCAAAAGACTTGGAAGTTGCAAATATTTGACACGGAGTTGGGCCCGATATCTTGAGGTCTGAGGTCAAAAAGGTTATACATAGAGCATCATTGCATATCTTTTTTTTTCGTTACATTTTGCTCGATCCTAGAAATTCTACACAACTCAAGGACCCATGGAGAGAGTTGGGGATTTTCGTTATTTTCATATTTGAGTTTTCTCAAATTTTGAAAATAGGATCATTTGATTTTAATTATTTTTTCTTCAATTATTTCTACTAACAAAATATGAGAGAGGGAATAAAATGACTTTCCCAAAATAAAGAAATAATTAAGATTTAATAATAAAATCAAATAAGATTTTTATTTTGGAGTTTTCGCCTTTTTATTTGAATTTAGGAAAAATGCGCGTTTTTCAAAATTGCATTTAGGCCCCAAATAAATGTTCATTAAATCCGTATTGATTTTAGAAGCCGGGGAAATTTTATTTCGGGATTTTTGGAGTCCGTTTAGTATTTCTTTTTATTTTTTTTCTGCGTGTAATTATTTTTTTAAAAAACGAACCGCCTTTGGGCCGTGCCCGAGCGGACTCGCTGGGGCACCTTTAAATAGCGCCGCCTGGCGGCCCCTGTGCCCACGCCGCCTCCGCCAGCCCACGCCTCGCCACTGTGCCCACGCCCAAACCCTAACCCTAGGCCATGCCGCCGCCACGGTTTCCATCATGTCGCCGACCACGGATTTCGCCGCCGCCGCCGCCTCGTTCCCGCCGATCCGCGTGCCGCCATTTTTTTTAAATCGGGCGGTTTTTATTTCGGTTTTTATTTCAGTTTTTTTTCGGTTTTTTCCGTTTCGGTTTTGTTTTTGGTTTAGGATAATTAGCGGACGTTCGTCCGTTAGTTCGTTTAAACGAACGCGTTCGTCAGATTAGTTTAGTTAACGAACGTCCGTTCGTTAACCTGTTCGTCGTTTTTCTTTTTCTCGGATTTAATCCGTGATTTTTCTGATCGCGATTCCAGATCCGATTTTCGTTTTAGTATAACTTTTTGCTCGTTTATCGGAATCAGCGATTCAAGTTACCGGAGTTTCGCCTCAAACCCTCTTCCGAATAACCTACTTAAACAAGTTTTTGCTTCTGTAAAATTTGACTTAGATCCAAATTAGTAAAACGAAGCTGTTTTCTTCCGCCGTTTTGACTTTGTTGCTTCGTTTGATTTGATTCTTTTTGCCAACCGGAGTTCTTAAGTTGAACTATCTGGTTAGATCTATTTGAGTTTTACCTGTGCATTAGATGAGTACTTATTGTATGCTTGTTTGTTTGTCTGCGATAGAATACCCTTGAGCGCCTACCGTTACTTTCGAGTCTCTAGGTTTCGTGGATCATCAGCAAGGCAAGTAACACTTTGATCATACCTTTTCTACTACCCAGTTTTATGCATTGGATCTATCCTCAAACATTGCATGATTAGGATCTAATTAAATTGTGGGATGGGAAGTAGATGAGGTAGTACCTATTACCTGTTTTATTATCAAACCCTTGGGAGTTACTTATACGTTTGCTTATTATGCCAAGCTATGCTAGTAGACGTGGATTGGGTGAGTGTATCCATGACAGATGTGAGATTGTTATTTAATGGTTTATTTAAGGTGGCAACTTAAACACACATCCTGGGTGGATTGAGGCACCTGGTTTCTATCAGACTTGCTCAGTATTTCTTCGGACCGCCACCTGTGCTCAAAGGGATCATGAGATTATTCAAGCTAGAAACTTCCGTGTGCAGCCACAAGCCATTATGGGCTCGCATAGTTGATTGTTGTGCGAACTCACGGGTAGACTAGCGATGTAGGGAAAGTAGGTGTACCGGTCACCCACAAGTAAGGTGCTAGTGCTTCCGAAAGACTATGTCTCGTTATCCGCTTTCAAACATCATGTAAAGCGAGAAATCCAACGGAGGCGATCAAGTCTTGTGGGGAAAAGTGCAAACCTCCGCAGAGTGTATAAACTAATCATGGTTAGCCGTGTCCCTGGTTATGGACATCTTGAGTATCTAGTACTTGGATATCATGTGAATCTCATCATGTTATTTCTAATTAATATTGTTGGGTTTGTTAATGAGTACTTTTAATTGGGATTGAGAATGCTGTGAACCATTCTCAATGTTTAACAACCACCATGATAGTTAAATAAATTTATTCCTTTGTAGTAGGGAAAATTGGCTTTACGCAAAACTGTAACCATAGAGCTTTCCACCAGCCATATATGCATGTAGTATAGGCTTATTATTCCATTATTCTCTATGTGTTACATTGCCAAGATATTCCATGTGCTGACCTGCTGGCTACAACGCTTCATGTTGCAGACTTTTCGCATTTATTTAGTAAGGTGCATAGGTCGTGGTTCTATACTCGATGATGCCGTTGGAGTTGATGGACTCGCTTATTCTTCCAAGCCTTCCGCCGTTATCGTTATTAGATGGCCTTAAGCCATATTTATTTTATTAAGTTCTCTCTGAGACATTCGATTGTAATAAGTGTGTGATTGCTACTCGTTATAAATCCTTCGAGTATTGTGGTGGTGTCAGACATCGATCCGTGGATGACATTGAGCACAGAGATCAGATTGTTTGAGGTCTGGTCGCTACACTTTTATAGTGGCCGGGGCGGCAACGTGTGTACGCATGGCAGGAGGCGGGAGGGGGGCGCGTTGCCGCACTGCACCACCCGCGAGGAATCAATGGAAGGCTGGCCGGCGGCAGCCTTGGCATTGATTCCCTGCGGGAAACCGAGGAGATGAGGACGATGAGGCGCGGGGGTCGCTGACTCGGCGGGCCCGCCATTCTTTCGCGCCAAAAATGATTGCCCCGGCGCCCCCGGGTGCCCCCAGTGCACCAGGTTCGGCCTGGGTCCGCGGGCGCCAGTTTCGGGCATAACGGACGAAAAATGGGCCTGGGGCGATCGGCTGCTTTTTCTGCTACCGGTTAAAAAATGGCCTGGGGCCTGTTGAAGCGCGGGCCGAGATGCTCTTAGGACCTTATATGAACAAACTTACATAGTTTCGGGACACAAAACTGCACTTTCAAACTTATAGCACTAAACTAACACACCTCCAATAGTTTTAGGACCCAAAACTACAGTTTTGAAGCTATAATACTAAACTGACACGCCTTAAATAGTTTTAGGGCTTATGATGGATTTTCCTCTTTATGAAACCTCAAACATTTTTCAAAATCATGAACATTTTTGGAATTCAAGAACGTGAACGACTTTTAAAATTAAGAACTATTTCTGAAATTGCAATCATTTTTTTATTTGAGATTCGTGAACAGTTCTCAAAGTAAAGAAACAACTGAAACAAAAAGAGATAGTGAAATAAGGAAAAGGGGGAAAAACTTTTTTGAGGGATCCCTGACTTTATTAATTTGAAGCAAAACTCATAGGGATACAAAGGGGGTCAGGTGGATGTAGAAGCCACAAGTGGCGACCCTGAGGAAGCAAAACAGAAAAATTTACAAGATTATGTGCCTCCTTGTTCGAACCTCGACCTTCGAACATAGAATCACAACTAACAAAACTTGCTCTCCTTATATTTATCTCCTTCACAATTGTGATAAGCGGGCCTCCTAACCCTTTTTGATATTGTCCACAATCAGTTTGCAATTGCATGCAATCACCAGATGACTCAAAGACAAATCAAATGCTAGTGCCAAGGCTTCACGACATGCCATGGCTTCAAGACTTGTTGGATTATTCACTCCGGGTAGAACGATCGCTGAAGATCCAAGGTAATTACCTTGTTAATCTTTGCACACTGCCGCAAGTGCACCCACACAACCATCATGAGACATTCCACCATCTACATAAATCTTTGTGTGGTCGTTCGGAGGAGGCTTTTCAAGCATTTGACGTGATGATCGCATGAGCGTGTCTCCTCGACATGGTGGTATTTGTGATCCTTCTCAGTCCATCCAACTTGGTGATGAATCTTTCTATAAAGAGGTGAATCGATGTTGTGAAGGCAATATGCCCTAGAGGCAATAATAAAGTTGTTATTTATATTTCCTTATATCACGATAAATGTTTATTATTCATGCTAGAATTGTATTAACCGGAAACTTAGTACATGTGTGAATACATAGGCAAATAGAGTGTCCCTAGTATGCCTCTACTTGACTAGCTCATTAATCAAAGATGGTTAAGTTTCCTAACCATAGACATGTGTTGTCATTTGATGAACGGGATCACATCATTAGAGAATGATGTGATGGACAAGACCCATCCGTTAGGTTAGCATAATGACCGTTAAGTTTTATTGCTATTGATTTCTTCATGACTTATACATATTCCTTTGACTATGAGATTATGCAACTCCCGAATACCGGAGGAACACCTTGTGTGCTATCAAATGTCACAACGTAACTGGGTGATTATAAATATGCTCTACAGGTGTCTCCGAAGGTGTTTGTTGGGTTGGCATCGATCAAGACTAGGATTTGTCACTCCGAGTATCGGAGAGGTATCTCTGGGCCCTCTCGGTAATGCACATCATAATAAGCCTTGCAAGCAATGTGACTAATGAGTTAGTTACAGGATGATGTATTACAGAACGAGTAAAGAGGCTTGCCGGTAACGAGATTGAACTAGGTATGAGGATACCGACGATCAAATCTCGGACAAGTAACATACCGATGATAAAGGGAATAACGTATGTTGTCATAAGGTTCGACCGATAAGATCTTCATAGAATATGTAGGAACCAATATGGGCATCTAGGTTCTGCTATTGGTTATTGACCAGAGAGGTGTCTTGGTCATGTCTACATAGTTCTCGAACCCGTAGGGTCCGCACGCTTAGCGTTCATTGACGATATAGTATTATATGAGTTATGTATGTTGGTGACCGAATGTTTTTCGGAGTCCCGGATGAGATCACGGACATGACGAGGTACTCCGGAATGGTCCGAAAGTAAAGATTGATACGTGGATAGTAGTGTTTGATCTCCCGAAGGGTTCCGGAATTCACCGGAAGGGGTTCCGGATGTTTCCCAATGTTTGGGCACCAGAACACTTTATCTGGGCCAAAGGGGAAAGCCCACAAGGTTTTTGGAAAGTGCAAAAGGAAGTTTTATGAGTTCAGGGGCCGACGCCAGGTCATCGGGCGTTCGGGTCTAGACGCCACGAACCCTGGCGTATGGCCCTGGAGTCCGAGAAGGACTCTTGCCTTTTGGGTGAAACCGACTTTGTGGAGGCTTTTACTCCAAGTTTCGACCCCAAGGCTCAACATATAAATAGAGGGGTAGGGCTAGCACCCAAGATACATCAAGAAATACCAAGTAGTGTGCCGGCAACCCCGTCCCCTCTAGTTTATCCTCCGTCATAGTTTTCATAGTGCTTAGGCGAAGCCCTGCGGAGATTGTTCTTCACCAACACCGTCACCATGTTGTCGTGCTGCCGGAACTCATCTACTACTTCGCCCCTCTTGCTGGATCAAGAAGGTGAGGAAGTCATCGAGCTGAACGCGAGGTGCCGTACGTTCGGTACTTGATCGGGACGGATCGTGAAGGTGTACGACTACATCAACCGCTTTGATAAATGCTTCCGCTTTCGGTCGATGAGGGTACGTAGACACACTCTCCCTCTCATTGCTATGCATATCCTAGATAGATCTTGCGTGATCGTAGGAATTGTTTTGAAATACTGCGTTCCCCAACAATGGCATCCGATCCAGGTCTATGCGTAGATGCGATATTCACGAGTAGAACACAATGAGTTGTGGGCGATAATAGTCATACTGCTTACCACCAACGTCTTACTTTGATTCGGCGGTATTGTTGGATGAATCAGCCCAGACTGACATTACATGAACGCGTTCATGAGACTGGTTCTACCGTTGTGCTTCGCACACAGGTGGCTGGCGGATGTCTATTTCTCCAACTTTAGTTGAATCGAGTTTGACTACGGCCGCTCCTTGTTGAAGGTTAAAACAACAGACTTGACGAAAAATCGTTGCGGTTTTGGTGCGTAGGTAAGAACGGTTATTGCTGGAAGCCCGTAGCAGCCACGTATAACTTGCAACATCAAAGTAGAGGATGTCTAACTTGTTTTTGCAGGGCATGTTGTGATGTGATATGGTCAAGACGTGATGAGATATAAATTATTGTATGAGATGATAATGTTTTGTAATAGTTATCGGCAACTGGCAGGAGCCTTATGGTTGTCGCTTTATTGTATGAAATGCAACCGCCATGTAATTGCTTTACTTTATAACTAAGCGGTAGCGATAGCCATAGAAGCAATAGTTGGCGAGATGACAATGATGCTACAATGGAGATCAAGGTGTCAAGCCGGTGACGATGGAGATCATGACGGTGATTTGGAGATGTAGATCAAAGGCACAAGATGATGATGGCCATATCATGTCACATATTTTGATTGCATGTGATGTTTATCCTTTATGCATCTTATTATGCTTAGTACGGCGGTAGCATTATAAGATGATCCCTCACTAAATTTCAAGGTATAAGTGTTCTTCCTGAGTATGCACCGTTGCTACAGTTCGTCGTGCCGAGACACCACACGATGATTGGGTGTGATAAGCTCCACGTTCACATACAACGGGTGCAAGCCAGTTTTGCACACGCAGAATACTCAGGTTAAACTTTACGAGCCTAGGATATGCATATATGGCCTCGGAACACTGAGACCGAAAGGTTGAACGTGAATCATATAGTAGATATGATCAACATAGAGATGTTCACCATTGAAAACTACTCCATCTCACGTGATGATCGGACATGGTTTAGTTGATATGGATCATGTGATCATTTAGATGACTAGAGGGATGTCTATCTAAGTGGGAGTTCTTAAGTAATATGATTAATTGAACTGTAATTTTATCATGAACTTAGTCTTGATAGTATTTGCAAATTATGTTGTAGATAAATAGCTCCCGATGTAGCTCCCCGTTTATTTTTGATTTGTTCCCAGAGAAAAATAAGTTGATAGATGATAGTAGCAATCATGCGGACTTAGTCCGTGATCTGAGGATTTCAAAACTGCATTCCTTCATGGATTTATTAAAGAAGAGTTGTATATGATGCGACCAGAAGGTTTTGTCAATCCAAAAGGTGCTAACAAAATGTGCAAGCTCCAGCGATCCATCTATGGACTGGTGCAAGCATCTCGTAGTTGGAAAATATGCTTTGATGAGTTGATCAAAGCATATAGTTTTATATAGACTTGCGGTGAAGCCTGTATTTACAAGAAAGTGAGTGGGAGCACTACAGCGATCCATCTAATATTGCTGTTTTGGCGCCCACGGAGTACAAATGGGGAAATGGAGGGATAGAGGAAGGGGGGAACCATGACTTCAGGGCGCGCTTGTCTCAAATGCGAGGAAATTTACAAACTTAGCCCCCATTTAAAATTTCCTACATCAGAGCAATATTAGTCGGTTGGGGATAGGACAGTAATCTCGCATACACCGAATATTTGCCGACGAGAGTTTGTTTTTGGCTCCCACCATGTATGAATCGGGGAGGGAGTCGATTTCGGCCGAGGAGACACTATGTTTTGGTGCCCATGAATCCGGGTGAGAGGCGGTTATGCCACGTCTGAGTGAAACTACAAACCTACCCCTATCGAAACCTATAGAAATCGAGCTGATAGGCTTTGCGTGGCAGGGATAGGCAGTAATTTCCATCTCGCAGATTTTGGTCTCAGGCGGTTACTGCGACTTTCCTCGCTTCATTCAAATTTTTACAGAGCAAGAGTGCACGTTTACCGTGCCAACTCAATTCAAATCCAGTTTGTATTCTATTCTTGTTCGGGCAGAATCCATTTTCGATTGGAATAAAATTTATATACATCATATATATATATATATATATATATATATATATATATATATATATATATATATATATATATATATATATATATATATATATATATATACTTTCAAAAGCACAAATAAGAATTCTGCTCCTTTATATGTATAATATGATTTACAAATACAATGATCTCAAAATCATAAGGTTGAATTCAAAAATTTAAACCAAATTATGTTCTACTAAAATGTATGGATCAGTAATATCTACATATTAAATAACATAGATGCGCGTGAATTCATATGAGTATGCATGTTTGATAGATCAATTTTGGTTCCAGTATGAATTACATGTATCATCATCTCAAATTCAAATATTTGAATCCCTTTTATGTTGACTCCTTTCACGCCCATCTCTCTCGCATGCATGCTCCTTCATGTAGCTATCACTCTTTTCTCCAGCTCACCCAAGACGCCACTTCATGTTTCTCCTATCTTCGCAAACATGGTCTCGACGCCTCCCTTGAGAAGTGTCACACTCTCCCTATCGTTATACATTACACGGTTTTCATTATCTCTCACGTCTCTACCGTTCTCTGGTACCACTAGGTACCTTAGCTTTCTTTTTAACCCCCCACACACATTCTTACTCGTCTTTCACTTTGTCTTTCTCTCTATGGGGTTCTCTACACACGCTATATGTATCTAGATATGACTCATACCACTAAAATTACTCTCTCCTGCAGACACAACATTTGTTTCGGTCTCCTTTCCGTCTCCATCCCAGTTATAAAACTAACATTATTCATTTGTTTACCGATCAGACAAACTCCCCCTCTCTCTCTCTCTCTCTCACACACACACACACACACACACACACATACACACAACTCCTGCTTCCACTCCCCTTCCCGACTACCATCTCTCTCTCTATCTCTCTCTCACACACACACACACACAAAACTCTCGCTTTCGCACCCCCGACTCGTATTTCTCTCACAAACATTTATCGACTAGACTCTAGATAGGTTTATACACTCGCACACTCGTGCTTCCACTATCGCATACATGTCTCTCTCAAGGCCCTTGTATCTATGTAGATTTTTCTTCCTTCTTGAGACACGCCTCGACGTGCACACACACACACTATCGCCTCATTTTAAGCTGATACCTCTCGCACACACACTCTTTGTGTCTTTGTCACACATGCACTGGCCCTCCTCTCTCTCTCTCTCTCTCTCTCACACACACATGGGCTTTTTGCAACAACTAGCAAGATGCCCATGCGTTGCACGGAACATCAAGATGCATTTGTATGAGTAGTTTATCTTGTGGGAGAAAAGGATGAACGAGGGAAGGCCTTATTTGCAAATGTGGAGAGGGGTGTGGGTATATTTTTGCAAAATTGCCATAGTTTCCTTCCTATCCGTCACATAAAAATCGGACGGCCTATATTGCAGGATGGCAGGCACACCATCTGTCACGCCCAATATGCGACCCTATCCAAAAGGAACTTGACGGTCCCACCAAGGATAGACCCGCATATTGGAACGCTTTTGCAAGGTGGATATCATTACATCAACATTACATAATAGTGGGATACATACATAAGGCACAAATGCCACAAGAATACATCAACAACATATACAAGATCAACATCCGACTACGGATGAGACATAAACAGAAACTCAAACAATATCCACCATGCTAGCCCAGCTGCCGACCGAACCTATCCCCGATCAAGAAGAAGCGAAGAAGAACTCCAAACAAGCAAACATCGCCTCAAGGCCATGATCATCACAAACCTGTACCTGCAATGGTGGTGTAGTAATCTGGAGCCACGAGGACTCAAAGAATCCCATTACCATGGGTATCAAGACTAGCAAAGCTTAAAGGAAAGGAAGGGTAAAGTGGTGAGGTTGCAGCAGCGGCTAAGCATATATGGTGGCTAACATACGCAAATAAGAGCGAGAAGAGAGCAAGCGAACGGTCGTCAACTAGTAATGATCAAGAAGTGATCCTGAACTCCTACTTACGCCGACATAACCCGTAAACCGTGTTCTCTCTCGATCAACCCCAAAAGAGACCATCACGGTTACGCACACGGTTGGTGTATTTTAGAAGAGTTTGCTTCAAGTTTACTACAACCGGATATTAACAAATTCCCATCTGCCACATAACCGCTGGCACGGCTCTCGAAAGTTTATACCTGCAGGGTGTCCTAACTTAGCCCATGATAAGCTCTCGCGATCAACGAAGGATATTCCTTCTCCCCGGACGACCCGATCAGTCTCGAATCCTGCTACAAGACATTTCGACAGCAATAAAACAAGACCAGCAAGACCTCCCGCGTGCCGACACCTCGATAGTAGCTGCACAGATCTCGCCTCAAAGCCACGACCGATGAACACTACGACGGCAACCGACGATACCCCAAGTTGCCTAGGGGCGGCACCGCAAGTGGCTCTGGTTTGGACCAACACTTAGACAAGCATTGGCCCGGGGGGGCTGAATAAAGATGACCCTTGGGTTAATTACTCCCAAGGGAAAATAGGTGGTGGTGAGGCAAATAGTAAAACCAATGTTGGGCCTTGCTGGAGGAGTCTTATTCAAAGCGAACTGTCAAGGGGGTCCCATAAATCACCCGACCGCGTTAGGGACGCAAAATCCGGGAACATAATACCGATATGACGGAAACTAGGGCGGCAAGAGTGGAACAAAACACCAGGCATAAGGCCGAGCCTTCCACCCTTTACCAAGTATATAGATGCATTAATAATATAAGATATATTGTGATATCCCAACAATAAACATAATCCAACATGGAGCAATCTTCATCTTCACCTGCAACTAGCAACGCTATAAGAGGGGCTGAGCAAAAGCGGTAACATGGCCAAACAACGGTTTGCTAGGAAGGGTGACAAAGGTTAGAGGTTCATGGCAATTTGGGAGGCTTGAGCAGCAAGTGGTAGGTAGCGCAGCATAGCGATAGAACGAAGCAACTAGAATAGCAATGATAGTAGTGAGATCCAGGGTAGCGGTCATCTTGCCTGAAATCCCGCAAGGAAGAAGAACGAGTCCATGAAGAAGATGAAGCCACGAAGACGAACCAAGCGTAGACGAACGAATCCTCACGATCGCAACGAAACGGGAACTAACAAGAAGCACACAACATAGTAAACACACCACACATGAAAAAGGCATGATGCACAACCAAGCATGATGCATGACAAGACTACATGAAGCTACTCATGGCAAGAGATGATGCAAACAAGAACAACACATCAAAGCAAGTTTAAATGAGGCCGGAAACAACATATAACAATTCCGGTAAGTCCTCATATGCAAATTTCGAAATTGGTCCAGATCTGAATAAACCTTATGTTCAAGTTGTTAAACAGCAAGTTAAGATGCACCAAGATGATCTACACGAAATTCTAGTCAAGTTACATATAAAGTTCATTAGATTCGGAGCTACGGCCTAGAAGATATGACCAAAACAAGTCAAACATGGCATTGATGCAAAATGCATACAAACATCAAGCAAACACCTCAAAACAAGGATGCAACACGATAATATGAAACTACATGCAAAACTAAGCAAGTTTCATATAGAGCACACTCAAAACGGAGCAACGGTTCAACACATACACCCTATACAAGTCATGACAACAATCTGTCCAAAACAGCAACTAGGCATATTGCAAGCATCAAAACACTATGCTACAGCATCTCAATAAGAAAAAAAGGCATGGGCATGATGTACAGGTAAAGCATGAAAAAACATGAACACTGAGCTATCTCCAGAAATCACTAGAACATGCTCAAACATACATGGCAAGATTGCAAATAATAACAGTTTCGGACTTTAGCAGAAATAACATCAGGTTGCAATGTTTAGAGCTATCAAACGACATGTTACAAGAACTTAACATGGCAAACAAAGGCATGGCATGAATCTAATAATTGCATAGAACAAAAGTCCTTTAGTGACCATGAGCCACAAAGGATCAGAAGATATGATGGCACCCATGTAAACATAGCAAGTTATATGACAGATTCATACATGGCAGGAACAACAATAAGTACGCATGTTGGTGAGCTTGAACCACTCACCACAGAGCAATAAATGGCATGGCAAGGCAACTGACAGTAAGAAGACATGGCATAGAAGCTATACATGGCAAGAACAATATCATAGCATACACGGATCAACTACAACAACCTTGGCAAAATTGAATAACATGTAAACAACCTGCCAGGAAACATTTTATAGCAAAAGTAGAGCTCGATTGAATCAAGCTATGGCACTCCATAATTGCAAACAAGGGCATGGATGGATAGAGAATAACCATATGTTCAAAACATCCTTACTGAAGTATCTCATAATAAGCATGGATCTCTCTATAGCATCAAGTTTACATGGCATAAAAATATCAGCAGAACAGGGGCTGAAATCAGCAACATCATGAAGCCTAGTTTGCATGCTTGTTCTAGTCACCACAGAGATCACAAAAATACATGGCATACACCCCTGTAAAGATGGGATGGCATAGAACAAAACACATGTAGGACTCAAGTTCATAGGGTGCACACATCAATCATGGCAAAAATGACAAAAGTGCATGTTCTGATAAGAATCTGAAACTAACATCACATAGCCCTCTTCCAACAGCATTTCGGGCATCAAGATGAGCTCAAATGTAAATGATGCAATGGAAATAAATGATGTACTCTTCGAGACGAACAATTTTACATATTACACGCACGAAACGGAGCAATATGCAGAGAGTTATGGCATGATAATACTGGAATCTGGGGACTTAGAGAGATTTCGGGGTCAACCTTGACGGATCTCAGATCTGCACGGACTTCGAGGTGAGGCGGTTCTCGCCGGAAAACACGCCGGAGAGGAGGGAGATGCCGGAGGCGGGCGGATCCGGCCTGGGAAGGGGCGGAGGAGGCCGGACGCGGGGGGCGGCGGAGGTCCCGCGTGGAGTTTCCCGGGCGGCGCTTCGGGGGCTGCAAGGGGGCCGGGCGGGCGCCAGAGGAGCGGACGGCGGCGGGCGGAGGGGCCGAGGTCCGCGGGCGGCGAGGCGAGGGACGGGCAGAGGCGCTGGAGGCGGAGATCCCGGCGGCGGCGGCGGGTCCGGGCGAGGTTCGGTGTGCTGCTGGAGGCGGCGCGCGGCGAACTCCGGCGGCGGGACGGCGGCGGCGGCTGGCCGGGCGCGCGGGGGCGGGGGCGGTCGGACCGGGAGGAGAGAGAAGCGCGGTGGGTGAGGTGGCGGCCGGATTGGCTATGGCGGGCGGCGGCGGGTGACGATGCACCGGGCGGTTGGTCGGAGTGAGGTGGCGGGGAGGGCGGACATGTCCGGCGCAGAGAGGGATTTCATCCGGCGGCGCGAGGAGGAGGGGAGCTAGGGTTGGACTGCGTGAAAATCCGGAGGGGATCACATATTTATAGGTAGAGGGAGCTAGGAGAGTCCAAATGAGGCGCGGTTTTCGGCCACGCGATCGTGATCGAACGACCGAGAGCATGGAGGGGAGTAAGATGGGTTTCGGGCCACTTTGAAAGGGGTGTTGGGATGCAAAGAGAAAGAGGCTTTTGCGGTTACCCGGTTAACCGTTGGAGTACCAAACGACCTCCGAATGACACGAAACATGACAGGCGGTCTACCGGTGCTATACCAAGGCCGCTTGACAAACCTCGGTCCATTCTGAGACCATTTAACACCCGCACACAAAAAGAGGTAAAAGGGGGCGCCGGGAGACATAGGAGTGCCGGATTGCAAAACGGACAACGGGGAAAATGCTCGGATGCATGAGACGAACATTATGCAAAATGAAATGCACATGATGACATGATATGAAATGCATATGATGACATGGCAAAGAGAGGCACGCAAGCACATGACATGGCAAAGACGATGAATAACTGGCAGACACCTGGCGCATCGAATCCGGGGCGTTACACCATCATCACCAACTCTGTTTTTTTATCTCTACTCTTATGAAAAGCATAGTCGATGATGATGGTGTGCCTGCCATCCTGCAATATAGGCCATCCGATCTATATCTAACGGATAGGAAGGAAACTATGGCAATTTACCCGCACTCCTCTCCACATTTGCATATAAGGCCTTCCCTTGTTCATCCTTTTCTCCCACAAGATCTTGATGTTCCGTGCAACGCACGGGTATCTTGCTAGTAAGAGTAGAAATTAGACATATACCACTTCTCGAATCTTGAAACCAACAACATTCCTCCCTTATCTCATCAAACCCGCCAAAGGAATATATTTTGAGTGAAACATAACATATTTTTAGTGATATACGTATTTCAAAACTAGACTCTTTTTTTCTATCAAATCGGTGAATATGTATTAATCAACTTTGATCGTAGATCAAGATCGCTCCATTAATGTAGTGCCTATAGATTTTTTAAGAAGTCAAACTTTGCAAACTTTGACCAAGTTTGTAGAGAAAAATATTTATATGTAAAATAGCAAAAAAAATATAATGCGAAACTACATCATATGATGAATCTAGTGATATATGTTTCGCACTCTAGATGTAAATATTTTTCTCCACAAACTTGGTCAAAGTTTGTGAGGTTTGACTTTTCAAAAAATCTATAGCATTACATTATGGAACGGGGGGAGTAGTTATTACCGTTGTATAATTTTTTGGACACCAGACAAATGGCGGAGTACATATACGAAGAGAAGAGGCGCACGCACGCAGTCGGTCTCTCGCTGTCTCGCACACATGAGAGTTATGTAAAGGCACCGTTAACAAATAAACCCTAAAACCCTAGGTGCACGATTGCTGCATGCACGGGTACCGGCTACGTGGTGGAGCGCACCTTTGTAGGAATAGTCAGCTTGTGTGATAATTTGATCCGTAGGAGTTGATGGTCGGGGCCATAGGTGAACGACCTGGAGGCTGTGGCTTGCCAGTTGCCACAGATTGAGTAGACACGTTTAAAATATCATTTTTTAGCGGAGTAAGTAGTTTTTAGAATGATTGGTATGGAGCGAAAATGGAATTCATAACTACTACCTCCTTGCTGTATGGTTGTATGGGTTTATGTTGCGAGATGTTGAACCTGGTAGTTCTAGGTCAAATACTATGGTTTAGATGTTGGTTTTCGGTAATGAAAATCAGAAGGGGGAAACACTTCTTTGATAAAAAAACTACTACCTCCGTTCCAGTTTACTAGTCCCCATCATAGTTTGGGTCAAAGTTTGTCCACGAATTTTACTTGTAAAATGTGAATAGAAACCAAAATTTTGTTATACCCAAACAAAAAAGGACTGGAGGGAGTGATTGCTCTGACACGGACGCGACCTCTCATAGCGCAGGCATTGGACCGGGGCGCCGGCCAAGAGGGCCCCACTCGCTGCAGGCCCGGCTGAACACGCCTCCTCGCTGAAGGAAATATGCCCTACAGGCAATAATGAAGTAGTTATATATATTTCCTTATATCCTGATAAATGTTTATCATTCATGCTAGGATTGTATTAACCGGAAACTTAGTGCATGTGTGAATACATAGAAAAAATAGAGTGTCACTAGTATGCCTCTACTTGACTAGCTCGTTGAATCAAAGATGGTTAAGTTTCCTAGCCATAGACATGAGTTGTCATTTGATTAACAGGATCACAACATTAGAGAATGATGTGATTGACTTGACCCATTCCGTTAGCTTAGCATTCGATCATTTAGTATGTTGCTATTGCTTTCTTCATGACTTATACATGTTCCTATGACTATGAGATTATGCAACTCCCGAATATCGGAGGAACACTTTGTGTGCCACCAAATGTCACAATGTAACTAGGTGATTATAAAGGTGCTCTAAAGGTGTCTCCGATGGTGTTCGTGGAGTTGGCATAGATCAAGAATAGGATTTGTCACTCCGATTGTCGGAGAGGTATCTCTAGGCCCTCTCGGTAATGCACATCACTATAAGCCTTGCAAGCAATGTGACTAATGAGTTATTTGCGGGATGATGCATTACGGAACGAGTAAAGAGACTTGCCGGTAACGAGATTGAGCTAGGTATTGAGATACCTACGATCGAATCTCGAGCAAGTTACATACCGATGACAAAGGGAACAACGTATGTTGTTATGCGGTTTGACCGATAAAGATCTTCGTAGAATATGTAGGAACCAATATGAGCATCCAGGTTCTGCTATTGGTTATTGATCAGAGGCGTGTCTCGGTCATGTCTACATAGTTCTTGAACCCGTAGGGTCCGCACGCTTAAAGTTCGGTGACGATCGGTATTATGAGTTTATGTGATTTGATGTACCGAAGGTAGTTCAGAGTCCCGGATGTGATCACGGACATGAAGAGGAGTCTCGAAATGGTCGAGACATAAAGATTGATATATTGGACGGCTATATTCGGACACCGGAAGTGTTCCGGGTGGTTTCGGAGAAAACCGGAGTGCCGGAGGGGTTACCGGAACCCCCCAGGGAAGTATTGGGCCTTAGTAGGCTTGAGGGGAGAGAGAGGGCAGCAACCCAGGAGGTGGCGCACCCCCTCCCATGAGGAGTCCAAATTGGACTAGGGGAGGGGGCGCGACCCCTCTTTCCCTCTCCCTCTCCCTCTCTTTCCTCCCCCCTTCCCTCTTCCTAGTTGGACTAGGAAATTGGAGTCCTACTCCTACTAGGAGGAGGACTCCCCCCTGGCGCTGGCGCCCAAGGGCCGGCTGGCCTCCCCTTGCTCCTTTATATACGGGGCAGGGGGCACCCTAGGACACACAAGTTGATTGTTCCAAGCCGTCTGCGGTGCCCCCTCCACCATAATCCACCTCAGCCATATCGTAGCGGTGCTTAGGAGAAGCCCTGTGTCGGTAGCGACATCATGACCGTCATCACGCCGTCATGCTGACGGAACTCTCCCGCGAAGCTCTGCTGGATCGTGAGTTCGTGGGACGTCACCGAGCTGAACGTGTGCCAAACTCGGAGGTACCGTGCGTTCGGTACTTGGATCGGTCGGATCGTGAAGACGTACGACTACATCAACCACGTTCGCATAACGCTTCGGCTTACGGTCTACGAGGGTACGTGGACGGCACTCTCCCCTCTCGTTGCTATGCATCACCATGATCTTGCGTAGCGAGGATTTTTTGAAATTACTACGTTCCCCAACAGTGCCATCCGAGCGAGGTTTATGCGTAGATGTTATATGCACGAGTAGAACACAAGTGAGTTGTGGGCGATACTAGTCATACTGCTTACCAGCATGTCATACTTTGATTCAGTGGTATTGGATGAAGCGGCCCGGACCAACATTACGCGTACGCTTACGCGAGACTGGTTCTATCGACGTGCTTCACACACAGGTGGCTGGCGGGTGTGAGTTTCTCCAACTTTAGTTGAATCGAGTGTGGCTACGCCCAGTCCTTGTGAAGGTTAAAACAACACTAACTTGACGAAATATCATTGTGTTTTGATGCGTAGGTTAGAACGGTTCTTACTCAGCCCGTAGCAGCCATGTAAAACTTGTAACAACAAAGTAGAGGACGTCTAACTTGTTTTTGCAGGGCATGCTGTGATGTAATATGGTCAAGACATGATGCTAAATTTTATTGTATGAGATGATCATGTTTTGTAACCGAAGTTATCGCAATCGGCAGGAGCCATATGGTTGTCGCTTATTGTATGAAATGCAATCACCATGTAATTGCTTTACTTTATCACTAAGCGGTAGTGATAGTCGTAGAAGCAATAGTTGGCGAGACGACAACGATGCTATGATGGAGATCAAGGTGTCGCGCTGGTGACAATCATGATCATGACGGTGCTTTGGAGATGGAGATCAAAGGCACAAGATGATGATGGCCATATCATGTCACTTATATTGATTGCATGTGATGTTTATCTTTTATGCATCTTATTCGCTTTGATCGACGGTAGCATTACAAGATGATCTCTCACTAAATTTCAAGGTACAAGTGTTCTCCCGAGTATGCACTGCTGCCAAAGTTCGTCGTGCCGAGACACCACGTGATGATCGGTGTGATAAGCTCTACGTTCATATACAACGGGTGCAAGCCAGTTTTGCACACGCAGAAATACTCGGGTTAAACTTGACGAACCTAGCATATGCAGATATGGCCTCGGAACACTGAGACCGAAAGGTCGAGCGTGAATCATATAGTAGATATGATCAACATAGTGATGTTCACCATTGAAAACTACTCCATCTCACGTGATGATCGGACTTGGTTTAGTTGATATGGATCACGTGATCACTTAGATGATTAGAGGGATGTCTATCTAAGTGGGAGTTCTTAAGTAATTTGATTAATTGAACTTTAATTTATCATGAACTTAGTCCCGTAGTATTAGCATATCTATGTTGTAGATCAATAGCTCGCTTAGCTCCCTGCTTTATTTTTGATATGTTCCTAGAGAAAACTAAGTTGAAAGATGTTAGTAGCAATGATGCGGATTGGATCCGTGATCTGAGGATTATCCTCATTGCTGCACAGAAGAATTATGTCCTTAATGCACCGCTAGGTGACAGACCAATTGCAGGAGCAGATGCAGACGTTATGAAAGTTTGGCAAGCTCGATATGATGACTACTTGATAGTTTAGTGCATCATGCTTTATGCATTAGAATCGAGGCTTCAAAGACGTTTCGAACGCCACAGAGCATATGAGATGTTCCAAGAGTTGAAATTAGTATTTCAGACTCATGCCCATGTCGAAAGGTATGAGACCTTTGACAGGTACTTTGCCTACAAGATGGAGGATAATAGCTCGGCTAGTGAGCATGTGCTCAGAATGTCTGAGTACTACAATCACTTGAATCAAGTGGGATAGTGATTGACAGAGTTCTCTAGTCACTATCACCAAGTTACTAGAACTTCGTGATGAACTATAATATGCAAGGGATAACAAAAACGATTCCCAAGCTCTCCGTGATGCTGAAATCGGCGAAGGTAGAAATCAAGAAAAGCATCAAGTGTTGATGGTTGACAAGACCACTAGTTTCAAGAAAAGGGCAAAGGGAAGAAGGGTAACTTCAAAAAGAACGGCAAGCAAGTTGTTGCTCCCGTGAAGAAGCCCAAAGCTAGACCCAAGCCTGAAACTGAGTGCTTCTACTGCAAAGGAAATGGTCACTGGAAGTGGAACTGCCCTAGAAACTTGGCGGATAAGAAGGATGGCAAAGTGAACAAAGGTATATTGGATATACATGTTATTGATGTGTACTTTACTAGTGTTTATAGCAACCCCTCGGCATTTGATACTGGTTTAGTTGCTAAGAGTAGTAACTCGAAACGGGAGTTGCAGAATGAACAGACACTAGTTAAGGGCGAGATGACGATGTGTGTTGGAAGTAGTTCCAAGATTGATATGATCATCATCGCACACTCACTATACTTTCGGGATTAGTGTTGAACCTAAATAAGTGTTATTTGGTGTTTGCATTGAGCATGAATACGATTTGTGCATGTTTATTGCAATATGGTTATTCATTTAAGTTAGAGAATAATTGTTGTTCTGGTTACATGAATAAAACCTTCTATGGTCATACACCCAATAAAAAAGGTTTGTTGGATCTCGATCGTAGTGATACACATATTCATAATATTGAAGCCAAAAGATGCAAAGTTAATAATGATAGTGCAACTTATTTGCGGCACTTCCATTTAGGTCATATTGGTGTAAAGCGCATGGAGAAACTCCATGCTGATGGGATTTTGGAATCACTTGATGCTTGTGAACCATGCCTTATGGGCGACATGACTAAGAATCCGTTCTCCAGAACAATGGAGCGAGCAACAAACTTGTTGGAAATAATACATACTGATGTATGCAGTCCGATGAGTGTTGAGGCTCGTGGCAGGTATCATTATTTTCTGATGATTTGAGCAGATATGGATATATCTACTAGATGAAACATAAATCTGAAACATTTGAAAAGTTCAAATAATTTTAGAGTGAAGTGGAAAATCATCGTAACAAGAAAATAAAGTTTCTACAATCTGATCGTGGAGGATAATATTTGAGTTACGAGTTTGGTCTTCATTTGAAACAATGCGGAATAGTTTCACAACTCACGCCACCTAGAACACCACAGCGTAATGGTGTGTCCGAACATCGTAACCGTACTTTATTAGATATGGTGCAATCTATGATGTCTCTTACTGATTTACCACTATTGTTTTGGGGTTATGCATTAGAGATAGCTGCATTCACGTTAGATAGGGCACCATCTAAATCCGTTGAGACGACACCATATGAACTGTGGTTTGGCAAGAAACCAAAGTTGTCATTTCTTAAAGTTTGGGGTTGCGATGCTTATGTGAAAAGTTTCATCCTGATAAGCTCAAACCCAAATCGGAGAACTGTGTCTTCATAGGATACCCAAAGGAGACAGTTGGGTACACCTTCTATCACAGATCCGAAGGCAAGACATTCGTTGCTAAGAATGGATCCTTCTAGAGAAGGAGTTTCTCTCGAAAGAAGTGAGTGGGAGGAAAGTAGAACTTGATGAGGTAACTGTACCTGCTCCTTTATTGGAAAGTAGTTCATCACAGAAATCTGTTCCTGTGACTCCTACACCAATTAGTGAGGAAGCTAATGATGATGATCATGTAACTTCAGATCAAGTTACTACCGAACCTCGAGGTCAACCAGAGTGAGATCCGCACTGAGTGGTATGGTAATCCTGTTCTGGAGGTCATGTTACTTGACCATGACGAACCTACGAACTATGAGGAAGCGATGATGAGCCCAGATTCCGCGAAATGGCTTGAGGCCATGAAATCTGAGATGGGATCCATGTATGAGAACAAAGTGTGGACTTTGGTTGACTTGCCCGATGATCGACAAGCCATAGAAAATAAATGGATCTTCAAGAGGAAGACAGACGCTGATAGTAGTGTTGCTATCTACAAAGCTAGACTTGTCGAAAAAGGTTTTTGACAAAGTTCAAGGTGTTGACTACGATGAGATTTTTTCACTCGTAGCGATGCTTAAGTCTGTCCGAATCATGTTAGCAAATTGCCACATTTTATGAAATCTGGCAAATGGATGTCAAAACTACATTCCTTAATGGATTTCTTAAATAAGAGTTGTATATGATGCAACCAGAAGGTTTTGTCGATCCTAAAGGTGCTAACAAAATGTGCAAGCTCTAGCGATCCATCTATGGACTGGTGCAAGCATCTCGGAGTTGGAATATACGCTTTGATAAGTTGATCAAAGCATATAGTTTTATACTGCACTTCATGGTGAAGCCTGTATTTACAAGAAAGTGAGTGGGAGCACTACAACATTTCTGTTAAGTATATGTGAATGACATATTGTTGATCGGAAATAATGTAGAATTTTCTAGAAATCATAAAGGAGTATTTGAATGGATTTTTTCAAAGAAATACCTCGGTGAAGTTGCTTACATATTGAGCATCAAGATCTATAGAAATAGATCAAGACGCTTGATAAGTTTTTTCAATGAGTACATACCTTGACAAGATTTTGAAGTAGTTCAAAATGGAACAATCAAAGAAAGAGTTCTTGCCTGTGTTACAAGGTGTGAAATTGAGTAAGACTCAAAGCCCGACCACGGCAGAATATAGAAAGAGAATGAAAGTCATTCCCTATGCCTCAGCCATAGGTTCTATAAAGTATGCCATGTTGTATACCAGATCTATTGTATACCCTACACTGAGTTTGGCAAGGGAATACAATAGTGATCTAGGAGTAGATCACTGGACAACGGTCAAAATTATCCTTAGTGAAATAAGGACATGTTTCTCGATTATGGAGGTGACAAAAGGTTCGTCATAAAGGGTTACATCGATGCAAGCTTTGACACTGATCTAGATGACTCTAAGTCTCAATCTGGATACAAGATTATTGGCTCTAGTGCAAGTGGGAGACTGAAGGAAAAATGCCCTAGAGGCAATATCTAGTGACAAATGGTTCGTCGTAATGGTGATGTGAACTATTGGTGTTAAATCACATGGTGATGTGAACTAGATTATTGACTCTAGTGCAAGTGGGAGACTGAAGGAAATATGCACTAGAGGCAATAATAAAGTTGTTATTTATATTTCCTTATATCATGATAAATGTTTATTATTCATGCTAGAATTGTATTAACCTGAAACTTAGTACATGTGTGAGTACATAGACAAATAGAGTGTCACTAGTATGCCTCTACTTGACTAGCTCGTTGAATCAAAGATGGTTAAGTTTCCTAGCCATAGACATGAGTTGTCATTTGATTAACGGGATCACATCATTAGAGAATGATGTGATTGACTTGACCCATTCCGTTAGCTTAGCATTTGATCGTTTAGTATGTTGTTATTGCTTTGTTCATGACTTATACATATTCCTATGACTATGAGATTATGCAACTCCCAAATACCGGAGGAACACTTTGTGTGCTAACAAATGTCACAACGTAACTGGGTGATTATAAAGGTGCTCTACAGGTGTCTCCGAAGGTACTTATTGGGTTGGCATATATCGAGATTAGGATTTGTCACTCCGATTGTCGGAGAGGTATCTCTAGGCCCTCTCGGTAGTGCACATCACTATAAGCCTTGCAAGCAATGCAACTAATGAGTTAGTTGTGGTATGATGTATTACGGAACGAGTAAAGAGACTTGCCGGTAACGAGATTGAACTAGGTATTGTGATACCGACGATCGACTCTCGGGCAAGTAACATACTGATGACAAAGGGAACAACATATGTTGTTATGCGGTTTGACCGATAAAGATCTTCGTAGAATATGTGGGAGCCAATATGAACATCCAGGTTCCGCTATTGGTTATTGACCGGAGACGTGTCTCGGTCATGTCTACATAGTTCTCAAACCCGTAGGCTCCACACGCTTAACGTTCCGTGACGATCGATATTATGAGTTTATGTGATTTGATGTACCGAAGGTAGTTCGGAGTCTTGGATGTGATCATGGATATGACGAGGAGTCTCGAAATGGTCGAGACGTAAATATTGATATATTGGACAGCTATATTCGGACACCGGAAGTGTTCCGGGTGGTTTCGGAGAAAACCGGAGTGCCGGAGGGGTTATCGGAACCCCCCAGGGAAGTATTGGACCTTAGTGGGCCTGAGGGGAGAGAGAGGGCAGCAGCCCAGGAGGTGGCGCTCCCCCTCCCATGAGGAGTCCGAATTGGACTAGGGGAGGGGGCGCGACCCCTCTTTCCCTATCCCTCTCCCTCTCTTTCCTTCCCCCTTCCCTCTTCCTAGTTGGACTAGGAAAGGGGAGTCCAACTCTTAGTAGGAGGAGGACTCCCCCCTCCTTGGCGCGCCCCAAGGGCCGGCCGGCTTCCCCCCTTGCTCCTTTATATACGAGGGTAGGGGGCAGCCTAGGACACACAAGTTGATTGTCCAAGCCGTGTGCGGTGTCCCCCTCCACCATAATCCACCTCGGTCATATCGTAGCGGTGCTTAGGCGAAGCCCTGCGTCGGTAGCGACATCATCACCGTCATCACACCGTCGTGCTGACGGAACTCTCCCGTGAAGTTCTGTTGGATCGTGAGTTCGTGGGACGTCACCGAGCTGAACGTGTGCGAAACTCGGAGGTGCCGTGCGTTCGGTACTTGGATCAGTCAGATCGTGAAGACGCACGACTGCATCAACCGCGTTCTCATAATGCTTCTGCTTATGGTCTACGAGGGTATGTGGACGACACTCTCCCCTCTCGTTGTTATGCATCACCATGATCTTGCGTGTGCGTAGGAATTTTTTTGAAATTACTACGTTCCCCAACACTCACCGCATGCAACCGGCTTCAGACTGCCCCGCCTGCCTCCGTTGAATCCGCGCGTGTGCCGGCAACACGTCCTTCCGTGAGCCGGCCGAAATTTTGAACACAAAAAACGACCAAAATATAATTAATTACGCATGGTATTGACTTGTTGTGCTCGCAGTGGTAGCAGGAACTAGAGGTTTTTCTTTAATTATAACTCTCCTCACATTTTTTTGGCTTTGAAGTGAATCATGGTTGTGGACATTATCTATGAATGTGCAGATATCTGTGAACATGAGTTTGATGTGGAAGTTGAACTTGGAATGTCGGGCTTGCGCGTGAACTATACCATGTCCAATGCTTCGTCTGTTATTGTTTGGAAAGTAATTGTTGTTATTACATGACCCCCAAAAAAAATTATTTTGTGCCACATCAATAGATGCACGGACATCACAACAGGCGTGCTGACTGGATAAACATTTGAACCTAGCTATTATGAAGGAAATTTTCTATTGACAACAGTTTTAGATAGCAGGAGACGCCTAGCCTGCTCTTCCTCTGCTAGCTTATTTCTGGCTTCTTCCATCTCTTCTTTGGCTTGGGTGAAGAGAGCATCTGATTGCTCTTTTCGCTTCTTCAGGAACTCGGCTACATTCTCAAGGGCTGCTGCACGCTTTCTTTCAGCCTTTACTAGAGCCACGAGGACACGAACAACTGACGACTCCACCTGGCTCGTGTGTAATCCAGCATCATCTGGGAATTTGCACCTTGTGTCTAATCCAGCATCATTAGGGAACTGGCACCTTGTGTGTAATCTAGCCTCATTTTGGAAACATGATCTCGAGGTTGACCATACTTCCCTCCTCGCAGGAATTGCATCCTGACATGAAGTTACTTCTTTTTTAGATCAATACTCAGAGCAACCCGGATCCATTTAGTAGAAGCCAGATAAACAGGACTCACATAAGTGAATTCAAAAGGAAAAATATAAAAACAGACTACAAGGTGAGAACACCCACTTCCTACATCAAGCTAAAAACCAAAGCATTAGGACCATTAAGACTCTTCTTATTACACATCAAAGAACACGAGGCTAAGAGAAACAGAAACTACAACATATACACATCGAAGAACGTGAGGCTAAACAAAAGTAATTGAAAGGGTGTTACTTACCAAAGCTTGTTTTACAGGTTCGGTGCAGCTCCTCTTTAACTTGCCATGCTCCTTGAAGATGTCCCCAATATCCCGTGTTTGGTCTTTATTGCTCCTCTGCATGTTCGCACTCGTGGTTTTAAAATCTCAACATGGCAAGAAAAATATACTACTAGTAATACTCACGCATCTTGTGGGCAACATTAAAGCACTCATCTGCCAAGTTAGAGCATCTCCAACAGAAGCACAATGTGCGGTGCTTTAAAAAAGTGTTTACAGTGCTGAGATCGAGAAGTGGAGATAGAGAGTAGAGACTAGAGAGTAGAGGATAGTTCTCAGCATAGATATAGCATAGATAGATAAAAAGAATAGAAAGTTCAACTACTCCTCGTCGTCTGACTCCTCCTCGATGATGTCCTCCTCCGACGTATCAATGTAGGCGTGAAGATACCGATCGTCGTCGGGTTCCCAGGGCGATGCTGCTCCTACCCTCATGTTGAATTGAGCATCCGCTTTTCGCTTACGCTTGTCCTCGCGATAGGCGGCTCGCTCCGCCCTCCTCTTCTCCCTCTCCGCCCTCCTTTGCGCATAGAACTCGCGCTCATTGATGATGTCCTACGGGAAGCGTTGGCGCCACAGCGCCATGGCTTCTCGTCCATCTCGGCGATGCCGAGACGGTGATCCCGCCTCCGGTTGTCATGACGATCCACGTCGGTGATATGCTGCGGCAGAGGCACGAGCTCCTGCGCCAACTCCTGCGTCGGCACGTTGGGGAAGTTCAATGTTCTATGAGGCCACCGGAGGCACCACGCCGCCGCGTCGTACGCGCAGGCGGCCTCGTTGGTGGTGTCGAAATTGTCGAGGCTGAGGTGCATCCCGCGGAACCGGATCTCGGTGGAGAAGCCGCCGGAGGAGAGCGCGCGGACGTCGCTGTATCCCCAAGTTTCCCGGTGATGAGGCGGCATGGTGGCGCAGTGGCGGCAAGGCGAGAAAGAGCGGGGAGAGAGCGGTGGCAAGGAACAGAGCAGGGAGAGAGTGGTGGCAAGGCACAGAGTAGTGGGAGGGCGTTGGATTTTATAAAGCACGCCAAAACTAGCGCGCGCCCGGCCGATTTTCCCCCGCGCACGCGATCCTTTCCCGACATCCCTGCTATCTCTAATCTCTTCTCTATCGTTATATTTATTCTGTATTTAATATTTATCTCTACTTCTCTACTCTCTACTCTTTTTTTCTTTTAATTAAAAAACAGAGTTGGTGATGATGGTGTGCCTGCCATCCTGCAATATAGGTCGTCCAATTTATATCGGACGGATAGGAAGGAAACTATGGCAATTTTGCATAAAGATACCCACACCCCTCTCCAGATTTGCAAATAAGGCCTTCCCTCATTCATCCATTTCTCCCACAACATAAACTACTCATACAAATGCATATTGATGCGTGCAACGGATGGGCATCTTGCTAGTTCTAAAAACCTTTTCATCATTTGCCACACTACTGGTTGCAGATGAAGAACCTACCCAAGCACAACGCGATACAGGAGCGACGCACAATTACAAGCTGATATTCTGTTGGACAATGGAGGCTATAACCAATTAATTTTACGGGAACAATAGCAACCAGGAAATTTCAAGGGTAGGTATGAACAAAATTGGAACTGCACATGTACTGCTAAGTGATTCAATACACACATTACCAATCGAGGAGGAGAACGATGGTCGCGGTGGCCTCTATGCATCATGGTCGGCAACGGGAGTCGGTTCATTTTCCATGATGGTGGTGCTTCTGCGCTTGGCGTCGGCTTACAGGAAGCAGATCCGAGATCGTGGAAGACGGTGCCGGGGAAGAGGCTCCGTGTACGACGACGACGGTGGACCGGCTCCAGTGCATCGTACGAGGTCATCGATGAGGCAGATGCGCTGCGGTGGACGAGTGCGCCGATGTAGAAGGGGAGGAGCACGAAGGCTGCAGTGCCGTGGAGAAGTCTATTTTGCGGTGGGTATAGAAAATGGGGAGTATTCAGGTGTACTACTCTTGGTGCCGGGATGGGGTTGGCTGGGTAGGGTGAACGTGAAGTTACTAAAATAGTCCCCTACCAAGCATCATCCGTAGGCCTGTTCCGAAGGCTATGATGGTAACTTCTCACTGCTCGAATTAGGGTCGTGGGAGATTTTCCCGCCGACATCAAAATTTTGTGACACTGAACTCCCCATGTGGCGTGCTAGGTGATTGGGCTAAGCAACTAGCGAGTAGTACTAGTAACTACTAGTACTCCCTCCGTTTTTATTAACTTTGCATATTAGGTTTGACTGAAGTCAAACTTCCTAAAGTTTGACCAAGTTTATAGAAAAATATAAACATTTACCATAACAAATATGTATGATGTGAAAGTACATTCAATAATGAATCTAATGGTATTTATTTGTTACTATATTGTATATGTTAATATTTTTTGTTATAAACTTTCTGAGAGTTTACAAAACTTGACTTTGACCAATGCTAATACATGGACTTAAATAAAAACGGAGGGAGTACACATTTACTTACTTAGTTTGTACTGAATTAATCATTTGTTGTAATTGTGAAATAAATATATTAGGCTACTAACTTCGAATGTAATGGTCTATACAATTCAATAGTTGCAACCATTGTTGACTTCCAAGATGTATACGGGGTCTATAGTACTTCACAATATGCTCAAACTCACATAATTCGAGTCAAATGAGAATCTAAATGCATTTCATAGTTATTACTTTGTAGGATGCAACAAAACCAACCATAACTCTACATCATCCATTATAAAAGCAACATTTTGAACACATTCCAATGTGGGAATGAAACGTGTAGAGAGAGCTTGCGAAGATGGAGCAGATAGGGCGGGAAAGATTGTATGTATGTGGAGGAGAGAGTAGGAGACAAACCTAACGAGACAGAGAGAGAGAGAGAGAGAGAGAGAGAGAGAGAGAGAGAGGAACAAGTTAGGTCACTGAGAAAGATGGAGACATGTAATATACGTGAGATGCGTGCGCATCAGGATTCTGTACACGTGGAAGGAGAAGATACAACAGGTTTGATGAGAGAGCTGGAAAAACATGGACGAGAGGGGAAGAATCTCGTGGGTTGAGGGATTGATCATTTTGTGCGGGGGAGAGAGGGATTGGTAATTTTGTGCGGGAGAGAGAGGGCGGGGAGGAGTCAGTCAGCCGTCGTCACATCATCCTGCTTCCAAATGGCCCTGCATTCTCTAGTGCAGTGTGGTCTCCGTCTTTGATCTCCTCGATGCCCTCTTTGAAGATTGAGGTGTTGTGCGTGGTGGGGTGCAGAGAAGAAAAAGCGAGAGTGGTCGCCATATAACCTTGGATGGGGATGAATTGTGTGCTCGGGGTGTGTGTGTGTGTGTGTGTGTGTGTGTGTGTGTGTGACATATTGGGTTTTCACGAAGAGATCGTGCGTGCGAGATAGAGAGCGATGAGCGGGCCTTGAGGTGGGCAGGGGCCGGGTGAGGGTGTCAAAATGTGTGCGTTGATGAATGTGTTACATGCGATAATGCGAGGGACGGACGAATCGAGAGAGATGGTTGTTGTGTTATGGATGCTCCCCCCTCTCTCTCTCACACACACACACACAAGTAAAATAGATGACCGTTCTCTCATGTATACACAACGTATCGACATCTGTCTATGTCTCACTCATGCACGATCATTTGCACATTCACACCTCTCTATGTCTCTATCACACGCACACCGTCTCCACATTGTCTGTCGGTGTCAAAACCGGCGGATCTCGGGTAGGGGGTCCCGAACTGTGCATCTAAGGTGGATGGTAACAGGAGGCAAGGGACACGATGTTTACCCAGGTTCGGGCCCTCTCTATGGAGGTAATACCCTACTTCCTGCTTGATTGATCTTGATGAATATGAGTATTACAAGAGTTGATCTTCCACGAGATCGTAGAGGCTAAACCCTAGAAGCTAGCCTATGGTATGATTGTTCTTGTCCTACGGACTAAACCCTCCGGTTTATATAGACATCGGAGAGGGCTAGGGTTACACAGTAGTCGCCATAACAAGAGGAGATCTACATATCAGATTCCAAGCTTGCCTTCCACGCCAAGAGAGTCCCATCCGGACACGAGATGAAGTCTTCAATCTTGTATCTTCATAGTCCAACAGTCCGCCGAAGGATATAGTCCGCTGTCCGGATACCCCTAATCCAGACTCCTCAAGAGTCCCTCAACCAGGCTTCAATGACGATGAGTCCGCGCCGCAGATTGTCTTCGCATTGCAAGGCGGGTTCTTCTCCAAATTCTAAATACTTGTCTGAATAGTGTCCGGCTTCCCATAAATGTTGCACTCCTTGGCTTCTGCGCCTAATAATGGAGATCCTCCACGCGTCGAGTGAATGCAAGAAGCTGGGGCATTTTTACAATTGCCACCCTAGCCATGTAGGCAAATCACCTATTAAAGGGACGGGGATTTACAGATCCATATCATACCATCCTCCCACAGCGAGTGTCCATCGGAGCACGCCTGGAAAATATCCATCCCAACATGGCCAGTCACCGCAGCTCCTCCTCTCGCCCCTGTAGCCCTAAGCCCGGTGATTGGAAGAAGTGTTCCGTCCTGCACAGCCAACTAGTGAGGCTACAGAGCCAGGGATTTCTCCCCCCAGCATATAGGGTCCCCATTCGAGCCGGGCTTGCCACTTATAATGGCGGAGAACAAGCAGAGAGCTTCCCCAATCCCTCCAAAGGGGAACGGGTATGCCTTGTCCCTTATTTATTAAGGGGGCTAGGATTTCCAATTCACCCGTTCCTCCGCGGGCTCCTGGAGTTCTACGGCCTCCAGCTGCATAATTTCACTCATGCCTCCATATTGCACATTGCTGGCTATGTCGCTCTTTGCGAATCTGTTTTAGGCTGCAAGCTCACTTGAGCTATGGAAGAGGCTATTCTGCCTCGCACTCGCATATAGGAGGGGTCACTGTTTCAAGTGGGCGGAGCCAAATATGGTGCATCGCGGACCGGATACCTGTCCGCACTTCAAGAAGGCATCCAAGACCGGCCTTCAGAGTGGTTCTATATAGAGGACGCCCTCTTCCGATCCTATTCGGATCGGCCTTCCTGAAGTTTAATAATGTTCCTCTCAAGAAACGCTTAAGCGGGCGTACCAAGGAGCCTCGTGGAGGAAGATGATAGAGACGCTTTACCCGATGAGCCGGATAAAGGTGATGGCTCTATCAGATCGACCACAAACGGTTATGTCAATATGCATTATGCGAGGGGTGCAGCCGCTTCAATATCGAGGCCGCCCAATGTGGGACTTTAATGGGGAAGACGATGCCACCCGCCACGGCTGTAAGGGGCCGGACTCGCTGCCGCCCGCAAAAATTATGTCCGGTCTGTACAAGGGAGAGGAAGAGGAGTTCCTCAGATCAAACCGCTGGACGGATTCTCCATGTACAATCCTCCGAGCTAGGTAAGCTGCCACTTTTCATGCCCTTCCTTCGCATTTCCACAATAAATGTCTTATTTTGCCCGCTCACGCAGGAGCTGCGTAAGGCAGTAAGGGAGATAAATAGACCACCTCCACAACCGAGGAACCTGAACGGTCCCTTGACCCCGCCTTCAAGAGGATCCGACATATTCGTGGAGCTAATCGATAGGATATTTTATCAATTAAGCCGTGATGAGGCCATGGTGGCTATTACAGCCGACTATCTGGGGCTACTCCCTGCCTCGCAGGTAAGTGAGACCAGGGGCCCAACCTTTGAGAAGTATCCCTTTCCAGGCACCTTACCTTCCGTATCTACATGGTGTCTTACAGGGAAGGTCCTCCGGACGCCATGCCGAGCCCGTGACGAGTTACCAGCAAGGAGTACCGAGGCCAGGTAGGCTGAAAAGAAAAGCGGTACGGACTGAGACACCGGCGCAGAGGTATGATATAAAACCTTGCTCCATGGGTTTGTCTTTGAAAACACAATAACACCCATGTTTCCTAGAAGGAAAAATACTCGCCGGACTATATCCGGAGAAGTTGCCGATCACGCCTCCACTAGCCGGGCTCCAGGGCCGGACACGAAGGCGGGGCATGCGTCGGACTTTCCTCCTACAGAGGATGCGGATAAAATCTCCGCTACAAATTCCGAAGTGGAGAGCGCCATGAATCACAGGCGCCACCGGGCCGTACTCCGTGACGCTTGTTTCTCCCAAGAGGCGTTTGATGCCCTCAATTCGGGAGATGCGTACATCCGTGCTGCTCAAAATGGTCTTGCCAGAGCTACGGGCCAGTATGTAAAGGATATACCGGTAAGAAAATTTGATGATTATATATATCAGTAGCCCCTGAGACTTGAAACAGTTGGCACAACTGATTTAAGGATCATTATCTGTGCAGGTTCTTACAGAGAAGAATACCCAATTGTCTCAAGAGCTAGAAGAGTGCAAGGCCCAGCTGCGGGCCGCAGTGGCCGCATTGAAGGAGTCCGAGAAGGCCCTCTCTGGTAACACCTGCTTTAAAGAATGACAGGTACCATATAGGATGCTGCTTGCATGCAATTCTGACAATAAATATTGTAGATGACGCTGGAGTGAATCCGAATGAGCAACATGTCATACGACAGCGAAAGGTCTGAAGGGCAGGCTTAAAGGGTTAGGCAGAGAAAATGATCTCCAAGATGCCAATACCTGTGTGAGCGTGGAACTAAAGGATGTTCGTGCTCACCGCCGACTCCGTGAAGGAGAACAAGCGGCTTCGACTCGCATTTTCAAGAAGTGCTTGAACGAACTTCAAAAGAGTTCGCGAAGAAGCCAGCTAATGAGTTATGTCCGCAGTATGCCGACTGTGTCGCCTCATGACGAGATGCCCGCGTCGGCGGGTGATCTTCTACTAGAGCTCTCACAACTGCACGAACAAGTTCGGGAGGTGATGCAAGGTATTGCCCATGCCTTGTGGCCATCCGTCTCCCTGCCCAAAGGCCTTGGAGGACTTGCAGAGAAGCTCAAGGGAGCACGGCAGCGCTTCCGATTATGGAAGGTATCGGCCTGCCGTCAAGGTGCCACGGAAGCTTGGGCCATGGTGAAGACGCGGTATACCAAGGCTGACCCAAACCACATGGCCGAGGTCGGACCTGTGGGGCCTGATGGGAAAGAAATCCCTGTCAGTTTGGTGCATCACCAAGTAGAGTTAGCTGCCAAGTATTCCCAACAGGATTGTAGGCTAGGCAGCCTGTTGGATGGCATAGAAGAAGAATTTAATCAGTCTAAGTGACTATGTAATTTGAATGACATGTAGAATGTCTCTAGCCGGATTGTAAATCATTTCTCATGGCGGACCTTTTCGCTTCAACCTCTGGACCCGATAGTCCGGAGTGTATCCGAATACCAGCTCGCTTATATAAAACCGGGTATGCGTGGAAACCAAGCGAGGGGTCATAAGTGCTTGAATGCATAAGTACCCAACTAGTTATGTTATATTACATGGGTAGTAAGAAACATCTTCCAGGAGAATAGTTCCGCTAAGGGTTCCTTTCTCGGCACGCATGCCCTAATGTGCATGTCCGAACTGCGAGAAGAGACGCATGCAAAAACATCTGGGGGCAAGTGGAAAAAAAAGTCATCTTTCATTCACCGTCCGAATATTCCCTTAAGAACGCTAGCTTTCGGCTTCACCCAGTCTGAGGTACACATTCGGCTGACCCGGCAGTAACAATCGCAGAGGTGCTCCCCTTATGCCCTAGCCGAATTAACGGGAACGTAGGGCATAAATACAAGAGCCAGGCAACCCAGCTTGGCCAAAACTTAAGTCATATCGATGCATATAGTGGCGAAAAAAAAGGTACATGCGGAAGAATAAGACATGTGCGGGGGCATGAAGCCCATAAAATATTCAAGCTTCTGTATAGGAAGCCCCCAGGTATAATGAGCGCGGCTGGCGCATCAAGATTGTGTAGTCAAAACACATTTTAGCCCTTCAAGGCCTCGAAAGAAAAGGGGAAGAAAGAAAGAAAGAAAAGACAGATAACAAATGTATAAAAATTTGATAGAGGTAAGGAGACGAACACGGAGTCCGGCACTAGGCATAGAATCTTCAGAGTCTAGCTGCGTTCCATGGATTTGGCTCGAGGCGGTTGTCCGATATATCCCGCAGACGGTAGGCTCCACCGGTTAAGACCTGGTCAATAATGAAGGGCCCCTCCCATTTGGGCTTGAGCTTGTTCTTTTTCTTATCCGGTAGGCGTAGAACGAGTTCGCCAACGTTATAGGTTTTGGCCCGCATTTCTCGCTTTGGTATCTTCTAGCCTATTCTTTGGTAGAATGCGGAACGAGCTTTTGCCACGTTACGCTCCTCCTCGAGGGCATCCAAACTGTCCTGCCGATCGAGCTCGGCCTCTCTCTCTTCATACATGCGCACTCGAGGTGAGTCATGAATTATGTCGCAGGGCAGAACCGCCTCTGCACCATACACCATAAAGAACGGTGTGTATCCGGTAGTGCGATTCAGTGTGGTCCGCAGCCCCCAGAGTACGGAGTCAAGCTCCTCTACCCAGTGCGTGTTAGATTCCTTGAAGGACCACACTAATCTGGGTTTGATGCCGCTCATGATAAGACCATTTGCTCATTTGACTTGACCGTTAGTTTGTGGATGATAGACAGAAGCGTAATCGAGCTTGATGCCCATGTTGCTGCACCATAGTTTCACCTCGTCGGCAGTGAAGTTCGTGCCGTTGTCAGTGATGATGCTGTGGGGGACACCATAACGGTGTACAACCCCGGATATAAAGTCTATCACTGGTCCGGATTCGGCCGTTTTAACAGGTTTGGCTTCTATCCATTTGGTGAATTTATCCACCATTACCAGTAAGTATTTTTTCTTGTGGGTTCCCCCTTTAAGGGGTCCAACCATGTCAAGCCCCCATACCGCAAAAGGCCAGGTAATGGGGATTGTTTGTAGGGCGACGGGTGGCATATGGCCTTGGTTTGCAAAAAGCTGGCAACTGACGCAGCGTTGGACCAAGTTTTGTGCGTCTGCTCAGGCTGTCGGCCAATAAAATCCTGTACGGAAGGCCTTACTTACGAGGGCCGGGGCTGCGGCGTGGTGGCCACCGAGTCCGGCGTGAATTTCTTCCAGAAGCTTCCGCCCTTCCTCTTCGGAGATGGACCTTTGAAGGACTTCGGTGGTGCTTTGCCTATACAGCTCTCCCTCGTGGACCTTGTAGGCTTTAGATCGTCGCACGATGAAGCGTGCCTCATTTTGGTCCTCGGGAAGTTCCTTCCTGGTTAGGTAGGCCAGGAATGGTTCAGTCCATGGGGCGATGACGGCCATTATTACGTGGGCTGAAGGTGTTATTTCGGTGGCGTAGCTGCCAATTATGTCAGAGTGTTCGGTATCTGGCGTTGTAGCCGGGTCCGGACTGTTGTTGCTTGTTTCCCCTTCCCATGCCATGGATGGCTTAAACAGCCTTTCCAAGAATATGTTGGGTGGGACCGGAGCGCGCTTAGCGCCAATACGGGCAAGGACGTCTGCCGCCTGATTGTTTTCCCGAGCTACATTGTGGAATTCGAGCCCCTCGAACCGAGCTGACATCTTGAGTACGACATTGCGATAAGCCACCATTTTTGGATCTTTAGCGTCGAAGTCTCCATTTATTTGGGATATTGCGAGGTTCGAGTCCTCAGCACCTCCGTGCATTGAATGCCCATGGAGACCGCCATCCGGAGACCATGTAACAGGCCTCAGATTGGCGGCATTGTTGGAGTCTCAGATACAGTATTTGGAGTATGTATTGACTGTATCTCCGTAGGGGACGCCAAGACGATGCCAGCCCCGTGCCGCCAACATTTTAGAGCCGTCGAAGTGCATAATCCATTGGAGTATGCGCCGATTCCTTAGGGAGTTCGCTTCGTCCATTCGCGCATAAAATCGCCAATACCTACGACTTAATAGCTCGCCGAGGTTTATATGTTATGTTGAACGGAGGAGCTCTATGGCCCATTTGGCAATCCGCCCGTGGCGCCGCAGCTTGTTTATTATGTCGCTCGCTGGCACTTCAGAGGCCATCGTAATTGAACACTCTTGAAAGTAGTGTCGTAGTTTCCGGATGCTATGAATACCGTGACACGCTATCTTTTGATAATGCGGTACCGTGATTTGCATGGGGTGAGGACGGTGGATACATAATATACCGCCTTTGAAGGGGGAATTTATGTCCGTCTGCTTTCATTCGACGACGAGTGCTGCGCTTACGACTTGATGAGTCACCGCTATATATAGCAGCATTGGTTCGCCGATGTTTGGTGCGGCCAGATTGGGTTGGTGGCCAGATGGCTTTTATTTCTTCCGGTCGAGCCGTGGCAGCATCCATCCACTGGTGTTCGTGCATACCAAGAAGGCGATAAAGGGGTAGTGCCTTTTCTCCTAATCGGGAGATAAAGCGACTTAAGGCCGCAACGCATCCAGTTAATTTCTGGATTTGCTTGAGGTCTGTTGGGATGGCCAATTGTGACAGGGCTCGGATTTTAGCCGGATTTGCTTCAATCCCTCTACTGGAGACGATGAAACCCATGAGCTTTCCGGCGGGCACGCCGAAAACGCATTTTTTACGGATTGAGCTTGATGTCGTATGTTTGGAGGCTGTTGAACGTAAGCCTCAAGTCATCTATTAAAGAGTCGACGTGTCTGGTTTTGACGACCACATCATCTACGTATGCTTCCACTGTTTTGCCGATTTGCTTTTCCGTGCATGTCCGAATCATGCGTTGATACGCTGCACCGGGCGTTTAAGCCGAAAGGCATTCTGTTGAAATGTAGGGCCGATGGCGTGATAAACGCCGTTGCGGCTTGGTCGGACTCGACCATCTTGATTTGGTGGTAGCCGAAGTATGCATCGAGGAAGCACAATGAGTCGTGTCCCGTGGTGGCGTCGATAATTTGATCGATGTGGGGGAGGGAGAAGGGATCCTTTGGGCAAGCTTTATTGAGGTCTTTGAAGTCGACACATAAGCGCCGTGGATTTGTCCTTCTTGGTACCATCACCAGGTTTGCTAGCCAGTCCGGGTGTTTTATTTCTCTGATGAATCCGGCCTCCAATAACTTGGCTAGCTCCTCGCCCATAGCTTGTCGCTTAGGTTCGAAGAAGCGCCGAAGAGTCTTCTTGACCTGCTTGAACCCTTTTAGAATGTTAAGGCTATGCTCGGCCAACTTGCGTGGGATTCCTGACATATCTGATGGGTGCCACGTAAATATATCCTAGTTCTCGCGCAGGAACTCCCGTAGTGCGGCGTCCACGTCGGGGTTTAATTGTGCCCCAATTGAGGCTGTTTTGGTAGGGTCCGTTGGGTGGACTTGGAATTTGACTATTTCGTCCGCTGGTTTGAAAGAGGTGGACTTGGATCTCTTGCCGAGTATCACGTCGTCCCTGTCCACGGTCGAGCGTAGCGCAGTTAAATCTTCTCCCGCTAGGGCTTCGGATAGTGCCTCGAGGGCTAGTGCGGCTGTTTTGTTTTCGGCGCGGAGCGCTATGTCCGGATCACTAGCTAGAGTGATAATTCCATTGGGCCCAGGCATTTTGAGCTTCATGTACCCGTAATGGGGTATAGCTTGGAAGATCGTGAATGCCTGCCGCCCTAGAAGGGTGTGGTATCCGCTACTGAACGGGGCCACTTGGAATGTTATTTCTTCAGACCTGTAATTTTCCGGTGTGCCGAATACCACATCTAGTGTGATTTTCCCAGCACAACGTGCCTCCCGACTGGGTATGATTCCTCTAAAGGTTGTGCTGCTTTGCTCAATGCGGTTCCATCTATTTCCATTTTGTGAAGAGTTTCCTCAGAATGAGGTTTAATCCACTGCCGCCGTCCATGAGCACTTTAGTGAGCCAAAGCCGCCCACAATTGGACTAAGGACTAATGCGGCTGGTGGTCGGGCTGTTCGGCATTTAGTCGTCACTGGAACTGAAGGTGATAGCCGTGTCGCTCCATGGATTTATTGCTGCCACCTGGCAGATCTCAGCAAGGCTGCGGAATGCTCGCTTGCGCCTAATATTTGAGGCGAATGTCTCGAAGACTGTTAAGACCGTATTGTAATTCACGGGATGTTGCTCTGCGGTGTTTTGAATGAGGAGATCCTCGCCGCTCTTAGCAACCTGCCGGAGTACCCAACATGCTCTAAGGCTGTGTGTTGGTGTGGTATCCACCGTACTGTGAATTTTGCAGGGTCCGTTAAGCCATCCCTCCAATACGGTTCCGTGCCCTGTAGTGAGCTTTTGCTTTTTTGTGATTGAATCGGGTGACTTACGGGGGTGCACCCTTTTGATTCGGACTGGGTATTTAGCCAAAGCCGGATTATCGCAAAATTCGGTTTCCGTTTTCCAGGCGCTCTCCATCGCACAGTACTTCCGTACTATGGCCGCTAAGTCAGCGAAGTGTGCTATGTTGCGGCGGCTTATGGCGTTAAGGATTCCTTGTCCGTGCAATTATTGCAGAAGAATGAAATTACGTCTTCCTCTCGACAGTCCTTGACCTTGTTCATTACAAGGAGGAATCTGGCCCAATAGTGATGTACTGTTTCCTGGGGCTCTTGTCTAATGTGGGAGAGATCGCTTGTATCTGGGTGGGTTGGCGGATTTGAGTCCGAACCCTGACCCGATCTGAGACCCGGGGGCATGGGAGTTTCCGATCTTGGAGGTTCGGGCACCGGATGTCGCCTGATAGGTCTCGCCCACTGCCAGATTCTACGTTCAAGGCTTGGGGGATGTCCTTCCATATACAGGTATCCGGCTCGGAGAGCTCCAGAATCTGGACATAGTTTGTCCTCAAGATTGAGGAAAAATTACCGCATTGTTCCTCCACCACCGCTATCTGATGGGTGACCAGCGGAGAGTTAATCTCCCTTTGGTCGGGTTTAAGCCCGATCCGATCATAGTCCGTAGCGACTCCCAAAGCGGCGATGCGATCCAAGAGCTCGTTTAGGGAAGAGAGCTCCGTCGGATCCATCTGCTCGGCAAGTTTCGAGCCGACGTGGGGGCTGTTTTGACCAGAGAAGTCATCGTCGGTGCAGCAGCCGAACGGGCGGTCATGACGAACTCGCCTAGCCGGAGAGTCTGGCCGTCAGCCAGGGCTCCCCCAGAGGTGACGCTGTCCTTGACAACGAGATGATACATCCTTCCTTATAGTGACGGAACAGTGGAACTCTCAATTAAAGCACCAATGTCGGTGTCAAAACCGGCGGATCTCGGGTAGGGGGTCCCGAACTGTGCGTCTAAGGTGGATGGTAACAGGAGGCAAGGGACATGATGTTTACCCAGGTTCGGACCCTCTCTATGGAGGTAATACCCTACTTCCTGCTTGATTGATCTTGATGAATATGAGTATTACAAGAGTTGATCTACCACGAGACCGTAGAGGCTAAACCCTAGAAGCTAGCCTATCGTATGATTGTTCTTGTCCTACGGACTAAACCCTCCGATTTATATAGACACCGGAGGGGGCTAGGGTTACACAGAGTCGGTTACAACAGAAGGAGATCTACATATCCGTATCGCCAAGCTTGCCTTCCACGCCAAGAGAGTCCCATCCGGACACGAGACGAAGTCTTCAACCTTGTATCTTCATAGTCCAACAGTCCGGCCAAAGGATATAGTCCGACTGTCCGGATACCCCCTAATCCAGGACTCCCTCATTGTCCTTCCACCACAACACACATATGGACACATACACACGTTCTCTCTCAGTCACACACACAAAATCAGCATTAAAAAAACTAGGGCGCACCTAAAACGTCCAAATCCAAATAAACACGAACTGGAGCTAAATTCAAATATATGGAAATATTAGAAGGCCAAGAACTTTTCCAGGAAAAAAGTTGAGTAATATTCGGGATTGTTTTCACACACACAAAAGGTTCGGTGGATGTCCTTCGAAGCGACGACACGACGATCGCTCGATCGACCGCTGGCGCGTTCAGCGATTGCACAGGATTCCGTATCGTGGCTGTGGTAACTAATATAAGCGCTGCCTCAGCCTAAAGTTTATGTGTACTAGTACGGTTTTATTTTAAGTTTGACCAACCCTATATAAAACTAAACTAAGCTCCCATACGCGCACTCATCAATATGCCGCCGCTGCCGTTGCGCATGCCGGCGCCCGCCTGCTCCAGCCAACAATTTCTCGCCCATCACCGCCGTGTCGCCGCCATCCCTGTGCCATGAAGCCGAAGGCTTGCCCGCTCACGTTGTCTGCAGTCCCTCCTCGTGATGCCGCCGTGCTGCCAAGCACGCGAGCAGCTGGTGGAGCCGCGTCTATGCATGCAGCGTATGAAGAGGAGGACGAGCGCGTGATCCATCACGCCGGCGAGGAGGAACTAGCGTGTCATTGTCGTCTCCACCTGCGCGAGGTGGCTGTCACGGCAGAAGCCGGTCGCGCCCGTGCCGAGCCCGCAAACCGGGTGCGGACACGGAATCTACCTTCGAGACCTTGAATGCCACGTGGATCCTGTAATCTGAAGGAACAATTTGGGTCAGTCGACTCTTGTGAGTCGTTGGATGCAACATGGATGGCTAGAAGGGCTTCTTCAACCTCCAAAACTGATGCACTGTTCATCTTCTCATCCCGCCACACGCTTAACCGCCTACCGCCGCCGCCCCGCCCTCCCCTGAACCGCCTGCCACCGCCATACTCCTGTTGGGGAACGTAGTAATTTCAAAATTTTCCTACGCACACGCAAGATCATGGTGATGCATAGCAACAAGAGGGGAGAGTGTCGTCCACGTAACCTCGTAGACCGTTAAGAGGAAGCGTTATGACAACGCGGTTGATGTAGTCGTACGTCTTCACGATCGGCTGATCCTCAGTACCGAACGTACGGCACCTCCGCGTTCAGCACATGTTCAGCTCGGTGACGTCCCGCGAACTCACGATCCAGTAGAGCTCGAGGGAGAGTTTCGTCAGCACGACAGCTTGGTGACGATGTTGATGAAGCTACCGACACAGGGCTTCGCCTAAGCACCGCTACGATATGACCGAGGTGGATTATGGTGGAGGGGGGCACCGCACACGGCTGGGAGAGATCAATGATCAACTTGTGTGTTCTAGGGTGCCCCCTGCCCCCGTATATAAAGGAGCAGGGGGGAGGCCGGCCGGCCCTGTAGGGCGCGCCAGGAGGAGGAGTCCTCCTCCTAGTAGGAGTAGGACTCCCCTCTTTCCTACTACTAGGAGGGGGAAAGGAAGGGGGAGAAGGAGAAGGAAAGGGCCCCCCCTTCCTAGTCCAATTCGGACCAGAGGGGGAGGGGGCACGCGGCCTACCCTGGCCGGCCCCACTCTCTCTCCACTAGGGCCCAACAAGGCCCATTAACCCCCGGGGGGTTCCGGTAACCTCTCCGGCACTCCGGTCAAATCCCGATTTCACCCGGAACTCTTCCCATGTCCAAATGTAGGCTTCCAATATATCAATCTTTATGTCTCGACCATTTTGAGACTCCTCGTCATGTCCGTGATCGTATCCGGGACTCCGAGCTACCTTTAGTACATCAAAACATATAAACTCATAATACCGATCATCACAGAACTTTAAGCATGCGGACCCTACGGGTTCAAGAACTATGTAGACATGACCGAGACACGTCTCCGGTCAATATACCTGGATGCTCATATTGGTTCCTAGCTATTCTATGAATATCTTTATCGGTCAAACCGCATAACAACATACGTTGTTCCCTTTGTCATCGGTATGTTACTTGCTCGAGATTCGATCGTCGGTATCTCAATACCTAGATCAATCTCGTTACCGGCAAGTCTCTTTACTCATTCTGTAATGCATCATCCTGCAAATAACTCATTAGTCACATTGCTTACAAGGCTTATAGTGATGTGCATTACCGAGAGGGCCCAGATATACCTCTCCAACAATCGGAGTGACAAATCCTATTCTTGATCTATGCCAACTCCACGAAGACCATAAGAGACACCTGTAGAGCACCTTTATAATAACCCTGCTATGTTGTGACGTTTGGTAGCACACAAAGTGTTCCTCCGGTATTCGGGAGTTGCATAATCGCATAGTCATAGGAACATGTATAAGTCATGAAGAAAGCAATAGCAGTAAATTAAACGATCAAGTGCTAAGCTAACGGAATGGGTCAAGTCAATCACATCATTCTCCTAATGATGTGATCCCGTTAATCAAATGAAAACTCATGTATATGGTTAGGAAACTCAACCATCTTTGAACAACGAGCTAGTCAAGTAGAGGCATACTAGTGACACTATGTTTGTCTATGTATTCACACATGTATTATGTTTCCGGTTAATACAATTCTAGCATGAATAATAAAAATTTATCATGATATGAGGAAATAAATAATAACTTTATTATTGCCTCTAGGGCATATTTCCTTGGCCTCCCAGCTTGCACGAGTCAATAATCTAGATTACACAGTAATGATTCTAACACTCATGGAGTCTTGGTGTTGATCATGTTTTGCTCGTGGAAGAGGCTTAGTCAACGGGTCTGCAACATTCAGATCCATATGTATCTTGCAAATCTCTATATCTCCCACCTGGACTTGATCCCGGATGGAATTGAAGCATCTCTTGATGTGCTTGGTTCTCTTGTGAAATCTGGATTCCTTTGACAAGGCAATTGCACCAGTATTGTCACAAAAGATTTTCATTGGTCCCGATGCACTAGGTATGACACCTAGATCGGATATGAACTCCTTCATCCAGACTCCTTCATTTGCTGCTTCCGAAGCAGCTATGTACTCCACTTCACAGGTAGATCCTGCCACGACGCTTTGTTTAGAACTGCACCAACTGACAGCTCCACCGTTCAATGTAAACACGTATCCGGTTTGTGATTTAGAATCGTCCGGATCAGTGTCAAAGCTTGCATCGATGTAACCATTTACGATGAGCTCTTTGTCACCTCCATAAACGAGAAACATATCCTTAGTCCTTTTCAGGTATTTCAGGATGTTCTTGACCGCTGTCCAGTGATCCACTCCTGGATTACTTTGGTACCTCCCTGCTAAAGTAATAGCAAGACACACATCAGGTCTGGTACACAACATTGCATACATGATAGAGCCTTTGGCTGAAGCATAGGGAACATTTTTCATTTTCTCTCTATCTTCTACAGTGGCATTGAATCTGGCTCAACTTCACACCTTGTAACACAGGCAAGAATCCTTTCTTTGCTTGATCCATTTTGAACTGCTTCAAAACTCTATCAATGTATGTGCTTTGTGAAAGTCCAATTAAGCGTCTTGATCTATCTCTATAGATCTTGATGCCCAATATATAAGCAGCTTCGCCGAGGTCTTTCATTGAAAAACTCTTATTCAAGTATCCTTTTATGCTATCCAGAAATTCTATATCATTTCCAATCAGCAATATGTCATCCACATATAATATTAGAAATGCTACAGAGCTCCCGCTCACTTTATTGTAAATACAAGCTTCTCCAAAAGTCTGTATAAAACCATATGCTTTGATCACACTATCTAAACATTTATTCCAACTCCGAGAGGCTTCCACCAGTCCATAAATGGATCGCTGGAGCTTGCACACTTTGTTAGCTCCCTTTGGATCGACAAAACCTTCTGGTTGCATCATATACAACTCTTCTTCCAGAAATCCATTCAGGAATGCAGTTTTGACATTCATTTGCCAAATTTCATAATCATAAAATGCGGCAATTGCTAACATGATTAGGACAGACTTAAGCATCGCTACAGGTGAGAAAGTCTCATCGTAATCAACTCCTTGAACTTGTCGAAAACCTTTCGCAACAAGTCGAGCTTTATAGACAGTAACATTACCGTCAGCGTCAGTCTTCTTCTTGAAGATCCATTTATTCTCTATGGCTTGCCGATCATCGGGCAAGTCAACCAAAGTCCATACTTTGTTCTCATACATGGATCCCATCTCAGATTTCATGGCCTCAAGCCATTTTGCGGAATCTAGGCTCACCATCGCTTCTTCATAGTTCGTAGGTTCGCCTTGGTCAAGTAGCATGACCTCCAGAATAGGATTACCGTACCACTCTGGTGCGGATCTTACACTAATTGACCTACGAGGTTCGGTAGTAACTTGATCTGAAGATTCATGATCAACATCATAAACTTCCTCACTAATTGGTGTAGGTGTCACGAAACGGTTTCGTGATGAACTACTTTCCAATAAGGGAGCAGTACAGATTACCTCATCAAGTTCTACTTTCCTCCCACTCACTTCTTTCGAGAGAAACTCCTTCTCTAGAAAGGATCCATTCTTAGCAACGAATGTCTTGCCTTCGGATCTGTGATAGAAGGTGTACCCAACAGTCTCCTTTGGGTATCCTATGAAGACACATTTCTCCGATTTGGGTTCGAGCTTATCAGGTTGAAGCTTTTTCACATAAGCATCGCAACCCCAAACTTTAAGAAACGACAACTTTGGTTTCTTGCCAAACCACAGTTCATAAGGCGTCGTCTCAACAGATTTAGATGGTGCCCTATTTAACGTGAATGCAGCCGTCTCTAAAGCATAAACCCAAAACGATAGCGGTAAATCAGTAAGAGACATCATAGATCGCATCATATCTAGTAAAGTACGATTACGACGCTCGCACACACCATTACGCTGTGGTGTTCCGAGTGGCGTGAGTTGCGAAACTATTCCGCGTTGTTTCAAATGTAGACCAAACTCGTAACTCAAATATTCTCCTCCATGATCAGATCGTAGAAACTTTATTTTCTTGTTACGATGGTTTTCCACTTCACTCTGAAATTCTTTGAACTTTTCAAATGTTTAAGACTTATGTTTCATTAAGTAGATATACCCATATCTTCTCAAATCATCTGTGAAGGTGAGAAAATAACGATACCCGCCGCGAGCCTCAATATTCATTGGACCACATACATTAGTATGTATGATTTCCAACAAATCCGTTGCTCGCTCCATTGTTCCAGAGAACGGCGTTTTAGTCATCTTGCTCATGAGGCATGGTTCGCAAGTACCAAGTGATTCATAATTAAGTGATTCCAAAAGTCCATCAGTATGGAGTTTCTTCATGCGCTTAACACCAATATGACCCAAACGACAGTGCCACAAATAAGTTGCACTATCATTATCAACTCTGCATCTTTTGGCTTCAACATTATGAATATGTGTATCACTACTATCGATATTCATCACAAATAGACCACTCTTCAAGGGTGCATGACCATAAAAGATATTACTCATATAAATAGAACAACCATTATTCTTAGACTTAAATGAATAACCGTCTCGCATCAAACAAGATCCAGATATAATGTTCATGCTTAATGATACGTCTCCGTCGTATCTATAATTTTTGATTGTTCCATGCCAATATTCTACAACTTTCATATACTTTTGGCAATTTTTTGTACTATTTTTGGGACTAACATATTGATCCAGTGCCCAGTGCCAGTTCTTGTTTGTTGCATGTTTTATGTTTCGCAGAAACCCAATATCAAACGGCGTCCAAACGAGATAAAAGCGGACGGAGAATTATTTTGGAATATTTATGATTTTTGGGAGTAAAATCAACGCGATACGGTGTCCGAGCGGGCCACGAGGTAGGGGGCGCGCCCTGGACCCTCGTGGGCACCCCGTAAGGCGGTTGACGCTCTTCTTTTGCCGCAAGAAAGCTAATTTTATGAGAAAAATCTGGGCGAATGATTGAACCCAATCGAAGTTACGGATCTCCGGATATAAAAGAAACAGTGAAAGGGTAGCAGAGGAACTCAGAAACATAGAGAAACAGAGAGACAAATCCAATCTCGGAGGGGCTTTCGCCCCTCCCACGCCATGGAGGCCAAGGACCAGAGGGGAAACCCTTCTCCCATCTAGGGAGGAGGTCAAGGAAGAAGAAGACGAAGGGGCCCCCTCTCCCCTTCTCTTCCAGTGGTGCCGAAATGCTGCCGTGGCCATCATCATCACCGCAATCTTCACCAACAAACTTTACCGCCATCATCACCAACTCTTCCCCCCTATATGCAGCAGTGTAACCTCTCTCTTACCCGTTGTAATCTCAACTTAAACATGGTGCTCAACGCTATATATTATTTCCCAATGATGTATGGCTATTCTATGATGTTTGAGTAGATTCGTTTGTCCTATGGGTTAATTGATGATCGTGATTGGTTTGAGTTGCATGTTTTATTATTGGTGCTGTCCTATGGTGCTCTCCATGTCGCGCAAGCGTGAGGGATTCCCTCTGTAGGGTTTGCAATATGTTCATGATTTGCTTATGATGGGTGGCGTGGAGTGATGAAGCACGAGACCGAGTAAGTAGGTTGTTTGCGTATGGGATAAAGAGGACTTGATACTTTAATGTTATGGTTGGGTTTTACCTTAATGATCTTTAGTAGTTGCAGATGCTTGCTAGAGTTCCAATCATAAGTGCATATGATCCAAGTAGAGAAAGTATGTTAGCTTATGCCTCTCCCTCAAATAAAATTGCAATAATGATTACCGTTCTAGTTATTGATTGCCTAGGGACAAATAACTTTCTCATAACAAAAAGTTATCTAATAAAACAAATTTAGTTGTGTCTTTATCTAAACAGCCCCTACTTTTTATTTACGTGCTCTTTATTATCTTGCAAACCTATCCAAAAACACCTACAAAGTACTTCTAGTTTTATTCTTGTTCTAGGTAAAGTGAACGTCAAGCGTGCGTAGAGTTGTATCGGTGGTCAATAGAACTTGAGGGAATATTTGTTCTACCTTTAGCTCCTCGTTGGGTTCGACACTCTTACTTATCAAAAGATTCTACAATTGATCCCCTATACTTGTGGGTTATCACTTAACGCTGGCACCAAATAACAATTATTCAGGTCTAAAACTAATCCCGAAGGTAGATGTAGAGGTAGCGTGCCGACGGCGATCACATCGACTTTGGAACCATTTCCCACGCCCATCGTCACCACGTCCTTAGCCAGTCTTCGCTTAATCCGTAGTCCCTGGTTCGAGTTGCAAATATTAGCAGCAGAACCAGTATCAAATACCCAGGTGCTACTGCAAGCTCTAGTAAGGTACACATCAATAACATGTATATCACATATACCTTTGTTCACCTTGCCATCCTTCTTATCCGCCAAATACTTGGGGCAGTTCTGCTTCCAGTGAGAAGTCTGTTTGCAGTAGAAGCACTCAGTCTCAGGCTTAGGTCCAGACTTAGGTTTCTTCTCTTGAGCAACAACTTGTTTAATGTTCTTCTTGAAGTTACCCTTCTTCTTCCCTTTACCCTTTTTCTTGAAACTGGTGGTCTTGTTGACCATCAACACTTGATGCTCCTTTTTTATTTCTACCTCCGCGACCTTTAGCATTGTGAAGAGCTCGGGAATTGTCTTATCCATCCCTTGCATAATATAGTTCATCACGAAGCTCTTGTAGCTTGGTGGCAGTGATTGAAGAATTTTGTCAATGACACTATCATCCGGAAGATTAACTCCCAGTTGAATCAAGTGATTGTTATACCCAGACATTTTGAGTATATGTTCATTGACAGAACTATTCTCCTCCATCTTGCAGCTGTAGAACTTATTGAAAACTTCATATCTCTCAATCCGGGCATTCACTTGAAATATTAACTTCAACTCCTGGAACATCTCATCTGCTCCATGACGTTCAAAACATCGTTGAAGTCCCGGTTCTAAGCCGTAAAGCATGGCATACTGAACTATCGAGTAGTCATCAACACACGACTGCCAGGCATTCACAATGTCTGCAATTGCCGGCACAGGTGGTACACCTAGCGGTGCTTCCAGGACGTAATTCTTCTGTGCAGCAATGAGGATAATCCTCAACTTACGGACCCAGTCCGTGTAATTGCTACCATCATCTTTCAACTTTGCTTTCTCAAGGAATGCATTAAAATTCAACGGAACAACAACACGGGCCATCTATCTACAACAACATAGACAAGCAAAATACTATCAGGTACTAAGTTCATGATAAATTTAAGTTCAATTAATCATATTACTTAAGAACTCCCACTTAGATAGATATCCCTCTAATCATCTAAGTGATCACGTGATCCATATCAACTAAACCATAACCGATCATCACGTGAGATGGAGTAGTTTTCAATGGTGAACATCACTATGTTGATCATATCTACTACATGATTCATGCTCGACCTTTCGGTCTCAGTGTTCCGAGGCCATATCTGCATATGCTAGGATCGTCAAGTTTAACCCGAGTATTCTGCGTGTGCAAAACTGTTTTACACCTGTTGTAGATGAACGTTGAGCTTATCACACCCGATCATCACGTGGTGTCTCGGCACGACGAACTTTGGCAACGGTGCATACTCAGGGAGAACACTTTTACCTTGAAATTTAGTAAGAGATCATCTTATAATGCTACTGTCAAACAAAGCAGAATAAGATGCATAAATGATAAACATCACATGCAATCAATACAAGCGATATGATATGGCCATCATCGTCTTGTGCCTTTGATCTCCATCTCCAGAGCACCGTCATGACCACCATCGTCACCGGTGCGACACCTTGATCTCCATCGTAGCATTTTTGTCATCTCGCCAACTATTGCTTCTACGACTATCGCTACCGCTTAGTGATAAAGTAAAGCAATTGCAGGGCGATTGCATTGCATACGATAAAGCGACAACCATATGGCTCCTGCCAGTTGCCGATAACTCCGTTACAAAACATGATCATCTCATACAATAAATATAGCATCATGTATTGACCATATCACATCACAACATGCCCTGCGAAAACAAGTTAGACGTCCTATACTTTGTTATTGCAAGTTTTACGTGGCTGCTATGGGCTGAGCAAGAACCGTTCTTACCTACGCATCAAAACCAAAACGATAGTTCGTCAAGTTAGTGTTGTTTTAACCTTCTCAAGGACCGGACGTAGTCACACTCGGTTCAACTAGAGTTGGAGAAACTGACACCCACCAGCCACCTGTGTGCAAAGCACGTCGGTAGAACCAGTCTCGCGTAAGCGTGCGCGTAATGTCGGTCCGGGCCGCTTCATCCAACAATACCGCCGAACCAAAGTATGACATGCTGGTAAGCAGTATGACTTGTATCGCCCACAACTCACTTGTGTTCTACTCGTGCATAAAACATCTACGCAATAACCTGGCTCTGATACCACTGTTGGAGAACGCAGTAATTTCAAAATTTCCCTACGCACACGCAAGATCATGGTGATGCATAGCAACGAGAGGGGAGAGTGTCGTCCACGTACCCTCGTAGACCGTTAAGCGGAAGCGTTATGACAACGCGGTTGATGTAGTCGTATGTCTTCACGATCAACCGATCCTCAGTACCGAACGTACGACACCTTCGTGTTCAGCACACGTTCAGCTCGGTGACGTCTCGCGAACTCACTATCCAGTAGAGCTCGAGGAAGAGTTTCTTCAGCACGACGGCGTGGTGATGATGTTGATGAAGCTACCAACGCAGGGCTTCGCCTAAGCACCGCTACGATATGACCAAGGTGGATTATGGTGGAGGGGGGCACCGCACACGGCTGGGAGAGATCAATGATCAACTTGTGTGTTCTAGGGTGCCCCCTGCCCCCGTATATAAAGGAGCAAGGGGGAGGCTGGCCGGCCCTGTAGGGCGTGCCAGGAGGAGGAGTCCTCCTCCTAGTAGGAGTAGGACTCCCCTCTTTCCTGCTCCTACTAGGAGGGGGAAAGGAAGGGGGAGAAGGAGAAGGAAAGGGGGGCGCCGCCCCCCCCCTTCCTAGTCCAATTTGGACCAGAGGGGGAGTGGGCGCGCGGCCTGCCCTGACCGTCTCCTCTCTCTCTACTAGGGCCCAACAAGGCCCATTAACCCCTCCGGCACTCCGGTAAAATCCCGATTTCACCCGGAACTCTTCCAATGTCAAAATGTAGGCTTCCAATATATAAATCTTTATGTCTCGACCATTTCAGACTCCTCGTCATGTCCATGATCATATCCGGGACTCGGAACTACCTTCGTTACATCAAAACACATAAACTCATAATATCGATCGTCACAGAACATTAAGCGTGCGGACCCTACGGGTTCGAGAACTATGTATACATGACCGAGACACGTCTCCGGTCAATTACCAATAGCGGAACGTGGATGCTCATATTGGTTCCTACATATTCTACGAAGATCTTTATTGGTCAAACCGCATAACAACATGCGTTGTTCCCTTTGTCATCGGTATGTTACTTGCCCGAGATTCGATCGTCGGTATCTCAATACCTTGCTCAATCTCGTTACCGGCAAGTCTCTTTACTCGTTCCGTAATGCATCATCCCGCAACTAACTCATTATTCACATTGCTTGCAAGGCTTATAGTGATGTGCATTACCGAGAAGGCCCAGAGATACCTCTCCGACAATCGGAGTGACAAATCCTATTCTTGATATATGCCAACTCCACGAACACCATCGGAGACACCTGTAGAGCACCTTTATAATCACCTAGTTACGTTGTGATGTTTGGTAGCACACAAAGTGTTCCTCCGGTATTCGGGAGTTGCATAATCTCATAGTCATAGGAACATGTATAAGTCATGAAGAAAGCAATAGCAGTAAACTAAACGATCAAGTGCTAAGCTAACGGATTGGGTCAAGTCAATCACATCATTCTCCTAATGATGTGATCCCGTTAATCAAATGACAACTCATGTCTATGGTTAGGAAACTCAACCATCTTTGATCAACGAGCTAGTCAAGTAGAGGCATACTAGTGACACTATGTTTGTCTATGTATTCACACATGTATTATGTTTCCGGTTAATACAATTCTAGCATGAATAATAAGCATTTATCATGATATGAGGAAATAAATAATAACTTTATTATTGCCTCTAGGGCATATTTCCTACAGCTCCCCCTACCCCCGCCATCCGTTTAACCCCGGGCACGATCCATTTTTTCCGGCAAACTGCATTCCACACCCAACACTCATAAGATAGATCATGGGCACCCTGCCACCCTAATATAGATACTGGGGTAGCTTCTCTACCGTCTTCTTCCTTTGCTCCGTCGAACTTCTTTCACAAATCGACTGACCCAAATTATACTACTACTACGAACATATTAAGTACAGTAGGAACACGAAGATACGAGCAGTAGTACAAACTTCAAGAAGAACAGTAGTAAGACATACTAGTACTAGTACTACTGTACATACTAAGGAGTTCAAATAACGAGAAAGAACATAAAGTTAAATAACGAGAAAGAACATAAACATAGTTCTGCTAGGGGCTCAGCACAACACACCCCTGAAATAAAACTAAGCAACTAGTCTCCTTGACACTGCAGTAGAACCAGCATGAACGACGGCAATGCCACCTTACCCGGAGTCCGAGTCCGAGTCCAAGTCCTCGTCCTCGTCCCTCTTCCTCTTCCTCTTCCTCTTCGCCGACGCTTCTTTGCTTGAATTGGACACTGGGCTCTGCTTCTTCATCCAACCCTTGTAGATATTTAAACAAAGGTAGGCATCCATTGCTGCGTACAGGATGTGATCTTCATCTAATGTCTTTGACTCCCATGCATGATGAAACTCGTCGTGAGGTTTCTTCAGTTTAGCATACAAAGGATCAATCATGGTGTCACAGCCCCAAATCAGCCTTGCTTGACTTTGCTTGCTCAGCATGTCATCATGTTTAAATTCCTAAGAAACTTGAAATGGGGATGTTGAAACCCTAGCACCAAATGAATTCAACTAGGTTCAAACTTAAAAAATTTCAATGAACCCAAAATGCCCTTCATAAATGTTCACCATCTTTGGTCCTGGCTAAACCCTCTGCCAAAAATGGTTTCATATTTTTGGAGGCTATTCTGGATTTTTGAATTAAATCATTATGTATTTGAATTTGGTCATTTAATTCCTATAATTATTTTAAGTGCTCAAATAATTGTGAAATTAAATGAGGGCTGTTGGAAACAAATTTACAAGTGCCCACAATTAATTTCAGCATTTTAGCAAATGGTTTAGTATTTTTACTACATCAAAACTTACTGCAGAAAATAGAAAATATAAACTTAAATAAAGAGAGAGAAAGAATTACCTGGCTTACCTATCGCGGCCTAGCTGGCCAGCCCACCTGGCCGGCCCGCTGGCGGCCCAGCTCTGTTGGCCCAGCCCAGCAGCCTTCCCCCCCTGTCGTCTTCCTCGCTTTTGAGTGGGCAGGTGGCAGTGCGACGCCGGCACGCGTCTGATCAAGACCACCTCTTGCTTCGCCGTGTCGTGCTCTCCGTCAACCCAATCCCGCGCCTGGAGACGCCTCGAAGTCCCTCTCGCCTTTCCCTCACTCGCTGCACTCTCTTCCCCTCCTCTGCCTCTCCTGCGCGCAGCCACCGAACGGAGCCGCCGCCACCGTTGCCATTCGCCGCTACCACCGACCTCCCCACGGCCAGCCATCCCGCCCACGAGCTCCGCCTCACTGCCGCGCACCTCTACGCCGAACCACACAACCCCGGACGCCTTGAAGCCTCATCATCGAGCTCTTCTTCTCTGCATGGCCGCTGGAGATCGCCATCGTCGCCGTCGCCTCCAAGCCGCCCCCGAGGCCACCGAGCCGCTCGTCTGACCCGCCGTGAGCTCCTCCTTCGTCCCCCTCTCTCCCCTTCCTCGATTGCGTCGCATAGTCGTCGTTCCCATCGAGCCCGCGAGCACCTCGCCGCCGTCCATGGCGCCACCGTGACCGTAACCGAGCCAGCTGCTCGCAAGACGTCACGTGCTCTGGTGACGCCAGAGGCCCAGAGCCCTCCGCAGCCCTCGCCGTGCCTTGCAGCCACATCCGCTCAAGCCGTGTTTGGCCACCGCCCGAAGCTCCGCTCCGTGAGCTCCGTCACCCGCATCCTCCCGTCGCCTCCCCTGGATGCGCGAGAGCCCGGGCTACGCCCCAGTGCCCTTAGCCGCCGCCCCCGTGGCCTGTAACCCGGACACCGCCGTGTCCCGTGGTCGCCGGCGACGACCTCGCCGGCCTGGCAGGTGGACCCCACCGGCCAGGAGTTAGTTAGCACTACCCCCCACCTATGACACTCACAGTGGGCCCCGGAGCCCTAATCTTTTAATTAGATTAGCAATAACCCCTGTTAATTAGCTGTGTCACTGACGTGTGGACCCCACACGTCAGGTTTGACCTGGACCGACCTGTTGACCTGCTGACGTCACAGTGACGTGGTGCTGACGCCATAAATCATTTTCTGGATTTATTCTTTTAAGAAAATTCCAGAAAATAGTATAAACTTCTAAAATTCATATTAAATCAACCGTAACTCCAAATGAAATAAATTATATATGAAAAATTATCAGAAAAATCCAATCTATCCATCTGTACCATTTTCATGCATGTTTGATCAAGTTAACTTCACTGTTTAGGATGAAACATGAATAGGGCAACTTTGATAATAGTTTTGGAGTTGGGATTTGGTATAGTTTTGAATTCCACTTCAATCAAAATGACTTGCTGTTGCATTAGCCCAAATCACAGCATATTGCCATGTCATGATCATGCATCATATTGCTGCATTGCATTGATTGTGTTTCTTCCTTGTTTGTCGGTGCTTGTTCCTCTCTCAGCGATCCCGACGATGAGTTCGATGACACCAATGAAGAACTATGCTATCTTTAGAAGTGCCAGGCAAGCAAAACCCCCTTGTTCATTCCGATATAATCCCACTCTCTCGCTCCTGCTCTATTTTACTGCATTAGGACAACAATGATTCATCTGTTACTTGCTGCGGTAGCGGAACCCCTTTATCCTCTGCATGACCTGTCATTCCACAGTAAATAGATGAAACCCACTAGCATGAGTAGGAGTTGTTTGAGCCATGTTGTGCCTACTCATTCATGCTTGTTTGTCGTGCCTGCTACTGCTTAGAGTTGAGTCAGGTCTGATTCATCGGGAATGAATTGGAATGGTGTGTGAACATGTCCTACTGTGTGTGAGCTAAGTGTGTAAACACGATTTGGTAAAGGTAGCGGTGAGAGGCCATGTAGGAGTACATGGTGGGTTGTCTCATTGAAACTGTCCTCAGGAACTGAGTTCCGTGTTTGTGATCCATGAACAGCTACTACCACGCATTGGAATGCTTAAGTGCCCCTCTCGACTTATTAATCAACTTGATCTCTGTCCAGGAGTTGCAACTAGTTTCTGGTGTTTGTAGGATATGTGTTGGGGGCCGTGCGTAGCGCTGACCCTAGGGGTGGGCTATGTTGCGGTAGATACACCGTGGCACGGTGTACCGGGCGCCCGTTTGGTGTCTCGGGAACCCTGCTCGCATCGTTTGGGGCCGTGAGCGACACCCCGGCCGGATCTCCTTGCGGATGGAACCCGAATAGGCGATAAACCTGGACTACAGACTTGCGTGGTTAGTCAGGTCGTGGCCGACTCCCTCGCCAGGCTTCCGCTTGAAGGTTGCCGAGATACACGAGGTGTACATGGCGGTAAGTGGCGAGAGCGTGTGTGAAGAAGTACACCCCTGCAGGGTTAATATGATCTATTCGAATAGCCGTGTCCGCGCAAAAGGACTTCTGGGTTGCCTATATCAGTTCATAGACAAGTGAAAGTGGATACTCTAAAATGCGCAAGATAAGCGTGAGTGCTATGGATGGCGTTCTCTTAGGGAGACGGGAGCGGGTCCATTGTGGTGTATTGATTTGGTGAATATGTGGACTCGTGTGCGCCACCTCAAAAGAGTTACTTGCAGTCGTAGTTCAGGATAGCCACCGAGTCAAAGCTGGCTTGCTGCAGTCAAACTCCACCACCCCCTTTGTTGATAATGATGCATATGTAGTTAGTTCTGATGTAAGTCTTGCTGAGTATGTTTGTACTCACGTTTGCTTATTTTATGTTTTGCAGAGAGACGTCAGTCTCGCTAGTAGTTCTGCTTGGACTTTGACGTTTAGCTTGTTACCTCAGCTACGATCTTGTGCCCTCGGCAGGATCTGGTAGATAGTTGGGCTTCTCAGCCTTTTCCATTTGTAGATGTCTGTACTCAGACATGTTAAGCTTCCGCTTGTGCCTTGACTTGTATGCTCTGAGTGTTGGGTCATGAGACCCATGTTTGTAATATCTCGCTCCTCGGAGCCTAATGAATAAATATTTGAGTCGTAGAGTTATGTTGTGATGCCATGTTGTATTTACACATATTGAGCATATTGTGTGTATGTTTGAAATGCTTGGTATGTGTGGGATTCGACAAACTAGTTGTTTATCCTTGGCAGCCTCTCATATGGGGAAATGTAGTCTAGTGCTTCTGAGCGATAGTAGTCCGCTACAGCCGGTTCACGGAGTCCTGCTAGCCAAAGACTACCGCTGCCGGACACTTGATCGGGCGGCATGTGTTTCACTTCGTTCCTATGTCATCCTTCGGGAAATGTCACGCGGTGATATCCGGAGTCCTGCCTAGCCTGCTACAACCCGGGTTACCGGAGTCCTGTTAGCCCAGTGCTACAGCCCGGATTCATACCTTGATGACCGACATGTTCGATGTGATTCATGTATGCCTATCCCCATGGGTTAGCGCCGCTTTGGGTTCACGACTAGCCATGTCGGCCCGGGTTCTCTGACATATGGATGCTAGCGACGCTATCATATACGTGAGCCAAAAGGCGCAAACGGTCCCGGGCCATGGTAAGGCGACACCCGTGGGAATACCGTGCGTAAGGCCGCAAAGTGATATGAGGTGTTACCGGCTAGATCGATGTGACTTGGAATCGGGTCCGACAGCTTTGGTATCGAGCTCGATTGCTCAGAGGATTACCAAGCCAAACTGGTGAAGTTGTGTCTAGAAATGCTTTAGTTATATAAGGGAATTGATTGGGGAAGGGAACGTAAGGCTCTTTTTACTCCTTATACCTCATGGCCTTCTGATCTGAGTCATCCTTTTCTCTTCTACGGGGTTTAAGAACTAGGCTTCTCATCTATCTATCAGGATGACGTGTTACTAATCCCTAGACCTTTAAGATTGTTGGATTTAAGCCCCAGTTCAGTTCCTACTATTTTTGTATGTTAACTGTTGATCTTAGAATCTTGTTATGATGTTGTAGAGTGGTTATGCCACCATTTTGCATGATGTCTCAGATCATTTTGAGCATTTACAGCCGTTATGCTGTCCTAGTCATCCCAGGTTTCTAAACTATTTGATGCATTTGCAAATTCCTTCCTCCCGTTCCTGATGTCCTTTTGGGCCAGATTAAGCACACTAATCGGTGAGTTGAGGTACCCTATTGCCTCGACATATATGTTGGAGTTATTATTATGACCCTAGGTGTCTAGAGTATCACTTAGTAATCCAGCCATGCTTTGTGTCCCCAGTGTGATGATTCTGGCCATCATTCTCGAAAGCATCCCGTGATGCCACTTAGTAGTAGGTATTCTACTCCTGGGTTCTTGAACCCGAGATTCACCCTACTTACTTCATGTTGATAGTAATTGCTAACTCCCTTAGGTTACTAGTAACTTTGTGATAGCCCTCGAGGTCTGTGGTATTTCCTTCTTCCAAATACCATGAACCAATAAGGCAGAAGTTCTTTGAACTAAAAGATCATAATCAGAGTACTCTTGAGGAGTTCTCCATTCATAATTGTGACACTGCCAGTTCTACCCTTTCCGCATGGGTTATCCGGAAGAAATGTTGAGCTTCGCTCGACATACTAATCTATGCATCCACAACTCAGAAAGATATATGTTCCTTTGAGTTGTCCCTCTTTAGTTGTTTCCTGAACTTCATCTATCAATTGATAGTCAAGAGTATGTGTGCGATCGTGTTTATCGATGCCTATTATCCTTGTGGTCCGTCAAGCCATTCTATTTCGGAATGACTAGGAGAAACAAACTCCAGTACCTCATCCATTTCTAGGATTGGGTCAAAGTAGTTGTATCCCGCAGATCAAAATGCCAATTCAGCTTTGTTCTGTTCTACCTTGGAGTATTACCCACTTTATGTCCGAATTGTCATGAGAACTGCACCAACTCTTATGAATTATTGACACAGTAATACTTCTTGCCATCATTGTTCATTCCTCGGTCCCGAGTTGTTGTAACCGGAATGCCGACAAGTGAACTGTGGTGTGTGAAATCGTTACTCCTAGCAACCTCGTTGCTTGGTAGTTAATGGACAATATTCTCATTCTTAGCGTGTTGGTTACTAAATCATCATCCTAAGGTTGATCGTGCTACCTAGTCCTTATTTCTGGTGCATTCTTCGATTGATGAGTTAGGGTTGTGTCAATCCCTCACTCTTTTGATCATATCGTCTTGCCCTGAAAAGCAAGATTGTTCTCGATCCTAGTAATATATCGGTGGTTCGTGACTTTCGAATATCTTCTCGGAGGTATCACCAGGTTGTCACCTGACCGCTATGTTGAGTTCGTGATCATGTTGGTTTTCCTCCAAACCACCCATTCTCCAAGAATGTGTGTTGGATACCCCTGAGCTAGTTGGTTAAGCCAAACAACAACTTGGAGAGTTGGAAGATAAGAGCTTGCCTGACTTAGTTCGTTCCAAAGGGATATTCTTGTGTAGTGTGTGTTGAAGAAAGATGATATCTTCATCGAATGGTTCCTGTGATCATTTGTTGAATCTATTGTCTTGTCCAAACTTTGACTCGAGTATGGGCTATCGTCAAGTCAAATCAGAACCAACGATGTTCGTAATGTTGTCTTACTCGTGGTTGATCCCTCGAGCATACACCATTACATCTTTGGTCTGACCAATGCTATCACCGTGTTCACATGATGGTGGAAATCCAGTGATATGGAAATTCCGATGAATTGTTGTTGAGCCCATCAACAGCATCTTGTCTCCCCCATGATTCATGTTGAGCATTAACCTAGTATTGGAAACTTGTGTAAGCATTTTCTTCATGACCGTTTGTGAAGCATATGTTTGGATGAAAGAAGTGACTTTCCCTAACTCATGTGCATCCGATGCAAGTTGCCGCCGTGAGTTCGAGAAAGATTGTTTTTGATTCCTTTGGAATCATCCCAAGTCAGTCATGCATGTGCGAGGTATTCTATGGTTTGATAGGTTGGCCGCCTCCATTCTATATGTATTCTTAGCACACCAAGCCACTGATTCACTTGTTCAAGGAAGAGAAGTCTATGCTTGGGATCTAATCCATGGACTTGCGTAAAGACTTCGAAATCCTTGATGATGGTTCCCGACCAAAACTTGATAGTATTTTATTATAAGACTACTATGTGGCCATTCTTGTCTTGGACAACATGCGCACATGTATGTACCGAAACCAGCTCATGTTTTGGAGCTTACTATCGTAGTTCATATCCCGAGAATCTATAACGTCATCTCGCCGATTTGTGTTGCAACCTTTCTTTTCGGACATGCTGAGTCTGAAGTATCCTGTTACTAACCAGATCTGAATCTCAGGCAGATATGATGGTTGGAACATTCCAACATTTGCATCTTGTTCCTAGCTTGCGCCGTCTTTGTGCCATTTCACTATGGGCTGCCTTCTTAGTAATTCCTGTCTAGGATCATCCTCAAAAGTGGACTTACCATGGGTCCCATCCATTTCCGATGATAAGCAAATCATCCATTACGTTGTCTTCAACAAGGTAGTCCACATCATCCATTCTAGTCCGAGTATGTCATTCTTTCGAACTCCTTCAAATGATCGATTGTGATTGCCTTAGGCTGGTATAAAGAGTTTCAATGATCTATGGATCAAAAGTAATTCTTTTTGCCACTTAAGGGAACAGCTCAACGAGTCATTTTCCCAAGGTGCCCCATTACGGAATCCTGGCAATTATTTCCTCGCCACCTTGACACCATCTACCATCTTTCTAAGCGTGGAATTGTTGCCCACCAAATAAAACCCCGTCGTTGTTCCTCCATCCCTCTCGATGTGTTTTGTGTCTCAACTCGAGATGTTTCAACATCTCATTCCACGAGTTGATCTTAAGTGCTCGATCTCCGAGGAGATCGTTTCCTATAGAGTATTCTTTTTGTCGCCATCGTGTTGGATGAAGATCTCGAAAGTAAGGACGTCAAGTTCAATTGGAGCAATGAACCAACACCTTCGGGAAGGGCAATTGGATCGACAAGTTCGCGTTAGCCTGTGTCCCCTCTGTCTTCTTACCTCACGTCTTGAATCTCGGGACGAGATTCTTGTTTAGTGGGGGTGAGTTGTCACAGCCCCAAATCAGCCTTGCTTGACTTTGCTTGCTCATCATGTCATCATGTTTAAATTCCTAAGAAACTTGAAATGGGGATGTTGAAACACTAGCACCAAATGAATTCAACTAGGTTCAAACTTAAAAAATTTCAATGAACCCAAAATGCCCTTCATAAATGTTCACCATCTTTGGTCCTGGCTAAACCCTCTGCCAAAAATGGTTTCATATTTTTGGAGGCTATTCTGGATTTCTGAATTAAATCATTATGTATTTGAATTTGGGCATTTAATTCCTATAATTATTTTAAGTGCTCAAATAATTGTGAAATTAAATGAGGGCTGTTGGAAACAAATTTACAAGTGCCCATAATTAATTTCAGCATTTTAACAAATGGTTTAGTATTTTTACTACATCAAAACTTACTGCAGAAAATAGAAAACATAAACTTAAATAAAGAGAGAGAAAGAATTACCTGGCTTACCTGTCGCGGCCTAGCTGGCCAGCCCACCTGGCCGGCCCGCTGGTGGCCCAGCTCTGTTGGCCCAGCCCAGCAGCCTTCCCCCCTGTCGTCTTCCTCGCGCCAGTGGGCAGCGCGCGTGGAAGACGACGCCAGCACGCTACCGATCACACCGCACCTCCTCGCTTCGCCGCGTCGCTCTCCGTCAACCCAATCCCGCTACCGAGACGCCAAGCCCCTCTCGCCTTTCCCTCACTCGCTGCACTCTCTTCCCCTCCTCTGCCTCTCCTGCGCGCAGCCACCGAACGGAGCCGCCGCCACCGTCGCCATTCGCCGCTACCACCGACCTCCCCACGGCCAGCCATCCCGCCCACGAGCTCCGCCTCACTGCCGCACACCTCTACGCCGAACCACACGACCCCAGACGCCTTGAAGCCTCGTCATCGAGCTCTTCTTCTCTGCATGGCCGCCAGAGATCGCCATCGTCGTCGTCGCCTCCAAGCCTCCCCCGAGGCCACCGAGCCGCTCGTCTGATCCGCCGTGAGCTCCTCCTTCGTCCCCCCTCTCTCCCCTTGCTCGATTGCATCGCATAGTCGTCGTTCCCATCGAGCCCGCGAGCACCTCGCCGCCGTCCATGGCGCCATCGTGACCAGAACCCGAGCCAGCCGCTCCCGCGCACGTCACCATGCTCCTGGTGACGCCAGGAGGCCGTAGAGGCCCTCCGCAGCCCCTGCCGTGCCCTGCAGCCACATCCCGCCCGGAGCCGTGTTTCGACCGCCGCCCCGAGCTCCGCCCGCGAGCTCCGCCACCCGCGTCCTCCGCCGCCTGCCTCGATGCGCGAGAGCCGGGCTACGCCCGGTGCCCTTAGCCGCCACCCGTGGCTCAGAACCCGGACACCGCCGTGTCCGTGGTCGCCGGCGACGACCTCGCCCGGCTTTGGCAGTGGACCCCACCGCCGGAGTTAGTTAGCACTACCCCCTCCTATGACACTAACGGTGGGCCCGGAGCCCTAATCTTTTAATTAGATTAGCAATAACCCTGTTAATTAGTTGTGTCACCGACGTGTGGACCCCACACGCCGGGTTTGACCTGACCGACCTGTTGACCGCCGACGTCACAAGTGACGTGGTGTCGACGCCATAAATCATTTTCGGATTTATTCTTTTCAGAAATTCGAGAAAATAGTATAAACTTCTAAAATTCATATTAAATCAACCGTAACTCCAAATGAAATAAATTATATATGAAAAATTATCAGAAAAATCCAATCTATCCATCTGTACCATTTTCATGCATGTTTGATCAAGTTAACTTCACTGTTTAGGATGAAACATGAATAGGGCAACTTTGATAATAGTTTTGGAGTTGGGATTTGGTATAGTTTTGAATTCCACTTCAATCAAAATGACTTGCTGTTGAATTAGCCCAAATCACAGCATATTTCCACGTCATGATCATGCATCATATTGATGCATTGCATTGATTGTGTTTCTTCCTTGTTTGTCGGTGCTTGTTCCCTCTCGGTAGGCGTATCCCGACGATGAGTTCGATGACACCAATGAAGAACTATGCTATCTTCAGAAGTGCCAGGCAAGCAAAACCCCCTTGTTCATTCCGATATAATCCCACTCTCTCGCTCCTGCTCTCTTTTACTGCATTAGGACAACAACGATTCATCTGTTACTTGCTGTGGTAGCGGAACCCCTTTATCCTCTGCATGACCTGTCATTCCACAGTAAATAGATGAAACCCACTAGCATGAGTAGGAGTTGTTTGAGCCATGTTGTTCCTACTCATTCATGCTTGTTTGTCGTGCCTGCCATCGCTTAGAGTTGAGTCAGTCCGATTCATCGGGAATGAATTGGAATGGTGTGTGAACATGTCCCTCGTGTGCGAGCTAAGTGTGTGAACACGATTTGGTACAGGTAGCGATGAGAGGCCATGTAGGAGTACATGGTGGGTTGTCTCATTGAAACCGTCCTCAGGAACTGAGTTACGTGTTTGTGATCCATGAACAGCTACTACCACGCATTGGAATGCTTAAGTGCCCTCTCGACTTATTAATCAACTCGATCTCCGTCCGTGAGTTGCAACTAGTTTCGTGTTTGTAGGATATGTGTTGGGGGCCGTGCGTGGCGCTGACCCTAGGGGTGGGCTATGTTGCGGTAGATACACCGTGGCACGGTGTACCGGCGCCTGCTTGGTATCTCGGGAACCCTGCTCACATCGTTTGGGGCCGTGAGCGACACCCGCCGGATCTCCTTGCGGATGGAACCCGAATAGGCGATAAACCTGGACTAGAGACTTGTGTGGTTAGTCGGTCGTGGCCGACTCCTCGCCAAAGCTTCCGCTTGAAGGTTGCCGAGATACACGAGGTGTACATGGCGGTAAGTGGCGAGAGCGTGTGTGAAGAAGTACACCCTGCAGGTTAATATGATCTATTCGAATAGCCGTGTCGCGCAAAAGGACTTACGGGTTGCCTATATCAGTTCATAGACAAGTGAAAGTGGATACTCTAAAATGCGCAAGATAAGCGTGAGTGCTATGGATGGCGTTCTCGAGGGAGACGGAGCGGGTCCATAGTGGTGTATTGATTTGGTGAATATGTGGACTCGTGCACCACCTCAAAAGAGTTACTTGCAATCGTAGTTCAGGATAGCCACCGAGTCAAAGCTGGCTTGTGCGGTCAAACTCCACCACCCCTTTGTTGATAATGATGCATATGTAGTTAGTTTCGATGTAAGTCTTGCTGAGTACGTTTGTACTCACGCTTGCTTATTTTATGTTTTTGCGAGAGACGCGGTCTCGCTTGTAGTTCCGCTTGGACTTGACGTTTAGCTTGTTACCTCAGCCACGATCTTGTGCCCTCGGCAGATCTGGTAGATAGTCGCTTCTCAGCCTTTTCCATTTCTAGATGTCTCAGACTCGGACATGTTAAGCTTCCGCTTATGCCTTGACTTGTATGCTCTGAGTGTTGGGTCATGAGACCCATGTTTGTAATATCTCGCTCCTCGGAGCCTAATGAATAAATATTTGAGTCGTAGAGTTATGTTGTGATGCCATATTGTATTAACACATATTGAGCATATTGTGTGTATGTTTGAAATGCTTGGTATTTGTGGGATCCGACAAACTAGTTGTTTATCCTTGGCAGCCTCTCATATGGGGAAATGTAGTCTAGTGCTTTCTGAGTGATAGTAGTCCGCTACAGCCCGGTTCACCGGAGTCTCGCTAGCCCAAAGACTACCGCTTGGACACTTGACTGGCGGCATGTGTTTCACTTCGTTCCTATGTCTGTCCCTTCGGGGAAATGTCACGCGGTGATATCCGGAGTCCTGCCTAGCCTGCTATAGCCCGGGTTATCGGAGGCCTGTTAGCCCAGTGCTACAGCCCGGATTCATACTTTGATGACTGACATGTTCGATGTGATTCATGTATGCCTGTCCCCATGGGTTAGCGCCGCTTTGGGTTCACGACTAGCCATGTCGGCCCGGGTTCTATGACATATGGATGCTAGCGACGCTATCATATACGTAAGCCAAAAGGCGCAAACGGTCCCGGGCCATGGTAAGGCGACACCCGTGGGAATACCGTGCGTGAGGCCGCAAAGTGATATGAGGTGTTACCGGCTAGATCGATGTGACTTGGAATCGGGGTCCTGACACATGGCTGCTGCCAGGGTCAGCATTGAAGGCTGAGAGGAGGAAACCAGGCTTGCCTTCTAGAGATTGAAGGGCTGGCCAACAACAAGGCCTATCCGACCACGGACATCCTTGTCATTCCTAAAGTCTACAGTAACAAATTTCACTCTTTCGTCCTTGGGGAAGTTCTTAAAATTCTGGCACTCAACGTCAGCATGGCATATGTGGTAGACCAAGCACACATTATGTACGCAAACCTGGATCACGGCGGGCTTCTTCTTCTCTGCCTCCTTTAGAATCTTCTCTCTTTCCAGGACTTAGGTGTACTCAACATCTAGCCCAGGGACCCACTCATCCTTTGAACTGTTGAACATGCGTAGGAAGCAAGCAAGGCATGCTTTCACCGTCGCGGATCCACATGTGTAGATGACGATGAACTCATCGCCGGTGATGGCTCTAACCTGGTACTCAGCAGTGACCATGGAGATTTGGGAGTCCATGGATTTTGGAGGAGGGTTAGGAGAAGTTGACCTGGTGTAATGTGAAAGGACGGGATGACTGGGAGTGAACTGTTGTAAGGTAGTAGTGGAAGATGGGGACGAGTAGGGCGTGCGAACGGCGTGGGGTTGTTGGCTTGCCCGGTGGATAAACGGCTGAAAGCCCCCAAAGAGTTCTCGAGTACTATGCGGGACCCGCTAGATGTCATGTCTACTAGACCCATATCATAGGCCTGACGGTATAGCTTCTGCCTGTTCGCATGCCATGCCGGTGCGTGGATGTAACTTCACTTAATTCCGTCAACCATCACGCCTCTCACGACCTTCGCCTCCCTCACGTGGTCGCGCCCTTTGAGACTTCGACCGGCTATAAATGAGCAATTTTTTTTGCCTAGTCCGCATGCATCATACTCCCTCTGGTCCTTTTTACTCCCGTCAACCGTTTGCAAAGTGTTTGACCAAATTTATACTAAAAATATCAAGATCTACAGTACTGATTATAATGAGTATAAGAACTACGTTTCATAATGAGTATAAAAATATTGATTTGACATTGTGAATGTTGATACATTTTTCTATAAGTTCGGTCAAAGTAGAGGTACATTGACTTCAGACAAAACTTAAATGCACAATGCAGACTAGTTCCTCCGTCTAGGTGCGTGCCATGTCCTATCTAGTCATCACAACAAGGTTAGCTATTAGAGTACTACCTCCCTTCTACTTTAAAGGGCTCGATTCAAAATTTTCATCTACTCTTACCAAGATAGAGGCGGTGGAATAGTTTTTGTAGTATGCAAAAGTACTCAACTAATGATGTCGTTCTTCACAAAAAAATGTGTTTACCAATGCATTATCGCATTGCATGCATGCATGAACACTAGTTACTCAAACCCCCCTCTCTTCTTTAATTCTTTGCCACATCAGCATGTTTGCTATTCCCGTGTGCATGATACTAGCTAAGATACCACCATTATGGCCAGCCTTAATCATCGCATGCAATAATTTAGTGCACCTTGAAATATGAACATGTGTGGGGCGTGTATGTTTTTAATGACTTGAGACTATACCTAGCCCGGCATGCAAGATGACTTATTATGCACCGCTCCCCATACCTGCAGGAAGCCCGTTCGTCTCCAAATCTTTTCCTCTCCATGTGTGAAAACAATATGCCTGCTTGACTCTCCTTCTCCCTCCGGTGGTCTCACCACTCCACCCCGTGTGGAAAAAATCTGCATGCATGACTCTCCTCCCCCCGCGCTCATCCAATCCGTTGTGACCAGCAATATTTCCACCCCTTCCCTCCCCCGTAATTTACTCCAACAAATATGCCCACGTAGCTGTTACATTAATCACGCAACATATCTTATGGGACGCTGCTTCAGTTACTTAACTGCAGGTGCATTGGGTCACTGACATATGGGCCCAACAGGGGTCTGGCCCACATGTCAGTGATGCAACTGGACCTGCGGTTAAGTCAGTGCAGCTCAGTCCATATCTTACGTAGGTGTGCCATTGCTCGCTATAAATACTGCACCTCCCACGACATTCGGAAGAACGCTCACGTTCATCGCTATCTCCTCCCCCTCCCTCTCACGTCGACCACCATGGCATCGCCCCTCCCAAGCCCTAGGCGCCCCTCGCTGCACCGCGCGGACGGTCACGCGTCGTTGTTCCGTTCCTCGCCGCCACTAGTCGAGGAGGACGCTTCGGTGTTCCGCTCCTCGACGCGACGCGTCGAGGTGGACGCGTCGACGTTCCCAATCTCACCAGCATGCGCGTCGGAGGACGCGTCGGCTCCCCGCTACGAGGAGAACGCCGCGACGCCCGCCGAGCCCCCCCCCCCAGCCTTGAGGAGATTTGGAAAGAAATGGATGTTGCCTTGTGGGAGGCTTTGCCTCCGGTAGAGCGCGCCAAAATAGAGGCAGAGAAGAAGGTCAAGGAAGAGAAGCGCGTCGCGGGATAAGCTGCCTGGCAGGCCTATGTCGCGTCTGAGAGAGTCAGGCAATTGGCTCTTTGGTTGAAGGCTCGTGCGAGGGCCGTGAGGGTGGCGGAGGACGCCCGTGCCAAAGTCCTGAGTGCAGTCGGGCCCAAGCGCCTCATCTACACTTGGCGGTACGTGGACCGGGTGCACACCTCCAGCAAAGAGGAGTGCCTGTTGGCGCCAGATCACCACACCGGTGAGATCATGCTCGCCCGCCGGCAAGCTGCCAATCAGCACCTAGCGAGTTGCGAGGCTGAGGAAGAGGCGATTGTTGGAAATATGCCCTAGAGGCAATAATAAAATGGTTATTATTATATTTCCTTGTTCATGATAATTGTCTATTGTTCATGTCCAGAAATCGTAATACATGTGTGAATACATAGACCACAACACGTCCGTAGTGAGCCTCTAGTTGACTAGCTCATTGATCAATAGATGGTTACGGTTTCCTGACCATGGACATTGGATGCCATTGATAACAGGATCACACCATTAGGAGAATGATGTGATGGACAAGACCCAGTCCTAAGCATAGCACAAGATCGTGTAGTTCGTCTGCTAAAGCTTTTCTAATGTCAAGTATCATTTCCTTAGACCATGAGATTGTGCAACTCCCGGATACCGTAGGAATGCTTTGGGTGTGCCAAACGTCACAACATAACTGGGTGGCTATAAAGGTGCACTACGGTATCTCCGGAAGTGTCTGTTGGGTTGGCACGAATTGAGACTGGGATTTGTCACTCCATGTGACGGGGAGGTATCTCTGGGCTCACTCGGTAGGACATCATCATAATGAGCTCAATGTGACCAAGGAGTTGATCACGGGATGATGTGTTACAAACGAGTAAAGAGACTTGCTGGTAACGAGATTGAACAAGGTATAGGGATACCGATGATCGAATCTCGGGCAAGTATCATACCGGTAGACAAAGGGAATTGTGTACGGGATTGATTGAATCCCCGACATCGTGGTTCATCCGATGAGATCATCGTGGAGCATGTGGGAGCCAACATGGGTATCCAGATCCCGCTGTTGGTTATTGGTCGGAGAGATGTCTCGGTCATGTCTACATGCCTCCCGAACCCGTAGGGTCTACACACTTAAGGTTCGATGACGCTAGGGTTATAGGGAAAGTTTGTTCATGGTTACCGATTGTTGTTCGGAGTCCCGGATGAGATCCCGGACGTCACGAGGAGTTCCAGAATTGTCCAGGGATAAAGATTTATATATGGGAAGTCCTTCTTCGTTCGCCGGAAGTGTTCGGGGGTTTATAGGTATTGTGTCAGGACCACCGAAAGGGTTCCGGGGGTTCCACCGGGAGGGTCCACCTGCCCCGGAGGGCTCTATGGGCTGAATATGGAGGAGAACCAGCCCCTAGGTGGGCTGGGCGCCAAACCCCCCTAGGGCCCATGCGCCTAGGGTTTGGGGGGCAAGCCTCCCCCCCTTGGCCGCCGCCCTCCTCTAGATCCATCTGGAGGGGGACGGGCACCCTCTCCGTTGCCCCTATAAATAGAGGGGAGGTGGGAGGGCAGCCGCACCACATCCAAGGCACAGCCCTCCCCCTCTCCAACAACTCTTCCTCCTTCCTCGGTGCTTGGCGAAGCCCTGCCGGAGTACCACGCTGCTCCAACACCACCACGCCGTCGTGCTGCTGCTGGAGTTGTCTTCCCCAACCTCTCCCTCTCTCCTTGATGGATCAAGGCGAGGGAGATGTCACCGGGCTGCATGTGTGTTCAACGCGGAGGCGCCGTTCTTCGGCGCTTAGATCGGAATCAACCACGATCTGAATCGCTACGAGTACGACTCCTTCATCCGCGTTCTTGTAACGCTTCCGCATCGCGATCTTCAAGGGTATGAAGATGCACTCCTCTATCTCTCATTGCTAGTCTCTCCATAGATATCTTGGTGACGCGCAGAAATTTTTTAATTTCTGAAACGATCCCCAACAGTGGCATCATGAGCTAGGTCTATGCATAGTTTCTATGCACGAGTACAACACAAGTTGTTGTGGGCATCGATTTTGTCAATTTACTTGTCGTTACTAGTCTTATCTTGATTCGGCGGCATCGTGGGATGAAGCAGCCCGGAACGACCTTACATGTACGCTTACGTGAGACAGGTTCCACCGACTGACATGCACTAGTTGCATACGGTGGCTAGCGGGTGTCTATCTCTCCCACTTTAGTCAGATCGGATTCGATGAAAAGGGTCCTTATGAAGGGTAAATAGAAATTGGCATATCACATTGTGGTTTTGGCATAGGTAAGAAACGTTCTTGCTAGAAACCTATAGCAGCCATGTAAAAACCTACAACAACAATTAGAGGATGTCTAACTTGTTCTTGCAGCATATGCCGTGTGACGTGATATTGCCAAAAGGATGTGATGTATGAGAATGATCATGTTCTTGTAATAGGAATCACGACTTGCATGTCAATGAGTATGACAACCGGCAGGAGCCATAGGAGTTGTCTTAATTTATTGTATGATCTGCGTGTCAATGAAAAATGCCATGTAATTAATTTACTTTATTGCTAGCCGTTAGCCATAGTAGTAGAAGTAATATTTGGCGAGACAACTTCATGAAAGACACGATGACGGAAATCATGATGATGGAGATCATGGTGTCATGCCGGTGACGATGATGATCATGGCGCCCCGAAAATGGAGATCAAAAGGAGCAAAATGATATTGGCCATATCATGTCACTATTTGATTGCATGTGATGTTTATCATGTTTTTACATCTTATTTGCTTAGAACAATGGTAGCTTAAATAAGATGATCCCTCGTTAAAATTTCAAGAAAGTGTTCCCCCTAACTATGCACCGTTGCGAAGGTTCGTTGTTTCGAAGCACCACGTGATGATCGGGTGTGATAGATTCTAACGTTCGAATACAACGGGTGTAAGCTAGATTTACACATGCAAAACACTTAGGTTGACTTGACGAGCCTAGCATGTATAGACATTGCCTCGGAACATGGAAGACCGAAAGGTTGAACATGAGTCATATAGAAGATACGATCAACATGGAGATGTTTACTGTTGATGACTAGTCCGTCTCACGTGATGATCGGACACGGCCTAGTCGATTCGGATCATGTATCACTTAGATGACTAGAGGGATGTCTGTCTGAGTGGGAGTTCATTAAATAATTTTATTAGATGAACTTAATTATCATGAACATAGTCTAAAAATCTTTGCAATATGTCTTGTAGATCAAATGGCCCACGCTAATGTTGCCCTCAACTTCAACGCGTTCCTAGAGAAAACCAAGCTGAAAGACGATGGTAGCAACTACACGGAATGGGTCCGTAACCTGAGGGTTATCCTCATAGCTTCCAAGAAAGCATATGTCCTTGATGCACCGCTAGGTGAAGCACCTGTTTTCCCAGCAACTCAAGACGTTATGAACGCCTGGCAGTCGCGTAGTGATGATTACACCCTGGTTCAGTGCGCATGCTTTACAGCTTAGAACCGGGGCTCCAAAAGTGTTTTGAGCAACACGGAGCATATGAGATGTTCCAAGAGCTAAAAATGGTTTTCCAAGCTCATGCCCGAGTCGAGAGATATGAAGTCTCCGACAAGTTCTACAGTTGTAAGATGGAGGAGAATAGTTCCGTCAGCGAGCACATACTCAAAATGTCTGGGTTGCACAACCGCTTGTCTCAGCTGGGAGTTAATCTCCTGGATGACGCGGTCGTTGGCAGAATCCTTCAGTCACTCCCACCTAGCTACGAGAGCTTCGTGATGAATTTCAATATGCAAGGGATGGAGAAAACCATTCCTGAGGTATATTCAATGCTGAAATCAGCGGAGGTGGAGATCAAAAAGGAACATCAAGTGTTGATGGTCAATAAAACCACTAGTTTCAAGAAAGGCAAGGGTAAGAAGAACGTCAAGAAGGACGGCAAGGGAGTTGTCGCGCCCGGTAAGCCAGTTGTCGGGAAGAAGCCAAAGAATGGACCCAAGCCCAAGACTCAGTGCTTTTATTGCAAGGGAAACGGTCACTGGAAGTGGAACTACCCCAAGTACTTAGCGGATAAGAAGGCCGGCAATACCAAAGGTATATGTGATATACATGTTATTGATGTGTACCTTACCAGCACTCGTAGTAGCTCCTGGGTATTTGATACCGGTGCGGTTGCTCATATTTGTAACTCAAAACAGGAGCTACGGAATAAGTGGAGACTGGCGAAGGACGAGGTGACGATGCGCGTCAGGAATGGTTCCAAGGTCGATGTGATCGTCGTTGGCATGCTACCTCTACATTTACCTACGGGATTAGTTTTAAACCTCAATAATTGTTATTTAGTGCCAGCTTTGAGCATGAACATTGTATCTGGATCTCGTTTAATGCGAGATGGCTACTCATTTAAATCTGAGAATAATGGTTGTTCTATTTATATGAGAGATATGTTTTATGGTCATGCCCCACCGGTCAATGGTTTATTCTTATTGAATCTCGAACGTGATGTTACACATATTCATAGTGTGAATGCCAAAAGATGTAAGGTTGATAGTGATAGTCCCACATACTTGTGGCACTGCCGCCTTGGTCACATTGGTGTCAAGCGCATGAAGAAACTCCATGCAGATGGACTTTTGGAGTTTCTTGATTATGAATCATTTGACACGTGTGAACCATGCCTCATGGGCAAAATGACCAAGACTCCATTCTCCGGAACAATGGAGCGAGCAACCAACTTATTGGAAATCATACGTACTGATGTGTGCGGTCCAATGAGTGTTGAGGCTCGCGGCGGTTATTGCTATGTTCTCACCCTCACTGATGACTTAAGTAGATATGGGTATATCTACTTAATGAAACACAAGTCTGAGACCTTTGAAAAGTTCAAGGAATTTCAGAGTGAGGTTGAGAATCAACGTGACAGGAAAATAAAGTTCTTATAGTCATATCATGGAGGGGGATATTTGAGTTAGGAATTTGGCACGCACTTAAGGAAATGTGGAATTGTTTCACAACTCATGCCTCCTGGAACACCTCAGTGTAATGGTGTGTCCGAACGTCGTAATCGCACTCTATTGGATATGGTGCGATCTATGATGTCTCTTACCGATCTACCGCTATCATTTTGGGGTTATGCTATAGAGACTGCCGCATTCACTTTAAATAGGGCTCCGTCGAAATCCGTTGAGACGACACCATATGAATTATGGTTTGGTAAGAAACCTAAGCTGTCGTTTCTAAAAGTTTGGGGATGCGATGCTTATGTCAAGAAACTTCAACCTGAAAAGCTCGAACCCAAATCGGAAAAATGCGTCTTCATAGGATACCCTAAGGAAACTATTGGGTATACCTTCTACCTTAGATCCGAAGGCAAGATCTTTGTTGCCAAGAATGGATCCTTTCTAGAGAAAGAGTTTCTCTCGAAAGAAGTAAGTGGGAGGAAAGTGGAACTTGATGAGGTATTGCCTCTTGAATCGGAGAGTAGCGCAGCTCAAGAAAATGTTTCTGTGGTGCCTGCACCGACTAGAGAGGAAGTTAATGATGATGATCATGAAACTTTAGATCAAGTTGCTACTTGAATCAGAGGTCCACAAGGACACGTTCCGCACCAGAGTGGTACGGCAACCCTGTCCTGGAAATCATGTTGTTAGACAATGGTGAACCTTCAAACTATGAAGAAGCGATGGCGGGCCCGGATTCCGACAAATGGCTTGAAGCCATGAATTCCGAAATAGGATCCATGTATGAAAACGAAGTATGGACTTTGACTGACTTACCCGATGATCGGCGAGCCATAGAAAATAAATGGACCTTTAAGAAGAAGACAGACGCGGATGGTAATGTAACCATCTATAAGGCTCGGCTTGTCGCTAAGGGTTATCGACAAGTTCAAGGGGTTGACTACGATGAGACCTTCTCACCCGTAGCGAAGCTGAAGTCCGTCCGAATCATGTTAGCAATTGCCGCATTCTATGATTATGAGATATGGCAAATGGACGTCAAAACGACATTCCTTAATGGTTTCCTTAAGGAAGAATTGTATATGATATAGCCGTAAGGTTTTGTCGATCCTAAGAATGCTGACAAGGTATGCAAGCTCCAGTGCTCAATCTATGGGCTGGTGCAGGCATCTCGGAGTTGGAACATTCGCTTTGATGAGATGATCAAAGCGTTTGGGTTTACGCAGACTTATGGAGAAGCCTGTGTTTACAAGAAAGTGAGTGGGAGCTCTATAGCATTTCTCATATTATATGTGGATGACATACTGTTGATGGGAAATGATATAGAATTCTTGGAAATCATAAAGGCCTACTTGAATAAGTGTTTTTCAATGAAGGACCTTGGAGAAGCTGCTTACATATTAGGCATCAAGATCTATAGAGATAGATCGAGACGCCTCATTGGTCTTTTCACAAAGCACATACCTTGACAAGATATTGAAGAAGTTCAATATGGATCAGTCCAAGAAGGGTTCTTGCTCAGATTGCAAGGTGTGAGATTGAGCACGACTCAATGCCCGACCACGACAGAAGATAGAGAAAAGATGAGTGTCATCCCCTATGCCTTGGCCAGAGGGTCTATTATGTATGCCATGCTGTGTACCAGACCTGATGTGAACCTCGCCGTAAGTTTGGTAGGAAGGTACCAAAGTAATCCTGACGTGGAACACTAGACAGCGGTCAAGAACATCCTGAAGTACCTGAAAAGGACTAAGGATTTGTTTGTCGTTTATGGAGGTGACGAAGAGCTCGTCGTAAAGGGTTACGTCGATGCTAGCTTCGACACAGATCTGGATGACTCCAAGTCACAAACCGGATACGTGTATATTTTGAATGGTGGGGCAGTCAGCTGGTGCAGTTGCAAGCAAAGCGTCGTGGCGGGATCTACATGTGAAGCGGAGTACATGGCAGCCTCAGCGGCAGAACATGAAGCAATCTAGACGAAGGAGTTCATTACCGACCTAGGAGTTATTCCCAATGCGTCGGGCCCGATGACTCTCTTCTGTGACAACACTGGAGCTATTGCCCTGGCCAAGGAGCCCAGGTTTCACAAGAAGACCAGGCATATCAAGCGTTGCTTCAACTCCATTCGTGAAAATGTTCAAGATGCAGACATAGATATTTGTAAAGTGCATACGGACCTGAATGTCGCAGATCCGTTGACTAAACCTCTTCCACGAGCAAAACATGATCAACACCAGAACTCTATGGGTGTTCGATTCATCACAATTTAAGTAGATTATTGACTCTAGTGCAAGTGGGAGACTGTTGGAAATATGCCCTGGAGGCAATAATAAAATGGTTATTATTATAATTCCTTGTTCATGATAATTGTCTATTGTTCATGCTATAATTTTGTTATCCGGAAATCGTAATACATGTTTGAATACATAGACCACAACATTTCCCTAGTGAGCCTCTAGTTGACTAGCTCGTTGATCAATAGATGGTTATGCTTTCCTGACCATGGACATTGGATGTCATTGATAACTGGATCACATCATTAGGAGAATGATGTGATGGAAGAGACCCAATCCTAAGCATAGCACAAGATCGTGTAGTTCGTTTGCTAAAGATTTTCTAATGTCAAGTATCATTTCATTAGACCATGAGATTGTGCAACTCCCGGATACCATAGGAGTGCTTTTGGTGTGCCAAACGTCACAACGTAACTGGGTGGCTATAAAGGTGCACTACGGGTATCTCCGAAAGTGTCTGTTGGGTTGGCACAAATCGATACTGGGATTTGTCACTCCGTGTGACGGAGAGGTATCTCTGGGCCCACTTGGTGGGACATCATCATAATGAGCTCAATGTGACCAAGGAGTTGATCACGGGATGATGTGTTACGAACGGTTAAAGAGACTTGCCGGTAACGAGATTGAACAAGGTATAGGGATACCGACGATCGAATCTCGGGAAAGTATCACACCGGTAGACAAAGTAAATTGTGTACGGGATTGATTGAATCCCTGACATCGTGGTTCATCCGATGAGATCATCGTGGATCATGTGGGAGCCAACATGGGTATCCAGATCCCGTTGTTGGTTATTGGCCGGAGAGATGTCTCGGTCATGTCTACATGAATCCCGAACCCGTAGGGTCTACAAACTTAAGGTTCGATGATGCTAGTGTTATAGGGAAAGTTTGTTCGTGGTTACTGTTGGGGATATTACTACTGAGCGTAAACCGGCCAGGACAGGCCGGATTAACTTCATCAGTAGTTGAGTATGTTAGAAGCCCATGAAGGCAGATAGGAATGTTAGATATGGGCCCATGGCCCAGAACCGGTTTAAGGCCTGCAACCGTGAACCGGTATTGGTATGTAACTTTTATGGTAAGATAGAAAGAGCAGAGACCGAACCGGACACGTTTATGAGCCGGTCTCGGGACTCTGTAAACCGACGGGTGTCACCCATGTATATAAGGGGATGATCCGGCGGCGGATCAGGACAAGACAACAACTCGAGACTCTGGCAAAGCGTATTCGCTCCCTGGTCATCGAAACCCCATCAATTCCATCACAACTAGACGTAGGCTTTTACCTTCCTCGTAATGGGCCGAACTAGAATAAAACTCTCTTACGTCCCTTGTCTGCTTTAAACCCTTTAAGCTAACCCGTAGCGATGGCTCCATGTCGGTGTCAAAACCGGTGGATCTCGGGTAGGGGGTCCCGAACTGTGCGTCTAGGCGGATGGTAACAGGAGACAAGGGACACGATGTTTTTACCCAGGTTCGGGCCCTCTCGATGGAGGTAATACCCTACTCCTGCTTGATTAATATTGATGATATGGGTAGTACAAGAGTAGATCTACCACGAGATCGGAGAGGCTAAACCCTAGAAGCTAGCCTATGGTATGATTGTTGTTCGTCCTACGGACTAAAACCCTCCGGTTTATATAGACACTGGATAGGTTTAGGGTTACACAGAGTCGGTTACAATGGTAGGAGATCTACATATCCGTATCGCCAAGCTTGCCTTCCACGCCAAGGAAAGTCCATCTGGACATGGGACGAAGTCTTCAATCTTGTATCTTCATAGTCCAGGAGTCCGGCCAACGGTGATAGTTCGGCTATCCGGACACCCCCTAATCCGGGACTCCCTCAGTAGCCCCCGAACCAGGCTTCAATGACGATGAGTCCGGCGCGTTGATTGTCTTTGGCATTGCGTGGCAGGTTCTTCTCCAAATTCCATATACTTGTCGAATAGTGTCCGGCTTCTGATAAATGCTGCGCTCCTTGGCTTCTACGCCCAATAATGGCCATCTTCCACGTGTTTGAATGAATGCGAAAAGCCAGGGTATTTTTACACTTACCCCCCTAGCTGCGCAAATGAGCCACCTATAAAAGGGACGAGGATCTAGATCTGAGTCACACCATCCCCCCTCTGCGAGCTTTCATCGGAGCGCCTCTGACAAAAACCTATTCCATCATGGACAGTCGACGCGGCTCCTCCTCTCGCGCTCCCAGCCCTCAGCACCGAAATTGGGAGAGATGCTCACCCAAGATAGCGAGCTAGTTATACTCCAAACCAAGGGATTTCTTCCCCGCCTTCATGGTTCCGGTTCGAGCCGGACTTTCCACCTACAAGGGCGGAAAGCAAGCGGAGAGCGCCCCGATCCCTCTAAAGGAGAGCGGTATGCTTTGTCTCTTATCTAGTAAGAGGACTCGGATTTCCAATCCATCCGCTTTCTCCGGGGCTCTTGGAGTTCTACGGCCTCCAGCTTGCACCACCTTACGCCTGCCTCCATTTTGCACATCGCGAGCCAGGGCCCTTTGCAAACCGTTCTTCGGCATCGAGGCTCATTTTGCGCTGTGGAAGAGATTATTCTGCCTAGTACCCCGTTCTCATGAGGGGTCAATATATCAAGTGGGCGGAGCCGAATTATGGCGCATCTCCGGGACCAGATATCTATCCGAACCCCGAAGAAGGCGTCCAAGACCGGCCTTCGAATGGTTTTACATGGAGGACGCCCCGCTGCCGGATCCTGTTCGGATTGGCCTTCCGAGTTTAGCAACGCCTCTCAAGAAGCGCCTAAGCTGGCGCTCATGAGCCCCCAGAGGGAAAATGACCGGGATGTCATTTACTTGATGAGCCGAATAAGATTATCGCTCATGCCGGATTGACCATGATTGGAGTCATGGAAATCTGCATTATGAGGGAGTGCAGCCGCCCAATATAGGGGCCACCCCATGTGGGACTTCAACGGGAGGACAACGCCACCCGCCATGGCCGCAGAAGGGCGGGATCGGTCACCGAACTGGTGAAGACCTTGTCCGCCATGTACAAAGGGAAGAGGAGGATTTTCTCGCGCCAATCCATCGAGCGGGTTTTCTTGAATAATCCTCGAAGTTGGGTAAGCAAATATCTCTATGGCCTGTCCGATCCATGTTCCGTGGTTAAACATCTCATTTCATGGTTTCTACGCAGAACTGCGCCGGCCGTGGAGAAGATACACAACCCGCCCCCACAACCCGAGGATCCAAACGGTCCTCGATCAGCCTCCAAGAGGACCCCACATAAAGGTGGAGCTGATCGACGGGTGTTCCACCAACTTAGCATCGACAATGCTTTGGTTGCCATTACGGCCGACTACCCGGATTATTTCCGCCCCTGTAACCGTGACCGAAGTCCGGATACCATGCCCCACCCGTGCTTTAATTCTAATTACCACGTATTTGATGGTGTTTCGCAGGGGGTGCCTTCGAGGCAGGAGGCCGAGCCCGAGGTGGCTAGCCAACAAAGGGCAGACGGCCCCGCAGGGCTAAAAAGAAGTGCGGTCCGGATCGAAACGCCGCCAAGAACGGTATGGCGGTCACCATATTCCCGTGATTGATTCTCGAAGGCGATTAACGCTAGTGCTCTTTTCGTGAAAAAGAGCGCTGGTCGGACCGAGTCCGGAGAGGTTGCCAATCGAACCTCCGCCACCGGGCTCCAAAGCCGGGTCCAAGCGGAGGCGAAAGACGAGGCGCGGCCGGATGCTCCTCCAAAGAGGATGCCGACAGGTTGTCCGCCACCAAGTCCGAGGTGGAGAGCGCCATGAATCACAGGCGCCACGACAGTTCTTCGTGACGCATGTTTCTCCCAAGAGGCCTTGAATGCCTTCAATTGGAGATGCGCACTGCGTGCCGCCAAGATGGTCTAGCCAGAGCCACGGAGCAGTATGTAAAGGACATACTGGTGAGGAAATTTGACATTATATATGCCAAGAGTCTCGAGACTTAAAATAGTTAGAATAACTGATTTAAGGATCATTTGTTATGCAGGATCTTACAAAAAGAATACCCAACTGTCCCAGGAGCTTGAAGAATGCAAGGCCCAACTTGAAGCCGCACTAGCCGCTACAGGGGGAGCCACAGAGATGTCAGGACCCCGATTCCAAGTCACATCGATCTAGCCGGTAACACCTCATATCACTTTGCGGCCTCACGCACGGTATTCCCACGGTGTCGCCTTACCATGGCCCAGACCGCTTATGCCTTTTGGCTCACGATATGATAGTGTCGCTAGCATCCATATGACAGAGAACCGGGCCGACATGGCTAGTCGTGAACCCAAAGCGGCACTAACCCATGGGGACAGCATACATGAATCACATCGAGCATGTCGGTCATCAACAGATGAACTGGCTGTAGCACTGGCTAAAAGTACTCCGTAACCCGGCTATAGCAGGTTAGGCAGGACTCCAAATATCACCGCGTGACATTTTCAAGGGATGTATATAGAAACGAAGTGAAACACATGCCGCCACCAAGTGTCCAAGCAGTAGTGCTGGCTAGCAGGACTCCGTGAACCGGGCTGTAGTGGACTACTATAGCTCAGAAGCACTAGACTACATTTCCCCATATGAGAGGCTGCCAAGGATAAACAACTAGATTGTCGGATCCCACACATACCAAGCATTTCAAACATACACACAATATGCTCAAGATGTGTAGATACAACATGGCATCACAACATAACTCTACGACTCAAATATTTATTCATTAGGCCCGAGGAGCGAGATATTACAAACATGGGTCTCATGACCCAACACTCGTGAGCATACAAGTCAAAGCACAAGCGAAGCTTAACATGTCCGAGTCTGAGATATCTACAAATGAAAAAGGCTGAGAAGCCCGACCATCTACCAGATCTCCGCCGAGGGCACAAGATCGTAGCTGAGGTAACAAGCTAAACGTCAAGTCCACGCTGAACTACTAGCGAGACCGGAGTCTCTCTCGCAAAACCATAAAATAAGCAAACGTGAGTACAAATGTACTCAGCAAGACTTACATCGTAACTATCTACATATGCATCATTATCAACAAAGGGGTGGTGGAGTTTGACCGCAGCAAGCCAGCTTTGACTCGGTGGCTATCCTGAACTACGATCGCAATTAACTCTTTTGAGGTGGCACACGCAGTCCACATATTCACCATATCAATACACCACTATGGACTCGCCCCGCCTCCCTACGAGAACGCCATCCATAGCACTCACGCTTATCTTGCGCATTTTAGAGTATCCACTTTCACTTGTCTATGAACTGATATAGGCAACCCGAAGTCCTTTTCATGACACGGCTATTCAATAGATCATATTAACCCCGCAGGGTGTACTTCTTCACACACGCTCACCACTTATCGCCACATACGACATGTACTCGGCAACCTTCAAGCGGAAGCCTAGCGAGGGTGTCGGCCACGGCCTACCTAAACACTCAAGTCCCTAGTCCAGGTTTATCGCCTATTCGGGTTCCATCCGCAGGAGTCCGCCGAGGTTTCCACTAACGGCCCCTTAACGATGTGTGCAGGGTTCCAGATACCAAACAGCATTCTAAGACACCGGCCACGTGTATCTACCACATCATAGCCCACCCTAGGGTCAGCGCCACGCACGGCCTCCAACACATATCCTACAAACACCATAAACTAGTTGCAGCTCCCGGACAGAGAACAAGGGTGGTTAAGAAGCCGAGAGGGTCCATTGGTTTCGGGCCCAATGCGTGGTAGTAACTGCTTCATGGATCACAAACACGTAACTCAGTTCTCGAGGACGGCTGCAATGAGACAACCCACCATGTACTCCTACATGGCCTCTCACCGCTACCTTTACCAAATCATGTTCACACACTTAGCTCACACACAGAGGACATGTTCACACACCATTCCAATTCATTCTCGATGAATCGACCTGACTCAACTCTAAGCAAGAGTGCATGACAAACAAGCATGAATGAGTAGGCACAACAGGCTCAAACAACTCCTACTCATGCTAGTGGGTTTCATCTAATTACTCGTGGAATGACAGTCATGCAGAGGATAAGGGGTTCAGCTACCGCAGCAAGTAACACATGAGTCGTTGTTGTCCTAATGCAGTAAAATAGAGCAGGAGCGAGAGAGTGGGATTATATCGAATGAACAAGGGGTTTTGCTTGCCGGCACTTCAAGATAATATAGTTCTTCATCGGTGTCATCGAACTCATCGTCGAAACCACGCTCATCGAGAGGGACGAATACCGCAAACAAGGAAGAGCACAATCAATGCAATGCAACAATATGATGCATGATCATGGCATGGCAATATGCTGTTGATTGGCCTAATGCAACTAGCGACAAGTTAAATGGGGTTAGTTTGAACACTAGTTTCAAATTCAAACTCCATATGTGAGAGTTTAAATGCCATTTAATTGATTTGACCTGATCAGCAGGTATAAGTTGTTCTAACATGCATGAAAATGGTACAGATGGATAGATTGGATTTTTCTGATCATTTTTCATATATAAATTATTTAATTTGGAGTTACGTTGAATTTCTATGAATTTTAGCAGTTTAGATCATTTTCGAATTTCCTGAATAAGAATAAATCCAGAAAATTGCATTATCTTGTCAAGATCGCGCCATGCTGACCTCAAGAGGTCAACAGACCTGTCCAGGTCAAACCTCGACGCTGGGTCCTGCATGTCGCTGACTAACTAAACTAACCTAGTTTAATTAGCACTAACCTATGTTAAGCTAATTTAGTTTAAACCTAAACTAGATTAGTTAGCCGGGCGGGGCCCGCATGTCATGGACCCAGGGGAGGTCAACCCCCTGGTCAACTGAGGCTAACTCGATGATGGCTCATGGCATTTATAGGTGCGGCGGAGGGGCTTGGGTTCGCGCTATAGGGCACCGTTTTGCTCGTGGTTTGCGGCTACAAATGAAATGGAAGACTCGCAAGATCTAGTGGTGGTGGCGGCAAAGAGCTGGGATGGCCGGAGTTGACGGCGGCGAGCATTTCCATGGCGGCCGAGCTCGGTCACCGCGGGTTTGGCGCTAGGGCGCGGGAGGGGAGCCGGTGTGTGTTGGGCTCTTGGGGCTTTCGAGCACGGTGAGGCGCCTGGCAGAGCGCAGTGGTTATGGCCACGGCCACGCCATGGCCGGGCGCAGAAGCTCGGCCGTGATGGGAAATAGAGCTAGGGACGGAATGGAGGGGTGATCATGGGGAAAGAATCAGAGCTCACAATGGGCCGGGCGGTGGTTTCAGCTGGCTCGGGGACGACTGCAAGCGGCGAATCGTGCGACGGCGATCGGCGGTGCCCGAGGTTGAAGATGATGTCGATGCGGCGATACGGCGCGTCCCCGGTTGTTTGGCTGCCGAGGAGGCGAGAAGGCGGAGGTGGAGCTCTGCACGCCAAAGGGCGAGGAGGAAGCGGTGGTCATGGGCAACTACGAGCGGCGGCGGTGGTCGCTCTTAGATGCGTGCGAGAGTGAGAACAGAGGAGGGGGAAGGGTCCAGGGAGAGTGAGAGAGAGTCCAGGGGGTCCAGAGCGGGGCCGAGGAGATCTTCGAGGTGCCTCGGTGAGGCAGGCGAGCAGGGAGGAGGCGTGGCGCCTGCGTGCGCATGCGCCAGCCTCCCTCCTCCGCCATGGCAGAGGTAGGCGATGACTGGCACAGCCAGTGGGCTGCCCAGCCGGGTTTGGCTGTAAGTGGGCTGCTAGGTAAACTCCTCTCCTTTTATTTCCATTTTCTATTTTCTCGTAATTATGTTTGGCTTTAATAAAATGCTGTGGAATTTCCAATAATCATGAAACTGGTCAATGTCACTGCTTGAATATTTCCAACAACAAACATTTCAGTTTGTGATTATTTGAGCATTTAAAATATTATTTAGCAATTAAATGCCCAAATGCAAATACCATATGATTTAATTCAAAAATCCAGAATGTCATGGAAAAATGTGCAACATCTCCGTTATTGTTTCAAGATTTTCCAAAATGGTGAACATTTTTAAGGCCATTTGGGTTCATTGAAAAATATTTCTTAGTTGAACCTATTTGAATTGCTTTGGTGCTAGGGCTTGGTCATCCCCACTTCAAGTTTCAAAAGAATTTAAACATGATGCAACACTCTAATGCATGCGCTAGGCATTGTCAGAACTAGGGATGTGGCAGCTCACCCCTACTAAACAAGAATCTCGTCCCGAGATTCAAGACGTGAGGTAAGAGGAAAAGGGGAGTCACAAAACTATCACAATCTTCATTATCCATTTGCCCTTCTCGAAGATGTTGATTCATTCCATCATCTTGGTCTTGACGTCTTTGCTTTCGAGATCTTCACTCGACACGACAACAGTAAAGAAGGGGAAACCCTACAGATTTAATCTTCTTGAAGATCGAGCAACTCAAGATCAGTTCATGGAGTGAGACGTAAGAACAACTCTTGAGTTGAGACACCAAACACACATTAGGAATGATGGTAAGAAATGGATGACGAAGGTTCAAATTGGTAGGCAACCATTCCACGCTTAAGTAAAATGGTGCATGGTTTCAAAGTAACAAGGAGATGATTGCCATGATTCCATAACGAAACACCTTAGGAAAGGTGACTCGTAGAGCTGTGCCCTTAGGTGGCAAAAAGAATTACTCTTGATTCAAAGATCATTGAAGCTCTTTAAACCAGCCTAAGGCATTCACAATCGATCATTTGAAGGAGTTCGAAAGAATGACATACTCGGACTAGAATGGATGATATGGACTACCTTGTTGAAGACAACGCAATGGATGATTTTGCTTATCATCGGAAATGAATGGGACCCATGGTAGGATCACCTCTGAAGATGATCCCGAACAACAATTGCTGAGAAGGCAATCCAAGGGAGATTGGCACAAGGCGGTGCAAGCTGGGAACAAAATGCAAATGTCGGAAAGGTTCCAACCATCATATCTTCCTGAGATATAGATCCGGTTGGTGGTAGGATACTTCAGATTCAGCATGTCTGAAAGAAAGTTTGCAACACGATTCGACGAGATGGCGTTGCGGGATTCTCGAGGAATGAACTAAGATAGCAAGCTCCAAAACATGAGCTGGTTCTGCCAAACACATGTGAACACGCTGTCTCAGACAAGCATGACCACACGGTAGTCTTATGATAAAACACTACCAAGTTCAGGTGGGGAACCATCTTTGAGGATATCGAAGTCTTGTGCATTACCATGGATTAGCACTTAACTCCTTTTCCTAGAACAAGTCAATCAGTGGCTTAGTGTGCTAGGAACACATATGTAGTGGAGGTAATTAATCTACCAAACCATAGAATACTTCGCACGTATGCATGACTGACTTGGGATGATTCCAAGGGAAACAAAACAAACCTTTCTCAAATTCATGGCGGCAACTTGCACCTAATGCACGTGAATTAAAGGAAGTCACTTCTTCCATCCAAGCATAAGCTTCATGAACGGAACACGAAGGCATTGCTTACAAAGTTTTCAACACTAGGTTGATGTTCAACATGAATCATGGGGGAGACAAAAATGCTGCTGATGGGCTCAACAACAACTCATCGAATTTCCATATCATCGACTTCCGCCATCATGTGAACACGGTGATAGTATTGGTCGACAAAAGATGTAATGGTGTATGCTCGAGGGATGAACCACGAGTAAGACAACATTACTTAACATCGTTGGTTCTGATTTGACTTAATAATAGCCCATACTCAAGTCAAAGTTTGATAAGACAATAGGTTCAACAACTGATCACGGGGATCATTCGATGAAGATATCATCTTTCTTCAACACACACTACACAAGAATATCCCTTTGGAACGAACTAAGTTAGGCAAGCTTTTATCTTCCAACTCTCCAAGTTGTTGTCTAGCTTAACCAACTAGCTCGTGGATATCCGACACGATTCTTGGAGAAAGGGTGGTTCACAAGAAACCAACTTGATCACGAGCTCAACATAACAGTCAGGAAACAACCCGGTAACACTTCCAAGAAGATATTTGGAGAGTCACGAACCACCGGTATGTTACTAAGCTCGAGAACAATCTTGCTTTTGAGGGCAAGACGATATGATCAAAAGAGTGAGGGATTGACACAATCCTAACTCATAGATCAAAGAGTGCACCAGAACTAAGGACTAGGTAGCACGATTAATCTTAGGATGATGATTCAAGAACCAACACACTAAGAATGAAATTATTGTCCTTTAACTACCAAGCAACGGGGTTGCTAGAAGTATTGATTTCACACATCACGGTTCATTTGTCGGCATTCCGGTTATAATAACACGGGAACCGAGGAATGAACAATGATGGCAAGAAGTATTACTGCGTCAAGAATTCATAAGAGGTGGTGCAATTCTCATGACACACTTGACATAAAGATGGTAACACGCCAAGGTATAGCAGAGCAAAAGCTGGATTGGCATTTTGATCCGCGGAATACAATTACTTTGACCCAATCCTAGATATGGATGAGGTACTGGAGTTTGTTTCTCCTAGTCATTCCCGAATAGAATGGCTTGACGGGCCACAAGAGTAGTGGCATCGTTTAACACGAATGCATAACTACTCCTGACTATCAATCGATAGACGAGGGCCAGTAGACAACTAAAGAGGGACAACTCAAAGGAACACATGTTTTTCTGAGTTTTGGATGCATGGATTAGTATGTTGAACCAAGTTCAACAAGTTTCTTCCGGATAACCCATGCAGGAAAAGGTAGAACTGGCAGAGTCACAATATAGAATGGAGTACTCCTCAAGAGCACCCTGGTTGTGATCTTTTAATTCAGAGACTTCTGCCTTATTGATTCATGGTATTCGAAAGAAAGAAATACCACGGACCTCGAGGACTATCGCAAAGTTACTAGTATCCTAAAGGAACTAGCAAACACTATCAACATGAGGTAGGGTGAATCTCGGGTTCGAGAACCCAGGAATAGAATGCCTACTAACTAATAACATCACGGGATGCTTCAAGAATAATGGCGTAATCATCACACTGGGATACAAAAGCATTGCTAAATTGCTAGGTGACTTCCTAAACACCTAGGGTCATAATAATAGCTCCAACATCTACGCCGAGGCAACAAAGTACCTCAACTTACCGATTAGTGTGCTTATGCTGACCAAAAAGGACATCGGGAACGGAAGGAAAGGATTTGCAAATGCATCAGACTATTTAGAGACCTGGGATGACTCGGACAGCATAACGGCTGTAAATGCTCAAAATGATTTGAGACATCCTGCAAAAATGGTGGCATAACCACTCAACATCACAATATCAAGGTTCCGAGATCAACAGTTAACATACAGAAATAGTAGGAACTGAACTGGGGCTTAAGACCAACAATCTTAAAAGTCTATGGATTAGTAACACGTCATCCTGATAGATAGATGAGAAGCCTAGTTCTTAAACCCCGTAGAAGAGAAGAGGATGACTCAGATCAGAAGGCCATGAGGTATAAGGAGTAAAAAGAGCCTTACGCTCCTTCCATAATCAATTCCTTACATAACTAAAGCATTTCTAGACACAACTTCGACCAGTTTGGCTTGGTAATCCCACAGCAAAAGCTCGATACCAACGCTGTCAGACCCCGATTCCAAGTCACATCGATCTAGCCGGTAACACCTCATATCACTTTATGCCTCACGCACGGTATTCCACGGTGTCGCCTTACCATGGCCCGGACCGCTTATGCCTTTTGGCTCACATATATGATAGTGTCGCTAGCATCCATATGACAGAGAACCCGGCCGACATGGCTAGTCGTGAACCCAAAGCGGCACTAACCCATGGGGACACGCATACATGAATCACATCGAGCATGTCGGTCATCAACGATGAACTGGCTGTAGCACTGGCTAACAGGACTCCGTAACCCGGCTGTAGCAAAGCTAGGCAGACTCGAATATCACCGCGTGACATTTCAAGGGATGTATATAGGAACGAAGTGAAACACATGCCGCTAGTCAAGTGTCCAAGCAGAGTGCTGGGCTAGCAGTGACTCCGTGAACCGGCTGTAGAGGACTACTATCGCCAGAAGCACTAGACTACATTTTCCCATATGAAAGGCTGCCAAGGATAAACAACTAGATTGTCGGATCCCACACATACCAAGCATTTCAAACATACACACAATATGCTCAATATGTGTAGATACAACATGGCATCACAACATAACTCTACGACTCAAATATTTATTCATTAGGCCCGAGGAGCGAGATATTACAAACATGGGTCTCATGACCCAACACTCGAGCATACAAGTCAAAGCACAAGCGAAGCTTAACATGTCCGAGTACGACATCTACAAATGAAAAAGGCTGAGAAGCCCGACCATCTACTGATCTCGCCGAGGGCACAAGATCGTAGCTGAGGTAACAAGCTAAACGTCAAGTCCACGCTGAACTACTAGCGAGACCGAGTCTCTCGCAAAACCATAAAATAAGCAAACGTGAGTACAAATGTACTCAGCAAGACTTACATCGTAACTATCTACATATGCATCATTATCAACAAAGGGGTGGTGGAGTTTGACTGCAGCAAGCCAGCTTTGACTCGGTGGCTATCCCGAACTACGATCGCAAGTAACTCTTTTGAGGTGGCGCACACGAGTCCACATATTCACCATATCAATACACCACTATGGACCCGCTCCCGCCTCCCTCACGAGAACGCCATCCATAGCACTCACGCTTATCTTGCGCATTTTAGAGTATCCACTTTCACTTGTCTATGAACTGATATAGGCAACCCGAAGTCCTTTTCATGACACGGCTATTCAATAGATCATATTAACCCCGCAGGGTGTACTTCTTCACACACGCCTCACCACTTATCACGTTTACACGACATGTACTGCAACCTTCAAGCGAAGCCCAGCGAGGGTGTCGGCCACGGCCTACCTAAACACTCAAGTCCCTAGTCCAGGTTTATCGCCTATTCGGTTCCATCCACAGGAGTCCGCCGAGGTTTCCACTAACGGCCCCGAACGATGTGTGCAGGGTTCCCGAGATACCAAACGGCATTCGTACACCGGCCACGGTGTATCTACCGCATCATAGCCCACCCCTAGGGTCAGCGCCACGCACGGCCTCCAACACATATCCTACAAACACCATAAACTAGTTGCAACTCCCGGACAGAGAACAAGGGTGGTTAAGAAGCCGAGAGGGTCCATTGGTTTCGGGCCCAATGCGTGGTAGTAACTGTTTCATGGATCACAAACACGTAACTCAGTTCCTCGAGGACGGCTGCAATGAGACAACCCACCATGTACTCCTACATGGCCTCTCACCGCTACCTTTACCAAATCATGTTCACACACTTAGCTCACACACAAGAGGACATGTTCACACACCATTCCAATTCATTCCCGATGAATTAGACCTGACTCAACTCTAAGCAGTAGAGTGCATGACAAACAAGCATGAATGAGTAGGCACAACAGGCTCAAACAACTCCTACTCATGCTAGTGGGTTTCATCTAATTACTGTGGAATGACAGGTCATGCAGAGGATAAAGGGGTTCAGCTACCGCAGCAAGTAACACATGAGTCGTTGTTGTTCTAATGCAGTAAAATAGAGCAGGAGCGAGAGAGTGGGATTATATCGGAATGAACAAGGGGGTTTTGCTTGCCTGGCACTTCTGAAGATAATATAGTTCTTCATCGGTGTCATCGAACTCATCGTCGAAACCACGTCTATCGAGAGGGGACGAATACCGGCAAACAAGGAAGAGCACAATCAATGCAATGCAACAATATGATGCATGATCATGGCATGGCAATATGCTGTTGATTGGCCTAATGCAACTAGCGACAAGTTAAATGGGGTTAGTTTGAACACTAGTTTCAAATTCAAACTCCATATGTGAGAGTTTAAATGCCATTTAATTGATTTGACCTGATCAGCAGGTATAAGTTGTTCTAACATGCATGAAAATGGTACATATGGATAGATTGGATTTTTCTGATCATTTTTCATATATAAATTATTTAATTTGGAGTTACGGTTGAATTTCTATGAATTTTAGCAGTTTAGATCATTTTCTGGAATTTCCTGAATAAGAATAAATCCAGAAAATTGCATTATCACACAAGATCGTCATGCTGACCTCAAGAGGTCAACAGACCGGTCCAGTCAAACCCGACGTGGGTCCTGCATGTCGTTGACTAACTAAACTAACCTAGTTTAATTAGCACTAACCTATGTTAAGCTAATTTAGTTTAAACCTAAACTAGATTAGTTAGCCGGGCGGGGCCCGCATGTCATGGACCCAGGGGAGGTCAACCCCCTGGTCAACTGAGGCTAACTCGACGGCGGCTCGCCGGCGACGATAGGTGCGGCGGAGGGGCTTGGGTTCGCGCTATAGGGCACCGTTTTGCTCGTGGTTTGCGGCTACAGCGAGCTGGAAGACTCGCGCATCTAGTGGTGGTGGCGGCAGCAGCTGGGATGGCCGGAGTTGATGGCGGCGAGCATTTCCGCGGCGGCCAGAGCTCGGTCACCTGCGGGTTTGGCGTTGTGGTGCGCGGGAGGGGGAGCCGGTGTGTGTGTTGGGCTCTTGGGGGCTTTCTGAGCACGGTGAGGCGCTCCGTTGTGAGCGTGCGTGGCTATGGCCACGACTACGCCATGGCCGGCGGCGAGAAGCTTTCGGCCGCGATGGGAAATAGAGCTAGGGGACGGGAATGGAGGGGTGATCATGGGGGAAAGAATCAGGAGCTCACAGCGGGGCCGGCGGTGGTTTCAGCGGGCTCGGGGACGACCGGCAAGCGGTGAATCGTGCGACGGCGATCGGCGGTGCCCGAGGTTGAAGATGATGTTGATGCGGCGATACGGCGCGTCCCCGGTTGCTTGGCTCGTCGAGGAGGCGTAGAAGGCGGAGGTGGAGCTCTCGGGCACGTCAGGCGGGCGAGGAGGAAGCGATGGCCGCGGCAACTACGAGCGGCGGCGGTGGTCGCTCTTAGATGCGTGCGAGAGTGAGAACAGAGGAGGGGGAAGGGTCCAGGGAGAGTGAGAGAGAGTCCAGGGGGTCTAGAGCGGGGCCGAGGAGATCTTCAAGGTGCCTCGGTGAGGCAGGCGAGCAGGGAGGAGGCGTGGCGCCTCGTGCGTGCATGCGCTGTCTCCCTCCTCTGCCTACTGGCAGAGGTAGGCGATGACTGGCACAGCCAGGTGGGCCGGCCCAGCCAGGGGTTTGGCCAGGTAAGTGGGCTGCTAGGTAAACTCCCTCTCCTTTTATTTCCATTTTCTATTTTCTGTAATTATGTTTGGCTTTAATAAAAATGCCAGGGCATTTCCAATAATCATGAAACTGGTCAATGTCACTGTTTGGAATATTTCCAACAACAAACATTTCAGTTTGTGATTATTTGAGCATTTAAAATATTATTTAGCAATTAAATGCCCAAATGCAAATACCATATGATTTAATTCAAAAATCCAGAATGTCATGGAAAAATGTGCAACATCTCCGTTATCAAGCTTCAAGATTTTCCAAAATGGTGAACATTTTTTAAGGCCATTTGGGTTCATTGAAAAATATTTCTTAGTTGAACCTATTTGAATTGCTTTGGTGCTAGGGCTTGGTCATCCCCACTTCAAGTTTTAAAAGAATTTAAACATGATGCAACACTCTAATGCATGCGCTAGGCATTTCAGAACTAGGGATGTGACAAGAGACCCCCTCTGGTAACATATGCTTCAAAAGATAAATAGTTTATGAAGTGCGGCGGGTGTGTAAATCTGACAATAATATTGCAGATGGCGCCGGACTAGATCCGTACAAGCAACAGCTCCTGCGCCAACTAAAGGCTGGCGAGAGCATGCTTACGAGGGTGCGGCAGAGAAAAATAACCTCCAAGATGCCAACACCCAACCGGGTGAGGAACTAAAGGATGTTCGTGCTCAGCTTGTCCGACCAGAAGGAGAATCGACGGCTTCGTCGCGGCATTTTCAGAAGTGCTTGAACGAACTTTGAAAGAGTTCGGCGAGGAAGGCGACTAACATAAACATGTATGTAGGTTTGCTCACAGTTCGCCCCGAGGAGGAGATGCCCAGTTCTCGGGTGATCTTCTTCCCGAATCAAGGCTACCTGCACGAACGAGTTCGGCAGGTGATGAAAGGCGCGGCCAGGCCTTGTGGCTATCTATCTCCTGCGTGAAGGCATTGGGAGCTGGCAGAGTGGCTTCAAGGAGCACGGCGGCGCTCCGACTATGGAAGATATCGGTCTGCCATCAAGGCGCCAGGAGGCTGGGCCATGGTAAAGACGCTGTACACGGTTGTTGACCCAAACCACATGGCCGAGGTTGGACCTGTGGGGCCCGATGGGAAGGAGATCCTCAGAAGCTTAGTGTACGACCAAGTAGAATTGGCCGCCAAGTATTCCCAACAAGATTGTAAATTAGATAGCTTATTAGATGGCATTGAGGAGGAATACAGTGAGTCGAGTTGACTATGTAATTGAATATGACATGAAAAATTTCTTCTAGCCGGATTGTAGATCGTTTGTCATAGCGGACCTTTTCGCTTCGACCTCGGGACCCAATAGTCCGGAGTGTGTCTCGAATACCTCGCGGTTATATAAGAACCGGGCATGCATGGAGACAAGGCGAGGGGTCATTATTGCTGTATCGCATAAGTGCCCAACTAGTTATGTTATATTACATGGATAGTAAGAAACATCTTCCAGGAGAATAGTTCCGTCAAGGGTTCCTTTCGCTGGGAGGCATGCCCTAAAGTGCATGTCCAAACTGCTAAGAAAGCAGAAAATCATCCGGGGCAGATGGATAAATAGTTAAAAATCATATTTCAATTCATCGATCAATATTCCCTTAAGAACGCTTAGCTTTCGCTTCACCCGGTCCGAGGTACACATCCGCTGACCGGTAGTAATAATCGCAGAGGTGCTCCTTTACCACCTAGCCGAACAATCGGGAACGAGGGGTAAGCACAGGAGCCAGCAACCCATCTTGGCCAAAACTTAAGTCATATCGATGCATATAATGGTGAGTAAAAGGTACATGCGAAGTTTGACACATGTGTTGGGCATGAAGCTCAGATAAATAAGCTTCGTTAAAGAAGCCCTGGTATAATGAGTGCGGACAGCGCGTCAAGTATGTCTTAACAAAGCGCAAACGAGCCTCTAAAGGCTTCAAGAAGAAGGAGGAGGAAGGAGAGAAATGAAAGACAGCAAAAATAGAAAATGTGGACGGAGGAAGGAGACGAACTTGGAGTCCGCGCTTAGGCGAGAATCTTCAGAGAAGGGCTGCGCTCCATGGGTTCGGCTCGAGTCGGTTATCCGATGCGTTTCACAGACGGTATGCTCCGCCGGTCAGGACCTGGTCGATGATGAAGGGACCTTCCCATTTGGGCTTGAGTTTGTCCTTTTTCTTGTCTGGCAGGCGTAGAACTAGTTCGCCAACGTTGTAAGCTTTGTCCCCGCATTTCCCTCGCTTTGATATCTTCGAGCCTGCTGTTGATAAAATGCGGAACGAGCTTTTGCCACGCCACGCCCTCCTCCAATGCGTCCAAACTGTCCTGCCGATCGATCTCGGCTTTCTTTCTTCATACATGCGCACGCCGAGGTGAGTCATGAATTATGTCGCAGGCAAGACTGCTCGCACCGCATACACCATAAAAATGGTGTGAATCCGTAGTACGATTCGGCGTGATCCGCAGCCCCGTAGTACGGAGTCGAGCTCCTCAACCCAAAGGCGTGTTAGATTCCTTGAGGGACCGCACTAGTCCGGGTTTAATGCCGCCATGATTAGACCGTTTGCTCGCCGACTTGGCCGCTGGTTTGAGGGTGATAGACCGAGGCGTAATCGAGCTTGATGCCCATGTTTTGCACCATAATTTGACCTCGTCGGCCGTGAAGTTGGTGCCGTTATCGTGATGATGATGTGGGGACACCGTAACGGTGCACTACCCCGGTATGAAGTCTATCACCGTCCGGATTCAGCCGTTTTAACAGGCTTGGCCTCTATCCATTTGGTGAATTTATCCACCATGACCAATAGGTATTTTTGCTTGTGGGTTCCTCCCTTAAGGGGTCCAACCATGTCAAGCCCCCAGACCGCGAACAGCCAGGTGATGGGTATAGTTTTGAGGGCGGTGGGTGGCATGTGGCTTTGGTTAGCAAAAAGCTGGCAACCGACGCATCGTTGGACTAAATCCTGCAAGATCCGCCCGGCCGGCCAATAAAATCCTGTACGGAAGGCCTTGCCTACGAGGGCCCGGGCTGCGGCGTGGTGCCCACCCAGTCCGGCATGAATTTCAGCCAGGAGGTTTCTCCCTTCCTCTTCGGAGATACACCTTTGAAGGACTCCTGTTGTGCTTTTCTTATAGAGCTCTCCCTCATGGACATTATAGGCTTTGGATCGCCGTACTATGGAGCGAGCCTTATTTTGGTCTTCGGGGAGTTCCTGCCTACTTAGATAGGCTAGGAATGGTTCCGTCCACGGGGCGATGACCGCCATTATTTCGTGAGCGGAGGTTGTTATCTCGGTGGCAGAGCCTCCGATTGTGTCAGAGTGTTCAATGTCGCAAGGTAGTTGGGTCCGGATTGTTATTTCCGACTCCCTTCCCATAGTACGGATGGCTTGAACAGCCGCTCCAGAAGATGTTTGGCGGACGGCATCGCGTTTTGCACCGATGCGCGCTAATATGTCCGCCACTGGTTGTTATCCCGGCTATATGGTGAAATTCGAGCCCTTCAACTGCGGCCGACATTTTTAGGACCGCATTGCGGTACGCTGCCATTTTCGGATCTTTGGCATCAAAGTCTCCGCTTATTTGTGATATCGCGAGGTTTGAATCCTCGCGCACCTCTAGGCGCTTAATGCCCATGGAGATCGCCATCCGGAGGCCGTGCGTAAGGGCCTCCTATTCGCCGCGTTGTTGGAGTCCGATACATTATCTCGAAGGACGATTGGACTGTGTCCCGGTTGGGGACGCCAGTCGACGACGCCAGCCCCGTGCCGCCAGCATTTTGGAGCCGCCAAAGTGCATGATCCAATTGAGTATGCGCCGCACTCTTTAGGGAGTTCGGCCGTCCATTCGCCACGAAGTCGGCCAAAACCTGCGACTTAATAGCTCGCCGTGGCTTATAGGTTATGTCGAATGGAAGGAGCTCTATGGCCCATTTAGCAATCCGCCCGTCGCGCGGTTGTTTATAATGTCGTTAAGAGGTACTTCAGAGGCTACCGTTATCGAACACTCTTGAAAGTAGTGTCGCATCTTCCGGATGCCATGAAAACCGCGATGCTATCTTTTGATAATGTGGGTACGGGACTTGCATGGAGTTAGGACAAGTGGACACATAATAAACCGGTTTTTGAAGAGGGAACCGTGTCCGTCCGCTTTCGCTCGATGACGAGCACCGCTACCGACAACTTGATGTGTTGCGCGATATATAATAGCATTGGTTCACCCACGTTGGCGCGGCCAGACCGGATTTGTTGCCAATATGGCTTTTATTTCTTCGAGTCCGTCAGTATGCATCCGCCCACTCAAAGTGTTCGTGCGCGGAGGAGGCGGTAAAGGGTAACGCCTTTTCTCCCAAACGGAAATAAAGCGTCTTAGAGACGCCACGCATCCAAATCAATTTTTGTATTTGTTTGAGGTCTTTTGAATATCCAATTGTGACAGAGCTCGGATCTTGGCTGGGTTTGCTTCAATTCCTCTACCGGACACAATGAAGCCCAGAGCTTTCCACGGAACGCCAAGACGATTTTTCCGGATTGAGCTTAATGTCATATTTTGGAGATTGTCGAATGTGAGCCTCAAGTCGTCTACTAGAGTTTCGACATGCTTGGATTTGACGACCACGACATCTACATATGCTTCCACTGTTTTGCCGATCTGGTTTGCCAGACATGTCTGAATCATGCGCTGATATGTTGCGCCGGCATTTTTGAGCCCGAAGGGCATTGTGTTGAAGCAGAATGGGCTGTATGGAGTGATGAATGTTGTTGCTGCTTGGTCTGGCTCCGCCATCTTGATTTGGTGGTAGCCGGGGTACGCGTCGAGGAAGCACAATGAGTCGTGTCCTGCTGCAGCGTCGATAATTTGATCAATGCGAGGGAGGGGGAAGGGATCCTTTGGGCAAGTCTTATTAAGGTCTTTGAAATCAACACATAGGCGCCAGGATTTATCCTTCTTTGGTACCATCACCAGATTTGCTAGCCAGTCCGGATGTTTTATATCTCTGATGAATCTGGCTTCCAGAAGTTTGGCTAGCTCCTCTCCCATGGCCTGTCTCTTGGGTTCGGAAAAGCGCCGAAGAGCCTGTTTGACTAGCTTGAATCCTTTTAGGATATTTAGGCTGTGCTCGCCAGCCGACGGGATTCCTGGCATGTCCGAAGGGTGCCGAGCAAAATGTCCCAGTTTTCTCGTAGAAATTCTCGTAAAGGCGTCTACATCAGGGTTTAATTGTGCCCCAATGGAGGCCGTCTTTGCAGGGTCCGTTGGGTGGACTTGGAATTTGACTATTTCATCTGCTGGTTTAAAAGAGGTGGACTTGGATCTTTTATCAAGTATCACATCGTCCCTGTTCACCGAGGAGCGCATCGCAGTGAGTTCCTTCGGATAGTGCCTCAAGGGCTAGTGCGGCTGTCTTGTTTTCGGCGCGGAGTGCTATGTTCGGATCACTAGCGAGAGTGATGATTCCGTTAGGTCCGGGCATTTTAAGCTTCATGTACCCATAGTGGGGTATAGCTTGAAAAATTGTGAATGCCTCTCGCCCTAATAAAGCGTGATATCCGTTGCTGAACGGGGCCACTTGAAATGTGACCTCTTCGGACCTGTAATTGTCCGGCGAGCCGAACACTACGTCCAGTGTGATTTTTCCTGTGCAGCATGCTTCCCGGCTAGGGATTATTCCTCTAAAGGTTGTGCTGCTTCGCTCAATGCGGTTCCAGTCTATTTCCATTTTCGGAGGGTTTCCTCGTAGATGAGGTTTAGTCCGCTGCTGCCATCCATGAGTACCTTAGTAAGGCGAAAGCCGTCCACTATTGGACTGAGGACCAATGCGGCTGGTGCTTGGGCTGTTCGAATTTGGGTTAAATCACCGCATTAAAGGTAATAGCCGTGTTACCCATGGATTTATTGTTGCTACTTGGTAGACTTCGCAAGGTTGTGGAGTGTTCGCTTCGCATGTTATTTGATGCGAAAGTCTCAAGACTATTAATACTTTGTCTTGGTGTTCCGGGCTGGGATTACGAGGCTAGAAGCACTTCGCCACTTTTGGCCACCGTCGAGTATCCAACATGCTCAAGGCTATGAGTTGGAGTGGCGCCCTCGTGCTATGAATTTTGCAGGTCCGCTTAGCCAACCCTCCGAAGACGGTTCCGTGGCCTTTAGGGGGTTTTTGTTTTTTGGTGTATAACTCAGGTGCTTGGTGATGATGCACCCTTTTATTCCGGACTAGGGCTGTATTCGGGGCCGGATTATCCCAAAATTTACTTTCGGTTTTCCAAGCACTCTCCATCGCACAAGACTTTTGTACTATGGTTGCCAATTCAGCAAAGCGTGTAATTTATGACGACTTATGGCGTTTAGGATTCCCTTGTCCGTGCAATTATTGCAGAAAAGTGAGATTGCGTCCTCCTCTCGGCAGTCCTTAATCTTGTCCATAACCGGGAGGAATCTGGCCCAGTAATGATGTACTATTTCAGCTGGCTCTTGCCGAATTCGGGATAGATCGCTAATGTTTGGGTGGGCGGGTGGAACTAGATTCGGAACCCCGTCCAATTTAAGACTCAGGGCCGAGAAGTTTCCGAACTTGGAAGTTTGGATTTTGAATGCTATCCGATGAATCCAACCCGCCACCGACTTTAAGTTCGTGGCTTGATCGACATCCGCCCCTCTGCGGGAATCCGCACGGAGGGATCGGGAATCGGACGTAGCTAGTCCTTAAGATAGAAGAAGAGTCGCCGTATTGCTCCTCTATCACAGCAACATGATGGGTAGCGTGGGGAGAGTTGATCTCTCTCACATCGGTTTTAGGCCCGATCTGGTCGTAGTCTGTGGCGAATCCCAGGGCGGCGATGCGATCCAAGAGCTCGTTTACGGAGGAGAGCTCGATCGGATCTAACTGCTCGGCAAGTTCCGAGTTAACGTGAAAATTGGTTTCGATGACTTGAGAAGTCATCGTCGGCACGGTGGCCGAACTGGAGGTCATAAGAAAACCACCCAGCCGAAGAGTCTGACCAGTGGCCAAGGCTCCTTTGGTGATAGTATCGTCTTTAAAGACGGGATGAGGCATCCTTCCTGACGGCGACGGCACAGAGGAACTCTCAATGAAATCACCAATCTCGGTGTCAAAACCGGCGGATCTCGGGTAGGGGGTCCCGAACTGTGCGTCTAGGCGGATGGTAACAGGAGACAAGGGACACGATGTTTTTACCCAGGTTCGGGCCCTCTCGATGGAGGTAATACCCTACTCCTGCTTGATTAATATTGATGATATGGGTAGTACGAGAGTAGATCTACCACGAGATCGGAGAGGCTAAACCCTAGAAGCTAGCCTATGGTATGATTGTTGTTCGTCCTACGGACTAAAACCCTCCGGTTTATATAGACACCGGATAGGGTTAGGGTTACACAGAGTCGGTTACAATGGTAGGAGATCTACATATCCGTATCGCCAAGCTTGCCTTCCATGCCAAGGAAAGTCCATCCGGACACGGGACGAAGTCTTCAATCTTGTATCTTCATAGTCCAGGAGTCCGGCCAACGGTGATAGTTCGGCTATCCGGACACCCCCTAATCCGGGACTCCATCACTCCACGACTAAGTCCTTTCATAAGGACATCTGCCGCGACAAAACCACGACAGTTGGCGCCCACCGTGGGGCTATGGCACGATGGTTTCAAGTTCTTGGAGGGCAACTTCGAAGGATTCAAGGGTTACGCTGTGGGCCGGATGACCAAGAGTCGTCGCGGCAAGCTCTACATCGACGATGCAGGATGGGGCCCCGAGGCCGGCTCAATTCAGTACGGGTACCGGGTCCCCTTTGGTGGCATACACATTTTCATTGGCAAGATCGGTGAACCGGGCCCTGAACCGGACATCTGCACCGACCTCGTCGAGATGGCTCAGCGTGCGTGATCTGCCCGGGTCAAGCCTGCCATGAAGCGTGCCTTCATGGGAGTCATCCATGGAGGGGAGTACGAGGACAGATCGTATCTGGTGGTGAGACCGTCATTTATTCCGGTGACGAGTCATCGACCAGAGAGACCGAGTCGTTATATCAGCTACAAGATGGCCGGATTGGAGGCTGTTCCGATGGCGACAGTATTCCGGTCCCCTCTGATCTGCCACACCGGGTTGGAATCTTCATGGCCGGTACACAGCCGGCGCTCCACTCTTCAACCGCAGCAGCAGCGGCGGCCGTGGCAGGAGGCCCTATGCGGCCGCCGGCTCAGGTCTTATCTGATCTATTTGATGCATTGGCAACACTAATGGAAGAGGCTAACCCGTCTGATCAGGATGCGCACAATGCGGAAGTCGCGAAAGTAAGGGATCAGATTACCCAGGCCAAGGCCGATTTGGCAGCTGAGGATTCCAGGATGGCCGTGGAGCGGGCCGCTTTAGATGCACAGGCTTACCGGCTTATGCTGGATCAGAATGCATCGCATGAAGTCCTAAAGAGAAGACACCGGTCTTGCCTGCCTCCGGTTTATGATGCTAGGAACCTCTTTAACACCCCAGGTGCAGGGACCAGCAACCCGTCGGTAGTAAACCGGGCGGAGGCACCTGGAGCGGGGGCGCCGGTTCAGCCCCGTTTGATGGGTCCGCCTCGACAGCACAACAACGTGACGCAGCATGTTCCAATACCACCGGGTCATTACTCTACTCCAATATACAATCTTGTTGCTGTCGCTTCACGGCTGGAAGCTATCCCAACTGAGGTGATTCTCCGGCGGCAATCAAGACGCATCGGGTTAAAGAGCTTCTTCGGACAGCCTTGGAGCAACAGGAGGCTTATTCATACAGCCGTGATCGGATTCATTCCACTCCCCGTCCAAGCCGGAGTTATAGCAGGCGTATGGATGAGCCGGCCGTGTCAAGCAATGCGGGGAATCGTGAACCACCCCGTGGCCACAACCCGGCAGGAGGTGCCAGTGATGCTCAGGAAGTGGTGGACCGGGCTCGCGCACGCAGGGAGGCTGAGTTAGCAGCACAGTATGAAGCACGTCAGCCTACTCCGGTTCTTCCAACCACGGTGAGAGAGTCAGGAGTTACCTCTAGCTCTTGGGGGTGTTGTGTCTCGTCCCGGCATTGCGCAATGTACGCCTGCCCAAGGATTTCAAGGGCCCGCGCAAGGTGCCAAATTACATTGCCGATTTACCCCCGGAGACATGGGTTGAAAGCTATGAGATGACCATGGAGATGCTGGATGTGGATGATGCAGCATGTGCGAAGTACTTCACCATGATGCTAGAAGGGACGGCTCGTACTTGGCTAAAAAGTCTACCTCCTAATTCTATCAGATCATGGGCCGAGTTGAGAACCTGGTTTATCCAGAATTTTAAAGATACATGCAAGCAGCCCATGTCGATCGTGGACTTAGCTGCCTGTGTATAGGAGGAAGGAGAATCAACAACCCAGTGGGTGCGCCCGGTCTCGGAAATTTTACATTCATCGGACCGCATCAACATTGACACTGCAGTTATAACTTTGGAAGGTAATTGCTGGTTTAAGCCTCTGAAGTTGAAGTTGGGACGGATGAAACGCCATTGCACTGACATGGGGACCCTCATGGACGCTTTAGTAAAGTATGCTGACTCTGATAGTACCAAGGATCCCGAGTCGGAGGATGATAAGACAGGGAAGGGAAAGAGGAGCAGCAACGCCAAGGGGCAGCACCACAACCCAACGGGTAATGGAAACGGCGGAAAATGTAAGGAAGACCACAGCATGGACTTTGTGGCCAATGCCAGTGCGCAGGATAAGGGCCAACGGCGCAAGGGTAAACCGCCCCGGCGCAATGGGGCACCTAACCCTAACCCGGACCGTCTGTCTTACCTATTGAACCAGCCCTGCCCGAAACATGGGACGAAGGAGATACCGACCACACACCTCTGGAAGGACTGCTATATCATGCAAGAATTCAAAAATTCTAATGACTTCCGGTATGATCACGGACCGGGTGATGGTTCAGGCCCCGGGTCTCATGGGCCAGGTTATGGCGGAGGAAATTCCGGTTCAGGCTTCCATGGTAATCAGGGCGGACATACAAATCAAGGAAATCAGGGCAACCAAGGTGGTTACAATACTCAGCGGCAACAGTCGGGTTACCAGAGCAATCCAAAGCAGTTGAATAGTGGGCAATATCATGTCTTTACCACTAGCTTGGACAAGCGGGATCAGAAGCTTCATAGGAGAGCGGTGAGCTCTGTTGAACCGGCGGTGCCCCGTTACTTACGGTGGTCTAAGCAGCCAATTGTATGGAGTAGGGAGGATCATCCACCCCGGGTTGACAATCCGGGTCAGTTGGCGTTGGTGGTGGCACCTCAGGTAGGAGGTTACAAGTTCACAAAGGTACTCATGGATGGAGGGAGCAGTATCAATATCCTATATTATGGAACTTTTCGTCACATGGGGTTAACAGATAAAAATCTTAGACCATCCAGTACGGTGTTCCATGGAGTGGTGCCTGGTAAATCAGTGTATCATGTTGGCAAGATAGCTCTGGAGGTGGCTTTTGGGGACGAGCATGACTCAAGATCAGAAACCTTAACCTTTGAAGTGGTGAAGATCAGAAGCCCCTATCACGCCCTGTTTGGACGGCCGGCTTATGCTAAGTTTATGGCACAGCCTTGTTATGTCTACCTTCAGCTCAAGATGCCGGGTCACAAGGGAACTATAACTGTCCATGGGAGCCGCAAGATCGCTCTGGAGTGTGAAGAAGGTGATGCGGCTTATGCTGAGTCAGTTTGTGCCGCAGAGGAGTTGAAGTTTTACAAGGATAATGTTGATCCGGTAGATATGACTCCATTGAAGAAGCCAACTACCGAGCACGACCCGGCCCTGAAGTTCAAATCGGCTGCTGAGACTAAGCTTGTTGACTTCGTACCTGGCGATTCGTCCAAGCGATTCAAAGATCAAGACAAACTTGGACCCGAAATAGGAAAGCGCGCTCATCGAGTTCATCCGTGAGAATCGGGACATCTTTGCGTGGAAGCCTTCAGACATGCCAGGTGTACCGAGAGAACTCGCTGAGCACACTCTTAATGTGGATCCTAAGTACAAACCGGTGAAGCAGTTTCTCCGTCGGTTCAATGAAGAAAGACGCAAAGCTATTGGAGAAGAAGTAGCCAGGCTCTTAGCGGCTGGGTTTATCATTAAAGTTTTCCATCCTGAATGGTTGGCTCATCCGATGCTGGTCCTTAAGAAAAATGGCACATGGCGTATGTGTGTGGATTATACAGATCTCAACAAAGCTTGCCCAGCAGATCCTTTTGCCCTTCCCCGTATTGATCAAATTATTGATGCTACGGCGGGTTGCGAGCGTTTAAGCTTTCTGGATGCGTATTCCGGTTATCATCAGATCAAGATGGTAGTTAAGGACCAGGAGAAGACGGCCTTTATAACCCCCTTTGGAGCTTTCTGCTATGTATCTATGCCCTTTGGGCTCAATAGTGTCCAAGCGACTTATCAACGGTGTGTGCAGAATTGTCTTCATAAGCAAATCGGCCGTAATGTCCATGCCTATGTGGATGATATTGTGGTCAAGTCAAGGAAGAAGGAGACTCTGGTTGATGACTTGAAGGAAACCTTTGATAACCTGCGGACTTACAAGATGATGCTCTATCCGGCCAAGTGCGTTTTTGGTGTACCAGCATGCAAGTTTTTGGGTTTTCTGGTGTCTAATAGGGGCATTGAGGCTAATCCGGAAAAGATCACAGCTATCACCTCCTTGGCTAAACCGAAGTGCATCAATGATGTTCAACGCTTGGCAGGCCGGATTACCGCTTTGAGTCAGTTTATCAGCCGCCTCGGTGAGAAGGTGATTCCTTTGTATCAGATGCTGAAGAAACGGATAACTTCGTCTGGAGTTCTGCCGCTGATGAAGCATTTGAGGACTTAAAGCGGCAGCTAGCTAATTTGCCTTTTCTCGCTGCTCCGATTGACATGGAACTATTGCTGTTATATATGGCAGCTAATGCTCGGGCAGTCAGCGTAGCTATTGTGGTGGAGCGCAAGGAGGCAAGCAAAGAATATCTGGTTCAACGTCCAGTTTACTATATCAGCGAGGTACTTATTGAGTCCAAGCAAAGGTACCCGCATTGGCAGAAGCTGGTGTATGGAGTTTTCATGGCAAGCCGGAAGCTTAAACAGTATTTCTAAAGTCATCCCATCACGGTGGTCAGCTCTGATCCTTTGGGAGATATAATCCACAACAGGGAAGCAACTGGCCGGATTGCCAAGTGGGCTATAGAGCTTGGGCCTCATGGGTTGAAATACGTTTCATCAATGATTGGACAGAACTGCAAGCACCTGAGGAGAAGCCGGATAACACCTATTGGACTATTCACTTTGATGTGTCCAGACAATTGGAAGGCTCGGGGGCTGGAGTCGTATTAACTTCCCCACGAGGTGATAAGCTCTGTTATGTTCTCCGCTTAATGTTCCCGTGTACTAACAATGCAGCTGAGTATGAAGCTTTACTCCATGGTCTTCGGATGGTTAAGGAGATGAATCTAAGCCGAGTTAAGTGCTTCGGTGACTCGGACCTGGTGGCTCAACAAGTGTCTGGCACTTGGGATTCCAAGGACCCGCTCATGGCAGCATATTGTCGTGAGGTGGATATTGTTGCAGGTCACTTCAAAGGCTATCAGGTGGATCACGTGGACCGACGGAAGAACGAAGCGGCGGACGCTTTGAGCCGATTGGGTTCTCAGTGTAAACCGGTCCCGCCTAATGTCTTCTTGGATGTTTTGCATAATCCGTCCGCCAAGCTCCCTGGTGAAGAGGATTTGGCTATTCCTGATCCGTAAGCTCAATTGGTGGCGGCTCTTCATGTCATCCCGGATTGGACGATTCCTTATCTCGCGTACATGAACCGGGGCGAGTTACCAGAGGATGAGACTCTAGCCAGACAGATAATCCGGCGGTCCAAGTCCATGACTATTATCAATGGAGAGCTGCATCATTGCAGTGTGTCAGGGGCGTTTCAACGTTGTGTGTCTCCTGAGGAAGGCTGTGAAATTTTGCGTGAAATCCACGAAGGAGATAGTGGTCACCACGCCGGTTCAAAATCTTTGGTAGCCAAGGCGTTTCGTCACGGTTTCTATTGGTTAACTGCTCATGCTGATGCAGAGGACTTGGTCAGACGATGTGATGGCTGTCAGAAGTTCTCAAGATGTGCTCATGTGCCGGCTCAAGAATTGAGCATGATTCCAATTACTTGGCCGTTTGCAACTTGGGGGCTGGATATGGTTGGGCCTTTCAAGAGATCCAAATACAAGAAGACCCACCTGCTGGTGGTGGTTGACAAATTCACAAAGTGGGTAGAGGCCGAGCCCGTTAGCAAGTGTGATGCGGCCACTGCGGTTCAATTCATCAAAAAGGTGATTTTCCGGTTTGGCTTTCCACATAGCATTATCACTGACAACGGTCCAACCTGTCCAAGGGTGCCATGAAGGAGTTCTGTCAACGTGAGCACATCTGGCTTGACATATCATCAGTGGCTCACCCACAATCCAATGGTCAAGCGGAGAGGGCCAATCAAGAAATTTTGAGAGGCATCAAACCTCGGCTTATGGTTCCCCTGCAATGGACGCCGGGTTGTTGGGTTGAGGAGTTACCTTCAGTATTATGGAGCATCAACACCACGCCCAATAGGTCGACAGGATACACACCGTTCTTCATGGTTTATGGAGCGGAGGTGGTTCTTCCTAGTGACATCCGTCATGACTCGCCTCGTGTGGTGGCATATGTTGAAGCACACAACGAGAAGGCGCGGCAAGAAGCTCTTGATCTGTTAGATGAAGAGCGTGACATAGCGGCTGCCCGTTCGATGATTTATCAGCAAGATCTGCATCGCTATCATAGCCGCTGGGTTAGGACCAGAACCTTTCAACAAGGAGATTTGGTGCTTCGGCTCATCCAGGATCCGACGGATATGCACAAGTTATCCCCACCTTGGGAAGGACCTTTTGTGGTCAGCAAGAATCTACACAACAGGTCATACTACCTGATCGATGTTCGAGAGCGCAAAGACTCACGTAAATCGGAGGAGGAGACCAACCGGCCGTGGAATATTGCTCATCTTCGGCCTACTATACTTGAGCTATAGGCTCTGCTTTTGTACATATTATGCTTATGTATATATTATGATTAATATAATAAACCGGAACCTCAGCTAAAGCGGGGTATCTGTTGGTTTTCTTACATCATGTGTGGTTACACGGAATTTTCGTTGATAAAGCGGCGTCCGGTTTACCCCTTGGTTTTGGCCTCTCAAAGGCTTTATATTATATCACTTGGGGGCTTGGTCGTATCCAAACCATAGCTACACCTTTTGATAGGCGTCATGCCATAGCATCACTTGGGGGCTTGGTCGTATCTGAACCATAGCCACACCTTTTGATCGGTGCAATGCCATAGCATCAATTGGGAACTTGGTCACGTCTGAACCATAGTTACGCCTCTTGATCAGCCTAGTGCCATAGCATCACTTGGGGGCTTGGTCGAACCCGAACCATAGCTACACCTCTTGATCGGCGTAAAGCCAAAGCATCATTTGGGGACCTGACTGACTCGAACCATAGCTACGCCTTTTTGGGGGCTTGGTCGTGTTAGACCATGGTAATGCCTCTTGATCGGCTTAAAGCCTCATTTGCAATGGTTTTATCTTTACCTTTGCTTGAATTCTGTTTTTCTTTTTTGATAAACATTACTTTTGTTCCGTTTTCAAACCGACATTGTTAGTCCGTTCGACTGTCAATTATAAATTGACGAAACACGGTCCAATCTTAATCCGGAGATTGTTTGCCCGGTTTGATTTTCTGTTACCATCCTATTATGGAGTAAACCGGGGTTTATCATAACCCGGAACGGTTTACATTGTAAATCAATCTTATATTAACAGGAGCTGTTTTCTCCTCCACAGTTTGGGTTATCAGCCCAGCTGCAAGGTTGGTCAGCCAACATCGTGCCCGACGGTGGCAGAAACAGTTGGGATAAATATGAATCACAGAAGCATCAGTTGAAGATAAATATGCATGAAGGCATACCACACAAAGTATATCAACTAGCTTATTACAAGGCGTTCCAGTGCCCAAAAAGATCATTGTTTTTTATCAACTACATGTCACAAAGATGCGATGGTTTAAACCGCCTCCGATTCACGCTTGGTCACCAGCTTGACCTGACGGTTGCGGATCATCTTGCGCCGGTTCAGCATCTTCCTCCCAACCCAGTGGCTGGAAATCAACAGTTGCCCAGTCGATTCCAGTTAATGCTTGAAACACAGCTTCATCATTGATCAGCAGCGACGGTTCAATATCAGGAGCATAAGTATCCTTACGGATTGGCGGTATAAGGTTCTCAGCCTCAGGAATTGGTGCAGCAACTCGCTTGTTTTGATTGTCATATTGGGCTTGATAGTGGGATAGATCCGCCTCTTCAACCAGTTGGCATGCTAGAGGGCGCACTTCCCGGTTTATGGCTCGAAGATCCTCTTCATCAAATTATGTCACGTCTTCCTTCAAGCTCGGATAGCCTTGGGCTGCTTCAACAGGATCAAAGTCAGGCACCCAGGCTTTGGCCCGGATTAGGGCGGCCAAAGCACCCGTTCTAGCAGCAGATTTCTTCAGCTCCTCAACCCGGGCAGGGAGCATAGACAACCTTTTAAGGGTATCTTGGATCAAGTTGGGCGGCGGATTGTTGTGGGAAGCAGTGTAGATAATCCGTTGTGCACCAGTGTATAGTTGCTCTATCAAAGTATAGGCGGCTTTTAATTTCTTCCGCACATCCGTTCCCAAGTGGCCGATACGAGTTCCTGTATCATTGCAAGGGTTAGTAAACCGGCGGCTATATAACAAGATCTGTTCAACTCGGAGAACAAGGATACTTACCAAATACAGCTGCAGTCATGGCATGCACCTGACGCTTCACGCTGGTCAATTCATCAACCACCGGTTTAAGAGCGGCTTCTGCTTTTTCAGCTCTTTGTGCTAAAGTGGCTTTCTCAATAGCACAATCCGCCCGCTCTTTGTTGAAGCCCTCTTTAAGATTCTCCGTAGCGCTTAAAGCGCTAGTCAGCTCTGCCTTTGCCTTGGAAGTTTCATCTTGCTGCAATTTAAGATTTTCTTGAAGGTCAGCGTTTTGACTCTCCTTTTTGCTCAGCTCAGCCTACAAAGAGACATTCATCTGCCAGGTAACAGTAAATACTTGAAGTACCAAGCCCATAACAAGTTATGCCCTTGGCACTTGGGGGCTAATGCATATTTGCTCTATCAGACAATTTTCAAAGTCCCAAAGCTCCATACAAGTATTCAACTTGGCACTTGGGGGCTAATGGCTGTTTATTCAAAGACTATTGTTATAGGATTTTTTCTTCTACAAAAGTCCCGATTTAACTTTATAAAGTTGAACCGGCCCTTGGGGGCTACGGCAGCAAAGTTCAAATGAATGGAGGATCACATTGAAAAATAACTAAAGTCCCGGTTTAAGTTGACATCTTAAACCGTCACTTGGGGGCTATTGGAATTAATAAAGCTACCAAATAATACAAGGAGTGAAGCATATAGGAAGTTACCTCATATTTTTCCTTCATCATTTTTACTAGACCGGCTTCATATTTGCGGCTGGTGTACAACCGGTTCAGATAGCCGGAATGGAGATCTTCAGCATCCAGAGCGGCATATGTTGATAAATCAGCACTCCATTCGCCTTTACCAACCGCAAAGAATTCCTGTTTGGCAGTATGTTTTGACAAATTAACAGGATTATTCGGTTCAGAATGACCAACGCCAGTAATAAGGACATCATCATCTTTTTCTTTTTCGGTTTGTACCGGGGTCGCTGGTTTGTCAGCAGTTTTGGTTGGACTAGCCGGTTTATCAGTCCGGATAGAGCTGGTCGGCTGATCAACATGACCTGTGGTGTCAACCTCTGCCTGTTCAGCAACAAAGTCATGGTCTTGTGGTGGTGGGTCATTCAGCACATCATCAAGATTGGCCTCTTCAGGGTCTGGTATTTTGTCCGGTTCAGCAGCGGTATTTTCCTCTGTCGTTTTGTTTAGGCAAGCCTTTTTGCTTGGTCTGGGCTTGGCTCTGAGAGAAATTAAGAAGTATTAGACAACATATGTTAAAATAATATGTTCAAGACATAAGACGGAATATGACTTACCCAAGAACGGTTTTGAGGGGTGGAAGCTTGGTGGCTGATGACTCGCCAGAGGATGAATGAGAAGTGCCCTGATAATTGGAATCGGACTGATTAAGAGGTTGACAAAAACAACCTGTTTTAGGGTGTGAAGTGGCAAGAGAATTAGAGACCTCTGAGCGGCGTTTCTGAACCGGACTGTTCGGTAAACCGGTGGAGGTAACTACCTGGCCGCTATGCCGAGTTGTGCGGCGAGCCTCGTGTTGTTGTGTCTTCACAAGAAAGTTTGGGTCCAAATAAGCAAGAGGATGAGAAAATTTAACTTTCCGATTTGCTCGACGGGTTTTTAGTGAGGGCAAAGGGTTTGAATCGGAGGAAAGGATGATTACCTCTACAGCATCGGCATGACTGACTTCAGCGTCGTCCTGGCAATAATCATCATCAATAAGGCGTATGAAAAATAAACCAAGTGAGTCAAGGTCTACCTCAAAATCTGAGTTACCCACGTCATCATCAACCGGTGGGTCGGAGGATGCAGTGGTTCTCTTCCGGTTAGCTGGTCTTTTCACAGCTTTGGTCTTTTGGCGGGTTGGCTTCGCCAGTTTATCTTGCGGAGTTTTCTTGTTCCAGAACGGATCATTGTCCTGCCAAAAAGTCATCACATCTTCAGAATACATCAGGACAGAAGCAATTTCAGATAGAACGAATAGTATGAATCTTATGGCTGGCGGTTTGTTGATGGTGCAGAAAGGGTAGCCTCCGGTTCATTCACCATCTTTTTTACAGCATTAGTGACTTCGTCATCTGTCATCTGAATATCAATGTGCCGCTGAGCATCATTCAATTCCCCTGTATACTCACACATCAAACCGGGGCGTTGGCTCAAAGGCAATACGCTCCAACTTATCCAGCAGCGTGGAAAGTCAACTCATGTTAAACCGTTGGCCATAAAGGCCCTGAGCTTGGATAGTTGAGGAGCATAGTTGCTTGTTACTTTAGCAGTCAACTGATGTCTACTATGCAACCTTGTTCTTGTAGACGTTGTTGGGCCTGCAAGTGCACAGGTTTGTAGGACAGTAGCAAATTTCCCTCAAGTGGATGACCTAAGGTTTATCAATCCGTGGGAGGCGTAGGATGAAGATGGTCTCTCTCAAACAACCCTGCAACCAAATAACAAAGAGTCTCTTGTGTCCCCAACACACCCAATACAATGGTAATTTGTATAGGTGCACTAGTTCAGCGAAGAGATAGTGATACAAGTGCAATATGGATGGTAGATAAAGGTATTTGTAAACTGAAAATATAAAAACAGCAAGGTAACTAATGATAAAAGTGAGCGTAAACGGTATTGCAATAATAGGAAACAAGGCCTAGGGTTCATACTTTCATTAGTGCAAGTTCTCTCAACAATAATAACATAGATAGATCATATAACAAGCCCTCAACATGCAACAAAGAGTCACTCCAAAGCCACTAATAGCGGAGAACAAACGTAGAGATTATGGTAGGGTACGAAACCACCTCAAAGTTATTCTTTCGGATCGATCTATTAAAGAGTTCGTACTAGAATAACACCTTATGATACAAATCAACCAAAACCCTAATGTCATCTAGATACTCCATTGTCACCTCAAGTATCCGTGGGCATGATTGTAGAATATGCATCACACAATCTCAGATTCATCCAACCAACACAAAGTACTTCAAATAGTGCCCCAATGTTTCTACCGGAGAGTCAAGAAAACGTGTGCCAACCCCTATGCATAGGTTCATGGGCGGAACCAGCAAGTTGGTCACCAAAACATACATCAAGTGGCACGTGATATCCCATTGTCACCACAGATAAACACGGCAAGACATACATCAAGTGTTCTCAAAGTAAAGACTCAATCCGATAAGATAACTTCAAGAGGGAAACTCAATTCATCACAAGAGAGTAGAGGGGGAGAAACATCATAAGATCCAACTATAATAACAAAGCTCGCGATACATCAAGATCGTGCCATAGAGAGAACACGAGAGAGAGAGATCAAACACATAGCTACTGGTACATACCCTCAGCCCCGAGGGTGAACTACTCCCTCCTCGTCATGGATAGCGCCGGGATGATGAAGATGGCCACCGGTGATGGATTCCCCCTCCGGCAGGGTGCCGGAACAGGCTCCCGAGAGGTTTTTGGTGGCTACAGAGGCTTGCGGCGGCGGAACTCCCGGTCTATCTTCTCCGTGGATGTTTTTAGGGTACGTGGGACTATATAGGCGAAAGAAGTCGGTCAGGGGGTGCTCGATGGGCCCACAAGACAGGGGGCCGCGCCCTGTAGGGGGGGGGCCTCCTATCTCGTGGAGTCCTCGGGGATCTTCTGACGTGAACTCCAAGTCTCCAGGATCATATTCTTCCCAAAAAAAAACGCTGCCAAATGTTTCATTCCGTTTGGACTCCGTTTGATATTCCTTTTCCTCGAAATACTGAAACAGGCAATAAAACAACAATATAAGTTGGGCCTCCGGTTAATAGGTTAGTCCCAAAAGTAATATAAAAGTGTATAATAAAGCATGTAATCATTCAAAACAGATAATAAAATAGCTGAATGCTTCATAAATTATAGATACGTTGGAGACGTATCAGCATCGCCAAGCTTAATTCCTACTCGTCCTTGAGTAGGTAAATGATAAAAGAAAGAATTTATGAAGTGTGAATGCTAGAAGGTGCACAAATTTGATCAATGATAATTTCAATCACCTTTTCTAGCATGATAATATGTCATAACAATAGTTAATCTCATAAAACTTTTCATAATCAAGTAACAAACAATTAACAAAGCATAGACCACAAAATTTCTTGAAAACTAGCAAACTTCATTCTTAGTCATTAAACAATTGCAATTCATCCTATTTTCAGGAAGGGTCTATGCCAGAGCTTTGATTTAGCAAACTTCACATACTCAACCATCATATAGTCTTCTACAATTGCTAACACTCACGCAATACTTGTGGTTATGAAGTTTTAATCAGACACAGAGAAAGATTGGGGCTTATAATGTTGCCTCCAAACGTATTCACCTTTGGGTGATGTCAACAATAATAATTCATGCTAACTTACATCCAATTGGATATATATATCAGGATCACCCCAACACAAAGTGCTTGCCAAAGGATAAAATGAAAAAGGGAAAGGTGAAGATCACCTTGACTCTTGCATAAAAGTAAAATACAAAGTAAAAGATAGGCCCTTCGCAGAGGGAAGCAAAGGTTGTCATGCGCTTTTAGGATTGGATACACAAAATCTTAATGCGAAAGAACGTCACTTTATATTGCCCCTTGTATATGGACCTTTATTATGCAGTCCGTCGCTTTTATTGCTTCCATAACAAGTTCGTACAAAGCTTATTTTCTCCGCACTAATAAGTCATGCATATTTAGAGAGAAATTTTTATTGCTTGCACCGATGACAACTTACTTGAAGGATCTTACTCAATCCATAGGTAGGTATGGTGGACTCTCATGGCAAAAACTGGGTTTAAGGATATTTGGAAGCACAAGTAGTATCTCTACTTAGTGCAAGGAATTTTGGCTAGCATGAGGGGGAAAGGCAAGCTCAACATGTTTGAATGATCCATGACAATATACTTTAACTGAGATGTCGGAAAACATAAACCATTACGTTATCTTCCTTGTCCAACATCAACTCTTTAGCATGTCATACTTAATGAGTGCTCCCAATTACAAAAGATGTCTATGATAGTGTATTTATATGTCAAATCTCTCTTCCTTCAATATTCTTTCATGAATTGTTCAAATGACCAATACAATGCTTGCTAACCTTCAATAAATTTACAACCTCTACTTCTTAGATGTGAAGTCATTACTCCCCATGGGATAAGTAAATGAGACATATATAATTTCAGATTTATGACAATCAACTCATTCAACAATTTACTCATAGGATATAAGTGAAGCACACGAGTAAATGACAAACTACTCCAAAAAGATATAAGTGAAGACCAATGAGTAGCTAAATAATTATGCAACTATGCGAAGACTCTCTCTCATCAAAGAATTTCAGATCTTGGTATTGTATTCAAACATCAAGCAAAACAAAATAAAATGACATTGCAAGGATAGCACAACTCATGTGGAGAAGCAAAAACTTAGGCTCAACCGATACTAACCGATAGTTGTTGAAGAAAAAAGGTGGGATGCCTAACGGGGCATCCCCAAGCTTAGATGCTTGAGACTTCTTGAAACATTATCTTGGGGTGCCTTGGGCATCCCCAAGCTTTAGCTTTTATGTCTCCTTAATTCCTCTCATATCATGGTTTCTCTTTTTATCAAAAGCTTCATTCACAACAAACTCAACAAGAACTCGTGAGATAGGTTAGTATAAACCAATGCAAAACCTTATCATTTTCTACTGTAACAAATAACTAACATTATTATTCAACATTGCATACTAAATGCCTCTGCATATTTAATACTCCTATCCTTAAATAGAATCATTAAACAAGCAAACATATGCAAACAATGCAAACATCACAGCAATCTGCCAACAGTACATTCTGTAAAGAATGCAAGAGTATCAATACTTCTCTGACTCCAAAAATTATGAACTAAAATTCCCACTGTAATAAATTTGTCAGAGCTCAATATGCAAAAATATTTAACATTATACCACTCTCTGACTTTTCTAGGGAATTTTTGCAGCAGCGGTAAACTTTCTGTTTTCAAACAGCAACATGTATAGTAGCAAAATAAGCATGGCAAAGGCTATCCTTGACTTTTTTTATTGAAACTAAAGATGAAATACATTATTATAAATAACAGAAAGCAAATACTAACAAGAGAAAATGACACTCCAAGCAAAACACATATCATGTGGTGAATAAAAATATAGCTCCAAGTAAAGTTACCAATGAACGAAGACAAAAGAAGGGATGCCATCCGGGGCATCCCCAAGCTTAGGCTCTTGGTTATCCTTGAATATTACCTTGGGGTGCCTTGGGAATCCCCAAGCTTAGGCTCTTGCCACTCCTTATTCCATAGTCCATCGAACCTTTACCCAAAACTTGAAAACTTCACAACACAAAACTGAACAGAAAACTCGTGAGCTCCATTAGCGAAAGAAAACAAAACACCACTTCAAGGTACTGTAATGAACTCATTATTTATTTATATTGGTGTTAAACCTACTTTATTCCAACTTCTCTATGCTTTATAAACTATTTTACTAGCCATAGAGTCATCAAAATAAGCAAACAACACACGAAAAACAGAATCTGTCAAAAACAGAACAATCTGTAGTAATCTGTAACTAACGCAAACTTCTGGAACTAAAAAAATTCTAAAATAAATTGGTGGACCTGAGGAATTTGTATAGTAATCATCTTAAAAAATAATCAACTAAATAGAACTCTCCAGTAAAAAGTTGAAGCTAATCTCGTGAGCACTAAAGTTTCTGTTTTTTACAGCATGATCATAAAGACTTCACCCAAGTCTTCCCAAAGGTTCTACTTGGCACAAACACTAATTAAAACATAAAACCACATCTAAACAGAATATATATGGATTATTTATTACTAAAAAGAACCAAAAAGCAAGAAACTAAAATAAAATTGGGTTGCCTCCCAACAAGCGCTAACGTTTAACGCCCATAGCTAGGCATGATGATTTCAATGATGCTCACATAAGACATAAGAATTGAAACATAAAGAGAGCATCATGAAGAATATGACTAGCACATTTAAGTCTAACCCACTTCCTATGCATAGGGATTTTGTGAGCAAACAACTTATGGGAACAACAATCAACTAGCATAGGAAGGCAAAACAAGCATAACTTCAAAACTTTAAGCATATAGAGAGGAAACTTGATATTATTGCAATTCCTACAAGCATATATTCCTCCCTCATAATAATTTTAAGTAGCATCATGAATGAATTCAACAATATAACCAGCACCTAAAGCATTATTTTCATGATCTACAAGCATAGAAAATTTACTACTCTCCACATAAGCAAAATTCTTCTCATTCGGAATAGTGAGAGCAAACTCAACAAAATAACTATCATGTGATGCATATTCCAATTGAAAACTAAAATCATGATGACAAGTTTCATGGTTATCATTATTCTTAATAGCATACAAGTCATCACAATAATCATCATAGATAGCAACTTTGTTCTCATAATCAATTGGAACTGAGGGAGTCCCAGATTAGGGGGTGTCTGGATAGACGAACTATCACCGTTGGCCCGACTCCTGGACTATGAAGATACAAGATTGAAGACTTCGTCTCGTGTCCGGATGGGACTTTCCCTGGCGTGGAAGGCAAGCTTGGAGATACGGATATGTAGATCTCCTACCATTGTAACCGACTCTGTGTAACCCTAACCCTATCCGGTGTCTATATAAACCGGAGGGTTTTAGTCCGTAGGACGAACAACAATCATACCATAGGCTAGCTTCTAGGGTTTAGCCTCTCTGATCTCATGGTAGATCTACTCTTGTACTACCCATATCATCAATATTAATCAAGCAGGAGTAGGGTTTTACCTCCATCGAGAGGGCCCGAACCTGGGTAAAAACATCCTGTCCCTTGTCTCCTGTTACCATCCGCCTAGACGCACAGTTCGAGACCCCCTACCCGAGATCCGCCGGTTTTGACACTTCATTGGTGCTTTCATTGAGAGTTCCTCTGTGTCGTCGTCCTTAGGCCCGATGGCTCCTTCGATCATCAACAACGACGCGGTCCAGGATTAGATTTTTCTCCCCGGACAGATCTTCATGTTCGGCGGCTTTGCATTGCGGGCCAATTCACTTGGCCATGTGGAGCAGATCGAAAGCTACGCCCCTGGCCGTCAGGTCAGATTTGGGAGTTTGAACTACACGGCCGACATCCGCGGACACTTGATCTTCGACAGATTCGAGCCACAGCCAAGCTTGCCGCACTGTCTCGATGGGCACGACCTAGCTCTACCGCCGAACAGTGCCCTGGAGGCCGCACCAGCGTCCGCTCCAACCCTTAGCTCGGAGCCGACTCCACCGATCGAGGACGAGTGGTTGGACACCGCCTCGGGGGCTATGATCTCTACGGCGATTGAGCCGAACTCCATCCCTATCCTTTGCGAAGACCGTGACTCCAAGGTGCCGGACTCCTCTCTGGACTCCGAACCCTCCGCGCCCCTACCAATCGAATCTGATTGGGCGCCGGTCATTGAGTTCACTGCCGCGGACATCTTTCAGCACTCGCCCTTTGGCAACATCCTGAATTCACTAAAGGTTCTCTCTTTATCAGGAGAGCCCTGGCCGGACTACGGTCAGGAAGGTTGGGATGCGGACGACGAAGAAATTCAACGCCCACCCACCACCCACTTTGTAGCCACTATCGATGATTTAACCGACATGCTCGACTTCGACTCGAAGACATCGACGGTATGGACGACGATGCTGGAGACGACCAAGAACCAGCACCTACAGGGCACTGGAAGGCCACCTCGTCATACGACATATACATGGTGGACATCCCAAAAGATGGGAACGGCGATGGAACAACGGAGGATGACCCCTCCAAGAAACAGCCCAAGCGCCGGCGTCAGCGGCGCCGCTCTAAATCCCGCCACAGCAAAAACGGTGATTCCGGCACGGGAGATAATAACACCCCGGACAGTGCCGAAGACAACCCCCTCCAGCAGGATTCAGCACAGGAGGAGGGAGAAGCCAGCCCTCATGATAGAGCGGCAGACAGGGAGGTGGAGGACGATAATTATATGCCTCCCTCCGAAGATGAGGCAAGCCTCGGGACGCAATTAATTGCGTGCTGAGGATCCCGCCGAACAGGAGCGTTTCAAACGCAGGCTTATGGCCACGGCAAGCAGCCTCAAGAAAAAGCAACAGCAGCTTAGAGCTGACCAAGACTTGCTAGCTGGCAGATGGGCTGAAGTCCTTGCAGCCGAAGAGTATGAACTCGAACGCCCCTCCAAGAGATACCCAAAACGCAGGATGCTACCCCAATTAGAGGAAGCAGCACCCAAACCTACATCACCAGTGCATGATGCGGCCGACCGGCCACCCCGTGGTCGCGACAGAGAGGCCTCTAGGCCCTCCATTCAAGCCGCACCCCGGCGTCGCTCGAAAAGTACCAAGTCACGGGGAAACGCACCAGACCTGCGAGACATATTGGAGGACAAGGCAAGGCAAACAAGATCGATCTACGGATCGCGTGGGCGCCCCATGACACGTGATGATAACCGTCACGCCGGATACAGCAATTCGGCGGCCGAACACGATGAACAAAGCTCATTTGAGTTGCGTCGTGATATAGCTCAATACAGAGGCGCCGCACACCCACTGTGCTTCACAGACGAAGTGATGGATCATCAAATCCCCAAGGGTTTCAAACCCTAAACATCAAATCATATGATGGCACAACAGATCCTGCGGTTTGGATCAAGGACTACCTCCTCCATATCCACATGGCCCGCGGCGATGATCTACACGCCATCAAATACCTCCCACTCAACCTTAAAGGACCAGCTCGGCATTGTCTTAACAGCTTGCCAGCAGAATCAATTGGTTGTTGGGAGGACCCGGAAGCCGCATTCCTTGATAACTTCCAGGGCACATATGTGCGACCACCAGACGCCGATGACCTCAGCCACATAATTCAGCAGCCAGAAGAATCGACCAGACAATTCTGGACACGGTTCCTAACCAAGAAAAATCAAATCGTTGACTGTCCGGATGCAGAGGCCCTTGCAGCCTTCAAACATAACATCCGGGACGAGTGGCTGGCCCGACACCTAGGACAAGAAAAGCCGAAATCCATGGCAGCCCTCACAACGCTCATGACCCGCTTTTGCGCGGGAGAGGACAGCTGGCTAGCTCATAGCAACAACTTGACCAAAAACCCTGGTAGTTCGGATACCAAGGATAGCAATGGCAGGTCGGGTCGCAACAAGCACAAACGCCGCATTAACGGCGATAATGCTGAAGATACGGCAATCAATGCCGGATTCAGAGGCTCTAAACCCGGTCAGCGGAAAAAGCCGTTCAAAAGAAATACTCGGGGCCCGTCCAATCTGGACCGAATACTCGATCGCTCGTGCCAAATACATGCCATCCCTGAAAAACCAGCCAACCACACCAACAGGGATTGTTGGGTCTTCAAACAGGCAGGCAAGTTAAATGCCAAACTCAATGACAAGGGGCTGCATAGCGATGACAAGGAGGAGCCCCGGCCATCGAACAATAGAGGACAGAAGGGCTTCCCCCCACAAGTGCGGACGGTGAACATGATATACGCAACCCACATACTCAAAAGGGAGCGGAAGCATGCACTAAGGGACGTATATGCGATGGAGCCAGTCGCCCCGAAGTTCAACCCATGGTCCTTGAGGGAGTCCTGGACTAGGGGGTGTCCGGATAGCCGAACTATCATCTTTGGCCGGACTCCTAGACTATGAAGATACAAGATTGACGACTTCGTCCCGTGTCCGGATAGGACTTTCCTTGGCATGGAAGGCAAGCTTGGCGATACGGATATGTAGATCTCCTACCATTGTAACCGACTCTGTGTAACCCTAACCCTATTCGGTGTCTATATAAACCGAGGGTTTTAGTCCGTAGGACGGACAACAATCATACCATAGGCTAGCTTCTAGGGTTTAGCCTCTACGGTCTCGTGGTAGATCTACTCTTGTACTACCCATATCATCAATATTAATCAAGCGGGAGTAGGGTATTACCTCTATCGAGAGGGCCCGAACCTGGGTAAAACATTGTGTCCCTTGTCTCCTGTTACCATCCGCCTAGACGCACATTTCGGGACCCCCTACCGAGATCCGCCGGTTTTGACACCGGCATTGGTGCTTTCATTGAGAGTTCCTCTATGTCGTCATCTTTAGGCCCGATGGCTCCTTCGATTGTCAACAACGACGCGTTCCAGGGTGAGACTTTTCTCCCCGGACTGATCTTCGTATTCGGCGGCTTTGCACTGCGGGCCAATTCACTTGGCCATCTGGAGCAGATCGAAATCTACGCCCCTGGCCATCAGGTCAGATTTGGGAGTTTGAACTACACGGCCGACATCCGCGGAGACTTGGTCTTCGACGGATTCGATCCACAGCCAAGCGCGCCACACTGTCTCGATGGGCACGATCTAGCTCTGCCGCCGAACAGTGCCCTGGAGGCCGCACCGGAGTCCGCTCCGACCCTTAGCTCGGAGCCGACTCCCCGATCGAGGACGAGTGGTTGGACACCGCCTCGGGGGCTACGATCTCAACGGCGATTGAGCCGAACTCCATCCCTGTCCTTTGCGAAGACCGTGACTCCAAGGAGCCGGACTCCTCTCCGGACTCTGAACCTTCTGCGCCCCCGCCAATCAAATCCGATTGGGCGCCGGTCATGGAGTTCACCGCCGCGGACATCTTTCAGCACTCGCCCTTTGGCGACATCTTGAATTCACTAAAGTCTCTCTCTTTATCAGGAGAGCCCTGGCCGGACTACGGTCAGGAAGGTTGGGATGCGGACGACGAAGAAATTCAACACCCACCCACCACCCACTTTGTAGCCACTGTCGATGATTTAACCGACATGCTCGACCAAGACATCGACGGTATGGACGGCGATGCCGGAGGCGACCAGAACCAGCGCCTACGAGGCGCTTTGGAAGGCCACCTCGTCATATGACATATACATGGTGGACATCCCAAAAGATGGGAATGGCGATGGAACGGCGGAGGATGACCCTCCAAGAAACAACCCAGCGTCGATGTCGTGGCCGCTCTAAATCCGCCCTTTGAAAGCGGCGATTCCGCACGGTGATAATAATACCCGGACGGTGCGAAGACGACCCCCTCCAAAGCAGGACTCGGCACGGGAGGAGGAGAAGCAATTCCGCCGACAGTCACGGCGGAGACGAGGAGGTGGAGGACGATAATTATATGCCTCCCTCGGAAGATGAGGCAAGCCTCGACGACGACGAATTCGTCGTGCCTGAGGATCCTGCCGAACAGGAGCATTTCAAACGCAGGCTTATGGTCACGGCAAGCAGCCTCAAGAAAAAGCACCAGCAGCTTAGAGTTGACCAAGACTTGCTAGCTGACAGATGGACTGAAGTCCTTGCAGCCGAAGAGTATGAACTCGAACGCCCCTCCAAGAGATACCCCAAACGCAGGCTGCTACCCCAATTAGAGGAAGCAGCACCCAAACCTACATCACCAGCGCATGATGCGGCCGACCGCCACCCGTGTATGCGACAGAGAGGCCTCTAGACCCTCCATTCAAGCCGCACTCCGGCGCCGCCGAAAAGTACCAAGGCACGGGAAGCGCGCGGACACTGAAAGACATATTGGAGGACAAGGCAAGGCAAACATGATCGATCTACGGATCGCGTGGGCGCCTACGACACGTGGCGATAACCGCCACGCCGGATACAACAATCCGGCGGGCGAACACGATGACAAAGCTCATTTGAGCTGCGTCGTGATATAGCTCAATACTGAGGCGCCGACACCCACTATGCTTCACGGATGAAGTAATGGATCATCAAATCCCGAGGGTTTCAAACCCGTAAACATCGAATCATACGATGGCACAACAGATCCTGCGGTTTGGATCGAGGACTACCTCCTCCATATCCACATGGCCCATGGCGATGATCTACGCCATCAAATACCTCCCACTCAACCTTAAAGGACCAGCTCGGCATTGGCTTAACAGCTTGCCGGCAGAATCAATTGGTTGTTGGGAGGACACGAAGCCGCATTCCTTGATAACTTCCAGAGCACATATGTGCGACCACCAGACGCCGATGACCTTAGCCATATAATTCAGCAGCCAGAAGAATCGGCCAGACAATTCTGGACGCGGTTCCTAACAAAGAAAAATCAGATCGTCGACTGTCCGGATGTAGAGGCGCTAGCAGCCTTCAAACACAACATGCGCGACGAGTGGCTAGCCCGACACCTAGGACAGGAAAAGCCGAAATTCATGGCAGCCCTGACCACACTCATGACCCGCTTTTGTGCGGGAGAGGACTGCTGGCTAGCTCGAAGCAACAACTTGGCCAAACACCCTGGTAGTTCGGATACCAAGGAAAACAATGGCAGGTCACGTCGCAACAATCATAAACGCCGCATTAACGGTGGTAATGCTGAAGATTCGACAGTAAATGCTGGATTCATAGGTTCTAAACCCGGTCAGCGGAAGAAGCCATTCAAAAGAAATACCCAGGGCCCTTCCAATTTGGACCGAATACTCGATCGCTTTTGCCAGATACATGGCACCCCCGAAAAACCAGCCAACCACACCAACAGGGATTGTTGGGTGTTCAAACAAGCGAGCAAGCTAAGCGCCGAAAACAACGACAAGGGGCTGCATAGCGATGACGAGGAAGAGCCCCCGCCCGAACAATAGAGGACGAAGGGCTTTCCCACACAAGTGCGGACGGTGAACATGATATCGCAACCCACATACCCAAAAGGGAGCGGAGCGCGCACTATGGGGCGTATCTGCGATGGAGCAGTCGCCCAAGTTCAACCCATGGTCTTCCTACCCGATCACCTTCGATCGAAGGACCACCCACTAGCATCCGCCACGGCGGTTTCGCCGCATTGGTTCTTGACCCAATTATTGACGGATTTCACCTCACCGAGTCCCGATGGACAGCGGTAGCAGCCTGAACCTGCTTTATCGGGATACGGTCATAAAATGGGCATAGACCCCTCAAGGATTAAACCCACAAAGACGACCTTTAAAGGCGTCGTACCAGGTGTAGAGGCCAATTGTACAGGTTCATTTACACTTGAAGTGGTCTTCGGATCCCCGGATAACTTCCGAAGCGAAGAGTTAATCTTCGACATAGTCCTGTTCCACAGCGGCTATCATGCACTGCTTGGACGAACCGCATTTGCAAAGTTCAATGCGGTGCCGCACCACGCATACCTCAAGCTCAAGATGCCAGGCCCTCGAGGAGTAATCACGGTCAACGGAAACACCGAACGCTCTCTCCGAACGGAGGAGCACACGGCGGCCCTCGCGGTGGAGGTGCAAAGCAGCCCCTTATAGCAATTCTCGAGTCCGGCTATCAAACGTCCGGCCACCGCCAAGCGCGCCCGGAGTAACCTACAACAAGACTGCCTGGCACGATCCGAGCAAGCGTAGCAATCCGGCCCCAACCCCAGCCCTCGCGAAACTGCGAAGCCAGTACTACGCGTACATAACTACGCTCTGGAGATACCATGGGCCTAAGGGGAAGGGCACGACCACGGCACGCCAGAATGCGGCTCAACCGCACTGGGGCTCCCAATTGTGTCATTCTTTTTCCTTCTTCTTTTTCTTACTTTCAGGACTCCGTTTTCCAGAAGTCCTGTACGGCACTAGAATTGCCGAACTCACGATGCAACAGCCAGGAAAACAGAAAGCTACGTCGAGTGTCCAAGTGGTCTCTACTACGAGCATTATACCTGTTTTACATCCCATCCCGCAGCTTACCCCTGGAGGGGGACATGTTAAATAGTCCCATCCCTTGCTTATCGCACTATTTGTATCATTCTGCTTCCATTGCAGTACCTTTTTGAATAAACAATACATAGCTTTTGCCTATTATTGCACTCCTTTCTTTATCTATATACTAGCAAACATGCCCGTGTGTTGCAACGGGAGAGGAAAAAATGCACGTTTCTAGGCGAATAAGCACGGCTCAAGATCCCTCCACAGGTGCACGTTATCTAATTCAACATAGCGCCTTACCCGTGTTTTTTCTTATCCTCATTCCCACCTTGATCAACCATGACCGCGGCCACAGGTGCACATTATCTAATTCAACATAGCGCCTTATCCGTGTTTTTGCTTATCCTCATTCCCACCTTCAACATCCATGACCGCGGTGTCCATCTGATCACATTGCATCTCAACATGGACAGTCCCAAGTTCACGATCTCAGCCACCGCCTAAATTCTTAACCCATTCACATTTTGCACTGAATCACACCATCATAAGTGAATGTCTAATAGTTTTGAAAATAATCTCGGCGAATTGGACGTGACGTCCGTTCTTCCTACTACAACCTACACCTAGTCCATACACCATCCCTCATACGCCCACACACTTTTAAATTATATATTGCATTTTCAAGATGCCTCATCACTTTTTAGAAATACATAAGCAGTTTCTAAATCATATGTGTATATTTTAATTAAGAAAAATTTAAGCATGTAAACACTTTTTAGAATTACATGAAACTTTTGTTTTAGAAAAGGGTGAACAAATTTCAAAGTATATGAATATTATTTTAGTACCTGAACTTTTTTTAAAACTTCACAAAAGAAACTAAAATACGTGAACTATTTTGAAAAATTACAAAACATTTTTGAAAGGCATTTTAAACACAAAAAAGTAGAACGCATGAAAATATTAATTGGTACTGTTGTGCCTCACCAACATGACCATAAATTCAGATCGTACATGGATCGTGCGGATTATTTTATATTTCCTTTGCATACATCCCATCCTAGGAAGAGCGGAGTTTATTACTTCTATTTCTATTAATTTATTTCCTTCTCCAACATGGAAGTTGTATTTCTTCTTTTATAATTCCTTCCGTTCGTAAGGCAGACCTATTTAATTCCTCTTAATTTCCTTCCTTCACATCTTTTCCTTCCATATTAAGCACACGTCAGATTTTTTATTTCTCTTAAGTGCTTTCCGTGTTTTTTATTATCCTTATTCCCACCTTGATCAACCATGACCGCGGCCATAGGTGCACATTATCTAATTCAACATAGCGCCTTATCCGTGTTTTTTCTTACCCTCATTCCCACCTTCATCATCCATGACCGCGGTGTCCATCAGATCACATTGCATCTCAAGATGGACAGTCCCAAGTTCACGATCTCAGTCACCGCCTAAATCCTTAACCCATTCACATTTTGCACTGAATCACACCATCATAAGTGAATGTCTAATAGTTTTGAAACTAATCTCGGCGAGTTGGAAGTGACGTCCGTTCTTCCTGCTACAACCTACACCTAGTCCATACACCATCCCTCATACGCCCACGCACTTTTAAATAATATATTGCATTTTCAAGATGCATCATTACTTTTTAAAAATACATCAGCACTTTATAAATCATATGTATATTTTTTAATTAAGAAAAATTTAAGAATGTGAACACTTTTTAGAATTACATGAAAATTTTGTTTTAGAAAAGGGTGAACAAATTTCAAAGTATATGAATATTATTTTAGTACCTGAACTTTTTTCTTAAAACTTCACAGAAGAAACTAAAATACGTGAACGATTTATAGCAATTACAAAACATTTTCGAAAGGCATTTTAAACACAAAAACGTAGAACACATGAAAAAAAAAGTAATTGGTACTGTTGTGCCTCACCAACATGACCATAAATTCATATCGTACATGGATCGTGCGGATTATTTTATATTTCCTTTGCATACATCCCATCCTAGGAAGAGCGGAGTTTATTATTTCTATTTCTACTAATTTATTTCCTTCTCCGACATGGAAGTTGTATTCCTTCTCTTATATAATTCCTTCTGTTCGTAAGGCAGACCTATTGAATTCCTCTTAATTTCTTTCCTTCACATCTTTTCCTTCCTTATTAGGCACACGTCAGATTTTTTATTTCTCTTAAGTGCTTCCCTTCCTTAGTGCTTTGTAGGCACATCTTTTCCTTAGAAACTCGCCAGATTACTATTTTCTCATAATTGCCATCCTTCCTTAGTCCCACCTCTTTCCTTCCTTAACATGCCAATTTTTTTGTTTCCCTTAGTTGATTTTTTCCTTCCTTAGCCCGCTAGATTTTTCCCTCCTGCCATATTTGAGTGCAATCGGGACCTATGCTTTCATTATCTTAATTCCTTCATCTATGCTTTGACTCTTGAGGAGGCTTACTAATATCAAATCACGGCCAAATATAAATTGGTGGAGTGAGTTGCAAAAAAGCCAGGTGGGATAAATTAATATCTGGATGACTCCTACCGTATAAACGTAATCATTAGGGGACGTGGTGGATCGCGAGCCTTGAGATTGGAACCTGGTCGGGAGTTCGATTCCTTTTGGCAGCGATTTTTTTGGGTCTCTAGAGTTGTATGTATTTTTTATATGCACGGCAGCTGGCCCATATTAGACCGCGCTAAGGCCCAGATATGCTCGTGAATCGTTTTTGGCGGTTACGTCTGGACGGACGAGAAAATTAGTCCCACCCCGGGTAGTCAAAAATCTTAAAAAATAAAAAATAATAATATTGGTGAACGGATGAAAAAAACCATAGAAACGCACCTTACTTTATTAGTAGGTATAGATATGTTCATTTCATGACATGTTGCACCCGTACACTTTGGTACGGCCAATAGACCAGGGGCTTAAGTACCCCAAAAGTATGGTGTGATAAGTCCGAACACTTTCACAAGTGCGGCACCCCAAACTTATAGCATTATATGCATCGGCTCCGAATCATGTCTTGGGTCAATAGTTGGGTTTGCCCGGCTCCCATGTTTTGGTACCTTACGTTCCATTATATCGGCTAAGGTAGCGCTGGGAGAACCACTACAATTGTGCCCCGGTCGAGCTGGGTTGAGCACCTCAGTGGAGAAAGCTAAAACTGACTGTCATGATAGGGCGAGAGCCGGTCGCTGTTCGAGAGGTTTTTTGGGTCCCTAAAGACTTATGCCGCTTAGGCGAGTCGGCATTGTCCGCAAAGGCGTGGATAGCGCCCGAACTCGGTCTTCGAATACTAGGGGCTTCGCCGAAATTTAAAATTATAGAATTCTATGGCTAAGTGAGAGTGTTCAAGCACTATAAGTCCGGTTGCCTTGTTCGTTGCGTTGAGCGCCTCCCTCGACGGACCCAAGAATGGGAACAAGAGCGCTCAAGTTTATCCCGAACACCCGGCACTCGTGGCATCGGGCTGAAGCCAACGACTTGCCATCTCTCAAATTTGATAAACGGCCGCACTGAAGGTAATATTTTAAATTAACAAGCGTTGCTTAGCATATGAACAAGTTTTCAGCGTCAGGATAACAAATGCGAGTCTATTCAAAAATTACATCTTTGGAGCACTCATCCGCTATACGGCGGGCACCCTTCAGGACGCCCTCGTAGTACATTTCGGGCTTACGATGCTCCTTGCCCTTCGGTGGCCCGTCCGTCACAAGCTTTTCCGCATCCAGCTTGCCCCAGAGCACTTTAGCACGGGCAAGGGCCCGACGGGCACCTTCAATGCAGACGGAGCGCTTGATGACTTCAATCCATGGACAGGCGTCCACCAGCCGCTGCACTAGCCCGAAGTAGCTCCCAGGCATGGCTTCCGATGGCCACAGCCGAACTATCAGGCCCTTCATGGCCTGTTCGACGACCTTGTGGAGCTCGACCAGCTGCTTCAGCTGGTCGCTCAGGGGCACCGGACGTTCGGCCTCAGCATACTCAGACCAGAACACCTTTTCCGTCGAGCTCCCCTCCTTGGCGCGGTAGAACGCGGCAGCATCAGACACACTACGGGGCAGATCTGCGAATGCTCCTGGAGAGCTCTGAATCCGGGTAAGTAATATATAATTCACTTTCACATGCTTGCTTTGCATAAAGAATGCCTTACCCGCCGCTATCTTCTTTAATGATTCAATTTCTTGGAGGGCTTTTTGGGCTTCGGCCTTAGCGTCTTTGGCACTCTCAAGAGCCGAGGCGAGCTCGGACTCTCGAGTCTTCGAGTCACGCTCCAAACTCTCGTGTTTTTCCACGAGAGCCTGGAGCTCTTGCCGCACCTCCGCCACCCGCTCCTCCTGCTTCTCTCGCTCGGTGCACTCCGCGGCCGCTTTGATTTCGGCCGCGGACACTGCTTCCTTCAGGGTCACCACCTCGTTCGTGGCCCCTACAATACCCACGTTATTCCTGTCACTTTTTGCAACCGAATCCTTTCTATAAGGTATTTCTTTAATAAGGTATTGCTTACCTTCCCTGTCCTCGAGCTGCTTCTTGGCCAGGCCGAGCTCGTTCTCGGACCGCTCGAGGCTCTTCCTCAATGCATTGACCTCCGCAGTCAGTGCGGCAGAGGTTAGCAGCGCAGTCTGCATTCGCATATTGATATACTTATGTTAGACTCCTGCGTATATATTTTTAGATCCTTAGTCCGGCTTTTCTTTCCGAACACCGAACTAAGCATCAGAGGCTACTGTCTATGCGGTAATATTTTTACATATTCTAAACTTACCTCAAAGCTGTTAGAAGGCTGGTGCAGAGCTTGATCAGCCCGCTCTTGGCGGACTGAACTTTCGGATCTCCACACTCATAAGCAGGCGGTGCTCCTCCTTGATGGAGGCGATGTTAGCGCCTCGAGAAGCTATCCGGTGCCTCGGTTGGACGGAGGACACGGCGTCTTACCCTTCCTCTGAAGGACCGCTTGCTGACTTGGAACCGCTGAAGGTTCGGTATGGAGTCCGGACAAGGGTCGGGCTTAGAGCCCCTGGGGGTCTCGCTCCCCTCGCGCCTGGAGTCCGGGAGGCTGCCTTGCGGCGCCTCTTGCGCCACCTCCTCTTGACCTGGCCCCCCTTGGGGCCCCACCTCGGCGTCGTCCGCAGCGTGAGGTGAGGAGGCGGCCGGAAGTGAAGTACTCTCCACTTCCGACGAATTAAGGGACCCTTCGACGAGCGGGCGAGCCTGCGTCCTTGGGCGGGCTGCATGATTGTTCGGCATTAGAGAACACTATGCAATGAAAAAAGCCATGGGTATCCAGACACTTACGATCTCGCCAGGGGCTTGGCCCTTGTTGGCCACTCCTCCTCGTCGTTGTCGGCGTTGGTGGAGAATTCAGGAGGAAGGGTCCTTCCCTTCTTGGACCCTCCGGCCTCCCCAGTTGGGGCGGTCTTCCTTTTCTTCTCTCCCCCCGCTGGGGGAGAGGCTTCTTTTTCCTCCTCCTCTTCCTCAGAGAAGGATTCCGCCTCAGGGTTGTCGGGCGATGAGTCCGACAGCACCTGGCACCGGGATCTCCTTCGGGTTCCCATGGCCTTCTTCTCCGGCACCACGTGAGGTGCCGGAGCCAGCAGCCCCGTCAATCGGGCGTCCAATGGGTCTTCTGGCAAAGTGGCCAGACAGTTAATCTGTCCGGACGTCTTCAGCCAGTCCTATCAAAGGTTAGGGATTTTTAGATCCCACATAGAGTCAATCTATGAAAAACAAGAGTCCCATAAAGGGTAAAATAACTTACCTCGCTGGCTTGACGCTGCGAGCTGAATCCGCGATCTTGGTGGCGGATGTAGAACCTCGGCGCCCTTGAACAGCACCTTCCAGGCATCTTCGTACGTAGTGTCGAAGAGCATTTTCAGAGTTGGGTGCTGTGCCGGATCTAACTCCCACAATTTGAAGGCCCGTTGTTGGCATGGGAGAATCCGGCGGATGAGCATCACCTGGACTACGTTGACAAGCCTGAGATTCTTGTCCACTAGGTTTCGGACGCAGGTTTGGAGTCTGGACAGCTCGTCTGAATCCCCCCACGTCAGGCCCGTCTCTTTCCATGATGTGAGCCGCGTGGGGAGGCCAGATCGGAATTCGAAGGCCACCGCCCATTGAGAGTCGCGCGGCTCGGTGATGTAGAACCACCCCGATTGCCACCCCTTTATGGTCTCCACAAAGGAGCCCTCGAGCCATAGGACTTTGGCCATCTTGCCGACCATGGCACCTCCGCACTCCGCTTGGCGGCCGCCCACTACCTTCGGCTTGACATTGAAGATCTTAAGCCATAAGCTGAAGTGGGGCTGGATGCAGAGGAAGGCCTCACACACGACGATGAACACCGAGATGTTGAGGATGAAATTCGGGGCCAGATCGTGGAAGTCCAAGCCGTAGTAGAACATGAGCCCTCGGACAAATGGGTGAAGTGGAAAACCTAGTCCGCGCAGGAAGTGGGTGAGAAACACCACCCTCTCATGGGGCCTGGGGGTTGGAATGAGCTGCCCCTCGTCGGGTAGCCGGTGCGCGATGTTGCTGGACAAGTATCCGGCCTCCCGCAGCTTTTCGATGTGCCCCTCCGTGACGGAGGAGGCCATCTACCTGCCTCCCGCTCCGGACATAGTTGGAGAAGGTTGAGGTGGGATGTGCGGACTTGGGCGCTGGAGCTCGAGTGCGCGGAAATGGATGAGCAAAGCACGAAGAAGGCGTAGGTGAAAAGGTGGATCCTTATCCCTTATATGGACGGACGAAGCTATCGTCCCCCCAGACTGGTAAAACTCGCTTATCTCCCAAGCGCCGTAATCAATGGCGCGGATGGGTTACCCACGTCCGTATTGATGGGAATCCCGAATAAGGGGCACGATCTCCGCTTTGATAAGGCGTGTCAAGAAACCGCCTCGCTAAACGCGCTGAGGCAGGACGGTAAAAATGATTGAATAAAGGCTTGGCGTGGTGTGATGTCACGCCCGCGGAATCGTCAGCAGATCAATGCAAAATTATTCTCTCTACGGTGGTATGTGGAACTTGTTTTGCAGAGCGGACACTATCCTTGTGTTCAAAACCTTCTATGAAGTATTCGGAGGAGGAACCCGCCTTGCAATGCCGAAGACAATATCGCGCCGGACTTCGTCATCATTGAAGCCTGGTTCAGGGGCTCTTGAGGAGTCTGGACTAGGGGTGTCCGGATAGCGAACTATCATCTTTGGCGGACTCCTAGACTATGAAGATACAAGATTGAAGACTTCGTCCCGTGTCCGGATAGGACTTTCCTTGGCGTGGAAGGCAAGCTTGGCGATACAGATATGTAGATCTCCTACCATTGTAACCGACTCTGTGTAACCCTAACCCTATTTGGTGTCTTTATAAACCGAAGGGCTTTAGTCCGTAGGACGGACAACAATCATACCATAGGCTAGCTTCTAGGGTTTAGCCTCTCTGATCTCGTGGTAGATCTACTCTTGTACTACCCATATCATCAATATTAATCAAGCAGGAGTAGGGTATTACCTCTATCGAGAGGGCCCGAACCTGGGTAAAAACATTGTGTCCCTTGTCTCCTGCTACCATCCGCCTAGACGCACAGTTCGGGACCCCCTACCCGAGATCCGCCGGTTTTGACACCGACAGTCCTCCTGCCCGATCACCTTTGATCGAAGGGACCACCCCACTAGCATCCGCCACAGCGGATTCGCCACATTGGTTCTTGACCCAATCACCGACGGATTTCACCTCACTAGAGTCCTGATGGACGGCGATAGCAGCCTGAACCTGCTTTATCAGGATACAGTGCGCAAAATGGGCATAGACCCCTCAAGGATTAAACCCACAAAGACAACCTTTAAAGGCGTCATACCAGGTGTAGAGGCCAATTGTACAGGCTCAGTTACACTCGAAGTGGTCTTCGGATCCCCGGATAACTTCCGAAGCGAAGAGTTAATCTTCGACATAGTCCCGTTCCGCAGCGGCTATCACGCACAGCTTGGACGAACCGCATTTGCAAAGTCCAATGCATTGTCGCACTACGCATACCACAAGCTCAAGATGACAGGCCCTCGAGGAGTAATCACGGTCAATGGAAACACCGAACGCTCTCTTCGAACGGAGGAGCACACGGCGGCCCTCGCGGCGGAGGTGCAAAGCAGCCTCTCACAGCAATTCTCGAGTCCGGCTATTAAACGTCCGGCCACCATCAAGCGCGCCCGGAGTAACCTACAACAAGATCGCCTGGCACGATCCGAGCACGCGTAGCAATCCGGCCCCAACCCCAGCCCTCGCGAAACTGCGAAGCCGGTACTACGCGTACATAACTACGCCTGGAGATACCATGGGCATAAGGGAGGGCACGACCACGGACGCCAGAATGTGGCTCAACCGCACTGGGGCTCCGATTGTGTCATTCTTTTCTTTCTTGTTTTTCTTACTTTCGGGACTCCGTTTTCAGAAGTCCTGTCCGCACTAAATTGCCGAACTCACGATGCAACAGCCAGGGAAGCGAAAGCTTCGTCGAGTGTCCGGTGGTCTCTACTACGAGCATTATACCTGTTTTACATACCATCCGCAGCTTACCCCGGAGGGGGACATGTTAAATAGTCCCATCCCTTGCTTATCGCACTATTTGTATCGTTCGCTTCCATTGCAGTACCTTTTGAATAAACAATACATAGCTTTTGCCTATTATTGCACTCCTTTCTTTATCTATATATATGTTCATTTCATGACATGTTGCACCCGTACACTTTTGTACGGCCAATACACCAGGGGCTTAAGTACCCCAAAGGTATGGTGTGATAAGTCCGAACACTTTAACAAGTGCAGCACCCCGAACTTATAGCATTATATGCATCGGCTCCGAATCATGTCTTGGGTCAATAGTTGGGTTTGCCCGGCTCCCATGTTTTGGTACCTTACGTTCCGTTATATCGGCTAAGGTAGCGCTGGTAGAACCACTGCGATTGTGCCCCGGTTGAGCTGGGTTGAGCACCTCAGTGGAGCAAGTTAAAACTGACCGTCATGATAGGGCGAGAGCGGTTGCTGTTCGAGAGGTTTTTTCGGGTCCCTAAAGACTTATGCCGCTTAGAGCTAGGAGTCGGCATTGTCCGGCCAATGCGTGGATAGCGCCCCGAACTCGGTCTTCCGAATACTAGGGGCTTCGCCGAAATTTAAAATTATAGAATTCTATGGCTAAGTGAGAGTGTTTAAGCACTATAAGTCCGGTTGCCTTGTTCGTTGCGTTGAGCGCCTCCCTCAAAGGACCCAAGAATGGGAACAAGAGCGTTCAAGTCTATCCCGAACACCCCAGCACTCGTGGAATGGGGGCTGAAGCCAACGACTAGCCATCTCTCAAATTTGATAAACGGCCGCACAGAAGGTAATATTTTAAATTCACAAGCGTTGCTTAGCGCATATGAACAAGTTTTCAGCGTACAGGATAACAAATGCGAGTCTATTAAAAAATTACATCTTTTGAGCATTCACCCGCTATACGTGAAGGAAATATGCCCTAGAGGCAATAATAAAGTTATTATTTATTTCCTCATATCATGATAAATGTTTATTATTCATGATAGAATTGCATTACCCGGAAACATGATACATGTGTGAATACATAGACAAACATAGTGTCACTAGTATGCCTCTACTTGACTAGCTCATTAATCAAAGATGGTTATGTTTCCTAACCATAGACATGTGTTGTCATTTGATTAACGGGATCACATCATTAGGAGAATGATGTGATTGACTTGACCCATTCCGTTAGCCTAGCACTTGATCGTTTAGTATGTTGCTATTGCTTTCTTCATGACTTATACAAAGTTCCTACAACTATGAGATTATGCAACTCCGTTTACCCTAGGAACACTTTATGTGCTACCAAGCGTCCTGGCGTAACTGGGTGATTATAAAGGTGCTCTACAGGTGTCTTCGAAGGTACATGTTGGGTTGGCGTATTTCGAGATTAGGTTTTGTCACTCCGATTGTCGGAGAGGTATCTCTGGGCCCTCTCGGTAATACACATCACTTGAGCCTTGCAAGCATTGTAACTAATGAGTTAGTTACGGGATGATGTATTACGGAACGAGTAAAGAGACTTGCTGGTAACGAGATTGAACTAGGTATTGGATACCGACGATCGGATCTCGGGCAAGTAACAAACCGATGACAAAGGGAACAACGTATGTTGTTATGCGGTTTGACCAATAAAGATCTTCATAGAATATGTAGGAACCAATATGAACATCCAGGTTCCACTATTGGTTATTGACCAGAAACTGTTCTGGGTCATGTCTACATAGTTCTCGAACCCGTAGGGTCCGCACGCTTAACGTTACGATGACAGTTTTATTATGAGTTTATAAGTTTTGATGTACGAAGGTTGTTGAGTCCGGATGTGATCACGGACATGGCGAGGAGTCTCGAAATGGTCGAGACATAAAGATCGATATATTGGACGACTATATTCGGACACGGAAGTGTTCGGGTGATTTGGAGAAAACGGAGTGCCGGAGGGTTCTGGAACCCCCCGGGGAAGTATTGGGCCTTAGTGGGCCTGAGGGGAGAGAGAGGGCAGCAGCCCAGGAGGTGGCGCCCCCCCCATGGGAAGTCCGAATTGGACTAGGGAGGGGGGACGCGGCCCCTCTTTCCCTCTCCCTCTCCCTGTCTTTCCTTTCCCCTCTCTCTTCCTAGTTGGACTAGGAAAGGGGAGTCCTACTCCCACTAGGAGGAGGACTCCCCCCCTCCTTGGCGCGCCCCCTAGGGCCGGCCGGCCTCCCCCTTGCTCCTTTATATACGGGGGCAGGGGGGCACCCTAGAACACACAAGTTGATCTTCGTGATCGTTCCTTGGCCGTGTGCGGTGCCCCCCTCCACCATATTCCACCTCGGTCATATCGTTGTGGTGTTTAGGCGAAGCCCTGCGTCGGTAGAACATCATCATCGTCACCGGCGCCGTCGTCTTGTGGAACTCATCCCGACACCCTGCTGGATCGGTCCGGGATCGTCATCGCTGAGCGATGTGAAGAACACGGAGGTGCCGTACGTTCGGTGCTTGGATCGGTCGTATCGTGAAGACGTACGACTACATCAACCGCGTTGTCATAACACTTCCGCTTTCGGTCTATGAGGTATGTGGACACACTCTCCCCTCTCGTTTCTATGCATCACCATGATCTTGCGTGTGCGTAGGAATTTTTTTGAAATTACTACGTTTCCACAACAGTGGCATCCGAGCCTGGTTTTATGTGTTGATGTTATATGCACGAGTAGAACACAAGTGAGTTGTGGGTGATACAAGTCATACTGCTTACCAGCATGTCATAATTGGTTCGCGGTATTGTTGGATGAAGCGGCCCGGACCGACATTACGCGTACGCTTACGCGAGACTGGTTCTACCGACGTGCTTTGCACACAGGTGGCTGGCGGGTGTCAGTTTCTCCAACTTCAGTTGAACCGAGTGTGGCTATGCCCGGTCCTTCTGAAGGTTAAAACAGCACTAACTTGACGAACTATCGTTGTGGTTTTGATGCATAGGTAAGAACGGTTCTTGCTCAGCCCGTAGCAGCCACGTAAAACTTGCAACAACAAAGTAGAGGACGTCTAACTTGTTTTTGCGGGGTATGTTGTGATGTGATATGGTCAAGACGTGATGCTATATTTTATTGTATGAGATGATCATGTTTTGTAACTGAGTTATCGGCAACTGGCAGGAGCCATATGGTTGTCTCTTTATTGTATGAAATGCAAACGCCCTGTAATTGCTTTACTTTATCACTAAGCGGTAGCAATAGTCGTAGAAGCAATAGTTGGCGAGACGACAACGATGCTACCATGGAGATCAAGGTGTCGCGCGGTGGCGATGGTGATCATGACGGCTGCGGAGATGGAATCACAAGCACAAGATGATGATGGCCATATCATATCACTTATATTGATTGCATGTGATGTTTATCCTTTATGCATCTTATCTTGCTTTGATTGACGGTAGCATTTTAAGATGATCTCTAACTAAATTATCAAGAAGTGTTCTCCCTGAGTATGCACCATTTCCAAAGATCGTCGTGCCCAGACACCACGTGATGATCGGGTGTGATAAGCTCAACGTCCATCTACAACGGGTGCAAGCCAGTTTTGCACACGCGGAATACTCGAGTTAAACTTGACGAGCCTAGCATATGCAGATATGGCCTCGGAACACGGAGACCGAAGGTCGGCGTGAATCATATAGTAGATATGATCAACATAGTGATGTTCACCATTGAAAACTACTCCATCTCACGTGATGATCGGTTATGGTTTAGTTGATTTGGATCACGTGATCACTTAGATGACTAGAGAGATGTCTGTCTGAGTGGGAGTTCTTAAGTAATATGATTAATTGAACTTAAATTTATCATGAACTTAGTACCTGATAGTATTTTTGCTTATCTATGTTTGTTGTAGATAGATGGCTCGTGTTGTTGTTCCGTTAAATTTTAATGCGTTCCTTGAGAAAGCAAAGTTGAAAGATGATGATGATTATCCTCATTGCTGCACAGAAGAATTACGTCCTGGAAGCACCGCTGGGTGCCAGGCCTGCTGCAGAGCAACGCCAGATGTTATGAGCGTCTGGCGAGCAAAGATGATGACTACTCAATAGTTCGATGTGCCATGCTTTACGGCTTAGAACCGGGTCTTCAACGGCGTTTTGAGCGTCATGGAGCATATGAGATGTTCCAGGAGTTGAAGTTAATATTTCAAGCAAATGCCAGATTGAGAGATATGAAGTCTCCAATAAGTTCTATATCTGCAAGATGGAGGAGCATAGTTACATCGGTGAGCATATACTCAAAATGTCTGGGTATAATAATCACTTGATTCAAGCGGGAGTTAATCTTCCGGATGATAGCGTCATTGATGAATTCTCCAATCACGCCACCAAGCTACAAGAGCTTCGTGATGAACTATAATATGCAAGGGATGAACAAGACAATTCCGAGCTCTTCGCAATGCTAAAAGCTGCGGAGGTAGAAATCAGAAGGAGCATCAAGTGTTGATGGTCAACAAGACCACTAGTTTCAAGAAAAAGGGCAAAGGGAAGAAGAAGGGAACTTCAAAAGAACAGCAAACAAGTTGTTGCTCAAGAGAAGAAACCCAAGTCTGGACCTAAGCCTGAAGCTGAGTGCTTCTCTGCAAGCAAACTGGTCCTTTGGAAGCGGAACTGCCCCAAGTATTTGGTGGATAAGAAGGATGGCAAGGTGAACAAAGGTATATGTGATATACATGTTATTGATGTGTACCTTACTAGAGCTCGCATAGCACTGGTATTTGATACTGGTTACATTGCTAATATTTGCAACTCGAAACAGGGACTACGGAATAAGCGAACACTGGCTAAGGGCGAGGTGACGATCTTGGCGTGGGAAATGGTTCCAAAGTCGATGTGATCGTGGTCGGCACGCTACCTCTACATCTACCTTCGGATTAGTTTTAGACCTGAATAATTGTTATTTGGTGCGGCGTTGAGCATGAACATTATATCTGGATCTTGTTTGATGCGAGACGGTTATTCATTTAAATAAGAGAATAATGGTTTTTCTATTTATATGAGTAATATGTTTTATGGTCATGCACCCTTAAAGAGTGGTCTATTTTTGATGAATCTCGATAGTAGTAATACACATATTCATAATGTTGAAGCCAAAAGATGCAGAGTTGATAATGATAGTGCAACTTATTTGTGGCACTTGCCGTTTAGGTCATATCGATTGTAAAACACATGAAGAAACTCCATCTTGATGGACTTTTGGAATCACTTGATTATGAATCACTTGGTACTTGCGAATCGTGCCTCATGGGCAAGATGACTAAAACACCGTTCTCCGGTACTATGGAGAGAGCAACAGATTTGTTGGAAATCACACATACAGATGTATGTGGTCCGATGAATGTTGAGGCTCGTGGCGGATATCGTTATTTTCTCACCTTCATAGATGATTTAAGAAGATACGGGTATATCTACTTAATGAAGCATAAATCTCAAACATTTGAAAAGTTCAAAGAATTTCAGAGTGAAGTTGAAAATCATCGTAACAAGAAAATAAAGTTTCTATGATCTGATCGTGGAGGAGAATATTTGAGTTACGAGTTTGGTCTACATTTCAAACAATGCGGAATAGTTTCGCAACTTACGCCACCTGGAACACCACAACGTAATGGTGTGTCCGAACGTCGTAATCGTACTTTACTAGATATGGTGCGATCTATGATGTCTCTTACCGATTTACCGCTATCGTTTTGGGGTTATGCTTTAGAGACGGCCGAATTCACATTAAATAGGGCACCATCAAAATCCGTTGAGACGACTCCTTATGAACTATGGTTTAGCAAGAAACCAAAGTTGTCGTTTCTGAAAGTTTGGGGCTGCGATGCTTATGTGAAAAAACTTCAACCTGATAAGCTCGAACCCAAATCGGAAAAATGTGTCTTCATAGGATACCCAAAGGAGACAGTTGGGTACACCTTCTATCACAGATCCGAAGGCAAGACATTTGTTGCTAAGAATGGATCCTTTCTAGAGAAGGAGTTTCTCTCGAAAGAAGTGAGTGGGAGGAAAGTATAACTTGATGAGGTAACAGTACCAGCTCCCTTATTGGAAAGTAGTTCATCACGAAATCAGTTCTGTGACACCTACACCAATTAGTGAGGAAGTTAATGATGATGATCATGAAACTTCAGATCAAGTTATTCTTGAACCGAGATCAACTAGAGTAAGATCCGCACTGAGTGGTGCGGTAATCCTATTCGGAAGTCATGCTACTAGATCATGGTGAACCTACGAACTATGAAGAAGCGATGGTGAGCCCAAATTCCGCAAAATGGCTTGAAGCCATGAAATCTGAGATGGGATCCATGTATGAGAACAAAGTGTGGACTTTGGTTGACTTGCCCAATGGTCGGCAAGCAATAGAGAATAAATGGATCTTCAAGAACAAGACTGACGCTGACGGTAATGTTACTGTTTACAAAGCTCGACTTGTTGCAAAAGGTTTTCGACAAGTTCAAGGGGTTGACTACGATGAGACCTTCTCACCCGTAGCTATGCTTAAGTCTGTCTGAATCATGTTAGTGATTGCCGCATTTTATGATTATGAAATATGGCAAATGGATGTCAAAACTGCATTCCTGAAAGTATTTCTAGAAGAAGAGTTGTATATGATGCAACCGGAAGGTTTTCTCGATCCTAAGGGAGCTAACAAAGTGTGCAAGCTCCAGCGATCAATTTATGGTCTGGTGCAAGCCTCTCGAGTTGGAATAAGCGCTTTGATAGTGCGATCAAAGCATATGGTTTTATCTGACTTTTGAGAAGCTTTGTATTTACAAGAAAGTGAGTGGGAGCTCAGTAGCATTTCTGATATTATATGTGGACGACATATTGTTGATTGGAAATGATATAAAATTTCTGGATAGCATAAAAGGATACTTGAATAAAAGTTTTTCAATGAAAGATCTCGGTGAAGCTGCTTACATATTGGGCATCAAGATCTATAGAGATAGATCAAGACGCTTAATTGGACTTTCACAATGCACATACCTTGATAAAGTTTTGAAAAAGTTCAATATGGATCAGGCAAAGAAAGGGTTCTTGCATGTATTACAAGGTGTGAAGTTGAGTCAGACTCAATGCCCGACCACTGCAGAAGATAGAGAAAATGAAAGGAGTTCCTATGCTTCACCATAGGCTCTATCATGTATGCAATGCTGTGTACCAGACCTGATGTGTGCCTTGCTATTAGTTTAGCAGGGAGGTACCAAAGTAATCCAGGAGTGGATCACTAGACAGCGGTCAAGAACAACAATTGGTTATTGACCTAGGGTCCGCACGCTTAACGTTACGATGACAGTTTTATTATGAGTTTATAAGTTTTGATGTACCGAAGGTTGTTCCGAGTCCCGGATGTGATCACGGACATGACGAGGAGTATCGAAATGGTCGAGACATAAAGATCGATATATTGGACGACTATATTCGGACCGGAAGTGTTCGGGTGATTTGGAGAAAACCGGAGTCTTGGGAGGGGTTACCGAACCCCGGGGAAGTATTGGGCCTTAGTGGGCTGAGGGGGAGAGAGGGCAGCAGCCCAGGAGGTGGCGCCCCATGGGGAGTCCGAATTGGACTAGGGGGAGGCGGCCCCTCTTTCCCTCTCCCTCTCCCTCTCTTTCCTTTCCCTCTCTCTTCCTAGTTGGACTAGGAAAGGGGAGTCCTACTCCCACTAGGAGGAGGACTCCCCCCTCCTTGGCGCGCCCCCTAGGGTCGGCTGGCCTCCCCCCTTGCTCCTTTATATACGGGGGCAGGGGGGCACCCTAGAACACACAAGATGATCTTCGTGATCGTTCCTTAGCCGTGTCGGTGCCCCCTCCACCATATTCCACCTCGGTCAGATCGTCATGAGCTTAGGCGAAGCCTGCGCATGTAGAGCATCATCATCGCCACCGTCCTGCGCCGTCGTCTTGTGAAACTCATCCCGACACTTTGCTGGATCGAGTCCGGGATCGTCATCGAGATGAGCGTGTGCTGAACTTCGGAGGTGCCGTGACGTTCGGTACTTGGATCGGTCGGATCGTGAAGGCGTCGACTACATCAACAGCGTTGTCATCGCGCTTCCGCTTACGGTCTACGAGGGTACGTGGACATACACTCTCCCCTATCATTGCTATGCCATCACCATGATCTTGCATGTGCGTAGGAAATTTTTTGAAATTACTACGTTTCCACAACAATACGGCGGGCACCCTTCAGGACGCCCTCATAGTACATTTCGGGCTTGCGATGCTCCTTGCCCTTCGGTGGCCCGTCCATCACAAGCTTCTCCGCATCCAGCTTGCCCCAGTGCACTTTAGCACGGGCAAGGGCCCGACGGGCACCTTCAATGCAGACGGAGCGCTTGATGACTTCAATCCATGGACAGGCGTCCACCAGCCGTCGCACTAGCCCGAAGTATCTCCTAGGCATGGCTTCCAATGGCTACAGCCGAACTATGAGGCCCTTCATGGCCTGTTCGGCGACCTTGTAGAGCTCGACCAGCTGCTTCAGCTGGTCGCTCAGGGGCACCAGATGTTCGGCCTCAGCATACTGAGACCAGAACACCTTCTCCGTCGAGCTCCCCTCCTTGGCGCGGTTGAGCAGCGGCAGCATCGGATTACACTACGGGCAGATCAGCGAATGCTCCTGGAGAGCTCCGGATTCGGGTAAGTAATAGGTAATTCACTTTCACATGCTTGCTTTGCATAAAGAATGCCTTACCTGCCGCTATCTTCTTTAATGATTCAATTTCTTGGAGGGCTTTTTGGGCTTCGGCCTTAGCGGCTTTGGCACTCTCAAGAGCCGAGGCGAGCTCGGACTCTCGAGTCTTCGAGTCACGCTCCAAACTCTCGTGTTTTTCCACGAGAGCCTGGAGCTCTTGCCGCACCTCCGCCACCCGCGCCTCCTGCTTCTCTCGCTCGGTGCGCTCCGTGGCCGCTTTGCTTTCGGCCGCGGACACCGCTTCTTTCAGGGTCGCCACCTCATTCATGGCCCCTACAATATCCACGTTAGTCCTGTCATTTTTGCAACCAAATCCTTTCTATAAGGAATTACTTTAATAAGGTATTACTTACCTTCCTTGTCCTCGAGCTGCTTCTTGGCAAGGCTGAGCCCGTTCTCGGACCACTCGAGGCTCTGCTTCAATGCATTGACCTCCGCAGTCAGTGCGGCAGAGGTCAGCAGCGCAGCCTGCATTCCCATATTGACATACTTATGTTAGACTCCTGCGTATATCTTTTTAGATCCTCAGTCCGGCTTTTCTTTCCGAATACCGAACTAAGCATCAGGGGCTACTGTCTATGCGGTAATATTTTTACATATTCTAAACTTACCTCAAAGCCTGTTAGAAGGCTGGTACAGGCTTCAGTCAGCCCGCTCTAGGCGGATTGAACTTTCTGGATCACCACACTCATAACAGTGCGGTGCTCCTCGTTGATGGAGGCGTTGTTAAGCGCCTCCAGCAAGCTATCCGGTGCCTCCAGATGGACGAAGGTCACCGGCGTCGCAGTCTTACCCTTCTCGCGAAGGGGCCGCTTGCCGGACTTCGGAACTACTGAAGGTTCCGGTACGTAGTCCGGCACAGGGCCGGACTTAGAGCCCTCTGGGATTTCGGCCCCTTTGCGCCCAGAGTCCGGGAGGTCGCCTTGCGGCGCCTCCAGGACCACCTCCTCCTGGTTGGGCCCCTTTTGGGACTCCACCGCGGTGTCATCGGTGACACGAGGAGAGGAGGCGGTCGGAAGTGAAGTGCTATTCACATCCGACGAACCTGAGGAGCCGCTTCGACAAGCGGGCGAGCCTGATCCTTGGGCGGGCTACATGATCATATTCGGTGTTAGAAGACACTATGCGACAAATAAAAAGTCATGAACTATTCCGGAGTCCGGACACTTACGATCTCGCCAGGCGCTTGGCCCTTGTTGGCCACTCCTCCTCGTTGTTGTCGGCATTGGTGGAGAAGTCCGGAGGAAGGGTCCTTCCTTTCTTGGACCCTTCGGTCTCCCCAGTCGGGGCAGCCTTCCTTTTCTTCTCTCCTTCACTGGGAGAGGCTTTTTCCTCCTCCTCGTCCTCAGAGGAGGATTCCGCCTCAGAGTCGTCGGACGATGAGTCCGATAGCACCTGGCGCTGGGAGCTCCTTCGAGTTCCCGTGGCCTCCTTCTTGGCCTTATTCTTCGGCACCACGTGAGGTGCCGGAGCCAGCAGCCCCGTCAATCGGGCGTCCGCTGGGTTTTCGGCAAGGGGCGGACAAGTTAATCTGTCCGGACGTCTCAACCGATCTGTCAAAGGTTAGGGAGTTTTAGATCCGCATAGAGTCTAACTATGAAAAAGACTCCCATAAAGGGTAAAATAACTTACCTCGCTGGCTTGACGCTGCGAGTTGAATCCGCGATCTTGATGGCGGATGTAGAACCTCAGCGCCCTTGAACAGCACCTTCCGGGCATCTTAAATGCGTAGTGTCGAAGAGACTTTCCAGAGTTTGGTCTTTGTGCGGATCGAACTCCCACAATTTGAAGGCCCGTTCTTGGCATGGGAGAATCCGGCGGATGAGCATCACCTGGATTACATTGACAAGCTTGAGATTCTTGTCCACCAGGTTCTGGACGCAGGTTTGGAGTCCGGACAACTCTTTCGAATCACCCCACGTCAGGCCCGTCTCTTTCCATGATGTGAGCCGTGTGGGGGAGCCAGATCAGAATTCGGGGGCCGCCGCCCATTGAGAGTCACGCGGCTCGGTGATGTAGAACCACACCGATTGCCACCCCTTTATGGTCTCCACAAAGGAGCCCTCAAGCCATAGGACTTTGGCCATCTTGCCAACAATGGCACCTCCGCACTCTGCTTGGCGGCCGCCCACTACCTTCGGCTTGACATTGAAGGTCTTCAGCCATAAGCCGAAGTGGGGCTGGATGCAGAGGAAGGCCTCGCACCTGACGATGAGCGCTGAGATGTTGAGGATGAAGTTGGGGCGGATCGTGGAAATCAGGCCGTAGTAGAACATGAGCCCCGGACAAATGGGTGAAGTGGAAAACCTAGTCCACGGAGGAAGTGGGTGAGGAACACCACCCTCTCATGGAGCACAGGGGTGGGAATGAGCTGCCCCTCGCCGGGGAGCCGGTCGCGATGTCGTTGGACAAGTATTGACCTTCCGCAGCTTTTGATGTGCCCTCCGTGGCGGAGGAGGCCATCCACTGCCTCCGCTCCGGACATAGTTGGAGAAGGTTGAGGTAGGATGTGCGGACTTGGGCGCTGGAGCTCGAGTCTTGTGAAATGGATGAGCAAATGAGGAGGAAGGCGTGGGTGAAAAGGTGGATCTTTATCCCTTATATGGAGATGAAGCTATCGTCCCCGCCAGACTGGTAAAACTCGCTTATCTCCCAAGCGCCGTAATCAATGGTGCGGTTGGGTTACCCACGCCCGTATTGATGAGAATCCCGGAATAAGGGGGCACGATCTCCGCTTTGATAAGACGTGCCAAGGAAACCGCCTCGCTAAACGCGCTGAGGCGGAACAGTGAAAACGATTCGTATAAAGGCCTTGCCGTGGTGTGATGTCAAGCCGCGGAATACGTCAGCAGATCTATGCAAAAGTTATTCTCCGTACGGTGGTATGTGGAACTTGTTTTGTAGAGCCGGACATTATCCTTGTGTTCAAAATCTTCTATGAAGTATTCGGAACAGGAACCCGCCTTGCAATGCCGAAGACAATATGCGCGCCGGACTCGTCGTCATTGAAGCCTGGTTCAGGGGCTATTGAGGGAGTCCCGGATTAGGGGGTGTCTGGATAGCCGAACTATCACTGTTGGCCGGACTCCTGGACTATGAAGATACAAGATTGAAGACTTCTTCCCGTGTCCGGATGGGACTTTCCTTGGCGTGGAAGGCAAGCTTGGCGATACGGATATGTAGATCTCCTACCATTGTAACCGACTACGTGTAACCGTAACCCTATCGGTGTCTATATAAACCGGAGGGTTTTAGTCCGTGGGACGAACAACAATCATACCATAGGCTAGCTTCTAGGGTTTAGCCTCTCTGATCTCGTGGTAGATCTACTCTTGTACTACCCATATCATCAATATTAATCAAGCCGGAGTAGGGTTTTACCTCCATCGAGAGGGCCCGAACCTGGGTAAAAACATAGTGTCCCTTGTCTCCTGTTACCATCCGCCTAGACGCACAGTTCGGGACCCCCTACCCAAGATCCGCCGGTTTTGACACCGACAGGAACCTCTTCCGAAATAGTGGAATCATCACTAAATAAAGTTGACACTCTTCCAAATCCACTTTCATGTTCATCACAATAAGATTCAACATCCTCCAAAGTAGTGGGATCAATACTTTCTAAAGTTAACACTCTTCCAAACCCACTTTCATCAATATAATCATCAAAAATAGGAGGCATGCTATCATCAAAATAAATTTGCTCATCAAAGCTTGGGGGACAAAATATATCGTATTCATCAAACATAGCTTCCCCAAGCTTGTGGCTTTGCATATCATTATCATTATGGATATTCAAGGAATTCATACTAACAACATTGCAATCATGCTCATCATTCAAAGATTTAGTACCAAGCATTTTAATGCACTTTCCTTTCCATCAAACTCACGAAAGATATTAAAAAGATGAAGCGTATGAGACAAACTTAACTCCATTTTTTTTGTAATTTTCTTTTATAAACTAAACTAATGATAAAACAAGAAACAAAAAGATTTGATTGCAAGATCTAAAGATATACCTTCAGGCACTCACCTCCCCGTCAACAGCGCCACAAAAGAGCTTAGTTGACGGGGTGTGAGTGAGTGTCGCTTACCTAGCCTCCCCGGCAACGGCGCCAGAAAAGAGCTTGATGTCTACTACGCAACCTTCTTCTTGTAGACGTTGTTGGGCCTGCAAGTGCACAGGTTTGTAGGACAGTAGCAAATTTCCATCAAGTGGATGACCTAAGGTTTATCAATCCGTGGGAGGCGTAGAATGAAGATGGTCTCTCTCAAACAACCCTGCAACCAAATAACAAAGAGTCTCTTGTGTCCCCAACACACCCAATACAATGGTAATTTGTATAGGTGCACTAGTTCGGCGAAGAGATGGTGATACAAGTACAATATGGATGGTAGATAAAGGTATTTGTAAACTGAAAATATAAAAACAGCAAGGTAACTAATGATAAAAGTGAGCGTAAACGGTATTGCAATGATAGGAAACAAGGCCTAGGGTTCATACTTTCAGTAGTGCAAGTTCTCTCAGCAATAATAACATAGATAGATCATATAACAAGCCCTCAACATGCAACAAAGAGTCACTCCAAAGCCACTAATAGCGGAGAACAAACATAGAGATTATGGTAGGGTACGAAACCACCTCAAAGTTATTCTTTCGGATTGATCTATTAAAGAGTTCGTACTAGAATAATACCTTATGATACAAATCAACCAAAACCCTAATGTCACCTAGATACTCCACTGTCACCTCAAGTATCCGTGGGCATGATTGTAGAATATGCATCACATAATCTCAGATTCATCCAACCAACACAAAGTACTTCAAAGAGTGCCCCAAAGTTTCTACCGGAGAATCAAGAAAACGTGTGCCAACCCCTATGCATAGGTTCATGGGCGGAACCCACAAGTTGGTCACCAAAACATACATCAAGTGGCACGTGATATCCCATTGTCACCACAGATAAACACGGCAAGACATACATCAAGTGTTCTCAAAGTAAAGACTCAATCCGATAAGATAACTTCAAGAGGGAAACTCAATTCATCACAAGAGAGTAGAGGGGGAGAAACATCATAAGATCCAACTATAATAACAAAGCTCGCGATACATCAAGATCGTGCCATAGAGAGAACACGAGAGAGAGAGAGATCAAACACATAGCTACTGGTACATACCCTCAGCCCCGGGGGTGAACTACTCCCTCCTCGTCATGGATAGCGCCGGGATGATGAAGATGGCCACCGGTGATGGATTCCCCATCCGGCAGGGTGCCAGAACGGGCTCTCGAGAGGTTTTTGGTGGCTACAGAGGCTTGCGGCAGCGGAACTCCCGATCTGTCTTCTCCGTGGATGTTTTTAGGGTACGTGGGACTATATAGGCGAAAGAAAGTCGGTCGGGGGGTGCTCGATGGGCCCACGAGACAGGGGGCCGCGCCCTATAGGGGGGGCGCCCTCCTATCTCGTGGAGTCCTCGGGGATCTTCTGACGTGAACTCCTAGTCTCCAGGATCATATTCTTCCCAAAAATAACGCTGCCGAAGGTTTCATTCCGTTTGGACTCCGTTTGATATTCCTTTTCCTCGAAATACTGAAACAGGCAATAAAACAGCAATATGGGCTGGGCCTCCGGTTAATAGGTTAGTCCCCAAAAGTAATATAAAAGTGTATAATAAAGCCCGTAATCATTCAAAACAGATAATAAAATAGCATGAATGCTTCATAAGTTATAGATTCGTTGGAGATGTATCATCAACCTTTGAGGAAAAGGGTGTGTGTTGCTCTAACGTTCAGGACGGTAACCCGGCAGGGGGTTTTCATCAACTGGAGACGTGTCCTTGCAGTAAAACCAGGTGTGGTACCAATCTTTGGGGTGACTATGGAGATTCGCGTGAGGAAAGGTGACTTCCTTCCTTTTCTGAATCGCCATCCCGCCCAATTCTGTGTTAGGCCCATCTTTAAACTCTGTGCGGCGGTTTAAATGAAAGCAGTCCCTGAATAGCTCTACTGAAGGTTCCTCTTGAAGGTAAACCTCACAAAACACTTGAAAGTGGCAAATGTTGGTAACAGAGTTAGGGCCAATATCTTGTGGGCGCAGTTGGAAGTTGGCAAGTACATCCCGGAAGAATTTTGAACCGGAAGGGTTAAAACCCCGCCTTAGGTGATCGGCAAAAACAACAACTTCTCCGTCTTGGTAGTAGGAGGACATTCCGAGCCAGGGACGCTCCAGTGAATGACATCTTTCTTGCTTAAGGCACCCATTTTGACAAGATTGTCTAGTTGTTCCTCTGTTACTCGAGAAGGGACCCAATTGCATTCATACACTTGTTTGGCCATGGCAATGAAGATCTACAATATAATAATCTGCAGTTTAAGATTCATGTTGGACAGCTTGTCAGGACCCCGATTCCAAGTCACATCGACCTAGCCGGTAACACCTCATATCACTTTGCGGCCTCACATACGGTATTCCCACGGTGTCGCCTTACCATGGCCGGGACCGGTTCGCCTTTTGGCTCACGTATATGATAGTGTCGCTAGCATCCATATGACAGAGAACCGGGCCGACATGGCTAGTCGTGAACCCAAAGCGGCACTAACCCATGGGGACAGGCATACATGAATCACATCGAGCATGTCGGTCATCAACGTGTGAATCCGGGCTGTAGCACTGGGCTATGAGGACTCGGTAACCCGGCTGTAGCAGGCTAGGCAGGACTCAGATGTCACGCGTGACATTTCCCGAGGGATGAACATAGGAACGAAGTGAAACACATGCCGGCCAGTCAAGTGTCCAAAGCAGTAGTCCAGGCTAGCAGGACTTCGGTGAACCGGGCTGTAGCGGACTACTATCGCTCAGGAAGCACTAGACTACATTTCCCCATATGAGAGGCTGCCAAGGATAAACAACTAGATTGTCGGATCCCACACATACCAAGCATTTCAAACATACACACAATATGCTCAATATGTGTAAATACAACATGGCATCACAACATAACTCTACTACTCAAATATTTATTCATTAGGATCCGAGGAGCGAGATATTACAAACATGGGTCTCATGACCCAACAATCAAAGCATACAAGTCAAAGCACAAGCGGAAGCTTAACATGTCTGAGTATAGACATCTACAAATGAAAAAGAGGCTGAGAAGCCTGACTATCTACCAGATCCTGCCGAGGGCACAAGATCGTAGCTGAGGTAACAAGCTAACGTCGAAGTCCAAGCGGAACTACTAGCGAGACTGACGTCTCTCTGCAAAACATAAAATAAGCAAACGTGAGTACAAACGTACTCAGCAAGACTTACATCAGAACTAGCTACATATGCATCATTATCAACAAAGGGGGTGGTGGAGTTTGACTGCAGCAAGCCAGCTTTGACTCGGTGGCTATCCTGAACTACGACTGCAAGTAACTCTTTTGAGGTGGTGCACACGAGTCCACATATTCACCATATCAATACACCACTATGGACCCGCTCCCGTCTCCCTACGAGAACGCCATCCATAGCACTCACGCTTATCTTGCGCATTTTAGAGTATCCACTTTCACTTGTCTATGAACTGATATAGGCAACCCAGAAGTCCTTCTCCACGGACACGGCTATTCGAATAGATCATATTAACCCTGCAGGGGTGTACTTCTTCACACACGCTCTCACCACTTACCGCCATTTACACGACATGTACTCGGCAACCTTCAAGCGGAAGCCCAGCGAGGGTGTCGGCCACGACCTACCTAAACACTCAAGTCTCTAGTCCAGGTTTATCGCCTATTCGGGTTCCATCCGCAGGGAGTCCGGCCGAGGTTTCCACTAACGGCCCCGAACGATGTGTGCAGGGTTCCCGAGACACCAAACGGGCGAATCGGTACACCGGGCCACGGTGTATCTACCGCAACATAGCCCACCCCTAGGGTCAGCGCTACGCACGGCCTCCAACACATATCCTACAAACACCAGAAACTAGTTGCAACTCCTGGACAGAGAACAAGGATGGTTAAGAAGTCGAGAGGGCACTTAAGCATTCCAATGTGTGGTAGTAACTGGTCATGGATCACAAACACAGAACTCAGTTCCTGAGGACGGCTGCAATGAGACAACCCACCATGTACTCCTACATGGCCTCTCACCGCTACCTTTACCAAATCGTGTTCACACACTTAGCTCACACATAGTAGGACATGTTCACACACCATTCCAATTCATTCCCGATGAATCGGACTGACTCAACTCTAAGCGATAGCAGGCATGACAAACAAGCATGAATGAGTAGGCACAACAGGGCTCAAACAACTCCTACTCATGCTAGTGGGTTTCATCTATTTACTATGGAATGACAGGTCATGCAGAGGATAAAGAGGTTCAGCTACCGCAGCAAGTAACAGATAAATCGTTGTTGTCCTAATGCAGTAAAAGAGAGCAGAAGCGAGAGAGTGGGATGTCACGACCGGTTTTCCGGGTATAAATTTCTAGAAAAAGACCGTCGTGCTCATCAGCCCCAGGATTACTGTTAGCTGATGAGGCTCCAACTTGATACAGAAATTCCAAGCAAAAATACAAAACATGTAGTACAAGACCATTCTGGCCTGTGAGTGCAACAAATGGTTTCTAGTGGTTGAGGGCGGAAGCGGTTTGAGAATCATCAGGGTCTATGGTACTCCATTTCCCAACAGGAACAGCTGGCCAGGTTAACTCCTATCTCCGTGAGGCTGCTATCTCCGTTGCTTAGGTTCCGGGACTGTCACCACGATCGCTCATCTCCGCGCAAGAAAAATCTGGCCAAGACAATAGCCAGGGACAAGCCAGAGAGTACTTTGAATGTACTCGCAAACATTATGAACACAGGTATAACATAACAATGGTGTGCTGAAAATAGTTTATGCTCATGACGTCAGTCACAAAAGATAAATAAAACTCTGATGCGTGCAAGCATGTTATTTATGAATATGCAACAACATAGTAGTATTAAAATTTATGAAATAAATAACAAGCAATGCCACGATCAAGGCGTCGAGCGACACCACATAAAGGGCTTTAAAAGAAATGCCACAAGAGGGCGTCGGCGACACCACATAAAGGGCTTTAAAAGAAATGCCACGATCGAGGCGTCTAAGCGACACCACATAAAGGGCTTTAAAAGAAATGCCACGATCAAGGCGTCGGCGACACCACATAAAGGGCTTTAAAAGAATGCCACGATCAAGGCGTCTGGCGACACCACATAAAGGGCTTTAAAAGAAATGCCACAATCGAGGCGTCTAGCGACACCACATAAAGGGCTTTAAAAGAAATGCCACAGTCGGGCGTCTAAGCGACACCACATAAAGGGCTTTAAAAGAAATGCCACAGTCGGGCGTCTGAGCGACACCACCTAAAGGGCTTTATAAGAAACAGTCATAGTGAATATCCCGGAGGTAGAACCATCCCAGAGATACTTGATAATAACAATAATATCACGGGTTAGTCAACAATAATAATAATCCTAATTATCACAAGTCACAAGTAGTAATTTCAATTCTGGTTTAACAGTTTTTACCTCCGAAGACCGACTCTAAGACCGACACTTGACCCATCCCAGACTGTAATCCTTAACCATGGACACGGCTATTCGAAAAGGTTTAATCTCTGCAGAGGGTGTACTCTTTACCCACGAGTAACGGGTTCCATTAGTCCATCGGGACTAATTCCGTTTACGGTCTTTTAAATGAAAACGCACCTGACTTGCACACACCAGCTTAACTCACCGGTGTCTGGAATCACCCATGACACTCGTTAAGCAAAACTCTAAGTGGGGAGGCTACAACCTCGATTAGCATGGGATCACAAAATTTATACCGCGCGCAAAACTGGGGAAGTTATACCGCGCGCAAAACTGGGGAAGCTACCCCCTCGGCTACAACCGAAACACCCATGCCCCCTGACCGGATGACTGGCTTTAATCCATGGCCTTGGTACCCTCATCCCGGCCCCTCTGTACGGTGTGTGCTAGAAAGGGGTTGACAAATTACTGAATCGTACTCTACTTGTTGTAGAGACGAGTGGTAGTACGAAGCAAGTATGGGGGTTACTGGCACAAGACTCGATCTACGGTCGACTCAGGAGGTTTAAGTATTTCCCTGCATGATTAGAATAACGAAATATAACTCAACCAACAGAGTCACCGCTCATTATACCTTACCATGCCATACCGGACATAACCGTCCCAACGGAGACCGGCGACAAACTCATGCCTTGTTGGGGAACGTAGTAATTTCAAAAAAATTCCTACGCACACGCAAGATCATGGTGATGGCATAGCAACGAGAGGGGAGAGTGTATGTCCACGTACCCTCGTAGACCGTAAGCGGAAGCGTTATGACAACGCGGTTGATGTAGTCGTACGTCTTCACGATCCGACCGATCCAAGTACCGAACGTACGGCACCTCCGAGTTCAGCACACGTTCAGCTCGATGACGATCCCCGGACTTCGATCCAGCAAAGTGTCGGGGATGAGTTTCGTCAGCACGACGGCGTGGTGACGATGATGATGCTCTATCGGCGCGGGCTTCGCCTAAGCTCCATGACGATCGACCGAGGTGGAATATGGTGGAGGGGCACGCGACACGGCTAAGGCGATCCGTAGATCAACTTGTGTGTCATGGGGTGCCCCCTGCCCCGTGATATAAAGGAGCAAGGGGAGGGGCGGCCGGCCAAGGGAGGCGCGCCAGGAGGAGTCCTACTCCCACCGGGAGTAGGATTCCTCCTTTCCTAGTCCAACTAGGAGACCTTCCATGTAGTAGGAGTAGGAGAGAAGGAAAGGGAAGAGAGAAGGGAAGGAAGGAGGGTGCGGCCCCTCCCTAGTCAATTCGGACTAGGCCTTGGGCGCGTGGCCTGCCCTAGGCAGCCCTCTCTCTTTCCCGTATGGCCCAATAAGGCCCAATACTTCTCCGGCGAATTCCGTAACTCTCGGTACTCCGAAAAATACCGAATCACTCGGAACCTTTCCAAGTCCGAATATAGTCGTCAATATATCGATCTTTATGTCTCGACCATTTCGAGACTCCTCATCATGTCCCCGATCTCATCCGGGACTCCGAACTCCTTCGGTACATCAAAAACTCATAAACTCATAATATAACTGTCATCAAAACCTTAAGCGTGCGAACCCTACGGGTTCGAGAACTATGTAGACATGACCTAGAACTATTCTTGGTCAATAACCAATAGCGGAACCTGGATGCTCATATTGGCTCCTACATATTCTCGAAGATCTTTATCGGTCAAACCGCATAACAACATCGTTGTTCCCTTTGTCATCGGTATGTTACTTGCCGAGATTTGATCGTCGGTATCAATACCTAGTTCAATCTCGTTCTTGGCAAGTCTCTTTACTCGTTACGTAATGCATCATTCCGTAACTAACTCATTAGCTACATTGCTTGCAAGGCTTATAGTGATGTGCATTACCGAGAGGGCCCAAAGATACCTCTCCGACAATCGGAGTGACAAAACCTAATCTCAAATCGCCAACCCAACATGTACCTTTGGAGACACCTGTAGTACTCCTTTATAATCACCCGATTACGTTGTGACGTTTGGTAGCACCAAAGTGTTCCTCCGTAAACGGAGTTGCATAATCTCATAGTTACAGGAACATGTATAAGTCATGAAGAAAGCAATAGCAATATACTAAACGATCAAGCGCTAGGCTAACGGAATGGGTCATGTCAATCACATCATTCTCCTAATGATGTGATCCCGTTAATCAAATGACAACTCATGTCTATGGCCAGGAAACTTAACCATCTTTGATTCAACGAGCTAGTAAAGTAGAGGCATACTAGTGACACTATGTTTGTCTATCTATTCACACATGTATTATGTTTCCGGTTAATACAATTCTAGCATGAATAATAAACATTTATCATGAAATAAGGAAATAAATAATAACTTTATTATTGCCTCTAGGGCATATTTCCTTGATCTCCCACTTGCACTAGAGTCAATAATCTAGTTCACATCATCATGTGATTCAACACTAATATTTACATCTGTATGTGATTAACACCCATAGTTCACATCGTCATGTGACCAACACCCAAAGGGTTTACTAGAGTCAATAATCTAGTTCACATCGCTATGTGATTAACACCCAAAGAGTACTAAGGTATGATCATGTTTTTCTCGTGAGAGAAGATTAGTCAACGGGTCTGTTACATTCAGAGCCGTATGTATTTTGCAAATCTTCTATGTCTACAATGCTCTGCACGGAGCTACTCTAGCTAATTGCTCCCACTTTCAATATGTATCCAGATTGAGACTTAGAGTCATCTGGATTGGTGTAAAAAGCTTGCATCGATGTAACTCTTTACGACTGGCTCTTTTATTACCTCCATAATCGAGAAATATTTCCTTAGTCCTCACTAAGGATGTTCTTGACCAATGTCCAGTGATCTACTCCTAGATCACTATTATACTCCCTTCCCAAGTTCAGAGCAAGGTATACAATAGGCCTGGTACATGGCATAGCATACTTTATAGAACCTATGACTGAGGTATAGGGAATGACTTTCATTCTCTTTTCTATTTTCTGCTGTGGTCGGGATTTGAGTCTTTACTCAATTTCACACCTTTGCAACACAGGCAAGAACTATTTCTTTGACTGTTCCATTTTGAACTATTTCAAAATCTTGACAAGGTATGTACTTATTGAGAAACTTATCAAGCGTCTTGATCTATCTTAATAGATCTTGATGCTCAATATGTAAGCAGCTTCACCGAGGTCCTTCTTTGAAAAACTCCTTCCAAATACTCCTTTATGCTTTGCAGAATAATTCTACATTATTTCCGATCAACAATGTGTCACTCACATAAACTTATCAGAAATGCTGTAGTGCTCCCACTCACTTTCTTGTAAATACAGGCTTCTCCAAAAGACTGTATAAAACCATATGCTTTGATCACACTGTCAAAGCGTTTATTCCAACTCCGAGAGTCTTGCACCAGTCCATAAATGGATCGCTGGAGCTTGCACACTTTGCTAGCTCCTTTTGGATTGACAAAACCTTCTGGTTGCATCATATACAACTCTTCTTCCAGAAATCCATTCAGGAATGCAGTTTTGACATCCATCTGCCAAATTTCATAATCATAAAATTCGGCAATTGCTAACATGATTCGGACAGACTTAAGCATCGCTACGGGTGAGAAACTCTCATCGTAGTCAACACCTTGAATTTGTCGAAAACCTTTTGCGACAATTCTAGCTTTGTAGATAGTAACACTATCAGCGTCCGTCTTCCTCTTGAAGATCCATTTATTTGACATGGCTTGCTGATCATCGAGCAAGTCAATCAAAGTCCATACTTTGTTCTCATACATGGATCCTATCTCAGATTTCATGGCCTCAAGCCATTTCATGAATCTGGGCTCATCATCGCTTCCTCATAGTTTGTAGGTTCATCATGGTCTAGTAACATGACTTCCAGAACATGATTACCGTACCACTCTGGTGCGGATGTTACTCTGGAAGACCTACGAGGTTTGGTAGCAACTTGATCTGAAGTTTCATGATCATCATCATTAACTTCCTCACTAATTGGTGTAGGAATCACCGGAACTGATTTCTGTGATGAACTACTTTCCAATAAGGGAGAAGGTACAATTACCTCATCAAGTTCTACTTTCCTCCCACTCACTTCTTTCGAGAGAAACTTCTTCTCTAGAAAGGATCCATCTTAGCAACGAATAACTTGCCTTCGGATCTGTGATAGAAGGTGTACCCAATAGTTACTTTTGGGTATTCTATGAAGACGCACTTCTCGATTTGGGTTCGAGCTTATCGGTGAAAACTTTTTCACATAAGCATCACAACTCCAAACTTGTAAGAAACGACAGCTTAGGTTTACTGTTAAACCATAGTTCATACGGTGTCGTCTCAACGGATTTAGATGGTGCCCTATTAAACGTGAATGCAGCTGTCTCTAATGCATAACCCCAAAACGATATTGGCAAATCGGTAAGAGACATCATTGATCGCACCATATCAAAATAAAGTACGGTTACGACGTTCGGACACACCATAACGTTGTGGTGTTCCAAGTGGCGTGAGCTGTGAAACTATTCCACATTGTTTTAATTGAAGACCAAACTCGTAACTCAAATATTCATCTCCACGATCAGATCGCAGAAACTTTATTTTCTTGTTACGATGATTTTCCACTGCACTCTGAAATTCTTTGAACCTTTCAACTATTTCATACTTATGTTTCATCAAGTAGATATACCCATATCCACTCAAATCATTTTGTGAAGGTCAGAAAAATAACGATACTTGCCACGAGCATTAACACTCATTGGATCGCATACATCGGTATATATGTGTTATTTCCAACAAGTCAGTAGCTTGTTCCATTGTTCCGGAGAACGGAGTTTTAGTCATCTTGCCCAAAAGGCACGGTTCACAAGCATCAAATGATTCATAAACAAATGATTCCAAAAATCCGTCTTTATGGAGTTTCTTCATGCGCTTTATACCGATATGACCCAAACGGTAGTGCCACAAATAAGTTGCACTATCATTATTAACTTTGCATCTTTTGGCATCAATATTATAAATATGTGTATCACTATGATCGAGATCCAATAAACTATTTTCATTGGGTGTATGATCATTGAAGGTTTTATTCATGTAAACAGAACAACAATTATTCTCTGACTTTAAATGAATAACCGTATTGCAATAAACATGATCAAATCATATTCATGCTCAACGCAAAAGCTAAATAACATTTATTTAGGTTTAACACTAATCCGAAAGTATAGGGAGTGTGTGATGATGATCATATCAATCTTGGAACTACTTCCAACACTCATCGTCACTTCCCTTCAACTAGTTTACATTTATTCGTAACTCCTGTTTGAGTTACTAATCTTAGCAACCGAACAAGTATGAAATACTCGGGGCTACTATAAACACTAATCCCAATAGTATAGGGGTGTGCGATGATGATCATATCAATCTTGGAACTACTTCCAACACTCATCGTCACTTCCCTTCAACTAGTCTCTGTTTATTCTGTAACTCCTGCTTTGAGTTACTAATCTTAGCAACCGAACAAGTATCAAATACTCGGGGCTACTATAAACACTAGTAAAGCACACATCAATAACCTGTATATCAAATATACCCTTGTTCACTTTGCCATCCTTCTTATCCACCAAATATTTGGGGTATTTCCGTTTCCAGTGACCATTTCCTATGCAGTGTAAGCACTCAGTTTCAGGCTTTGGTTCAACTTTGGGTTTCTTCGTGGGAGTGACAACTTGCTTGTCATTCTACTTGAAGTTCCCCTTTCTTTCCCTTTGCCCTTTTCTTGAAACTAGTGGTCTTGTCAATCATCAACACTTGATGCTCTTTCTTGATTTCTACCTTCGTCGATTTCAACATCACGAAGAGCTCGGGAATCGTTTTCGTCATCCCTTGCATACTATAGTTCATCACGAAGTTCTAGTAACTTAGTGATGGTGACTAGAGAATTCTGTCAATCACTATCTTATCTGGAAGATTAACTCCTACTTGATTCAAGCGATTGAAGTACCCAGACAAACTGAGCACATGCTCACTAGTTGAGCGATTCTCCTCCATCTTTTAGCTATAGAACTTGTTGGAGACTTCATATCTCTCAACTCGGGTATTTGCTGAAATATTAACTTCAACTCCTGGAACATCTCATATGGTCCATGACGTTCAAAACGTCTTTGAAGTCCCGATTCTAAGCCGTTTAAGCATGGTGCACTAAACTATCAAGTAGTCATCATATTGAGCCAGCCAAACGTTCATAATGTCTGCATTTGCTCCTGCAATAGGTCTGTCACCTAGCGGTGCATTAAGGACATAATTCTTCTGTGCAGCAATGAGGATAAACCTCAGATCACGGATCCAATCCGCATCATTGCTACTAACATTTTTCAACATAATTTTTCTCTAGGAACATATCAAAACAAACATATAAAAGCATAGGGAAGCAACAACGCGAGCTATTGATCTACAACATAATTTGCAAAATACTACCAGGACTAAGTTCATGCTAAATTTAATTTCAATTAATCATATTACTTAAGAACTCCCACTTAGACAGACATCTCTCTAGTCATCTAAGTGATCACGTGATCCAAATCAACTAAACCATAACCGATCATCACGTGAGATGGAGTAGTTTTCAATGGTGAACATCACTATGATGATCATATCTACTATATGATTCACGCTCGACCTTTCGGTCTCCGTGTTCCGAGGCCATATCTGCATATGATAGGCTCGTCAAGTTTAACATGAGTATTCCGCGTGTGCAAAACTGGCTTGCACCCGTTGTAGATGGACGAGAGCTTATCACACCCGATCATCACGTGGTGTGCGGGCACGACGAACTTTGGCAGCAGTGCATACTCGGGAGAACACGTCTTGATAATTTTTAGTGAGAGATCATCTTAAAATGCTACCGTCAATCAAAGCAAGATAAGATGCATAAAAGATAAACATCACATGCAATCAATATAAGTGATATGATATGGCCATCATCATCTTGTGCTTGTGATCTCCATCTCCGAAGCACCGTCGTGATCACCATCGTCACCGGCGCGACACCTTGATCTCCATCGTAGCATCGTTGTCGTCTCGCCAACTATTGCTTCTACGACTATCGCTACCGCTTAGTGACAAAGTAAAGCAATTACATGGCGTTTGCATTTCATACAATAAAACGACAACCATATGGCTCCTGCCAGTTGCCGATAACTTCGGTTGCAAAACATGATCATCTCATACAATAAAATATAGAATCACGTCTTGACCATATCACATCACAACATGCCCTGCAAAAACAAGTTAGACGTCCTCTACTTTGTTGTTGCAAATTTTACGTGGCTGCTACGGGCTGAGCAAGAACCGTTCTTACCTACGCATCAAAACCACAATGATAGTTTGTCAAGTTGGTGTTGTTTTAACCTTCGCAAGGACCGGGCGTAGCCATACTCGGTTCAACTAAAGTGAGAGAGACAGACACCCGCCAGTCACCTTTAAGCAACGAGTGCTCGCAGCGGTGAAACCAGTCTCGCGTAAGCGTCACGCGTAATGTCGGTCCGGCCGCTTCATCTCACAATACCGCTGAACCAAAGTATGACATCTTTGGTAAGCAGTATGACTTATATCACCCACAACTCACTTGTGTTCTACTCGTGCATATAACATCAACGCATAAAACCTGGCTCGGATGCCACTATTGGGGAACGTAGTAATTTCAAAAAAATTCCTACGCACACGCAAGATCATGGTGATGGCATAGCAACGAGAGGGGAGAGTGTATGTCCACGTACCCTCGTAGACCGTAAGTGGAAGCGTTATGACAACGCGGTTGATGTAGTCGTACGTCTTCATGATCCGACCGATCCAAGTACCGAACGTACGGCACCTCCGAGTTCAGCACACGTTCAGCTCGATGACGATCCCCGGACTCCGATCCAGCAAAGTGTCGGGGATGAGTTTCGTCAGCACGACGGCGTGGTGACGATGATGATGCTCTACCGGCGCAGGGCTTCGCCTAAGCTCCACGACGATACGACCGAGGTGGAATATGGTGGAGGGGGGCACCGCACACGGCTAAGGAACGATCCGTAGATCAACTTGTGTGTCATGGGGTGTAACATCCCAAATTTCCTATTTGGAATGTTTTACAACTATAGCTAAGCATCCTATGCATCCTGTTTGAATTTGAATGCCATTTGAAGTTTCAGAGAATTTTGAGTTTTGAATTTGAATTCAAACTCTGGCAAGTGGGAAACATTTCAAAAACTAAGCCTGATAAATACTTGATCAAAAGTATGAGAGGAGCAAACATGACACTCCAAAAATATCAGAGGAAACAATGCCAAAAGATTTGGATTCAAATCTGAATTTTATTTGAATTTGAAAAAAATGGATTTTTATAAAGTTTGGATTTTGCCTTTGGAAAAATGTTCAAATGAAAGGGAATATTCCCCTGATCATTTTGGTATATATATACCCTATATAAAATATTTATAGTTATTGTTTTATTTCTGTTTTGTTTTAATAAAAAAATTAAAAAAAGAGAAACCCAGCGCCAGACCAGCCCCCTGCCCAGCCAGTGCCAAGACCCACCACCTGGCCCGGCCAGTGCAAGCGCCTCCTCACTGGCCCAGCCAGTAGCCCACTGCCAGCTGCCAGCCAGCCAGCCGACCAGGCCTCCCCCTCACCCGAATCGCCTACGCCCCGGTCGCCCGCTCGCCTCGCCTCTCTCTCTCTCTCGATCATGGGCCCACCCCATCTTCTTCCCCCCCACGCCACCTTGTCGCGCCCATGGATCGCGGATCGATCGCCCCGACCGCCCCGAAGCCGTCCGAGGCCACAGCTATAAAGCCGACCCCCCCCGCACCCCATTCCCCCCTAGCCCTCGCCGAGCCCTCTCCCTCTCTCCCGAGCATCTGGAGCCGAGTTCCCGTCGCCGCCATTGTCGCCGCCTGTCGCCGCCCTAGACCACCCAGCCACCCCGACGCCACAGACCCCTCCCGAGCTCCCAAGACCCAAGACAGCCACTCCATGAGCTCGCTGACGCCTCGAGCCTCGCCAAGACGCCGCCGCGCCGCCGCCGTCGGACCTTGAAGTCATGGAGACCTCCTCCCCGTCCGATCTCAAGCAGACGGCTAGGATTAGACCGAAGAATACGTTTTATAAAAGACCGGCCGGTTCTTTCCGGTTTAGTATTAGTTAGGTTTTTATTTTAGCCCGGTTCGTTTTAGTTTAAGCTTAGGCCCGGTTAGGTTATTTGACGCCTAGTGCACAGTTTAGGCCCATTAGGCCTTTTTCTTTTAATTTCATTTTTCTGTTTTAGCAGAATAGTTTCTGTTTTGAAAAATTCATATCTTTTATTCTGTTTAATATTTTTGAGTGATTCTTTTTTTGTTGGTTTGAAAATTTTCTAAAGTTTCTGTAGAATATATATTTAGCTATGTTAAAATTAATTAAAATTGCTTTAATTTAGTTTTAGTCAGAATAGTAAATCTGCTATAACTTGAGTTAGAAAAATTATTTTTGGATGATTCTTTTTGTCCCAACTTTATTTTGTCACTGCCAAACCATAAAAATTAACTTGGGTATTTTAGGATTAATAAATAAATAGTTTTAAGCAGAATCTTATTAATCCTAATTAATTAACTAGCTCCTGTTTTCCTAATATTTTTATTAGTAAATAAATTTATTTTTAACTTGTGATTGATTATTCTAGGATAGTTTCTGTCACTTTCGTAGATGAACTTTTATTTATAATTAATAAAAGTTTTAATTTATTTTTCTTAATAGAAATTGGATTAGGCCTAATAGGAGTTTTATAATAGCTTTTTAATTAATTCTTTTTGCTCCTAGTTGCTTAGTGAATTCTTTTCTGTTAAGTTAACCTAAAACCATGATTAGGTTCTGTTGAGTAAATTTTTGTTATATAAAAACTATACTAGCTATTGTTTGAAGTAGGAAAAACTTTGAGTGGTTTTCTTTGAGTTTTTCCCTTTGGATTTCACTTTGTTGGTTTTGGTGTGTTACTTTGTTATGCTATTTTGTTATGTGATCCCATTGCTATATGCTTATTGTGATTTGTTTGTCTCGGTAGAGTTTACGGAGTGCGAAGCTTGCTACTACGAATCTTTAGCTTACGAGGATCATCAGCAAGGCAAGTTTTGATCATGTTATTTTCTATACCTATGTTTTTGTGCATTAGAATTGTCACCACCCCACCATGCATGCAGTAGTTGAAATTTTGGAGTTATTAAACTTGAGTAGTATCATGTGGTAGGATGAACCAATCCCCTTGTTACCATGACCCCGGACGAAGTAGTTTACTTTGCTATGCTCGTGAGCGGGTTTTGGTTGAGTGAAATTCATAAGCAAGATGTGAGAGTCAATGATGATGACAACCCCATGAACTACAAGAATCAAGATGGACTTGAATTCACTCTTTGGGTGGAGGACGGTTGACGGACACCTGGAGAACCCAGTGGTTGGCGGGATGCATGGAGAAGTGCCATGACATCTTGCGGAAAGCTTCACCCAGCCACGAAGAGAAGGATGGATGCCCCATGACCGGAAGCTTACCTGTGCAGCCGCAAGCCATTATGGGCTCTGGCTGGGTTGACCCTAGTAGTGACATTTGCTGGACGGTACTACGAGATGTAGAAGAACGGTAGGATTGGATGGGTACCGGCAGTAGCCAGAAGAACTCTTTGGAAGACCCTGTTTCATTGGTCCGTCTTCAAACACCATGAAGTGCGAAGACTTTAAAGGAGGAATGATTCTTGCGGGAAAGTCGCAACCCTCTGCAGAGTTAAAGATCTAATTGATTAGCCGTGTCCCCGGTTACGGACAAATTGAGCCTCTGGAACTTGGAAGTATTCGGATATCTCAACACTAAAACTAATGAATTAATTTGAGGGGTTTTATGACTTAATAATTTGGGAATGAGATTTTGGTTGGCGGAACCATCTCAATAACTACCAACAATTGTAGTAATTTGCAAGCAAGTCCACTGTAGTAGGGAAAAAATTTCTTTTCGCAAAATGATGAAACTTAGAGCCCCACAGCCAAAATGCATATAGTGATAGTAAGTTTATTATTGTTGTTCTTCATGACTTGCCAGCTTATTCCAAAAGCTGACCTACATGGCTGCAACGTCTTATGTTGCAGAGGTATATTCCGATCAGGAGTGAGGCTACGCTCCGCGCTTGGCGATTGCCCTTTGGAGTCGGATGGACTCGCTTTACTTCGACGCTTCCGCAGTGCTATTAGTTTATTTCTCATGAGTTGGCCTTGAGCCGAATTTATTCCCTTGTAATAAAGACTCTATATGAGAATCGTGTAATAATATTCAGGTGTGATTGAACTTTGATTACTTTATCGATGTACTGTGAGTACCAGCATGATCTTGGGATGGTACAGACACAGAGATTTGACCGATTTTGGGTCAGGTCGCTACAGAGATGGTATCAGAGCACACGCTGACCGTAGGATCGTAACCCCTAGGATCGGAAAGCCATAGGAAGAGACCTTTTACTTTTATCCTTATCATTCCATAATTCTCCGCTGCTCAATTCTGACTCTTCTCCTATTTTCAACATTCTAGATGGCCGTCGAGTTCACCCCAGTTTTGCTACCGGAGTTTTGCCAGCCCGATGAGACGATGCCCTTCGGAAGAAAGCTGGTCCAGATGGTGAAGCAGCTGAAGATCGCTCTACCCTCGATCACCGGGAAGCCAACCAATGCACTTCCGGCGGACACCGCTACAGGATTGAAGTGCATATCCTGAGGAGAACCTTCGGAGGACACACGGAGCCGATTGACTTTGAGTTCACGAGTTCAACTGGATCATCGGAAGGGGCGTGGCGATCTATCGAGCACTTGGACATCTCCGAGAGGAGTACAGGGCGAGCTCGATCCTCGAGACTCGCCATGGTTTCTCGCAGGCAAGGAATGGAGATATCATCCATACCGTGGAGGACGATTCCACTCTCTTACATCCAGGACTTGGAGTGTCTTCGTGAAGCGGAGATTCAGACTCGCCGTAACTCAAGACACACGGAAGCTTTTGTTCCGCGAACTGGAACTGGAGGAGAAGGCACGCGCAGACTTCCTTGGCCACGAGGAAGAAGTCGCGGGCTTCATGGAGACAGTCGACGACCTGAAGATGAAGCTTGCCGCGATAGAGGAAAGGATGGACTTGGGAGAGGACCTTTACCCGAGTGGAGATGAAGGACCCCTCGTGAGCAATGATCAGGATTTTGAAGGGAGTACCACGGAAGGAAGCCACAAGAGGAGGCGCCACTGATGAAGACTTTTTAGTCGACCACCATGTTATTTTCCTTTTCGTCGATCAGTTAGGCCGATGTTTTCCCTTCGATTAGTCTTGAGCTTTTGTAATCGAGTTTGAACCATGTTTGAGTGGTATGAATAAATGATTGGTGTGTTTTATGATTGTGCATTCATATGGGTAGTGTTAATTTCTCATAGACCATTGTTCTATTCTAATTTTCTCATCCACTCCAAAAACACCAGATGCCTCCGAGGCGTGACCTTTGGTTTCCGCTGGAGCTCACCCAGCTGCTCCAAAGCAGAATGCACCGATGCAGCTCCTCATCCAGAATCAGAACAACAACGCCAACAATCCACCGCCACCACCCCCTGTGGACAACTTGACTCGATTTCTGAGACTGAATCCGCCAGTGTTCTCTAGTAGCACTGAGCCGATTGTGGCTGATGATTGGCTCCGCAAAGTCGGAAGAGAGCTAATCACTGTGGGATGCACTGATGCTGAGAAGGTGCGCTTTGCCGCGCATCAACTTGATGGACCTGCAGCTTCTTGGTGGGAGAATTACACCGCCACTTTTCCCATTGGTGCCATCACATGGGATCAATTCCAGCAGGCCTTCCGCACCGCCCATGTCTCAGCTGGAGCCATGAGTCTGAAGAAGCGTGAGTTCCGCAACTTGCACCAGGGGAACCGTACTGTGGCACAGTACGTGGATGAATTCAGCAAGCTCGCTCGCTATGCCCCTGATGATGTGGCCACAGATGCCGCCAAGCAGGAGAAGTTCCTTGAGGGACTCAATGATGAACTGAGCATGCAGCTTATTGTGGCTACCTTCAACAACTACCAGGAGCTGGTAGACAAGGCCACCATTCTTGAAGGCAAGTAGCAGCAGATAGAAAGCCATAGCGGAAGTACAGCCAGGGGAAGCACAACTCGGGAGCTCAGCAGAAGCCCCGCTATGCACCATACTCAGGAGGGCACACCCATCATAACCATGGAGGTCATAACCATGGAGGAAATGGGAACAACCGCAGCCAGGACAACAAGTCAGGCCATGGCAATGGCAATGGCAATGGTAATGGCAATCAGCACCGTTCTGCCCCGGCTCCGAAGGATCTGAGCCACATCACCTGCTTCAAGTGCGGAAGGCGGGGCACTATGCCACCGACTGCCCGGAGGCCAAGCAGAGGAATGGAAATGGCAATGGAGGCTCGTGAAGAAGCCCAATCCGTTCCCTCGTGCTCGGGTGAACCACATCGACGCGGAGGACGTCTATGATCAGCCGGAACATCGTGGTTGGTAAGTTTTATTGAATTCACGTTCAGTTTTGGTTCTCTTTGATTACGGTGCAACGATTCATTCATATCAAGGGTAGTTGTGGAAAATTACGGGTTGCCCACTAAAACCCTTAGAAGCCCCTTTCGTCGGGCCCGCAGGAGGAGAAATGATGGCGGTGTAGGCTGTCATGCAACCCTCAACATCGGGAACCATAAATTTCCCGCAGACCTCATAGTGTTGGAAACCCAGACCTTGGATGTAATCCTAGGCATGGATTGGTTGTAAAGTTTGAAGGAACATAGATCTGTGCTCAAGAAGTCTATTCTGCTCACCACCCGGAGCGAAGAGGATCAAGTATGTAGCCAGCACAGCCAGATGAAGAATCAGTGCATTCCCTCACGGGAGTTGTTCGGGAGGAAGTGCCGGTGGTGCAAGATTTTCCGATGTGTTTAGGAGGAATTACCAGAATGCCACGGACAGGGACATTGAGTTTCGATTGAGCTATTGCCGGCACAGCCCCAATATCCAAGAGACCTTATCGGATGCCACCGAATGAGTTGAAGGAGATCAAGGATCAAATTAATGAGTTATTGGAGAAAGGATATATTCGTCCAAGCTCATCACCTTGGGGAGCCCCAGTTCTTTTGGTAGAGAAGAAGGATGGAAGCTTGAGGATGGTTGTGGATTATCGTGCATTGAACGAAGTAACCATCAAGAACAAGTACCCTCTGCCGATGATTAATGACTTGTTTGATCAGCTAGTTGGAGCCAAGGTATTCTCTAAGATCGATCTTCGGTCAGGGTATCATCAGTTGAAGATTCGTGAAAAGGATATACCCAAAACAGCGTTCACTACCAGGTATGGTTTATATGAGTATACCGTCATGTCATTTGGATTGACTAATGCTCCTGCATACTTCATGAATTTGATGAACAAGGTGTTTATGGAATATCTGGACAAGTTTGTCGTGGTGTTCATCGATGATATATTGATTTTCTCCAAGAGCGAGGAAGAGCATAAGGAACATTTGCGTCTAGTTCGAGAAACTTGAGAACATCGCTTGTATGCCAAGTTCAGCAAATGTGAATTTTGGTTGAAGGAAGTTGGATTCCTCGGACATGTTATTTCAGGAGAAGGAATAGCAGTTGATCCCGCCAAGGTTGAATCATCACCGATTGGCGATCAACCACCTCGATCAAGGAGATCCGCAGTTTTCTCGGACTCGCAGGATATTATCGGAGGTTTATTGAGAACTTCTCGAAGATTGCCAAGCCCATGACTGAGCTGTTAAAGAAGGAAGCCAAGTATGTTTGGACCGAGGAATGTGAAGCCAGTTTTCAGGAATTGAAGAAGCGGTTGGTCACAGCCAAGTGTTGATTTTGCGGACATACACAAGGAATACCAGGTTTATTGTGACGCTTCTCGTCAAGGACTCGGAGGAGTACTCATGCAGGAAGGAAAAGTTGTAGCTTATGCCTCCAGACAGCTACGACCTCATGAGATGAATTATGCCACGCATGATTTGGAGTTAGCAGCCGTAGTGCATGCACTCAAGACCTGGAGACATTTCCTCATCGGAAACCGTTGCGATGTTTACACAGATCACAAGAGCTTGAAGTATATTTTCACGCAGAAGGAATTGAACCTCAGGCAGAGGAGATGGATAGAGTTGATAAAGGACTATGACATGAGATTGCATTACCACCCCGGTAAAGCTAATGTTGTAGCAGATGCTTTGAGCCGTAAGAGTTATGTGAATACTCTTAGAGCAGGAGGATTACCCCAGGAGTTATTCGATGACCTCAGAGATCTCCGACTGGAGATAGTTCCGAGAGGATTTGTTGCAACTCTGGAAGTTCAGTCCACTTTGGCCGAAAGGATTCGTGAAGCCCAGAAGTCGGACAAGGAAATTGATGAGATAAAGCAAAAGATGGAGGAAGGAAAAGCTAAAGGATTCCGTAAGGATGAACATGGAACTATATGGTTCGAGGATCGTATTTATGTACCCAATGATCCCGAACTCAGGAAGCTAATTCTTCAGGAGGCTCATGATTCACCGTACTCGATTCACCCTGGTAACACCAAGATGTACCTGGATTTGAAGCAAAGTTTCTGGTGGACAGGTATGAAGAAGGATATTGCCGAGTACGTAGCAGTATGCGATGTTTGTCAACGTGTAAAGGCAGAACATCAGAAGCCAGCATGGTTACTCCAACCTTTACCGATTCCCGATTGGAAATGGGAGAAACTTGGAATGGATTTCATCACAGGATTACCCAGGACCCGTTCAGGTTATGATTCTATCTGGGTAGTGGTTGATCGTTTGACCAAGCTCACTTCATTCCCGTGAAGACTACCTATACCAGTGCTAAGTTGGCCAAGATATACATGACCAGGATCGTATGTCTGCATGGAGTTCCGAGGAAAATCGTGTCAGATAGAGGAACACAGTTTACCTCAAAGTTTTGGAAGCGATTGCATGAAACTTTGGGTGCGAGGCTGGAATTCAAGACAGCTTTTCATCCGCAGACGGATGGATGGACCGAGAGAGTCAATCAGATTACGGAGGACATGTTGAGAGCTTGTGTGCTAGACTACGGGTCTAGCTGGGATGATAATTTGCCCGACGCAGAGTTCTCATACAACAACAGTTATCAATCCATCGAAGATGGCCCCTTCAAGCTCTATACGGAAGGAGGTGCGAACACCATTCTTTGTGGGATAGTGTTGGAGATCGATCACTTTTGGTTCCGATCTTATCAGGATTCGAGAGAAAGTCAAGCTGATTCGAGACAGACTCAAGATAGCACAGTCAAGACGGTAAGAGTTATGCCGACAAGAAGCGCAAGGAAGTGACTTACGAAGTGGGAGATCGAGCATATCTTCGTGTGTCTCCACTTCGTGGAATCAAGAGGTTTGGTGTCAAAGGAAAGTTAGCACCCGATTCATTGGCCCTACAAAATCCTCGAGCGTCGTGGAGAGGTTGCCTAAGTTGGAATTGCGGAAGGATTGTCCGAGTTCATGATGTCTTCCATGTTTCTCGGTGAAGAAGTGTCATGCCGACATGGCCGATGTTCCGTTGAGAGACACAAGTGCCCCTAGAGGCCATACAGCTTGACGGTGATCGACTTACAAGGAGAAACCCGTCCGATTCTCGAGACTGCAAGCAGAGTCACCCGCAGCAAGGTCATCAAATTTTGCAAGGTCTGTGGAGTCACCACACCGAGGAAGAAGCCACAGGGAGCGCCAAGAAGACCTTCTTCGAGATCACCCACACCTATTTGTTAGTTAACCCGAATCTCGAGGGCTAGATTCATCTTAAAATGGGTAGGTTTGTAACATCCCAAATTTCCTATTTGGAATGTTTTACAACTATAGCTAAGCATCCTATGCATCCTGTTTGAATTTGAATGCCATTTGAAGTTCCAGAGAATTTTGAGTTTTGAATTTGAATTCAAACTCTGGCAAGTGGAAACATTTCAAAAACTAAGCCTGATAAATACTTGATCAAAAGTATGAGAGGAGCAAACATGACACTCCAAAAATATCAGAGGAAACAATGCCAAAAGATTTGGATTCAAATCTGAATTTTATTTGAATTTGAAAAAATGGATTTTATAAAGTTTGGATTTTGCCTTTGGAAAAATGTTCAAATGAAAGGAATATTCCCTGATCATTTTGGTATATATATACCCTATATAAAAAATTTATAGTTATTGTTTTATTTCTGTTTTTGTTTTAATAAAAAATTAAAAAAAAGAGAAACCCCAAAGCAAACCAGGCCCCCTGCCCAGCCAGCGCCAAGCCACCCACCCACTGGCCAGCCAACACTGCACCTCCCTGACTGGCCCAGCCCTGCCCACTGCCAATGGCCCAGCCAGCCACGACCAGCCCCCTCACCCGAATCGCCTCGCCCCGGTCGCCCTTCGCCTCGCCTCTCTCTCTCTCTCTCGACCATGAGGCCCACCCCATCTTCTTCCCCGCCCACGCCACGCCGTCGCGCCCTTGGATCGCGGATCCCGGCGATCCGGATCCCGATCGCCCGACCGCCCCGGCCGCCCGAGGCCCAGCTATAAAGCCGACCCCCCCGCACCCCATTCCCCCTAGCCCTCGCGGAGCCCTCTCCTCTCTCTCCCGAGCATGCCGGAGTTCGAGTTCCCGTCGCCGCCATTGTCGCCGCCGTCGCCGCCCTAGACCACCCAGCCACCCCGACGCCACAGACCCCTCCCGAGCTCCCCCGCACCCGCACGGCCACTCCGCCGAGCTCGCCGACGCCCGGAGCCCTCGCCGCACTCTCGCCGCCGCCGCCGCCGCCGTCGGACGCCGGTAAGTCGCCGGAGACCTCCCTCCCCCGTCCGATCTCAAACGGACGGCTAGGATTAGACCCCGAAGGGGTACGTTTTTTATAAAAGACCGGCCCGGTTCTTTCCGGTTTAGTATTAGTTAGGTTTTTATTTTAGCCCGGTTCGTTTTAGTTTAAGCTTAGGCCCGGTTAGGTTATTTGACGCCTAGTGCATAGTTTAGGCCCATTAGGCCTTTTTCTTTTAATTTCATTTTTCTGTTTTAGCAGAATAGTTTCTGTTTTGAAAAATTCATTCATATCTTTTATTCTGTTTAATATTTTTGAGTGATTCTTTTTTTGTTGGTTTGCAAATTTTCTAAAGTTTCTGTAGAATATATATTTAGCTATGTTAAAATTAATTAAAATTGCTTTAATTTAGTTTTAGTCAGAATAGTAAATCTGCTATAACTTGAGTTAGAAAAATTATTTTGGATGATTCTTTTGTCCCAACTTTATTTTGTCATTGCCAAACCATAAAAATTAACTTGGGTATTTTAGGATTAATACATAAATAGTTTTAAGCAGAATCTTATTAATCCTAATTAATTAACTAGCTCCTGTTTTCCTAATATTTTATTTGTAAATAAATTTATTTTTAACTTGTGATTGATTATTCTAGGATAGTTTCTGTCACTTTAGTAGATGAACTTTTATTTATAATTAATAAAATTTTTAATTTATTTTTCTTAATAGAAATTGGATTAGGCCTAATAGGAGTTTTATAATAGCTTTTAATTAATTCTTTTTGCTCCTAGTTGCTTAGTGAATTCTTTTCTGTTAAGTTAACCTAAAACCATGATTAGGTTTTGTTGAGTAAATTTTGTTATATAAAACTATACTAGCTATTATTTGAAGTAGGAAAAACTTTGAGTGGTTTTCTTTGAGTTTTTCCCTTTGGATTTCACTTTGTTGGTTTTGGTGTGTTACTTTGTTATGCTATTTTGTTATGTGATCCCATTGCTATATGCTTATTGTGATTTGTTTGTCTCGGTAGAGTTTCCGGAGTGCGAAGCTTGCTACTACGAATCTTTAGCTTACGAGGATCATCAGCAAGGCAAGTTTTGATCATGTTATTTTCTATACCTATGTTTTTGTGCATTAGAATTGTCACCACCCCGCCATGCATGCAGTAGTTGAAATTTTGAAGTTATTAAACTTGAGTAGTATCATGTGGTAGGATGAACCAATCCCCTTGTTACCATGACCCCGGGACGAAGTAGTTTACTTTGCTATGCTCGTAGACGGGTTTTGGTTGAGTGAAATTCATAAGCAAGATGTGAGAGTCAATGATGATGACAACCCCATGAACTACAAGAATCAAGATGGACTTCGGAATTCACTACTGGGTGGAGGACGGTTGACGGGCACCCTGGAGAACCCAGTGGTTGGCCGGGATGCATGGAGAAGTGCCATGACATCTTGCGGAAAGCTTCACCCAGCCACGAAGAGAAGGATGGATGCCCCATGACCGGAAGCTTACCCGTGCAGCCGTAAGCCATTATGGGCTCTGGCTGGGTTGACCCTAGTAGTGACGCTGACTGGACGGTACTACGAGATGTAGAAGAACGGTAGGATTGATGGGTACCGCAGAGCTGAGAAGAACTCTTTGGAAGACCTCGTTTCATTCGTCCGTCTTCAAACACCATGAAGTGCTAAGACTTTAAAGGAGGGAATGATTCTTATGGGAAAGTCGCAACCCTCTGCAGAGTTAAAGATCTAATCGATTAGCCGTGTCCCGATTACGGACAATTTGAGCCTCTGGAACTTGGAAGTATTCGGATATCTCAACACTAAAACTAATGAATTAATTTGAGGGTTTTATGACTTAATAATTTGGGAATGAGATTTTGGTTGGCGGAACCATCTCAATAACTACCAACAATTGTAGTAATTTGCAAGCAAGTCCACTGTAGTAGGGAAAAATTTGCTTTTCGCAAAATGATGAAACTTAGAGCCCCACAGCCAAAATGCATATAGTGATAGTAAGTTTATTATTGTTGTTCTTCATGACTTGCCAGCTTATTCCAAAAGCTGACCTACATGGCTGCAACGTCTTATGTTGCAGAGGTATATTCCGATCAGGAGTGAGGCTACGCTCCGCGCTTGGCGATTGCCCTTTGGAGTCGGATGGACTCGCTTTACTTCGACGCTTCCGCAGTGTTATTAGTTTATTTCTCATGAGTTGGCCTTGAGCCGAATTTATTCCCATGTAATAAAGACTCTATATGAGAATCGTGTAATAATATTCAGGTGTGATTGAACTTTGATTACTTTATCGATGTCTTGTGAGTACCAAAGATGATCTTGGGATGGTACATGCAGATACGAGATTTGACCGATTTTGGGTCAGGTCACATGGGGTGCCCCCAGCCTCGTATATAAAGGAGCAAGGGGGAAGGGGCGGCCGGCCAAGGGAGGGCGCGCCAGGGAGGAGTCCTACTCCCACCGGGAGTAGGATTCCCTCCTTTCCTAGTCCAACTAGGAGACCTTCCATGTAGTAGGAGTAGGAGAGAAGGAAAGGGAAGAGAGAAGGAAGGAAGGAGGGGTGCGGCCCTCCCCTAGTCCAATTCGGACTAGGCCTTGGGGGGCGGCCTGCCCTAGGCAGCCCTCTCTCTTTCCCGTATGGCCCAATAAGGCCCAATACTTCTCCGCGAATTCTCAGAACTCTCCAGACTCCAAAAATACCCAATCACTCGGAACCTTTCCAAGTCCATAATATAGTCGTCCAATATATCGATCTTTACGCCTCAACCATTTCGAGACTCCTCGTCATGTCCCCGATCTCATCCGGACTCGAACTCCTTGGTACATCAAAACTCATAAACTCATAATGTAACCGCTATCAAAACCTTAAGCTCATGGACCCTACGGGTTCGAGAACTATGTAGACATGACCTAGAACTATTCTTGGTCAATAACCAATAGCGGAACCTGGATGCTCATATTGGCTCCTACATATTCTACTTAAGATCTTTATCGGTCAAACCGCATAACAACATACATTGTTCCTTTGTCATCGGTATGTTACTTGCCCGAGATTTGATCGTCGGTATCCAATACCTAGTTCAATCTCGTTATTAGCAAGTCTCTTTACTCGTTCGTAATGCATCATTCCGTAACTAACTCATTAGCTACATTGCTTGCAAGGCTTATAGTGATGTGCATTACCGAGAGGGCCCAGAGATACCTCTCCGACAATCGGAGTGACAAAACCTAATCTCGAAATACGCCAACCCAACATGTACCTTTGGAGACACCTGTAGTACTCCTTTATAATCACCCAGTTACATTGTGACGTTTGGTAGCACCCAAAGTGTTCCTCCGTAAACGGAGTTGCATAATCTCATAGTTACGGTGAACATGTATAAGTCATGAAGAAAGCAATAGCAATATACTAAACGATCAAGCGCTAGGCTAACGGAATGGGTCATGTCAATCACATCATTCTCCTAATGATGTGATCACGTTAATCAAATGACAACTCATGTCTATGGCCAGGAAACTTAACCATCTTTGATTCAACGAGCTATTCAAGTAGAGGCATACTAGTGACACTATGTTTGTCTATCTATTCACACATGTATTATGTTTCCGGTTAATACAATTCTAGCATGAATAATAAACATTTATCATGAAATAAGGAAATAAATAATAACTTTATTATTGCCTCTAGGGCATATTTCCTTCATGCCTACCCAAGGCAGAGGTTTTCCCGGATTCCTTCCGGTATGCATGCAAGGCACATGCGGATGATTATCATCACAAATGTGTTCATTTCCAACAGCATGGAAATCACTAACATGCACCCATGCATATGATCATATCACATGAAATAACAATCTTCTCCAAAGTGAGGTGATGTTATAAACGTGTCATCGAACACACAAAAATGTTATGCCGGGGTTCAGAATGCTTGCCTTCAGGTCATGGGAAAAACAGTGTGCAATCCAAAACATCTTGAAATCTTCAAAAATCCTATTAAAAGAATATAATTGAATTAACACACAAAATCAAAACAGCACAAAAAAGTTGTTTGAAAATTTTTCAAATAAATCTTAAAATAAACTGGACATTATTTGAGAGAGGTAGGAGAAAGAATTAATTTATTTGGAGTCGTATTTAAAAAGTTACAGTCGGTCAAAGTTCTGGTCAAATCTGTTATATATAAAAAAAAGATATACAGAAAAGAAAACGTTTCAACTAAACCTGTACACGTCGAAAGCGTATTTTTGAAATGCGCTTCCACTTACTCTGCGTGGGCGTGCGGGGTCACCGACAAGGTCCTAGGTGGCCCACTAGTCAGGTTTGACTAGTCCGCCTTCCTTCTTCTCCCTCCGTCCCGAGCGGGCGGGACTCGGCGACCGTCGCCGTAACAATGGTCCTTGTGGGGAGCTGAGGGCGGGGATGGATCCGCGGGTCGAGGGTGATCTTTCCGGTGGTTGCAGGGTTGTCAGAGGTGGAGGGATTCACCGGCGGCGAGCTTCGCGGCGGAGGAAGGCTTCGGTGGCGAAGTGATTTTGTGGCGGCGATGGCTCCCGATCAAAATCAAGTAGGGGAAAAGGCTCACGGGAGGATGAGGGAGTTCTTGGTGAAGAGAACGGAGAGGGGGAGGCTCTGGTGGCGCTGGAAGGGCTGGGGCAATGGCGGCGGCTGCGGTTGCCGGAGATGCAGAAGGAGGCCTCCCCGGGTCGTCTGGCTACTAAAGGGGGCCCTAGGGAGGTAGCTTGGGGTCGCCTGTGTGCGGAGACGAGCTCGGGGCTCCTTTATATAGCGTCTCCAAGTCGGTTTGCTGCTGCCGTGGATGAGCTCGTCGGCGGACCTTCTTACTGTGTGGCAGGGCGACGTGGCGGTGGTTGGCTAGTTCCAGGGGCTAACGACGACCGCTACACTGTCGAGAGAGGCGAGCTGGCGCGCTGTGGGGGTTTGAGCGGCACCGACCGGGGCTAGAGCCACTACGGACGCCGGCGTGCCGCCAAGGGGCTCGTGGTGGCGCTATGAGCGGCCAGGTGGTCGGGTGGCGTGGCGATGGCGAGGGAATACGTGGCGGCCAGCTGCTGCTGTTGGCCAAGGGCCGGAATGGGTGCGGGGCGCGACGCGGAGACACGGACGCACGTGCGTGCCAAACGCACGCTCTGTTCGCGCCCTGGGCGTGCACGGGACGTGCTCGACGCAATGCCAGGGCCTGCAATATGGCTTAGGTGAGGCTGGCACTTAACAGACCCATGTTAGGAGTAACAGGGAGCATAGTGGACAAGTTGGTTTGATCAAAGGTGCAAGCTCACAGTGCAATGTCGAAATACATGTCAAAGCTGATCATGCCCATAAGGTGTTTGACAAAATGCCACAGGCGCCTAGGCTTTTCTTGGAGTGGCCAAATCTTCCAGAGTGGGGTCTCTTTAGGCGCAAGAGAGGGTGGTGAGGTTAGTTGGGGAAAAGCACAAACTTGCAAGTGCAAGTTTTGAAGAACTTCAAATCTGGACAGGAGGTGAAGGGCATTATTTCATGAACCAAAAATATGCCAATGGTAGCATGATCCTGGACTTAGGAGTTTAACATGGAGGACTACAAGTAGGAGAAAGAATCAAGGGCTAAAGAGCAAGAAAAAATATGGTTGCTGAACAAACCATCATGTTGGACCAGAATGAAGATGAGATTGTTTTACTCAAAAATTTCAAAGAACAACCTTGGATTTTTGCATATAATGGAATTATATGCTGCTACTGACATCCAAAATTTTGGTGGAAGCTAGAAACAAGTATTTAAAAGGGTTGTAGTGCAACATTGTCCACTGGACCAGAGAAGAAAAACATGTGTAGCACTCAAAATATGCAATGAATGAAATATATTATTACACAAAAGTGATTTAGAGACATCATATGACATCTCCAAATTTTGGTTGGATTTTTAGCCAAATATATCAAATGGTTGTAGTTCAAAAAGAGCTCCAAAATTTAAAACAACTCATTTTAATGAATAAAGTTCATGGTGAAATAATTTAATAAATAATTCTACTGATTAAGAAAAAGCTATACAGAGAGCATAGAAGTCCAATATACTTTAGAAAGCTCCACTAGGAAAAAGATAAATCTCCTTAACAATAAAAGAAGAGTTTCTGAAATCCATAGAAAAAATCCAGAATGCAAAATTTTAAAACTCCTGGCAAAATTTTAATAACTAAAACCTGGTTAAATTTTTTTTTGGGGTGTTACAATTACTACCCCCCTAAAAAAAATTCTCGTCCTCGAGATTTGCTAAGAGCCGTTGAGAAAAAAACAAATACTCCATATATGTTCAAGCGGTTGTGAGTCTGCTGCCGTGGTGCTGCGTGAATAAAAATAATAATCCACGTAGTAAGGGGATAATCGATGCAGCAATCCAGTAAAAAGAAAACTCATACTAGGATTTTTCGCGGTTACACAAGTTAATCACGAAGAAAACTACTCACACTAGTAGGTACCGAATACACGACTCATCACACAAATTCGAGGTACCATGCACAAATTACAACATGATAATAAATGCTGCAATAACAAACGCAATAATGACGTCTAAAATGAAAACGGTAACTGGACGGGGTCCCGATAAAATGTCTCTGGTAAAGGGACACACTCCCCTTCTATCGGAGGAAGTGAATTGACCAGACGATGTATGAGTCTCTCCGGGTTGGGCCTCAGTGGTCTGCCGATGGCAATCTGAGGATTCAAATCAGCGAGACTCTGGAGATAATCCATCACTCGCTGGTTCAAATGCTCTTGAGCGATGATGTACTAGATAAGGTTGGCTAGCACTGGGTCTCTCTCAATCCGTCCACCGGGAAAAGATGTCACTCCTCCGGGTGTTGCACGGCTCGGAAAATAATAATATCCTCGTTCGCGGGCATAAGGTACTGCGGATCGAAGACGAGCAATTGCTTCGTTCGCAGCAGCTTCTATGGCCAAGCGTGGGGTCGGCATAGATTTCCCTACGAAGGAAACCTCTGTTGGATCTTGGTTGGGGTCTACAGGAGGAATGTGTACTGCTGCCCAATATTCCGAGGTGGATGGGGTGATTCTCGATTTGAACAGCTCGTACTGGGGTGGCTGGGTAGAACCCATGGTACTGCAGGTAAAATCCCACAATATTTTGACAAAGCTACATGGGGTTGCATCTGGGGTTCTCAGATGAATACTGGGGCTCGGCATGACAGGAAAAGGTTGTGAGAGTGGAGCACGAGGTGAGGGTTGCTGGGTAAGGTCACAGGGTGGCCTTCTTATATAGCATCCGGGCTGGTTTATTTACCGTGGTGAAAGGTAATAAAACTGCCAGATCACCTCCAAGGGTCGGGGTCAGTGAGAGAGATACACATATCTCATAAAGAGATATGTTACTGTAGGTGTCGTCGGGGTTGGTTTTGGTAGTTGTGCCCGAAAAATGTGCAACTATGCGCTGATAAAGAAAAAAAATACACAAGGCTACCATTAAAGCAGAGGCACAACGACAGGCTGCGTTTATATACACGGTCGCACGATTACAAAGCGAGGATACACTGAGACTCGATACTACTCGTACAGCTTAGTCTACCTCGTTTATGTCTAAACGGGCGTGTCTGGTGGATGTCGAGGCTTCTCCACGTGTCTCACTGCCGGGATTAGTCGGAGATGGCGGAGGAACTGCAGGGTCAGGGTAGCGATGATGACCATCGCGGGGATTGTTGGCCACAATCCCGTTGGAGTGTGCTCCCAAAAGGCGACGAAGCACTTCTGGGGTCATCAAAGCATCTCGGTTGGTGGCTGGAGCTGATCTCAGGGCCTCGATTGGTTGTCCGAACAGCACGAGTAGGTTGTCGGCGTCGGGCTCGTCTTCTCTTCTTGCTGGGGCTCGACGAACCAGCTCTCCATGAGCTGCGATCAGATCAATGGTGATCTGGTCGAACAGTGCCTCTAGTGCACTTACATAGCGCACTAGGTGCAACAATGCGGGATCTGTCTCGTGATCTCCGTTGGCAACTTGGGGTGGTCTACCATACCCTTCACGCTGGGTAGTAGTAGAACGAGCGACGATTAACTCTGGCGACAACTGCCGGAGTTGAACTATAGCTTCTCGAGCGGCTAGCTGGATGGCTTGCGGCTCGAAGGAAGTTGTTCTTCCGGTGAACCTGTAGGGGCGTTCGGGCGCTAGACCCCTACCGTAGATGTGTACAGTGGCCCAGAATTGACGGTCCTCACCGCTCACGGGTCCTTGGTAGACAACATATTCTGGTGGCTCCTCTAACGCATAGGCACGACGGGTGAGGTTAGCGAGGATGGTCACAAAGCCTCCAAGGTTGGTTGTTGTGGTCTCGTCGTGCACTATGGGGCCAGGCATTGTGGCTAGGTTGGGGAAAAGGCTGTGATGTGCTGGGTTGAGGCTAGTGCCCTTTTTATAGAAAAGGGGAAGGAGTCTTCCTTCGTACGCTTGCGAATAAGACATTTTTGCCATCGGTCACTGGTGTGCGATCGACAGGCTAGATTGGTAGGTTGGGCACCGACTGCCAAAAGTGTCGGGATCACTGTGTGGCTATCTTGCACGGGAAGCTTGGATGGGGTTTGGTTAAGGTCTGGTGGGTTGGTTTGCCTAAGTTTTGTCGACCTGGCTAAGATAGGATTAGCCAATGGTCAGCCTGGCTCTGATACCAAGCTTGTCACGACCGGTTTTCCGGGTATAAATTTCCAGAAAAAGACCGTCGTGCTCATCAGCCCCAGGATTACTGTTAGCTGATGAGGCTCCAACTTGATACAGAAATTCCAAGAAAAAATACAAAACATGTAGTACAAGACCATTCTGGCATGTGAGTACAACAAATGGTTTCTAGTGGTTGAGGGCGGAAGCGGTTTGAGAATCATCAGGGTCTATGGGACTCCATTTCCCAACAGGAACAGCTGACCAGGTTAACTCCTATCTCCGTGAGGCTGCTATCTCCGTTGCTTAGGTTCCGGGACTGTCACCACGATCGCTCATCTCCGCGCAAGAAAAATCTGGCCAAGACAATAGCGAGGGACAAGCCAGTGAGTACTTTGAATGTACTCGCAAACATTATGAACACAGGTATAACATAACAATGGTGTGCTGAAAATAGTTTATGCTCATGACGTCACCACAAAAGATAAATAAAACTCGATGCGTGCAAGCATGTTATTTATGAATATGCAACAACATAGTAGTATTAAAATTTATGAAATAAATAACAAGCAATGCCACGATACCAAGGCGTCGAGCGACACCACATAAAGGGCTTTAAAAGAAATGCCACGATCAAGGCCTGAGCGACACCACATAAAGGGCTTTAAAAGAAATGCCACGATCGAGCGCCTAAGCGACACCACATAAAGGGCTTTAAAAGAAATGCCACAATCAAGCGCCCGAGCGACACCACATAAAGGGCTTTAAAAGAATGCCACGGTCGGGCGTCTGAGCGACACCACATAAAGGGCTTTAAAAGAAATGCCACAGTCGGGCGTCTAAGAGACACCACATAAAGGGCTTTAAAAGAAATGCCACAGTCGGGCGTCTAAGCAACACCACATAAAGGGCTTTAAAATAAATGCCACAGTCGGGCGTCTAAGCGACACCACCTAAAGGGCTTTAAAAGAAACAGTCATAGTGAATATCCCGGAGGTAGAACCATCCCAGAGATACTTGATAATAACAATAATATCACGGGTTAGTCAACAATAATAATAATCCTAATTATCACAAGTCACAAGTAGTAATTTCAGTTCTGGTTTAACAGTTTTTACCTCCGAAGACCGACTCTAAGACCGACACTTGACCCATCCCAGACTGTAATCCTTAACCATGGACACAGCTATTCGAATAGGTTTAATCTCTGCAGAGGGCGTACTCTTTACCCACGAGTAACGGGTTCCATTAGTCCATCGGGACTAATTCCGTTTATAGTCTTTAAATGAAAACGCACTGACTTGCACACACCGGCTTAACTCACGGTGTCCGAATCACCCATGACACTCGTTAAGCAAAACTCTAAGTGGGGAGGCTACAACCTCGATTAGCATGGGATCACAAAATTTATACCCCGCGCAAAACTGGGGAAGCTACCCCCTCGGCTACAACCGAAACACTCATGCCCCCTGACCGGATGACTGGCTTTAATCCATGGCCTTGGTACCCTCATCCCGGCCCCTCTGTACGGTGTGTTCTAGAGAGGGGTTGACAAATTACTGAACCGTACTCTACTTGTTGTAGAGACGAGTGGTAGTACGAAGCAAGTATGGGGGTTACTGGCACAAGACTCGATCTACGGTCGACTCAGGAGGTTTAAGTATTTCCCTGCATGATTAGAATAACGAAATATAACTCAACCAACAGAGTCACCGCTCATTATACCTTACCATGCCATACCGGACATAACCGTCCCAACGGAGACCGGCGACAAACTCATGCCTACCCAAGGCAGAGGTTTTCCCGGATTCCTTCCGGTATGCATGCAAGGCACATGAGGATGATTATCATCACAAATGTGTTCATTTCCAACAGCATGGAAATCACTAACATGCACCCATGCATATGATCATATCACATGAAATAACAATCTTCTCCAAAGTGAGGTGATGTTATAAACGTGTCATCGAACACACAAAAATGTTATGCCGGGGTTCGGAATGCTTGCCTTCAGGTCATGGGAAAAACAGGGTGCAATCCAAAACATCTTGAAATCTTCAAAAATCCTATTAAAAGAATATAATTGAATTAACACACAAAATCAAAACAGCACAAAAAATTTGTTTGAAAATTTTTCAAATAAATCTTAAAATAAACTAGACATTATTTGAGAGAGGTAGGAGAAAGAATTAATTTATTTGGAGTTGTATTTAAAAAGTTACAGTCGGTCAAAGTTTTGGTCAAATCTGTTATATATAAAAAAAAGATATACAGAAAAGAAAACGTTTCAACTAAACCTGTACACGTCGAAAGCGTATTTTTGAAATGCGCTTCCACTTACTCCGCGTGGGCGTGCGAGGGGTCACCGATGTGGGTCCTAGGTGGCCCACTAGTCAGGTTTGACTAGTCCGCCTTCCTTCTTCTCCCTCCGTCCCGGCGGGCGGGACTCGGCGACCGTCGCCGTAACAATGGGTCCTTGTGGGGAGCCGAGGCGGGATGGATCCATGGTCGAGGGTGATCTTTCCGGTGGTTGCAGGTTTGTCGAGGTGGAGGGATTCACTGCGGCGAAGCCAGAGCGGAGGAAGGCTTTGGCGAAGTGATTTTGTGGCGGCGATGGCTCCCATCAAAATCAAGTAGGGGAAAAGGCTCACGGAGGATGAGGGAGTTCTTGGTGAAGAGAACGGAGGGGGAGGCTCTGGTGGCGCTGGAAGGGCTGGGGCAATGGCGGCGCTGCGGTTGCCGGAGATGCGGAAGGAGGCCTCCCCGGGTCGTCTGACTGCTAAAGGGGGCCCTAGGGAGGTGGCTTGGGGTCGCCTGTGTGCAGAGACGAGCTCGGGGCTCCTTTATATAGCGTCTCCAAGTCGGTTCGCGGCTGCCGTGGATGAGCTCGTCGGCGGACCGTCTTACTGTGTGGCAGGGCGACGTGGCGGTGGTTGGCTAGTTCCAGGGGCTAACGACGACCGCTACACTGTCGAGAGAGGCGAGCTGGCGCGCTGTGGGGGTTTGGGCGGCACCGACCGGGGCTGGAGCCACTGCGGACGCCGGCGTGCCGCGAAGGGGGCTCTGGTGGTGGCGCTGTAGCGGGCCAGGGTTGTTGGGGTGGCGTGGCGATGCAGGGGAATACGTGGCGGCCAGCTGCTGTTGGCCAAGGGCCGGAATGGGTGCGGGGCGCGACGCGGTGACACGGATGCACGTGCGTGCCAAACGCACGCTCTGTTCATGCCCTGGGCGTGCACGGGACATGCTCGACGCAATGCCAGGGCCTGCAATATGGCTTAGGTGAGGCTGGCACTTAACAGACCCATGTTAGGAGTAACAGGGAGCCTAGTGGACAAGTTGGTTTGATCAAAGGTGCAAGCTCACAGTGCAATGTCAAAATACATGTCAAAGCTGATCATGCCCATAAGGTGTTTGACAAAATGCCACAGGCACCTAGGCTTTTCTTGGAGTGGCCAAATCTTCCAGAGTGGGGTCTCTTTAGGCGCAAGAGAGGGTGGTGAGGTTAGTTGGTGAAAAGCACAAACTTGCTAGTGCAAGTTTTGAAGAACTTCAAATCTGGACAGGAGGTGAAGGGCATTATTTCATGAACCAAAAATATGCCAATGGTAGCATGCTCCTGGACTTAGGAGTTTAACATGGAGGACTACAAGTAGGAGAAAGAATTAAGGGCTAAAGAGCAAGAAAAAATATGGTTGCTGAACAAACCATCATGTTGGACCAGAATGAAGATGAGGTTGTTTTACTCAAAAATTTCAAAGAACAACCTTGGATTTTTGCATATAATGGAATTATATGCTGCTACTGACATCCCAAAATTTTGGTGGAAGCTAGAAACAAGTATTTAAAAGGGTTGTAGTGCAAAATTGTCCACTGGACCAGAGAAGAAAAACATGTGTAGCACTCAAAATATGCAATGAATGAAATATATTATTACACAAAAGTGATTTAGAGACATCATATGACATCTCCAAATTTTGGTTGGATTTTTAGCCAAATATATCAAATGGTTGTAGTTCAAAAAGAGCTCCAAAATTTAAAACAACTCATTTTAATGAATAAAGTTCAGGGTGAAATAATTCAATAAATAATTCTACTGATTAAGAAAAAGCTATACAGAGAGCATAGAAGTCCAATATACTTTGGAAAGCTCCACTAGGAAAAAGATAAATCTCCTTAACAATAAAAGAAGAGTTTCTGAAATCCATAGAAAAAATCCAGAATGCAAAATTTTAAAACTCCTGGCAAAATTTTAATAACTAAAACCTGGTTAAATTTTTTTTGGGGTGTTACAATTACGTGGCGCCCCGTCTTGCGTGGCTCGGCGGAGAGCTTAAGAACGAGGAGGCGGAGCTCCTGCGCGTGGCGGTGAGGCATGGGATGGCCGGTGGTCGCGGCAACGGCGAACGGCGCGCTCATGACCGGCTTGGCCATGGGGAGGAACGAGAGAGGGAGGCGAGGGGGAGAGTGACCGAGGGGTCGGTGGGTTCCAGAGGCCACGGGGGGAACGATCCCAGTGTCGCGCTGGCTAGGGAGGGGCCAAGCAGCAGCAGCGTTCAAGACGCTTGCTGCATCGCTTCCCTCTGCCTTCTGGCGAGAGGAGGAAGACAACTGGCAGGGGAGGTGGCTGGGCTGCACAGGAACTGGGCCGAGGTAAGTGGGCTGCCAGGTAAGCTACAGGTAAGTTCTTCTGCTCTGTTTTATATTTTTCTGTTTTGTTTTCTTTTTTTCATAATTCTTTTGCCACTGAATTCAAATTTAAACAAATTTAAAACAGTGTCAAAACTCCCCTGGATATTTTATATCACTTAATGGACTTCTCCACATATACATAAAATATCACAGGCATTTGAAGCTCTAATCATTATATATTATGAATATAACTTCAAATCCAAATACAATATGATTTAAATTCAATGTCCCAAAATATTCCATAAAAATGTTCCAGAATTTTGGTTTGATATATATCTCTTGCCAAAATTACCAGAATGATTTTTAGGGCATTTTGGAATCACTGAAGGCAATTTAAAGGGTTCTTGCCCTTCTTTTAGAAAGTTTTGAGGCTTTCTAATTTCCTCAGTTCAAGTTTCATGAAATTTAAACATGATGCAACACTCTAATGCACGCACTAGGCATTGTCAGAACTAGGGATGTGACACAGCTATACCGTGATACAAGACGAAAGTATATTGTTAAACCGGAGTCAGCTATTTACAAACCGGAGTTCAACAGTAAAGCAGTACACCAGTGGAGGTGACAAGTGGAAATATATTGGCGGTTCAACAAGGGGACTAATGGTATATACCGGATTGTCAGCTTTTCTGTATAGTTAAACCGCCTAGTCTAAGCATGGAAGAGTCAAGATTACAGATGAGTAAGTGAATGAAAACAGGTTTCTCAAGATTATGTTGCGGTTTCGGATTTGAGGCATGTCAGAAAAGGGAAATATATTCAAAACCTAAGAAGCAGTACCGGACCAATGAGCGAAGGTTTGGATAAGATCTACTATTTTCTGATGCATAAATGGAAACAGAGGCTAAAGGCTACCACTATATAGAGCAGATATTCAGGAGTTTATCAGGATTATCATATGAACAAAGATCTCCACTGATGAACACCGAAGAACTTGGGAACCCTAGAACAGATCTGTGGCAGAAAGAGCAAAGAACTTACCGGAGCTGAGGAAGAAGCGGAAGAGCACCGCAGTGTTCTGATGCGTTCAGGGTGATGCAGGGGCCAAGGTTGGAGCAGAGACGACGGTCGGAGGTCGACGGCGGCGGCGGAGCTCCAGAAGCTAAGCGGCGCAAGGAAGACAACGCGAAGAGGCACGAGGGGAAAAAGAAAATGATCCTTCGGTCCTGTTTATAAATGCAGGAGATAAGTGTCAGGCGCGAAAATCAAGGGGCCGTGAATTTGGAAGTGAGGCGCAGCTGTCGCCTCGATTGTTGGAGACCTATTAATGAGGATATATCATATAAATTTTCTTTATAACAGATGACGTCACGACGGTTTGCCAAGATCCAAAAAGATGATGTCATGGCGGTTTATCAAATTACGAGAAGATGTTGAAGACGAAGTTTCTGTTAAGGATTGACATGAACCTGTTCAAATCAATCTGGGGCCTAATGTTGGGGATATTACTACTGAGCGTAAACCGGCCAGGATAGGCCGGATTAACTTCATCAGTAGTTGAGTATGTTAGAAGCCCATGAAGGCAGATAGGAATGTTAGATATGGGCCCATGGCCCAGAACCGGTTTAAGGCCTGCAACCGTGAACCGGTATTGGTATGTAACTTGTATGGTAAGATAGAAAGAGCAGAGACCGAACCGGACACGTTTATGAGACGGTCTCGGGACTCTGTAAACCGACGGGTGTCACCCATGTATATAAGGGGACAACCCGGCGCGGATCAGGACAAGACAACAACTCGAGACTCAGGCAAAGCGTATTCGCTCCCTGGTCATCGAAACCCCATCAATTCCATCACAACTAGACGTAGGCTTTTACCTTCATCGTAAGGGGCCGAACTAGTATAAAACTCTCTTGCGTCCCTTGTCCGCCTTAACCCCTTTAAGCTAACCCGTAGCGATGGCTCCACGACTAAGTCCTTTCACAAGGACATCTGTCGTGACAAAACCACGACAGTTATCGAATGTTTTTCGGAGTCCCGGATGAGATCTCGGACGTCACGAGGAGTTCTGGAATTGTCAGAGGATAAAGATTTATATATGGGAAGTCCTTATTCAGTCGCCGGAAGTGTTCGGGGGTTTATCGGTATTGTGTCGGGACCACCAAAAGGGTTCCGGGGGGTCCACCTACCCCAGAGGGCTCTATGGGCTGAATATGGAGGGGAACCAGCCCCTAGGTAGGCTGGGCGCCAAACCCCCCTAGGGCCCATGCGCCTAGGGTTTGGGGGAAACCCTAAAGGGGGCGCCCCCTTGGCTTGGGGGCAAGCCTCCCCCCTTGGCCGCCGCCCCCTCTAGATCCATCTGGAGGGGGCCAGCCCCCTCTCCCTTGCCCCTATAAATAGAGGGGAGGTGGGAGGGCATCCGCACCACATCCAAGGCGCATCCCTCCCCCTCTCCAACACCTCTTCCTCCTTCCGCGGTGCTTGCGAAGCCCTGCCGGAGTACCACACTACTCCAACACCACCACGCCGTCGTGCTGCTGCTGGAGTTATCTTCCCCAACCTCTCCCTCTCTCCTTGCTGGATCGAGGCGTGGGAGACGTCACCAGGCTGCACGTGTGTTGAACGCGGAGGCGCCGTTGTTCGGCGCTTAGATCGGAATCAACCACGATCTGAATCGCTATGAGTACGACTCCTTCATTCGCGTTCTTGTAACGCTTCCGCATCGCGATCTTCAAGGGTATGAAGATGCACTCCCCTCTCTCTCGTTTCTAGTCTCTCCATAGATTGATCTTGGTGATGCGTAGAATTTTTTATTTCTACAATGATCCCCAACAGCGTTGTGTCGGCGCACTAGGAAACGGCCGCGCACCAGGGCACTTGTGGCGCGCCGCAAGCGCTCCTGCGAGCGCCGTGGCTTTTAGGAGTATAACTTAGTTTCGTAAGGCGATCTCATTAGTTTTGGGACACATATGATAAATCCCGAACATTCAGGAATTATTAGCGTCCTTAATTAAGTATGTAAAAGGGAAAGTTTGGAAACCTTGTGTATCCGTACGCATTTTGTAAGTACGTGCATATAGCACAAACTTTACTACTTTTGTTGGGGATATTACTACCGGGTGTAAACCGGCCAAGAGAGGCCGGGTTAAATTCATCAGTAGTCAAGTATGCTTGAAGCCCGTGAGGATATTCTATACGGGCCCAAGGCCCAGAACCGGTTTAAGGCTTGTAGCCGTGAACCGGCATTAGCATGTAACTTGTGTTGTAAGTTAGAAATACTAGAGACTGAACCGGACACGTCTATGAGCCAGTCTCGGGACTCTGCAAACCGACGGGCGTCACCCATGTATATAAGGGGACGACCCGGCGGCGGTTCGAGGAAAACGGACAACAACTCGAGACTTAGGCGAAGCTTGTTTACTCCCTAGTCATCGAAACCCCCATCAATTCCATCACAACTAGACGTAGGCTTTTACCTTCATCGAAGGGGCCGAACTAGTATAAACTCTCTTGCGTCCTTGTGTCCGCTTTAACCCCTTCAAGCTAACCCGTAGCGATGGCTCCACGACTAAGTCCTTTCATGAGGACATCTGCCGTGAAAAAACCACGATAGTTGGTGCCCACCATGGGGCAATCGCACGATGGTTTCAAGTTCTTGGAGGGCAACTTCGAAGGACTCAAGGGTTATGCTGTGGGCCGGATGACCAAGAGTCGTCGCGGCAAGCTCTACATCAACGATTCAGGCTGGGGCCCCGAGGCGGCTCGATTGAGTCTGGTACGGGTCCCTTTGGTGGCATACACGTCTTCATTGGCAAGATCGGTGAACCAGGCCCTGAGCCCAACACCTGCACCGACCTCGTCGAAACGGCTCAGCGTGCGAGATCTGCCCAGGGTAAACCAGGCATGAAGCGTGCCTTCGTGGGAGTTATCCACGGAGGAGAATATGATGGTGGATCGGAATCTGGTAGCGAGACCATCGTTTATTCCGGCGACGAGTCCTCGACCGGAGAAACCGAATCATTGTATCAGTTACAAGATGGCCGGATTGGGGGCTGTTCCGATGGTGATGATTCGGACCCTCTGATCTGCCCAAACGGGTTGGGATATTCATGGCCGGTACACAGGCGGTGATCCACTCTTCGACCACAGCAGCAATGTTCTCCGGGTCAGCAGCGGTGCCCGGGGCAGGAGACCCTGTGCACCCGCCGGCTCAAGTTTTATCTGATCTGTTTGATGCGTTGGCCGTGCTTATGGCAGAGGCTAACCCGGCGGATCAGGACGCCCACAACGCGGAAATTGCAAAGGTGAGGGAACAGATCACTCAGGCCAAGGCCAACCTGGCAGCCGAGAACAGCAGGATGGCTGCAGAGCGGGCCGCTTTGGATGCGCAGGCCTATAGGCTTATGCTGGACCAGAACGCGTTGCATGAAGTCCTGAAAAGGAAGCATCGGTCTCGCCTGCCGACGGTTTTCGATGCCAGAAACCTCTTTAATACCCCAGGAGCAGGGACTAGTAACCCGCCAGTGATAAACCGGGCGGAGGCACCTGGGCCGGGTGCGCCGGTTCAGCCTCGCCTGATGGAGCCGCCTCGACAGAATAATATCGTGCCTCAGCCTGTCCAGACACCTCCAGGTCATTATTCCAATCCAATGGACAATCTTATCGCCGCCGCTTCACGGCTGGAGGCCATCCCGATTGAAGGTGATTCTCCGCAAGCGGTGGAGACGCGCCGGGTTAAGGAACTTCTTCGAACAGCCTTGGTGCAGCAGGAAGCGTATTCATATAGCCGTGATCGAATTCATTCCACTTCGCCCAAGCCGGAGTTACAGCAGCGGATGGATGAACGGTCAGATCCAGTAATGCACGGAACCATGAAGCGCCCCGTGGCCATAACCCGGCGGGTGATGCTCAGGAAGTGGTGGACCGGGCCCGAGCACGAAGGGATGCCGAGTTAGCGGCGCAACATGAGGCTCGTCGACCACGCCGTTCATCCAACCACCTCGACGAGCCAGGAGTCACTTCTAGTTCTTTGGGAGTGCCTTGTCTTGTCCCCTTTACGCAATGTGCGCCTGCCAAGGATTTCAAGGGCCAGCCGCAAGGTGCCAAATTACACGGCCGATTTGTCTCCTAAACATGGGTAGAGAGCTATGAAATGGCCATGGAGATGCTTGACGAGATGAAGCGGCATGTGCAAAGTATTTCACCATGATGCTTGAAGGGACAACCCGTATTTGGTTAAAGAGCTTACCAGCCAATTCTATCAGTTCATGGGCTCAGTTGCGAGCCCGGTTTATCCAGAATTTTCAGGATACATGTAAGCAGCCCATGTCGATAGTAGACTTAGCGGCATGTGTCCAGGAGGAAGGAGAGTCAACAACCCGCTGGGTACGCGAGTTTCGGAAATTTTGCACTCATCGATCAGATCAACGCCGACTCATGGTTATAACTTTGAAAGCAATCGCGGTTTAAACCTCTGAAGTTGAAATTGGGATGGATGAAGCGCCATTGTAACGATATGGGGACCCTCATGACTGCGTTAGTGAAGTATGCTGATTCTGATAGTACCAAGGATCCCGAGTCTGATGATGACAAGGCAGGGAAGGGAAAGAAGAACAGCAACTACAAGTGGCAGCAACACAACACGGCAGGTCATGGTAACAGAGGCAAGCGTAAAGCGGATGGCAGCATGGACTTTGTGGCTAATACTAGCGCACAGGACAGGGGCCAGCGACGGAAGGGTAAACCGCCAAATTGTGGTGGAGCTCCAAACCCCAACCCGGACCGCCTGACTTATCTATTAAACCAGCCCTGTCCGAAGCACGGGACGAAGGAGACGCCAGCCACCCACCTTTGGAAGGATTGCTATATTATGCAGGAGTTCAAAAATTCTAATGCTTTCCGGTATGATCATGGATCAAGTGGTGGCTCAGGATCCGGATTCCATGGGCCGGGTCACGGTGGAGGAAATGTCGGTTCAGGCTTCAATGGAGATCAGGTTGGACATAACAATCAAAACAATCAGAACAGCCAGGGTGGTTACAACCAGCAGCAGCAGTTGGGCTATCAGAGCAATCCAAAGAAGTTGAATAGTGGGCAATATCATGTATTCACCACTAGCTTAGACAAGCGAGACCAGAAGCTTCACAAGCGAGCAGTGAATTCTGTTGAACCGGCCGTGCCTCGTTATTTACGCTGGTCGAACAGCCAATCATATGGAGCAGAGGATCACCTCCCCGGTTGACAATCCGGTCGATTAAGCTGGTGGTGGCACCTCAGGTGGGAGGTTATAAGTTAACCAAGGTGCTCATGGATGGAGGAAGCAGCATTAATATCTTATACTATGAGACCTTCCGCCGTATGGGGCTAACAGACAAGAATCTTAAACCGTCCAATACGGTATTCCATGGTGTGGTACCTGGTAAGTTAGCATATCCCGTTGGCAAGATAGCTCTGGAGGTGGCCTTTGGAGATGATCATGATTCCAGGTCAGAAACATTGATTTTTGAGGTGGTGAAGATCCGGAGCCCATACCACGCTTTATTTGGGCGGCCGGCTTATGCCAAATTTATGGCACAACCCTGTTATATTTATCTGCAGCTCAAGATGCCGGGTCACAAGGGGACCATAACCGTTCATGGAAGTCGCAAGATTGCCTTGGAGTGTGAAGAAGGTGATGCGGCCTATGCGGAGTCGGTTTGTGCCACGGAAGAGTTGAAGTACTACAAGGATAATGTTGATCCGCGGACATGACTCCGTTGAAGAAGCCAACCACAGTGCATGATCCGGCTCTAAAGTTCAAATCAGCAGGTGAGACTAAGCTTGTTGACTTTACTGGCGATTCGCCCAAGAAGTTTAGTATCGGCACCAACTTGATCCGAAATAGGAAAGCGCGCATCGAAGTTCATCGCGAGAACGGGACATTTTGCATGGAAGCCTTCGACATGCCGTGTACCGAGGAACTCGCTGAGCACACTCTTAATGTTGATCCTAAGTACAAACCGGTGAAGCGGTTTCCCGCGGTTCAACGAAGAAAGGCGCAAAGCTATTGAGAGGAGGTGGCTGGGCTCTTAGCGGCTGGTTTTATTGTTGAAGTGTTCCATCCTGAATGGTTGGCTAATCCGTGCCGGTCCTTAAAAAACGGCACCTGGCGCATGTGTGGATTACAGATCTTAACAAGGCTTGTCCAGCAGATCCTTTGCCTCCCCGCATTGATCAGATTATTGATGCTACGGCGGGTTGTGAACGTTGAGTTTTTCGGATGCATATTCTGGTTATCATCGAGAACAAGATGGCAATTAAGGACCAGGAGAAGACGGCGTTCATAACTCCCTTTGGAGCCTTCTGCTATGTATCTATGCCCTTTGGGCTCAAGAGTGCCCAGGCAACTTATCAACGGTGTGTACAGAATTGCCTTCATAAGCAGATCGGCCGTAATGTGCATGCCTATGTGGATGATATTGTGGTTAAGTCAAGGTAGAAGGAGACTCTGGTTGATGATCTAAAGGAAACCTTTGATAACCTACGGACATACAAGATGATGCTCAACCCGGCCAAGTGTGTTTTTGGTGTACCGGCAGGCAAGTTATTGGGTTTTCTGGTGTCCAACAGGGGAATTGAGGCTAATCCGGAGAAGATTACAGCTATCACCTCCCTGGCTAAACCGAAATGTATCAATGATGTCCAGCGCTTGGCAGGCTGGATTGCCGCGTTGAGCCGGTTTATTAGCCGCCTCGGTGAGAAGGCGATCCCTTTGTATCAGATGCTGAAGAAAGCAGATCCCTTTGTCTGGAGTCCGGCTGCTGATAAAGCGTTGGAGGATTTAAAGCAGCAGCTAGCCAATCCGCCTGTTCTTGCTGCTCCGATTGACAAGGAACCATTGCTACTATATGTGGCAGCTAATGCTCGTGCAGTCATCTTTGGTTGTGCACCGTGACCAAGAAGGAGGGAAGACTTATACACCTAGGTGGAGGGAGTACTACTATTACTTATGTACGTGCAAATGCACGTTTTAACATTACGATGCGGTTTTTGTAAAAGTAGAAAAACAGCACTAGTCAAGCTTGTGAAACGATTCAATGCAAAACAAATGCAAAAATGCTCGTTTGATTGTTTACTTTTAGCTTCCTTCTCTGTGGTTATTTCTCTGTCGTACTTTGTACGGAGTATCTCACTGGTCGGAAACGCATGCAAATTCCCAAACCGCTTCCTACACCCTGTATCGAATTTTTTTGCCTAAGGCTGGTCATAGTGGGGAGTAACTTATATTAGCGTCATACATATGACACTAGTCTAAGTTACTATCTCCATAGTGCAAAGTAACATAGTAGTAGTGTCATAGGTTGCTTCATTTATTAGCTCATAGACTCATTTTGCCTCGGAAAACGCTATGTTACAGTAACATATTATGTTACCACAAGCACCTCTTTCCTCATTAAATACTTGCCACATAAGCAAAATTGTCTTGGGATGTGTTAAGTTACTATCTAAGTTACCCCCACTATGGCTAGCCTAACAAGTTGTGCCGTGCAATTGGAATTCCAACTTGAGTACTACTACTAGTAGGAGTACCAGGGGCCAGTTCTTTTAGGCGTCTAGATTAGTAATCCCATAACTACTACCGCCGTCCTGGTTTATTGGTACCCATTGTAATCTGTGTCAAATTTTGATCATAAATTTAACTAATGAAATGTTAGTGCATGTCACATGCACTAACATTTTATAAGTTAAATCTTTGGTCAAAATTTAGCAGAAATTACAATGGTGATGAATAAACCAGGACGAAGGTACTAGTAGTAGTTTAGAGACCCAAATAAATGAGTGAGGCGCCTTAGGGGGTGTTTGTTTCCAGGGACTTTTTGGTGTAGGGACTAGAAAAAGTCCCTGTTACAGACTTTTTAACCAAACAGGAGGGACTACTAGGGACTAAAAGTTGCTTTTTGGGACTAAATGAAGAAGACTCTTAAGGAGAGTCTTTTTTGGGACTTTTTGAGACTTTTCCAACAATGCCCCTCCCTGCACCCATTTCCCCGTCGGCCAATGGTGTTGTTTGGTTGTTATTTTTCTGTATACTAGGGGTAACATGGTCATTTAATAACCTCCAGGGAGGGACTAGGGACTTTTTAGTCCCCGGAAACAAACAGGGAGGGACTAGGGACTTTTTAGTTGGGATTAGAAAAAGTCCTAGGACTTATGAACCAAACAGGGCCTTAATGTTACTCTCCACTGTGACTAGTCTTATGGGAAAAGCCGACGAAGAGACGACTTATTTTTTAAGCCGCCAAAAGAACTGGCCCTAGGAGTAGTAGCTACGGATACTAGGAGTAGTAGCTAGAGATCGAGTGTGCAAGATGAACCAGAGATGACATGCAAAAAATACGGAGGGATGTGATGGTTGCTTGTCCGTTTATTTTACCAGGGCACTTATTACTGGGAGTGGTTGGGTTTTGTGATATGACGGCTCTACTGTCGCGCCACGAGTGGGGTGAGACTCGCGTGCAGCGCCGCCCTCTACACTAGTACTACATCGGTCGTGGTTTATTAGTCCCCCATTGACTAAAGATTTAACTGACAAAATGTTAGTGCATGCCAACAAAAACTATATCGTTGGATTCGTATTTGAACATAGTTTTCAATGATATAATTTTAGGTGACATGCATCAGCATTTATCGTACTATATATAATGTTAGTTCAATTTTTGGTCGTACAATCTATAGTAAGGTGCTCGTGCGTTGCACGGAATAGTGAAATGAATTGATTGGGGAGTTGTTTATTTTGACAAAGGATGTGGGGGTCATCTCATGTGTAACGGGTATCGACAGGTTTCTTTGGATATTATTTCATCTCTAGAGCTCACAAACATCCGGGTGAAATAGATAAAAAAGTATCTTTTGCAAACAAAAGCGTTCAACCGTTCAACCTGCATCCAAAACTTGTGAAGAAATAACACTTATTGTGCTTTGCACGAAATGATCTTTAAGAATTAGTTTTTGAGTATCGATTGTTATACATGTTGGCTACAGATGACATGGCACTTTCTTATAATCAATAGTTGGCTATACTATTAAGTATTACCATGCCCTTACACACCTAGACGGAGGCATTAAATCAGGATGACTTGGAAGGGGGCAGAGGAGATGTAAGAAATGGTTCATCATAAGTCTTTCACCAGTACTGTAGTAAAAGTTTCATACATGGAAGATTCTAGACTAAACCATAAATGGATACACTTTTATTCATGCGCGATACTCCAATAGAGCAAGATCATGCATGGAAGTCTCCACATGCTTAGACAGCGGATTACATTGAGCGAAGACTAATGATCAACATTTAACTTGGTAATACATATGTCCAGGTGAACCTCCTTGGAGTCCCCGTGCACATTGTTGGGGGTCAAATCATGCCATGCGTCTTCCATGTGCACATTGGCGGGAAGGTCCCAGCTCGGCACAGTCCTAGTCAGCTTGACGTAGCTAGTGTCGCCTCCCACGTACCTCCGAGGGGTAGTAATAGTGAGCACGCACCCGTACATCGGCCTCGTGTCAGTGTCAGCGTCAGCGGTGTCGCCCCTGACGCACACTATAGAGATGGGGCAGTGGCCTGCGCGGGCCTCGCCGGTGCCCACGATCAAGAGTAAGATGTTGTCGTCCTCCTCCGAGACTAGCAGGCGGCGGTGATCCTCCAGCGACTTCGGCACGGTGAACGGGTAGCACGTCTCGTACTTGATGTTCCGCGCCAAGGGCCAGTAGTGATCGCCGCACGCCTGTGTGAGGTGATGCACGATGTCCGCCGGCGAGCCCCAAAACGGCATCGGGCACTCATAGCAGTAGACGAAGGGATCCTTGGAGGCATCGACCAGGCCGTCCATGAAATGGGAGTGGTTGTAGGGGACGTTCCGCCAGTTGAATATATGAGCAAGTTACTACGAGATTTAGTCTGGATAAGCACAAAATAAATCATGCCGGCTATAACAAAGATTAAACTAATCATGTGGACTAGCATAGTAGATGAACAGATCGAATCTAGGACACAGACTAGAAACATGAATTCTACCACGATTTCGAACAGGAAGGATAGAAACACATACGGTGCAACGGGAGCAGCACCATTGGCATTGAGGTTGTCGCCCATGTCGTTGAGGAAGAGGTTGCCAAGGTCGGGGAAGAAGTTGTCGCTGCCAGCGGTCACGAGAGTGCGCTCCCCAAATTTCAACAGCGCCCGCCGAATGGAGCGCAGGAGGGAGTGGTTGTAGGGGATGTTGCGGCCGTCGAATGGAGCGCAGGAGTAGCCCACGAAGCAGTAGATGGTGCTCCTCCCTAGTCTCTAGTCTTATCTCTATCTTTACTACTCTTCTTTGTTTTTTATAATATACTAGTTGTAGCTGTCAAATCGAATAGTACTGCGCCGTCCGCTGCACGCCCGGCTGAACATGCCTCCTCACCTCCATCAAACCCCTCCATTAAACCTGCATGCAAACCGAGAAACCTACTCCAGCCCGCGGGAGGAAATTTTCCGGTTGTCGTTGGAGAATAATAGAGTCACGTCCAATCCATTTGAGTTAATTGCGTGTATGATTCTCCCTCTATAAAAAGTTAATCCATCCTTAATCTTGTATTGTAAGTACTCATGGGTTCCCTTGTCGATCAGATGTACATGACTTGCGAGGCTGGCTACTGATTAAATGTAAAGTTAAAACAAAACAAATCCATCCTTAATCTTGTATTCTAAGTACTCTGTGGGTACCACTGCCAGTATAGTAGTGAAAGAAGTATATATTAAAAAAAACTAAATTTTAGGACAGAATTCGAACTCAGGTCATCGCGCTGCGAGCATCCGGGGCGGACCAGTACACTAGGTGTTCGTTGCAGACGATGCAATAGATAAACCTTTATAACAATGAGCCCGTCCGTTGCAACGGATCAAAAGTAGAATAAAACATAATCACAAATTTGAAAGAAAACAGTTTAGTTTTGATATCTTATGTTTCACTCCAAATATATTCTTTGGGCTGTTTTGATGAAGTAAGGGAGGAATGTGGTTGGTTTCAAGATACTAAGGGGTTTTGTGTAAACTGGAGCAGAGAAGTGGGAATTTTTGCAAAAGGCCACAACTTACATCACAGTCGTTAGATGCATATCTAATGGTCAGAAATGGCGGATGGCAGACACACCATCATCACCAACTGAGTCTTCTATAGGAGTAGGAGTAGAGAAAAAACCGAGTTGGTGACGTGGTGTGCCTGCCATCTTATAATATAGACTGTCCGATCTATGTCTAACGGATAGAAAGCAAACAATGACAATTTTACAAAACATACCCACACCTCTCTCCACATTTACAGATAAGGCATTGCCTCGTTCATCCTTATCTCCCACAACCTCATTGCTGAGCAATTAAAAAAGGAAGTCTCTGGAACAATCTGTCATGGTGGCGCTGCCCGCCTGGTCCATCCCATGCCTCCGCTTGATCCGACCATCAGTCACCACCACGCCCCACTCCTCCTCACCTTATCTATCATCTTTCTTGAGATATCATTATTTCGATGAAATGGTCGACATACCATTTTCCGATAAAATTCTCAAGATATCATTAGTTTTTACACATGGGATTACTCCTGCATGGGTCAATCACAACAGGTGTTTTGTAAAAAAATGCATCTTGATGTTCCGTGCAATGCACGGACATCTTGCTAATTTTTCTGCATATAATTTCAAACACCGCGTAGACACGGTCTTTGACAATTTTACAACTATGTTAGTATCATTGTTAGTGGTCAGCCGGTGCAAGTTATAGCCCCGGGTGTTTTAACCTTTTTTTTAGTAATGATATCTGGCGATTGTTCGCCACGAGCTCAATCCTGGCAAATCCCACGTAACCATCAGATTTCCATCCGACGGTGGCCTGTTTTTAAGCCATAGTATTTGACAAAACCGCCACCCTTACACACGTACTGTAACTACGTCGTGGGAGTTTGCAACTGCCATGTCTCCCAGCAAACGTTTGCTGGGGATTGGAGTTAGCAGCGATGGCGGTTCGTAGTCGTTCCACGCTCGGGCATTGAACTTTGTAACTATTTTAGATTAGAATATACTACTCCTCCAGTCCTACTCCACTACTACTCTACTCAAGCAAGTTAGGGCATAGTAGTAGGTACTGTAGGGAGTACCAGTCCTGTGATCACTCAAGCAAGTTGTCTGGCATCGATATGACCCAACGCTGCTGGTATGTGTCTCATAAGTCAAGCGGCGTGCTACAGTCATCATCACCTGTCCACTTCCCATAGCACATATTCGCTTCTCCATCTTTGTCCGCACATAATCTCGTCCAATCTTCCATCCCCGCTAAGGCTCCTCCCCCCCTCGTCCGGAACCCAAGCACTAACAATGGCAGAACCGAGCAGCGTCCGCCGAAAGAGTGGCTGGAATTCGCTCCCCACAGAGGTAATCAAGCTCATTGTTTCGTGTGTGGACAATCTTAGTACCATGTCGCTCGCCGTGTGCTCGTCGAGGCTGTACCTTTCACTCAAAGCCCTCAGGCCGGAGCTTTTTAAGCCAGCTCCTTGCTTGCTGATGCCGCCTGATCTTCAGAAACGGCATGTCACGTAGCATAACGATCGTAGGGTGGCGAGAATCAACCCCCTTGACTATGATCCGATCCCCGTCACGCTCAACTACATTAACGGTATGTACTGGGTCGGCATGAACACGTCTTGGATGGTGCTCGTCGACGGTCGTGGCAGCTAGATGCTCGTGGAGGTCTACACCCGATGATTGATCCCCCTTCCTTCGATTAACACTGCACTGCTTTGGCACCGCGGCCCAGAATACTCGAAATCTTACAGTAGCCAACATGATACCAAGTTTGATTTGCTCAAGGTTGTAATCTGCCAAGTGCCCACAAGATCTACGAATTATAAAGACTTCAGGCTAATTGTGTTCTTCAACCGCGGTCTCGCCTATCTGACAGGTCACTACGGTAAGTGGATAAATCTGCACGTCCATCGCAGGATCATACATCCTCCATGGTTCTCGGATACCATTGAACACAAGGGCTTCATTTACGCCGTCGACTCCTTCTATGGCTGGACGTATTGCTGGCCTACTCCAGTCATCGCTACAAACGGCTGTTACAGCAGTATGTTACTTTCCTATGATATCATGGTGGCTTGCTTATATTACTGTCAACATTTACTGAAAAATATTCATGCTCATAACATGTTGTTCTTAAGATTGACTACATTAAGAGCCCTTTTTTATTTGACTCCAACTTGGTATGATGTTGTAGGCCGCGTGGTGTCCCTACCCTTCCTAATCTCAGAACCTTTCAAAGAAAAGCGGCATGGCAGTTGCAGGTGGTTCCTGGCTCGATCAGACGACGGCGAACGACTGATGATTGTTCGCACGTACCGGACGTGTTGTTTCGCGGAATACAATCACAGTCACTGCAAGGTCTTTGAGCAGGATCCCAGCTTCTCTAAGCCTTCAGGAATTTTTGACTGGAGGTTGATAAGTAGCCTTGTTACACGCTCTCTGTTTCTTGGACTAAATTATCCAATTAACCAGGAGACAATCGACGGCAAGGATCATGATGGCAGCACGGTTTCGTTCATCAGGCAAAACTGTGTGTGCACAGCGTACCATGCGTCTCTGCATGCACCATACCCTGATATGTGTCGCCATGCTCTGCAGCCCAAAGTAGGAGAGAGGGTCACAAGTATCAGACTTTGACCTGCTGGCTGGAGTTTCCCCCGTCAGGCACCCATCTGGTTCAAGCCGTGAGCCAATCTTCACAGCTTAATAAATAGTAACGTCTAACTGAGCCAGTTAGTTAGATGTGTACACTTGGTGTAGTAGGGTCTTTATTTAGTTTGATGCATACACTTGTTCTTTTTTGGTAGCCCTTTTGTAATGATGGCTGATGTTTGGTTTGGAAGAGAGAGCTGCGTCTTTACTCTTCGGCCCGCTATCGCTTCATTGCACCCCAGCCCTGGTTGCTGCTGCTGCTGTTTTCAATGTACAATCAGTAGTATATTTCGTTTGTTGGTTGAATAAATGTGTTGTTAGAACGACAAAGACAATGTTTTGGAAGTCGTTGCACGGTACGATCCTTTAGCGCCCCGTACCGTACGTAGCGCATACTATTTTTGGTATGGAACACATTTTCCACTTGTTGATAACATCCAGCCCACTGATGAAGGCCCAATAGAGGAGCCCATAATTAACTGGAAGGGAGGCTCTCACATGAATCCGGCCCAGGTACATGCTCATGTTCCCCTAAACATAAATAAGTAAATAAATAAATAAATAAAGATAAATGCTCATGCACCAGTTCTTTAAATTCATGATTTAACAGGAGGATATCATTTCCTATGATAGTGTCGTTACATTCAGTCGATATTATTCTTAGGCAAACATAGCGACCAGTCTTCTTTCTCCCACCATTTTCTTCCTGCAACCAGCGGAAGAAAATCATAGTCAACATCGTAAATAGTTCCGGTCCATTTTTATTTTTCAATAAGAATGTCCAACCCGGTCTAGCACATTGGCGATAGCACTTTATCCTCCGCCTTGGTGCGCTCGTCGCGGCGCCGCCGTCGGGCCCTGTCAACATAGTGAATCGGGAGAGGACTGTAGTTGTGAGTATGACAGTACGACCCACCAGGTCCACTCCCCAACACAAGCAAGCGCCTCTTTTACCACTCAGATGCACCCCTCGTTTTTTTACTCTAATCCACCCTGCTGATATCTGGGACCCACGTCATTTTCAACGTATAGTCAATTAACGACAAAATTGCACAACTTTTTTTTGAGTAGTAATTCGGGGTAGCAGGCTATAAACTGGGTTGTGCGGTCTCTGCAGCCCGTCTAACAACATGACTAGCCCAGCTGTTTTTTCTTTGGGAAAATAGGTAGCTCAATATTTTTTTTTTGAAGAATACCCAAGCTAGGCCTATTTGTTTTCTCCGACTTGCTGGGCTGCAAATCTTTCAAGAAGAGGAGGGATGCATTACGGCCTGGCCAAAGAGTATGGTCAGTGTCTGTTAAAAGTAATATCAAAGGGGTTGAAAATTCCAAAAAAATTATAGCAAATGGGAAATTAGTTTCTTTTTTTGTTTTTGTTCTTCACTAATATTTTATATTTCATTGGATTTAACATGACATAGTATTAATTTATTTTAAATTTGTTTTAGTATGGCTACTAATTTTGGATTAAGAATATTTTGTTCCCAGAAAAAATTTGTGAATTTTCAAAATTTAGCACATATTTAGTTCAATTTTTAACCACGGTCATTGACGGAAAATGGGCAGCAATTCTAAAAATGGAAAATGGGCTGCAATAAATTCCACATGAATTAGAAAAGAGTAAAATTATAAAATAATAGCAAATGGGCTGTACACGCTCACGGATTTGAGGCTGACTTGTTTACGCAAGGCTTTGTCGGTCAACACATGATTCTAGCAGAAGGATCGTTGGATGTCCATCCAACGGCCGACGTCTTCTTCAATCTCTGATCTTCCTGCTCCAGCCGCCTAAACTAGCACCGGCGGGACTGCCTGCTCCCACCTCTTGTGGCCCACTGTGATGCCGCGCAAGCACCAATGGCCCACCCTACTCCCTCTGCTGGCCTGGCCACACGCAATCAACTGCCTCCTTATTACGCGAAAAAAATGATTCCTCCCACTGACATTTGGGGCGCACCGGTTGGGAGGCTGACGTGTGGGCCTACTAAGTTGACGCGTACGCAGGGCTTGTCAACTTAGTCAACAAACGATTCTAGCAGTAGCGACCGTTGGATTTGAATCGAACGGTCATGTTGCTTCTTCAATCGCTGCTCTTCTTGCACCAGCCGCCCAAACCAGCGCCGTGGTCGGCTGTGCTGCCGCGGAAGCCTCACGGCCCCCTACTACTCCCACCGCTGGCCAAGCCCTGCGGCAACAGCAGCCTCACACTGCAACCGAACCAGTGAACCCTTGTACTCCTCTCTGCGTGGGCTTCCACTGCCACGTCTTCCCGGCTCCGCGTCATCCCCTTCCTAGGCCTCGCCGTCATCCACCGCCGTGGTGCTCTCGACGCGGCGTGGTCAACGTGGTCAAGGAATGATTTCCATCAGAAGAGTACTGTATGTGGAGAGGCTGACAGCTGGGTCCACACCCGCAGCAAGGAAGTGCCTCCTTATTACGCGCAAAATAATTATTCCTCCACCTGACAGCAGGGACCCACCGGACGGGCCACCGTATTTTGCGAAAAAAATGTTTCCCCCTGACTTCTGGGACCCACCAGCTACATCTTCGCACGCAAGGAAGTGCCTGACAGTCGGGACCCACCCGGTCGAAGCGTACGTAGCATTGTCATTCTGGTCACGAACGTGTACGTACATACTGGTTGATGTAGAGGCGCGCACGTGTCGTAGTAGAGGCGCACACGTGTCTTAGTAGAGGCGGGCATGTGTCGTAGTAGAGGCGCGCACGTAGCATGTACACGTATGTACAGTGGCCAGGGTGCAAGAAAGTAAATACAGCCACGTACATACATACGGGCGGGGTCTCGAACGCCTACTCGCGCATACGTACGGCCAGGGCTCGTGTACATGACTGTGGCTGGTCGGAACGGAGAAACTGCATCGTCATCGTGTTCATGGGGAGGCAACGGAATGCGTCGTGTTCATCGGGAGGCAAAGGAACGTGTGCTGTTCATCGGGAGTCAACTAGCTTGGATGGAACAGGCGATGGAAATGAGGCCTGGCATACCGCAGAACAGAGGAAACGGCCTTGTGTTCGACCGGCCACAGTGAAAGCAGGATCCTGTTCGCCGGAGGGGTCCGCGTGCCGCCAAAAGCGGAGAAAGCGAACCTCCTACGGTGAAGCGGGTCCTATTGATCGGGAGGGTGTGGCATACCGCAAAAGCGGAGAAGCGGACTTGTGTTGGGCGCCACGATAGAAAGCGAGGTCTGTTCGCCGGGAGGGGTGTGGCGTACGCGCAAAGCAGGGCTCCACGGATCTGTTCATCTCCACCGTCGACCTCCTCCGGCCTCCACTGCATTTGTTCATCCACGAGCTCATGTTCATCCGGCCTCCATCGCGCGCTCCTCCACCAGGTACTGTTCAACCAGCCCTCTCCACGGGGGTCCTGTTCAACCACCCCTCCACGGGCTACTGTTCATCCAGCCCTCCACCAGCTACTGTTCAACCAGCCCTCCACGGGGTCGTCCTGTTCATCCAGCCCTCCACGGGGTCCTGTTCATCCAGCCCTCCACGGGGTCCTGTTCATCCACCGGCTCGATCGGTCGGGGTACTGTTCATCTAGCGGCAACGGCCTCTACTACCACGGGTTCTTGTTCATCCAACCCCCACCGGGAACTGTTCATCCAAACCCCCCAACAATGCTCACTGTTCATCCAGAGGCAGCATATATCGGCTTGATTAGCGGCGAGAGCGAAGAATCACTCGGGTTCAGTTAACAGCAAGGATCAATCGATCGCTCGGGTTCAGTAACGCATAGCCTGCAGTGCAATCGCTCGGGTTCAGCTAGAGCCCAACGCCTCGCACACACGCGCGTACGTACGAGAGAAACGCGCATTGCTCGGCTCCTGACCACCCATCATAACCGGGAACTCCCCGATATTTTCCTTGCCCTCGCTTCTACCATGGTTTTTTCTGTCATGGACAGCCTAAAGAATGTCATGCGGCTGCGTCTCTGGCCCGCCCAGGATGAAAAGCCCATTTTTTGTCATGATTTTTTTGTCATAGAAGTAGCACCCAACCACATCTATGATGATACCGGGTTTTTTCACAATTATCATCATAGAAGTGTCATAAGTATGACAGAAAAAAAATCATTCGGCCCAAAATGTCACTGATGTGTCTTTTTTTTGTAGTGATAGCAACGAGCGGGGAGAGTGTGTCCACGTACCCTCATAGACCGAAAGCGGAAGCGTTAAGTAACGCGGTTGATGTAGTCGAACATCTTCGCGATCCAACCGAGCAAGTACCGAACGCACGGCACCTCCGCGATCTGCACACGTTCAGCTCGGTGACGTCCCTCAAAATCTTGATCCAGCTGAGACCAAGGGAGAGTTTCGTCAGCACGACGGCGTGATGATGGTGATGATGAAGTTACCGACACAGAGCTTTGCCTAATCACTACAACGATATGACCGAGGTGGAAATCTGTGGGGGGGGGGGGCACCGCACACGGCTAAACAATCAATTTGTGTGTCTATGGGGTGCCCCCTCCCCCTTATATAAAGGAGCAAGGGGGAAGCCGGATGGCCCTCATAGGGCGAGCCCAAGGGGGGCAATCCTACTCCAAGTAGGAGTTGGATCCCCCCTTTCCTAGTCCTACTAGGAGAAGAAGGAAGGAGAGGGCGCCGCCCCTTCCCCTAGTCCAATTCAGACTAGACCCATGGGGGGCAGCCCTTGGCTGCCTCTCTCTCTCTCTCCCCCCCCTAGGCCCAATAAGGCCCATTACTTCTCCGGTGGTTCCGATAACCCTTCCGGCACTCCGATATTTATCCGGTGACCCCAGGAACTCACCCGGTGTCCGAATAACATCGTCCAATATATCAATCTTTATGTCTCGACCATTTTGGGACTCCCCGTCATGTCCGTGATCACATCCGGGACTCCGAACAACCTTTGGTACATCAAAACACATAAACTCATAATATCGATCGTCACCGAACGTTAAGCGTGCGGACTCTACGGGTTCAAGAACTATGTAGACATGATCGATACTTATCTCTGTTCAATAACCAATAGCGGAACCTGGATGCTCATATTGGCTCCCACATATTCTAGGAAGATATTTATCGAACAAACCGCATAACAACATACGGTGTTCCCTTTGTCATCGGTATGTTACTTGCCCAAGATTCGATCGTCGGTATCTCAATACCTAGTTCAATCTCGTTACCGGCAAGTCTCTTTACTCGTTCTGTAATGCATCATCCCGCAACTAACTCATTAGTCACATTGCTTTCAAGGCTTATAGTGATGTGCATTACCCATAGGGCCCAGAGATACCTCTCCGATTCATGGAGTGACAAATCCTAGTCTTGATCTATGCCAACCCAACAAACACCTTCGGAGACACCTGTAGAGCATCTTTATAATCACCTAGTTACGTTGTGACGTTTGATAGCACACAAGGTGTTCCTCTGGTACTCGGGGGTTGCATAATCTCATAGTCAAAGGAACATGTATAAGTCATGAAGAAAGCAATAGCAATAAAACTAAACGATCATTTATGCTAAGCTAACAGATGGATCTTGTCCATCACATCATTCTCCTAATGATGTGACCCCGTTCATCAAATGACAACACATGTCTATAGTCAGGAAACTTGACCATCTTTGATTAACGAGCTAGTCTAGTAGAGGCATACTAGGGACACTTTGTTTTGTCTATATATTCACACATGTATCAAGTTTCCGGTTAATACAATTCTAGCATGGATAATAAAGATTTATCATGATATAAGGAAAAAATAATAACTTTATTATTGCCTCTAGGCATATTTCCTTCAAGAATTGTATTAATCGGCTATACATAGACAAACAGTGTCCCTAGTATGCCTCTACTTTACTAGCTCGTTAATTAAAGATGGTTATGTTTCTAACCATAGACATGTGTTGTCATTTGATGAAGATACGACTATGAGATTATGCAACTCCCGAATACCGGAGGAACACCTTATGTGCTATGTCACAAAGTGTCTCCGAAGGTGTTTGTTGGGTTCATCGATCAAGATTACGATTTGTCACTCCGAGTATCGGAGAGGTATCTCGGCCCTAATAATGCACATCATAATAAGCCTTGCAAGCAATGTGACTAATGAGTTAGTTACGTGATGATGTATTACAGAACGAGTAAAGAGACTTCCTGGTAACGAGATTGAACTAGGTATGAGGATACCCACGATCGAATCTCGGGCAAGTAACATACCGATGATAAAGGGAATAACGTATGTTGTCATAAGGTTCGACCGGTAAAGATCTTTGTATAATATGTAGGAACCAATATGGGTATCTAGGTTCCGCTATTGGTTATTGACCAGAGAGGTGCCTCGGTCATGTCTACATAGTTCTCGAACCCATAGGGTCTGCACGCTTAACGTTCGTTGACGATATAGTATTATATGAGTTATGTATGTTGGTGACCGAATGTTGTTCGGAGTCCCGGATGGGATCACGGACATGACGAGGTACTCCGGAATGGCCCGGAAGTAAAAATTGATATGTGGATAGCAGTGTTTGATCTCCGGAAGGGTTCCGGAATTCACCGGAAGGGGTTCCGGATGTTTCCCGAAACGTTTGGGCACGAGAACACTTTATCTGGGCCAAAGGGGAAAGCCCACAAGGTTTTTGGAAAGCGCAAAAGGAAGTTTTATGAGTCGAGGCCGACTCTGGGGTCCTCGGCGTGCGGGTCGAGACGCCGGAACCCCGCTTCCGCCCTGGAGTTCGAGAAGGACTCTTGCCTTTCGGGTGAAACCGACTTTGTGGAGGCTTTTACTCCAAGTTTCGACCCCAAGGCTCAACATATAAATAGAGGGACAGGGATAGCACCCAAGATACATCAAGAAACACCAAGCAGTGTGCCGGCAACCCCTCCCCTCTAGTTTATCCTCTGTCATAGTTTTCGTAGTGCTTAGGCGAAGCCCTGCGGAGATTGTTCTTCACCAACACCGTCACCACGCCGTCGTGCTGCCGGAACTCATCTACTACTTCGCCCCTCTTGCTGGATCAAGAAGGCGAGGACGTCATCGAGATGAACGTGTGCTGAACGCGGAGGTGCCGTACGTTCGGTACTTGATCGGGACGGATCGTGAAGGTGTACGACTACATCAACCGCGTTGATAAACGCTTCCGCTTTCGGTCTACGAGGGTACGTAGACACACTCTCCCCTCTCGTTGTTATGCATCTCCTAGATAGATCTTGCGTGATCGTAGAGAATTTTTTGAAATACTGCGTTCCCCAACACATTGGACTTTGGTAAATGACCTCGTGTATTGCTTTTCTTCATGATGTCCACACTACCCAAAGGGTCACATTCATCTTCACTAAAGTCCGCATTCTCATTTGGTTCGTGTGACTCAACAATGTGATCAGTTAACTATTCGTTGCCCAACGCCCAAACAAACCTCACAGGAGTGCAGTCTATCAAAGAATGACTACAAGAACCAGCACCGCCAAAAATTTGGCAAATAACCGTGTCGCACATCTTTCTACAGTGACACACATCCGACGGAAGTGTTTTGCCAACCTCTGAAGGAAGGTTATGATCTTACTGGTAGACATATCCCGCCACCGTGTGTGCTCCGGTTCATAAAAGGTCTGGGCCGTGTCGCTCCATGCCAGCCCAACTCATACCATGGGCTTTCGAAAGAAAAAGGAATCGGAGCCAGCCTGCTTCTTGTTCTAACCGTCCGTCTCTCTCCCGTCAAAAAAAAAAACGTCCGTCTCTATCTCCTCCTCCCCTCCGGCAACCGGCCGGAGCCGTTCTCCGCTCCAGAAAAGGAGAGGGACCGGAGCCGTTCTCCCAGTGGCGGAATCCGAACTCGTCAACTCGACGAGCCAAACCTCGCCGTCCGGGCGAACTGGGACCGCAGACCCGTCCGGACTCGGCTTAATTTCTTCTCTGGTCGGTAAGGAACCCTAGCTCGCTTGCCTGTTTTTGATCCGTGAGAGGGTACACCATCAAATCCATGGTTCTATTAGGTTTGTATATATTTTCTTCAGAGCGCGCGATCGATCTCCTCCCACCCGTAGGGGGGGTCGCCCGTTCGGTACCCGACTGAATCACCATAGTTCTCCCTCGTGCAGTTCTTTTCTCTTTCTTCGTTCATGTATACATATGTCGGGATAAAACAGCATAATTCATAATCAGTGCAGGATTTATACCGTGGTAGGAAAAATTAATTGGAAAATCAGAACTGCTGTGATTGAACTTATTTTGAATGGGGCTGTTTGTGTCCGATTAATTTGCTGCAAGCTCAGGCAATAAAGATGGGTTGCCTTAACGGAGGGACTGCGACAGTAGGATGTATCACGCCAAGATCATAATGCTCTCAGACAATCCTCCTGGTCATTAAAAAATAAGCTTATGCCGGATGAACTCTCGTGCGCGATACACCATACTAGGATTCATTCTGTGGAAGAGGTTATGGGTTAGGAAATGTTTCAGACAGAATAAGGTGCTGGAGTGAAGAAGCTACAAAAGCACCTTTAGAAAAAGGACCGAGAACTACATTACAATTGCAATCTATAATGAAGATTTGGAAACAAAATTCAGAGGGTTAAAAAGGACTGTGTTATGGGCTCCTTTCCTTGTGACTGATGTCCGACTGTGATCCCTTCTTATTATGCAGGCATGGGGCTGTGGTCATTTCTTGAGGGTGTCCTGCTTATTGCTAATGCTTTGGCAATATTGAATGAAGACCGTTTTCTTAATCCCAGAGGATGGAGCTTCGCTGACGCTAGAGGCATGCATGGAGCAAACACCTTCAAAGGACAGATGATTGGCCTCATATACGCAGCTCAATACATGAGATTTCCATTGATCCTTCTTAATGGAATCACTATACTTGTGAAGTTTGTTACATTCTGACAGTGGGAAGTGGTATGATATGTAGTTCTTCGGTTTGCTTCCTCGAAGATTGAGATATTTGCACTCAACTAGGCTTCATGTAAATCTTCTCGTGCTTCACCCCTTCTTCCAATAGTCTTTCGTTGATGGTTGTATAGCTGTGCCTTGTGTATGCACCCTGTTGAGATGTGCAGTTGTGCTCAGCTACTAATTTATTGGTTATCCGGGACAAACAACAAACTAGACGGCAGGTGCCTAACTGTGATCTTTCATTGTTCTTTTGTATGTACATGATGTATTTGCATTTGTCCGCTGTAATTTTTTCTCCCTGATAAATTTTTGCATGATGGGTTTTTTATTATGAAGCAATGGAACACTCATGTTCCCATTTTCATAGAAGCATCAGAGAAGTTCTTATGTGATATGATTTAGAGTGCCTCTCACAAACCAGGCACTGTAGTATTATATGGTTGGGTGTCACCACCTCTATGATGGAGTAGAGTATTTCATTAGTTAATCCATATATGTAATACTTCTCAATTATTGGTTTCTTATCTTATGTGTTCAATGTCAAACGTGGGTGTCATTTATTGGACGTTGGAGTGATTGCTCTGAATACAGGTTATGGCCATTCATATATGTGTATAATTTCTGAAGATACACGAGCTTAGAAGCCATTGATGGAATATACATTTAGAAGAGGAAATTTAGTTATATTTAATTTTGAAAAATATCTAATCCCTTGAGATTTGAATTTTCTTCTTCTCGAACTATAAACTTGACTGTCATCATCAAAGACAGAAGCAACATTTGGATAAATTCTTGCATGTGCTCACGACGAAGTATAGAACCATGATTTAGTAATTTTTGAAAACTAAAAAAAATGATAAATTATGATACACAGTTGCTACTAGTCGCCAAATTTATTGTACCATAAATATACAAAACATTTTCCAAAATCCTCCATGGAAAAAAATGAAACCCCTATATTTTGAGTACAAATCTATTTTGTTCCTAAGAAGAGGAAATTTTGTAATTATTTTAAACTTCCATCCTTAAATCTGATGATCAGTTACCCCAAAAGAACAACAACCCATTCCAGTTCGAGGTAAGCCCACTAGACTCCCAGGCCCATCAAGTGTCGCATTAGGGTTACGATGCCTCCTTTATAACCTCAGACAGAGCCACCCGACTGTCATTGCCGAACCGTCAGAGAAGTTCTTATGTGATATTCCCTTCGTCCCACAATATAAGGTGTTTTTTTGCGGGATAATACAAAAGGTTATTACATCCAGTATATGAGTATATTGGATGTAATAACATCTTTATTATGGGACCAAGGAATATCATTTAGAGTGCATCTTAAAAACCAACCACTGTTGTATTATGGTTGGGTGCGACCACCTCCATGATGGAGTATTTCACTGGTCTCTACTTTTCACCTTTCTTCCCACCAGCCATTCGTCCAACCTTCCTTATATGATAATAAATCAACTTAATTTACTTACCTTCTAAACCAATTTCACTTTAATTTACTTACCAACTTCGGATCGAAATATAAGGTAATTGATGGGCAGAATTTGTCATTCATTTACACAATCGCATTATTATAGACAGATAAATCACAAGCTGACATACTAGAAGCTTTACTAGTAGAATGCACGTGCGTTGCCACGGGCTTTTAAAATATTTTGCTGAAATTATATAAACATACTGCATGTTAAATTTTCATGTATAGAAAAGATAGCAAGTAACAATCAGATGATAATTGAAGTATTCACTTGCAGTGTAATTTGATAAAAAAAAGGTAATTAGACGATGTATACATAAAAAGCAATGATCCAACTATTGATCTGTTATGATTTAATATCTGCTTGATGCGCTTAAGATATTCTTGCACAATGTCAGAACGTTGTCTTTAATTTTATTTGCATGATATTTGAGCAAATATAGTAAAAACTTCTTCCTCAACTCATAACCATCCCGCACAAGCAAAATATCTAGTTAGTACGAATATTTTACATGGGTCTTAAAATATGTAACGGAGTATACTCATTGTGCAAATCAAATAAACCAATTCTTTACTATTTCATGACAGGGCGAAAACTAATGCAGTGCAGTGAAAACAACTCCCGACCCTCTGCCCTCGCGTCGCCCGCGTCTGGCGACAGGGGGAAACCCAGCGTTGCCGCCCAAGTTCCGCTCTACATCGCCGCTGCCGGAGGGCCGGCCGGTGAAGCCGCGCCGCGTCCAGGGAAGGTAGCGGCGGGGCGGTCTCGTTCCCCTCTCCGTGCCAGAACCCCTCCCCCAATCCTCAATCTAGCCGGAGCCGCTCCACCACCGCGCCCCCTCTCCAGCGCCGCCTCCCTCGTCCCCTCCGACGGCGCTCGTCCCCCTCCCTGACCGGTTCCGCGGCGGCGGCGGCGCCCCGATGTCTTCCCCGCGCGCTCGGCCCGACCCACCCAGATCCGATCTGGCGAAGCTCCTCCCCCATGGAGGCCGGTCCCCATGGCTGCATCGACGGAGGTTCCACCTGTCGTTTCCTGCTGCTCCTGGCGCTGCGCCCTGCCCCCTTCTCTGCGTCCTTGGGTAGGGCTCCACCGCCTCCCGCCCTCAACCACTCGCCATCGCCGACTGTGGTTCTGTCTCCGCGTCTCCCTCCTCCAGCGCCCCCTGTTCCGCCGTCGTCGTACTTCTACGCGGTGCTCGCCAACGAAGGTGGCGTCATGGCTCCTGTGACTCTGGAGCCCTTCACCTCCTAGTTCCCCCGGTGGGCTGCCGATGTTCGTGGCTTTACCCGCTGGGGGCGCCGCATCGGTGGTCTTCACTGGTGCTCTCGGCGTCAAGGGTGCCTACCGGCGTTGCTTCGCCGGTTGGATTCATCTGGATCTGGGGCCGTCCATGTCAGTGCTACCCGACACTATTGGCGGCTGCTCTGTGACTTATCGCGTGGCGGTTGTGACCAGGGATGGGGAGAAATCCTTGGTCAGCCTGTTGTTGGCGTTGTCTTCATCCCCTTGGTCTTGTGATGTTTTGGGTGTGCTCTATGGAGTTCTATGCTTGGTGATGCCCTTCAACTACACTGGTGGCACACAGGTGTTGTGGCATCGTCTCGGCCCGGTGTCACCGTTCGAATGTACCCCATAACACGGGTGGTGTCACGGCGTTGTGCAGTCTTGGTTGCCTGGTGCTTTTCGACTGCGTCGACGATGCAGTGTCATGGTTTAGTCTTGGCTCGCCGCTGCAGTTCGAGCGCCCGTGGTGCCCCTTGTTGTGTTGTTTTGGGTGTGCTATGTGGAGTTCTATGCTTGGTTATGCCTTCCGACTACGCCGGTGGCACACAGGTGTCATGGCGCCGTCTCGGCCCAGTGTGACCGTTCGAATGTACCCCATGACACAAGTGGTGTCGCGGTGTTGTGCAGTCTTGGTTGCCTGGTGCTTTTCGATTGCGTCCATGGTGCCCCTTGTTGTGTAGTGTCCCCCCCCCCCCTCGCCATGTGTTGTTTTTGCTTTATTTCTCCCTCATGTGCCCCCTGTATTTCTGGTTCACTTGAACCCTATCTTGTATTAGGCTGCAAAGCCTATAGGCAACAAATGAATACAATTCAGGCGGGGAACATAAAAAAACTATTTCAGGACAGCACAAAATCAAAAACAAAATAACCTGACACATCCTTGCAATTTTCTAAATTAATATTATCTTGAATAAAGTGATAACAAAAATAATTGATTGTATCTTCAATGTTACGATCATAAAATATATAAATTTATCCATCTGTGCTCGTTGGAATACCAATCTCTACTACCTAAAAGAAACGGAGTGTTCCGTTTCCCCTCTTACGTTGCCCGCTCTTCGTCCGACCTCTCGTACGACCCCCTCTCCCCTGTAGCGATTTTCTTTCCCCCCTCCATCGATTTTCTCCCTTCTGATTCTGCCGGTTTTATCATCATCACGTAAGGTAAACAGACGAAATCAATCCAAACACAATCAATTTGTCGCAGATGGAATGTTTCCACTCAGAGATACACGATACAATAAAACAGAGCGATATCTTTGGCGATTTTCTTGCTCCCGATATTTTTGCATGCGATAATGGTGCTAGCCAATCAGTAAACAAATCAGAAGGAAACAATCACGTGTACGTAGGGAAGATAATCGCGGAGATTGCAGTCAGTTAAGGCCGTGTCTTACATGCAGGAACGAATTCCCGAGTTCAGCGGAAGAGAAGACACGGCTGCTTGCACTACCCCATTGACTGCCCTGCATATATCCGTTTCTTCTCTCTCTAGCTGATCCTTTGTGGGCACGTTCATCAGTTGTGGAAGAGAAGTTGTAGACGCCGGTGACCAGACGTCAGCTGGGACGGGCTCAGCGGTGTAAAAGCCTCAAGATCGTCCTCCTGGTGACGCTGCGCCACGGCCGCCGTTGCCTCCGTGCTCCGCTCATCATGTCCGTCGCACCCACCAAGGTGAGCTCCTTGCATTCACGTAGCAAAACCAAGTTGGTGAATGTCCATCCCTGCCTCTATTTTCTCCTGTTCCTGATTTTTCTATTTAAATCGGTTTTGATTTTTTCGGACAAACCAGGATCAATCTTTGGTAACACATTCAATTCTCACATGGTAATCAATCTCTTTTTTGGCAATGCATAACGCAATCAATTCTCACATGGTAATCACTGGCATATTCTTCTCTTCCTTATCTTGGTTTTTTCCTGCCTTTTCTGCGTACTGATTTTTTCTCTTCATAAATATCTCTCCCTTCCTTATCTAGGGTACTTGCATCGTTGATATGATCCCGCTCGCACCACGCAGGGAGGCCATCATCCTCCTCGAGGAGAATAGGCCGGAGAACCATGACCAAGGTAAAATCATGGTGTTGTCCAGTACTCGCCTCGAGTCTACGACAGCAGTGCAGGCCACTAGAGGCCCACCAAACCCGCATCGCCTCTGCGCACCTATGTCGATTGTCGCCGCAGAGCCCTTTTCTCCAAGTAGACGGCGGCAGGTGTGACAGAGGTCCTCAATGTTTTATAATTTTTGTTATGTTTCGTATCTGCTTGATTGCCATTTCTAATGTACTTTTTCCTTGGTATAGTTACAGGGATCTGCATGATGGCGAGCTAGCCTGCATGATGCAGTCATCTAAGATACGGGCAATGGCCTGATGGCGAGCTAGCTTTTTTCTTAATTGCTTCAATGTTCATCTTCCTTTTTTTTTCAGGGTCATCCCATGAATATATTTATTATATTTCTCAGGAAAATCAGGCTCTCAATACACACTGATTATTACTCGTATTGCAGAAAACGTAAATCATTTGCGAGCTAGAAGGAACTCATCATTCTAAGTGTCCGATTGTACTCTTAGTTAGGTTGGGAAAAATTGTAAATATCCTTGTAAGACTAGCACTATTTATATTCCCATGCTTTTTCCAGCATATACTATCTGAGTTGATTAATTCTTTTCAAAACTTTCTTCTTTTTAACTTGTGATGCAATTCCACTGTCCATTGTTTTCGTCACAAGAATTTATTGTTTAGTCTAGCAGGGTCTTATGTATTTGCATGATTCGCCCAATATTAAGGTTAGTTTGTTGATAAATGAAAAAAGGGCTTGTTTGGCTATTAAGATACATAAGAACACGATGAGGCCATGCTTGTGCATCATCACCAATAATATTCATTGTGGCCATGTATGTATGTTATTTAGGAAGAATAATATTTGGAAAAATATCTGTGGAGTACAATTGGAGAGAAGGATTGATGACATGATTTCATTCATGGCGAGCAAAAAGTAGAATGAGGGCAGAACATGCATTTTCATGTGTGGTAACTCAGGGATAGATAAATGGATTATTTGTTTATATGTGTCGTCTGAGCTATAAATATCTACATTCCCGTGGCAACGCACGGGCAATTACCTAGTGGGAAATATATGTTGTCATCTAGATATGTCGAAATTTCAGCCGGGTTGCGCAATTGAGTTCATCGCTAAATTCCCTCGCAAATATTTTAGTTTCACCAAATGCCTCGAAGTTTTAATCTCTGGTGACTATCAAGTGTGGACAGAGTCTAGAATATACACATGCGTGCATGTTTGTCGCTGACGTACAATACGTATCGGTCGATGAATGCATATAAGATAAACTACAAGTGGTAGCCATTAGAAACGATAAATCATGACAACAATGGACAAGAGAGCCTATTTACCAAGTCGCCCCAAGCCGACTATCAAACAGTGTTGCCACTTGCCAACATCTGAAATTTGGCTTCACGCAGAACTCTCTCCCCTCACATCCGCCCGTCCGCTCCTTTCCCCGCCGCCTACCTTTCATTGACGGTGTGGCACATCGTCCTCTCCACTCAACAACGTCGGTCGACCCCTCCTCACCCCGCCATCTCTCCTCCCCACCACTGGTCGAGCCCATCTCATGTCATCCCTGTTGGGGAACGTAGTAATTTCAAAAAAAATCCTACGCACACGCAAGATCATGGTGATGCATAGCAACGAGAGGGGAGAGTTTTGTCCACGTACCCTCGTAGACCGAAAGCGAAAGCGTTAGAACAATGCGGTTGATGTAGTCGTACGTCTTCACGGCCCGGCCGATCAAGCACCGAAACTACGGCACCTCCGAGTTCTAGCACACGTTCAGCTCGATGACGATCCCCGGACTCCGATCCAGCAGAATGTCGGGGAAGAGTTTCGTCAGCACGACGGCGTGGTGACGATCTTGATGTTCTACCGTCGCAGGGCTTCGCCTAAGAACCGCTACAATATTATCGAGGACTATGGTGGAGGGGGGCACCGCACACGGCTAAGAGATCAAGAGATCAATTGTTGTGTCTTTGGGGTGCCCCCCTGCCCCCGTATATAAAGGAGCAAGGGGGAGGCCGGCCGGCCCTCTATGGCGCGCCCCCAAGAGGGGAATCCTACTAGGACTCCAAGTCCTAGTAGGTTTCCACCTAAAGGAGAGAGGGAAGGAAGAGAGGGAGAGGAGAAGAAAGGGCGCCGCCCTCTCCTAGTCCAATTCAGACCAGAGGAGGGGGGCGCGCGGCCTGCCCTGGCCGCCCCTCTCTCTCTCCACTAAGGCCCATCGAGGCCCATTAGTTCCCCCGGGGGTTCCGACAACCCTCCGGCACTCCGGTTTTATCCGAAACTTCTCCGGAACACTTCCGGTGTCCGAATATAGTCGTCCAATATATCAATCTTCATGTCTCGACCATTTCGAGACTCCTAGTCATGTCCGTGATCACATCCGGGACTCCGAACAAACTTCGGTACATCAAAACTCATAAACTCATAATATAACTATCATCGAAACCTTAAGCGTGCGGACCCTACGGGTTTGAGAACTATGTAGACATGACCGAGAACCATTCCGGGTCAATAACCAATAGCGGAACCTGGATGCTCATATTGGCTCCTACATATTCTACGAAGATCTTTATCGGTCAAACCGCATAACAACATACGTTGTTCCCTTTGTCATCGGTATGTTACTTGCCCGAGATTCGATCGTCGGTATCTCAATACCTAGTTCAATCTCGTTACCGGCAAGTCTCTTTACTTGTTACGTAATGCATCATTCTGTAACTAACTCATTAGCTACATTGCTTGCAAGGCTTATAGTGATGTGCGTTACCGAGAGGGCCCCCAGAGATACCTCTCCGACAATCGGAGTGACAAAACCTAATCTCGAAATACGCCAACTCAACATGTACCTTTAGAGACACCTGTAGAGCTCCTTTATAATCACCCAGTTACGTTGTGACGTTTGGTAGCACACAAAGTGTTCCTCCGGTAAACGGGAGTTGCATAATCTCATAGTTATAGGAACTTGTATAAGTCATGAAGAAAGCAATAGCAACATACTAAATGGTCAAGTGCTAAGTCAACGGAATGGGTCAAGTCAATCACATCATTCTCCTAATGAAGTGATCTCATTAATCAAATGACAACACATGTCTATGGTTAGGAAACATAACCATCTTTGATTAATGAGCTAGTCAAGTAGAGGTATACTAGTGACATTAAGTTTGTCTATGTATTTACACATGTATCATGTTTCCGGTTAATACAATTCTAGCATGAATAATAATCATTTATCATGATATGAGGAAATAAACAATAACTTTATTATTGCCTCTAGGGCATATTTCCTTCAGTCTTCCACTTGCACTAGAGTCAATAATCTAGATTACACAGTAATGATTCTAACACTCATGGAGTCTTAGTGTTGATCATGTTTTGCTCGTGGAAGAGGCTTAGTCAACGGGTCTGCAACATTCAGATCCGTATGTATCTTGCAAATCTCTATGTCTCCCACCTGGACTTGGTCCCGGATGGAATTGAAGCGTCTCTTGATGTGCTTGGTCCTCTTGTGAAATCTGGATTCCTTTGCCAAGGCAATTGCACCAGTATTGTCACAGAAGATCTTCATTGGTCCCGACGCACTAGGTATGACACCTAGATCGGAAATGAACTCTTTCATCTAGACTCCTTCATTTGCTGCTTCCGAAGCAGCTATGTACTCTGCTTCGCATGTAGATCCCGCCACGACGCTTTGTTTAGAACTGCACCAACTGACAGCTCCACCGTTCAATATAAACACGTATCCGGTTTGCGATTTAGAATCGTCCGGATCAGTGTCAAAGCTTGCATCGACGTAACCATTTACGACTAGCTCTTTGTCACCTCCATAAACGAGAAACATATCCTTAGTCCTTTTCAGGTATTTCAGGATATTCTTGACCGTTGTCCAGTGATCCACTCCTGGATTACTTTGGTACCTCCCTGCCAAAATTATTGCTAAGCATCGTCAGTCGGTACACAGCATTGCATACATGATAGAGCCTATGGCTGAAGCATAGGAACATCTTTCATTTTCTCTCTATCTTCTCGCTATGGTCGGGCATTGAGTCTGACTCAACTTCACACCTTGTAATACAGGCAAGAACCCTTTCTTTGTCTGATCCATTTTGAACCTTTTCAAAACTTTATCAAGGTATGTGCTTTGTGAAAGTCCAATTAAGCGTCTTGATCTATCTCTATAGATCTTGATGCCTAATATGTAAGCAGCTTCACCGAGGTCTTTCATTGAAAAACTTTTATTCAAGTATCCCTTTATGCTATCTAGAAATTCTATATCATTTCCAAAATTAAAAATATGTCATCTACATATAATATCAGAAATGCTCTGAGCTCCCACTCACTTTCTTGTAAATACAAAGCTTCTCCAAAAGTCTCAGATAAAACCATATGCTTTGATCACACTATCAAAGCGTTTATTCCAACTCCGAGAGGCTTGCACCAGTCCATAAATGGATCGCTGGAGCTTGCACACTTTGTTAGCACCTTTTGGATTGACAAAACCTTCCGGTTGCATCATATACAAATCTTCTTCCAGAAATCCATTCAGGAATGCAGTTTTGACATCCATTTGCCATATTTCATAATCATAAAATGCGGCAATTGCTAACATGATTCGGACAGACTTAAGCATCGCTATGGGTGAGAAAGTCTCATCGTAGTCAACCCCTTGAACTTGTCGAAAACCTTTCGCAACAAGTCGAGCTTTGTAGACAGTTACATTACCATCAGCGTCAGTATTCTTCTTGAAGATCCATTTATTCTCGATGGCTTGCCGATCATCGGGCAAGTCAACCAAAGTCCATACTTTGTTCTCATACCTGGATCCCATCTCAGATTTCATGGCCTCAAGCCATTTTGCGGAATCTGGGCTCATCATCGCTTCCTCATAGTTCGTAGGTTCGCCATGGTCAAGTAATATGACTTCCAGAATAGGATTACCGTACCACTCTGGTGCAGATCTCACTCTGGTTGACCTACGAAGTTCGGTAGTAACTTGATCTGAAGTTTCATGATCATTATCATTAGCTTCCTCACTGATTGGTGTAGTCGTCACAGGAACCGGTTCTTGTGATGAACTACTTTCCAATAAGGGAGTAGGTATAGTTACCTCATCAAGTTCTACTTTCCTCCCACTCACTTCTTTCGAGAGAAACTCCTTCTCTAGAAAGGATCCGAATTTAGCAACAAAAATCTTGCCCTCAGATCTATGATAGAAGGTGTACCTAATAGTCTCTTTTGGGTATCCTATGAAGACACATTTCTCTGATTTGGGTTCGAGCTTATCTGGTTGAAGTTTCTTCACATAAGCATCGCAGCCCCAAACTTTAAGAAACGACAACTTTGGTTTCTTGCCAAACCACAGTTCATAAGGCGTCGTCTCAACGGATTTTGATGGTGCCCTATTTAATGTGAATGTGGCCGTCTCTAAAGCATAACCCCAAAACGATAGCGGTAAATCAGTAAGAGACATCATAGATCACACCATATCTAGTAAAGTACGATTACGACGTTCGGACACACCATTACGCTGTGGTGTTCCGGGTGGCGTGAGTTGCGAAAATATTCCGCATTGTTTCAAATGTAGACCAAACTCGTAAGTCAAATATTCTCCTCCACGATCAGATCGTAGAAACTTTATTTTCTTGTTACGATGATTTTCAACTTCACTCTGAAATTCTTTGAACTTTTCAAAAGTTTCAGACTTATGTTTCATCAATTAGGTATACCCATATCTGCTTAAATCATCTGTGAAGGTGAGAAAATAACGATATCCGCCACGAGCCTCAACATTCATCGGACCATATACATCTGTATGTATGATTTCCAACAAATCTGTTGCTCTCTCCATAGTTCCGGAGAACGGTGTTTTAGTCATCTTGCCCATGAGGCACGGTTCGCAAGTTCCAAGTGATTCATAATCAAGTGATTCCAGAAGTCCATCAGTATGGAGTTTCTTCATGCGCTTTACACCAATATGACCCAAACGGCAGTGCCACAAATAAGTTGCACTATCATTATCACCTCTGCATCTTTTGGCTTCAACATTATGAATATGTGTATCACTACTATCGAGATTTAATAAAAATAGACCACTCTTCAAGGGTGCATGACCATAAAAGATATTACTCATATAAATAGAACAACCATTATTCTCTGATTTAAATGAATAACCGTCTCGCATCAAACAAGATCTAGATATAATGTTCATGCTCAATGCTGGCACCAAATAACAATTATTCAGGTCTAAAACTAATCCCGATGGTAGATGTAGAGGTAGCGTGCCGACCGCGATCACATCGACTTTGGAACCATTTCCCACACGCATCGTCACCTCGTCCTTAGCCAATCTTCGCTTAATCCGTAGTCCCTGTTTCGAGTTGCAAATATTAGCAACAGAACCAGTATCAAATACCCAGGTGCTACTGTGAGCATTAGTAATGTACACATCAATAACATGTATATCACATATACCTTTGTTCACCTTGCCATCCTTCTTAACCGCCAAATACTTGTGGCAGTTCCGCTTCCAGTGTCCAGTCTGCTTGCAATAGAAGCACTCAGTCTCAGGCTTAGGTCCAGATTTGGGTTTCTTCTCTTGAGCAGCAACTTGCTTGCTGTTCTTCTTGAAGTTCCCCTTCTTCTTCCCTTTACCCTTTTTCTTGAAACTGGTGGTCTTATTGACCATCAACACTTGATGCTCCTTCTTGATTTCTACCTCCGCAGCCTTTAGCATTGCGAAGAGCTCGGGAATAGTCTTGTCCATCCCTTGCATATTATAGTTCATCACGAAGCTCTTGTAGCTTGGTGGCAGTGATTGGAGAATTCTGCAATGACACAATCATCAGGAAGATTAACTCCCAGTTGAATCAAGTGATTATTATACCCAGACATTTTGAGTATATGTTCACTGACAGAACTATTCTCCTCCATCTTACAGCTATAGAACTTATTGGAGACTTCATATCTCTCAATCCGGGCATTTGATTGAAATATTAACTTCAACTCCTGAAACATCTCATATGCTCCATGACGTTCAAAACGTCGTTGAAGACCCGGTTCTAAGCCGTAAAGCATGGCACACTGAACTATCGAGTAGTCATCAGCTTTGCTCTACCAGACGTTCTTAACTTCATCAGTTGCATCTGCAGCAGGCCTGGCACCCAGTGGGGCTTCCAGAACGTAATTCTTCTGTGCAGCAATGAGGATAATCCTCAAGTTATGGACCCAGTCCGTGTAATTGCTACCATCATCTTTCAACTTAGCTTTCTCAAGGAACGCATTAAAATTCAACGGAACAACAACACGAGCCATCTATCTACAACAAACATAGACAAGCAAAATACTATCAGGTACTAAGTTCATGATAAATTTAAGTTCAATTAATCATATTGCTTAAGAACTCCCACTTAGACAGACATCTCTCTACTCATCTAAGTGATCACGTGACCCAAATCAACTAAACCATGTCTGATTATCACGTGAGATGGAGTAGTTTCAATTGTGAACATCACTATGTTGATCATATCTACTATATGATTCACGTTCGACCTTTCGGTCTCCGTATTCCGAGGCCATATCTGTATATGCTAGGCTCGTCAAGTTTAACCAGAGTATTGTGCGTGTGCAACTGTTTTGCACCCGTTGTATTTGAACGTAGAGCCTATCACAACCGATCATCATGTGGTGTCTCCGCACGAAGAACTTTCGCAACGGTGCATACTCAGGGAGAACACTTCTTGATAATTAGTGAGAGATCATCTTAAAATGCTACCGCCAATCAAAGCAATATAAGATGCATAAAGGATAAACATCACATGCAATCAATATAAGTGATATGATATGGCCATCATTGATGTATACTACACAACCTTCTTCTTGTAGACGTTGTTGGGCCTGCAAGTGCACATGTTTGTAGGACAATAGCTAATTTCCCTCAAGTGGATGACCTAAGGTTTATCAATCCGTGGGAGGCGTAGGTTGAAGATGGTCTCTCTCAAACAACCCTGCAACCAAATAACAAAGAGTCTCTTGTGTCCCCAACACACCCAATACAATGGTAAATTGTATAGGTGCACTAGTTCGGCGAAGAGATGGTGATACAAGTGCAATATGGATAGTAGATAAAAGTTTTTGTAATCTGAAAATATAAAAACAAAAAGGTAACTAATGATAAAAGTGAGCGTAAACGGTATTGCAATGATAGGAAACAAGGCCTAGGGTTCATACTTTCGCTAGTGCAAGTTCTCTCAACAATAATAACATAGATAGATCATATAAAAAGCCCTCAACATGCAACAAAGATTCACTCCAAAGCCACTAATAGCGGAGAACAAACTCAGAGATTATGGTAGGGTACGAAACCACCTCAAAGTTATTCTTTCGGATCAATCTATTAAAGAGTTCGTACTAGAATAACACCTTAACACACAAATCAATCAAAACCCTAATGTCACCTAGATACTCCATTGTCACCTCAAGTATCAGTGGGCATGATTATACGATATGCATCACACAATCTCAGATTCATCCAACCAACACAAAGTACTTCAAAGAGTGCCCCAAAGTTTCTACCGGAGAGTCAAGAACGTGTGCCAACCCCTATGCATAGGTTCATGGGTGGAACCCGCAAGTTGGTCACCAAAACATACATCAAGTGGCACATGATATCCCATTGTCACCACAGATAAACACGGCAACACATACATCAAGTGTTCTCATAAAAGACTCAATCCGATAAGATAACTTCAAAGGGTAAACTCAATTCATCACAAGAGAGTAGAGGGGGAGAAACATCATAAGATCCAACTACAATAGCAAAGCTCGGGATACATCAAGATCGTGCCATAGAGGGAACACGAGAGAGAGAGAGAGATCAAACACATAGCTACTGGTACATACCCTCAGCCCCGAGGGTGAACTACTCCCTCCTTGTCATGGATAGCGCCGGGATGATGAAGATGGCCACCGGTGATGGGTTCCCCCTCCAGCAGGGTGCCGGAACGGGCTCCCGAGAGGTTTTTGTTGGCTACAGAGGCTTGCGACGGCGGAACTCCCGATCTATCTTATGTTCTGGAAGTTTTACGATACGTAGGTATATATGGGTGAAAGGAGTATGTCGGTGGAGCTATGGGGGCCCCACGAGGCAGGGGGCGCGCCCTAGGGGGGTGGGCGCGCCCCCACCCTCGTGGGCAGCCCGTATCTCCCCTGACGTGCACTCCAAGTTCCCTGGGTTGCTTTCCTTCCAAAATAACTTTCTAGTTGATTTCGTTCCGTTTGACTCCGTCGATATTCCTTTTCCTCGAAACACTGAAATAGGCATAAAACAACAAATCTGGGCTGGGCCTCCGATTAATAGGTTAGTCCCAAAAATAATATAAAAGTGGATAATAAAGCCCAATATTGCCCAAAACAGTAGATAATATAGCATGGAGCAATCAAAAATTATAGATACGTTGGAGACGTATCAAGCATCCCTAAGCTTAATTCCTGCTTCGTCCTCGAGTAGGTAAATGATAAAAAAGATAATTTTTGATGTGGAATGCTAGTTGGCATAATTTCAGTGTAATTCTTCTTACTTGTGATATGAATATTCAGATCCGAATGAATACAAAATAAAAGTTCATATTGATAAAAGAAATAGTAATACTTCAAGCATACTAATCAAAGTAATCATGTCTTCTCAAAATAGCATGGAAAAAGAAAGTTCATCCCTACAAAATCATATAGTTAGGCTATGCTTCATTTTCGTCACACAAAGATGTTCCCAACTTCTATACCCCCGATGACAAGCCAAGCAATTGTTTCATACTTAAATAATCTCAAACTTTTTCAACGTTCATGCAATAAATGAGCATGAGCCATGGATATAGCACTATGGGTGGAATAGAATATGATGATGGGGATTGTGTGGAGAAGACAAAAAATGAGAAAGTCTCACATTGACGAGGATAATCAACGGGCTATGGAGATGCCCATCAATTGATGTCAACATTAGGAGTAGGGATTGCCATGCAACGGATGCACTAGAGCTATAAATGAATGCTCAATAAAAGAAAACTAGTGGGTGTGCATCCAACTTGCTTGCTCATGAAGACAAAGGGCATTTGAGGAAGCCCATCGTATGAATATACAAGCCAAGTTCTATAATGAAAAATTCCCACTAGTATAAAAAAACAACTTATGAGACTCACTATATGAAAAACATGGTGCTACTTTGAAGCACAATATATGAGACTCACTACATGAAGAACAAGGTGCTACTTTGAAGCACAAGTGTGGAAAAAGAGATAGTAACATTGCCCTTTTTATTTATTCTCTTTTTTTTGCCTTCTTTTTTTTTCTTTTGGCCTTTCCTCTTTTTTTGGGCAATGCTCTAATAATTATGATCATCACATTCTCATTGATTACAACATATGAATTACAACTCGAAACTTAGAACAAGATATGACTCTATATGAATGCCTCCGGCGGTGTACCGGGATGGTGCAATGAATCAAGAGTGACATGTATGAAAATTAATGCATGGTGGCTTTGCCACAAATAAGATGTCAACTACATGATCATGCAATGGCAATATGACAAAAGTAAAGTATGTCATGATGATGATGAACGGAACGGTGGAAAGTTGCATGGAAATATATCTCGGAATGGCTATGGAAATGCCATAAATAGGTAGGTATGGTGGCTGTTTTGAGGAAGATATAAGGAGGTTTATGTGTGATAGAGTGTATCGTATCACGGGTTTGATGCACCGCTGAAGTTTGCACCAACTCTCAAGGTGAGAAAGGGCAATGCACGTGCATCAAGAGGCTAGCAAAGGCGGAAAGGTAAAAGTGTGTATAATCCATGGACTCAACATTAGTCAAAAGAACTCATATACTTATTGCAAAAATTTAGAAGTCATCAAAAATCAAGTACTACGCGCATGCTCCTAGGGGGATAGATTGGTAGGAAAATACCATCGCTCGTCCCCGACCGCCACTCATAAGGATGCACAAGCCAGGTACACTTTATGTTTCAAATTTGTTACACAACTTTAACCATACGTGCATGCTACGGGATTTGCTAACTTCAACACAAGAATTCTTTAAATTCATAATCACCCAACTAGCATGACTTTAATATCACTACCTCCATATCTCAAAACAACTATCAAGTATCAAACTTCTCTTAGTATTCAACACACTCATAAGAAAGTTTTTACTATTTTTGAATACCTAGCATATTATGATTATTTAAGCAAATTACCATGCTATTTAAGACTCTCAAAATAATATAAGTGAAGCATGAGAGTTCATATATTTATTCAAAATAAAACCACCATTGTGCTCTAAAAGATATAAGTGAAGCACTAGAGCAAACGACAAACTACTCTGAAAGATATAAGTGAAGATCAATGAGTAGTCGAATAATTATGCAACTATGTGAAGACTCTCCCATTTAATAATTTGAGATCTTGGTATATTATTCAAACATCAAGCAAAGATAAATAAAATAAAATGACGCTCCAAGCAAAACACATATCATGTGGTGAATAAAAATATAGCTCCAAGTAAAGTTACCGATGAACGAAGACGAAAGAGGGGATGCCTTCCGGGGCATCCCCAAGCTTAGAAGCTTGGTTATCCTTAAATATTACCTTTGGGTGCCTTGGGAATCCCCAAGCTTGGGCTCTTGCCACTCCTTATTCCATATACCATCGAATCTTTACCCGAAACTTGAGAACTTCACAACACAAAACTTAACAGAAAACTCGTGAGCTCCGTTAGCGAAAGAAAACAAAACACAACTTCAAGGTACTGTAATGAAGTCATTCTTTATTTATATTGGTGTTCACCCTACTGTATTACAACTTCTCTATGGTTTTTAAACTATTTTACTAGCCATAGATTCATCAAAATAAGCAAACAACACAATGAAAACAGAATCTGTCGAAAACAGAACAGTCTGTAGTAATCTATATCAAACGTATATTTATGGAACTCCAAAAATTCTAAAATAAATTGGTAGACATGAGGAATTTGTCTAGTAATCATCTTAAAAAAGAATCAACTAAATAGCACTCTCCAGTAAAAAGTTATAGCTAATCTCGTGGGCGCTAAAATTTCTGTTTTTTACAGCATGATCATAAAGGCTTCACCCAAGTCTTCCCAAAGGTTCTACTTGGCACAAACACTAATTAAAACATGAAAACACATCTAACCAGAAGCTAGATGGATTATTTATTCCTAAACAGAACCAAAAATCAAGAAACTAAAATAAAATTGGGTTGCCTCCCAACAAGCGCTAACGTTTAACGCCCCTAGCTAGGCATGATGATTTCAATGATGCTCACAAAAAGATAAGAATTGAGACATAAAGAGAGCATCATGAAGAACATGACTAGCACATTTAAGTATAACCCACTTCCTATGCATAGGGATTTTGTGAGCAAACAACTTATGGGAACAATAATCAACTAGCATAGGAAGGCAAAACAAGCATAACTTCAAAACTTTAAGCACATAGAGAGGAAACTTGACATTATTGCAATTCCTACAAGCATATATTCCTCCCTCATAATAATTTTCAGTAGCATCATGAATGAATTCAAAAATATAACCAGCACCTAAAGCATTCTTTTCATGATCTACAAGCATAGAGAATTTACTACTCTCCACATAAGCAAATTTATTCTCATCAACAATAGTGGGAGCAAACTCAACAAAATAACTATCATGTGATTGAAAATTAAGATCAAGATGACAAGTTTCATGGTTATCATTATTATTTAAATCATACATGTCATCACAATAATCATCATAGATAGGAGGCATGCTTTCATCATAGTAAATTTGCTCATCGAAGCTTGGGGGACAAAAAATATCATCTCCGTCAAACATAGCTTCCCCAAGCTTGTGGCTTTGCATATCATTAGCATCATGGATATTCAAGGAATTCATACTAACAACATTGCAATCATGCTCATCAATCACATATTTTATGCCAATCATTCTATGTAATTCTTCTTCTAGCACTTGAGCACAATTTTCTTGTCCATCATACTCACGAAAGATATTGAAAAGATGAAGCGTATGAGACAAACTCAATTCCATTTTTTGTAGTTTTTTTTCTTTTATAAACTAGACTAGTGCTAAAACAAGAAACAAAAAGATTCAATTGCAAGATCTAAAGATATACCTTCAAGCACTCACCTCCCCGGCAACGGCGCCAGAAAAGAGCTGGATGTCTACTACACAACCTTCTTCTTGTAGACGTTGTTGGGCCTGCAAGTGCACAGGTTTGTAGGATAGTAGCTAATTTCCCTCAAGTGGATGACCTAAGGTTTATCAATCCGTGGGAGGCGTAGGATGAAGATGCTCTCTCTCAAACAACCCTGCAACCAAATAACAAAGAGTCTCTTGTGTCCCCAACACACCAATACAATGGTAAATTGTATAGGTGCACTAGTTCGGCGAAGAGATGGTGATACAAGTGCAATATGGATAGTAGATAAACGTTTTTGTAATCTGAAAATATAAAAACAGCAAGGTAACTAATGATAAAAGTGAGCGTAAACGGTATTGCAATGATAGGAAACAAGGCCTAGGGTTCATACTTTCGCTAGTACAAGTTCTCTCAACAATAATAACATAGATAGATCATATAACAAGCCCTCAACATGCAACAAAGAGTCACTCCAAAGCCACTAATAGCGGAGAACAAACGTAGAGATTATGGTAGGGTATGAAACCACCTCAAAGTTATTCTTTCGGATCAATCTATTAAAGAGTTCGTACTAGAATAACACCTTAAGGCACAAATCAATCAAAACCCTAATGTCACCTAGATACTCCATTGTCACCTCAAGTATCCATGGGCATGATTATACGATATGCATCACACAATCTCAGATTCATCCAACCAACACAAAGTACTTCAAAGAGTGCCCCAAAGTTTCTACCGGAGAGTCAAGAACGTGTGCCAACCCCTATGCATAGGTTCATGGGTGGAACCCGCAAGTTGGTCACCAAAACATACATCAAGTGGCACATGATATCCCATTGTCACCACAGATAAACACGGCAAGACATACATCAAGTGTTCTCATAAAAGACTCAATCCGATAATATAACTTCAAAGGGGAAACTCAATTCATCACAAGAGATTAGAGGGGGAGAAACATCATAAGATCCAACTACAATAGCAAAGCTCGGGATACATCAAGATCGTGCCATAGAGGGAACACGAGAGAGAACACGAGAGAGAGAGAGATCGAACACATAGCTACTGGTACATACCCTCAGCCCAGAGGGTGAACTACTCCCTCCTTGTCATGGATAGCGCCGGGATGATGAAGATGGCCACCGGTGATGGGTTCCCCCTCCGGCAGGGTGCCGGAACAGGCTCCCGAGAGGTTTTTGTTGGCTACAGAGGCTTGTGGCGGCGGAACTCCCGATCTATCTTCTATTCTGAAAATTTTACGATACGTAGGTATATATGGGTGAAAGGAGTACGTCGGTGGAGCTACGGGGGCCCCACGAGGCAGGGGGGCGTGCCCTAGGGGGGTGGGCGCGCCCCCACCCTCGTGGGCAGCCCGTATCTCCCCTGACGTGCACTCCAAGTTCCCTGGGTTGCTTTCCTTCCAAAAATAACTTCTCTAGTTGATTTCGTTCCGTTTTGACTCCGTCTGATATTCCTTTTCCTCGAAACACTGAAATAGGCATAAAACAGCAAATCTGGGCTGGGCCTCCGGTTAATAGGTTAGTCCCAAAAATAATATAAAAGTGGATAATAAAGCCCAATATTGCCCAAAACAGTAGATAATATAGCATGGAGCAATCAAAAATTATAGATACGTTGGAGACGTATCAATCATCATCTTGTGCTTGTGATCTCCATCTCCGAAGCACCGTCATGATCACCATCGTCACCGGCGCGACACCTTGATCTCCATCATAGCATCATTGTCGTTTACGCCATCTATTGCTTCTACGACTATTGCTACCGCTTAGTGATAAAGTAAAGCAATTACAGGGCGTTTGCATTTCATATAATAAAGCGACAACCATATGGCTCCTGCCAGTTGCCGATAACTTCGGTTGCAAAACATGATCATCTCATACAATAAAATATAACATCACGCCTTGACCATATCACATCACAACATGCCCTGCAAAAACAAGTTAGACGTCCTCTACTTTGTTGTTGCAAATTTTACGTGGCTGCTATGGGCTGAGCAAGAACCGTTCTTACCTACGCATCAAAACCATAACGATAGTTCTTCAAGTTAGTGTTGTTTTAACCTTCGCAAGGACCGGGCGTAGCCACACTCGGTTCAACTAAAGTTGGATAAACTGACACCCGCTAGCCACCTCTGTGCAAAGCACGTCGGGAGAACCGGTCTCGCGTAAGCGTACGCGTAATGTCGGTCCGGGCCGCTTCATCCAACAATACCGCCGAACCAAAGTATGACATGCTGGTAAGCAGTATGACTTGTATCGCCCACAACTCACTTGTGTTCTACTCGTGCATATAACATCTACGCATAAAACCAGGCTCGGATGCCACTGTTGGGGAACGTAGTAATTTCAAAAAAAATTCCTACGCACACGCAAGATCACGGTGATGCATAGCAACGAGAGGGGAGAGTATTGTCCACGTACCCTCGTAGACCGAAAGCGGAAGCGTTATGACAATGCGGTTGATGTAGTCGTACGTCTTCACGGCCCGACCGATCAAGCACCGAAACTACGGCACCTCCGAGTTCTAGCACACATTCAGCTCGATGACGATCCCCGGACTCCGATCCAGCAGAATGTCGGGGAATAGTTTCGTCAGCACGACGGCGTGGTGACGATCTTGATGTTCTACCATCGCAGGGCTTCGCCTAAGCACCGCTACAATATTATCGAGGACTATGGTGGAGGGGGGCACTGCACACGACTAAGAGATCAAGAGATCAATTGTTGTGTCTTTGGGGTGCCCCCCTGCCCCCGTATATAAAGGAGCAATGGGGAGGCCGGCCGGCCCTCTATGGCGCGCCCCCAAGAGGGGAATCCTACTAGGACTCCAAGTCCTAGTAGGTTTCCACCTAAAGGGAGAGAGGGGGAAGGAAGGAGAGGGAGAGGGAGAGGGAGAAGGAAAGGGGGCGCCGCCCCCCTCTCCTAGTCCAATTCAGACCAGAGGGGGAGGGGGCGCGCGGCCTGCCCTGGCCGCCCCTCTCTCTCTCCACTAAGGCCCATCGAGGCCCATTAGTTCCCCCGGGGGTTCCAATAACCCTCCGGCACTCTGGTTTTATCTGAAACTTCTCCGGAACACTTCCGGTGTCCGAATATAGTCGTCCAATATATCAATCTTCATGTCTCGACCATTTCGAGACTCCTTGTCATGTCCGTGATCACATTCAGTACTCCGAACAAACTTCGGTACATCAAAACTCATAAACTCATAATATAACTGTCATCGAAACCTTAAGTGTGTGGACCCTACGGGTTCGAGAACTATGTAGACATGACCGAGAACCATTCCGGGTCAATAACCAATAGCGGAACCTGGATTCTCATATTGGATCCTACATATTCTACGAAGATCTTTATCGGTCAAAACGCATAATAACATACGTTGTTCCCTTTGTCATCGGTATGTTACTTTCCCGAGATTCGATCGTCGGTATCTCAATACCTAGTTCAATCTCATTACCGGCAAGTCTCTTTACTCGTTACGTAATGCATCATTCCATAACTAACTCATTAGCTACATTGCTTGCAAGGCTTATAGTGATGTGCATTACCGAGAGGGCCCTGAGATACCTCTCCGACAATCGGAGTGACAAAACCTAATCTCGAAATACGCCAACTCAACATGTACCTTTGGAGACACCTGTAGAGCTCCTTTATAATCACCCAGTTACGTTGTGACGTTTGGTAGCACACAAAGTGTTCCTCCGGTAAACGGGAGTTGCATAATCTCATAGTTATAGGAACTTGTATAAGTCATGAAGAAAGCAATAGCAACATACTAAACGATCAAGTGCTAAACCAACGGAATGGGTCAAGTCAATCACATCTTTCTCCTAATGAAGTGATCTCGTTAATCAAATGACAACACATGTCTATGGTTAGGAAACATAACCATCTTTTATTAATGAGCTAGTCAAGTAGAGGCATACTAGTGACATTAAGTTTGTCTATGTATTCACACATGTATCATGTTTCCGGTTAATAAAATTCTAGCATGAATAATAAACATTTATCATGATATGAGGAAATAAATAATAACTTTATTATTGCCTCTAGGGAATATTTCCTTCAATCCCATCGCCTACCTTCTCTCAATGGTGTCGCCCACATCATCATCTTCCCGCCACGACATCGTTGGCCCCCTTCTCTGATGACAACCCCTCGCGCTGCCACATCAGCACCGAGCCCACGCGCTTGCCGGTCTGGCATCCTGGTCAGCCAAATCTTGTTGGTCGGTGCAGAAAGGCTCACCGCTGACAACGCCCTCTTCGTCTACAATGGGCACAAAGGTGTGAAGCAGTGAGGAGGAATGGCGCCCTTGACGTCTACATCAGGCACAACGGCGTGACATGGCAAGGAGAAGGGACGACGCCCTAATCGTCTACATGAGGTACAACGGTGTGACGCAGCGAGGTGGAGGGACAACACCCTCGTCGTCTACATCGGGCACACCGGTGTGGCATGGCGAGGAACGACATCCTTGTCATCTAAATCATGTCGAGTTTGTTTCCCTGCAAGACTTCATCTTGTCTTCCTCATCTATCTCCACTCATAACTCGTTGGCTGCACTCCATGTCTCTCCGCCATAGCATGCAATTTTTCGTCACATCCTAAATATACCCCCATCCCGTTCTGCATGTCCTACTTCCTCGCTGACATGTCTTCTACACTAACTTTATTTGGTTTGTTGGCACTGTAGATGTCACTCCGCCACAATTCTCAATCCCTTGATGCATCAATATAATGCATATATACAATACAGTGAGATGAGGGTTATATGATACGATGAGATTTATGGCACTACATTAGGCACTGCATTGGGTGGAATACCCGTGCGTTGCCAAGTAATGACTAACGAAGGAAGCGAGGTGAATGCTCATTAGTTATAACGTGGAGCAAACCACTCAAGTGCCTCTTGGTAATAAAATCCTTAAGGCTTTGTTTGGTTACACCTCCTCACAGGGGGGTTGGGGTGGATTGGAGGAGGTTTTGACTTGTAGAGGGTGTAATCCCTGCCAAACCCCTCCATTTTCCCTGTCAACTGGTTGACAGGCCCTAAAGCGAATTTTCTATCCTCTGTAGTTATGTGCCACTTCATCTTTGACAATTGCATTCTCAACCCATATTGGGCTAGTTCTCTCTGCCCACATTTCATAATTATTGTTTTGACACTACAATGTTGCACACTTACGGTTCGGAAAAATTGATAGATTATATATGGCAGTACAATGTTGCATTCTTATATTATCACGAGACATACTGGTTGTCAGATGTACGAGTTAACAGAACTGTAATGATTTATATCTTAAATTGTAAAATATTCAGTGCCATTGAAAATATCACACATCGCAGATTAAGTTCTTCCAATCTGAAATACATTGAGCTGTTTTCTTCATATCTAAAACTATTTACGAAATATATGAGCATCAGAACTTGGCATGTACAATTGTACATGCATGGTATCTGTTTATATCTAAAAATACAAAAAATAATAAAAAAATATCCTGATTTTACAGAAGACTTATTTAGAGCTACATTCCAGGCAGCGTATTATGCATAAAAGATTTTTATTTACAGTTAGCCTGCATTTAAGAATCAAGAGTTATCCCCGCTAAAATATGAATAGCCTAGGTTTAATTATATCTCATCATTTTGAAATCAACATGCACAGAAACCACATTGTAAATTTGAGAAATGTAGTTATGCAGCAATCAGTAAGCTAACAGATTTAACTGAATTGATGACTGAAGTCTGGAAAATGAGAACATATATATTTAACTGAATTACATTTGATGGCTGGAGGTGCACAAAAAGTGCAAGTAGCGCGGTCCTTTCTGGTGTCTCAGTTGTCATCTACTCCCTCCGTAAAGAAATATAAGAGCGTTTAGATCACTACTTTAGTGATCTAAACGCTCTTATATTTCTTTACAGAGGGAGTACATGTTAAATTTGGGTGCAACTAAGTAAAGAATTGTTTGTCTAATTGAGACAATTTATGTACGCAACAATACACATTTATAAGAAAATGTACCCCAAATTAAACTATAGAACATTCACCTTATGCTTGGAAAGAGCTTTTCCAATCATCTTTATTGGTTGTATGGCTCTAGTAAGCAAGGATCAAACTTTCCTATCCAGATGTCTAGAAGTGATCCGAGCATACCTTCCAAGAAAGCACAGATAAAACTTAAAAACCATGTAATATTTCGAATTGCTTTTATAGAGAAAACAAGAAACGATGTCAATGTTCAATTAAATATATATTTTTGGTAAACTTTAGAGAATAGGGCATGCCAATGACAGGGACTATGTGATGACAACACCAACAGACATCCGACATAGTTAATGAACATCCATCTAGTAGAAACATTGATCAAAAGGAAGATAATCTGGAATTCATCTATATTCTTAGAAGGGCCTTCCAACCCCGCAGAAGCTAGAATTTACATTGGTTAGAAATCTTGGACATTATATCCTGAGTGATATAAATCAGCTCATAAGGGATAACGACTGGGTGGGTTGTAGAATTTGTTGTGGTCTATTTGCAACAGAGAGCGTCATGGCTGCCTCGGCATAAGGCGATAGTAGGATTTCATTACAAATCCTGAAACTCCGTTTTGAGTTCTAATTGTTCAGTCCTTGCTATGAAACACAAAAACAAACAAAGGAACCATTTAATATTTCAGAGTGCCGAAACCAAGCAATATACAATCCATGGCTACATGGCAAACCATCAGTTAGAGCATTTTACATTAAAAGATTGAGACTAATTAACACTGCCATGAAATCATCTTAAAAACCAAATTAAATAACAAACACTTCAATTTAAAACAAAAAAGAGGCTAGCCAACTCACCTCCAGGATGCTCCCTCGATCAGCTCCTTCGTCGGTCGTCTGATCTGGCTTCTGGCGCGTCTGAACCGTCGGATCTTCACCTGCAGTCATACTCGATTTTCACCCTACGGTTGTTTCCGTTGGCCAATGACGGGTGGGCTCGTCTCGCACGCTCGTTGGCTGGGTGAACTTTGTTCGTGTCCCCGAGGGATTTGCCAATCCCCTCCGCCCGCGCGTCAAAACCCTAGCCGCCAGCGCTGCGCCCACTTCGCCTCGTTCTCCTCCCTCGACAGTGCCGCACCTCCTCCCTCGTTCCTGCTCGTCCGGATAGCCGCCGGCCGCCGCATCCCTTCTCCCCCTTCCTCCTCCTTCCTCCTTCCCGCTGGCGCCGACGAGGGGGCCTCTCGCATGGACGGCCGGGGCTTCAAACCAGGGGGGCCAAGAAAGCCGGCCGGCGGCGGCCGGGGCGGGCGCGGAGAGGGACGATGCGGCGGCCGCGGGCGGGGCGGCGGCGTCCAAGGCCAAGGAGGACGAGGTTGCATCCATCGGCGGCCGATCCACCTGCGTGTCGTCACTGCTGACATCCTTCCCCTAATTTCTTTGCTTTCTCGATCTGCAGCAGCAGCAGCAGCGTCTCCATGGACGCGGCGGCGTGATGGCTTCCAGGCACGGATCCCCCCCTCCTCCGCCTCCATCCTCCACCTCTCCGGTCGCCCGGTTGCAACGGTGAGCTCTCCCTTTCCCCGACTACTCTCCTCTCTCACATCACATCAGATCTAATAGGACCCCTGATTTCTTTTTCTGTTGAGCAGCAGCAGCTCCTTCCTACCTTCCATGGACGAGCTCGACGGAGACGCCGTCCAGCCCGACCACGGCCACGACTACCCCACGCACAAGGTCCCTTCCTGCTCCCCCACCTTCTTCCATGGTTCAAGACGCTACATACACTGCTGCTGCTTTTTGTCAAATTCATTCCAATGAAGCCATCTGCTTCGTCCACCAACCCGCCCAGAAAGGTAGTTATTGTGAATTGATGTTCGCACTGAGGCCGGAGGCGAGAGGCGAGGGCACGAAGGTCGGCGGCAAGTGCTCAGGAGAGAAGAGGAAGGTGGCGGTGGCTGCGGTTTACACGAGAGCGAGGTGACCTGCCCAGAAAGGTAGTTACAGTGAATTGATGTTCATATGAACTCCAATGTTGTGACGTTTTTATTAGATCTGAGTTGCAATCCTCAATTTTTTTAGGTTTGAGTAGCAATGCTCCTGCTCTACTAGCTATGACATTTTCCATGTTTTTTCTTCTAATATCGTATAGCCTCCATGCTTATGGGTTCAAGTTGACAAGCTTTTTTCATCTTACATCCTGTTTTAAGCTCTGCTGATGGTTGATTTCTGCCATGTTTATGGAGGGAGAGGATGCCAAGTACTAGGAGAAGGATCAGTTTAGCAAGTCCAGGCTGTAATTCTCTTATGATTATGGGTAGATGCCTCCTTTATTTAGTTACCAGAGTTGTTCACTATTGAATATGCAAATTCAGCATCCTTTATATAATGGGATCTTATGATTTTTTTTTGAAGATTGCTGAGAAGCGCAACCTTTTGATCTTCGAGAACCGCAAGTTTGCTGACATTGAAAACACATTCATTATGCAAGACGAATGGTGAGAAATGTGCTATTCCCTATCCTTCCATTCTATTTGTATATTCGCGTAGTGTGCTTAGTTTTTTTCCTTTCAAGATGAATATTCTACACATGAGAGCAATATACTTGGTATTATTGATGCTCATATAATTCCTAGACCTGGAATTGTTGATGGCTTGAGGCTTAAAGTATGTTATGTGTTGCATACCTAATAAATATTAGCAAGTTAATGTTGCAGCTTGACAGCTAAAATTATTAGTTAGCAAATATACATAGCTCATTCACATTTTAGTTCCCTAATATGTGGGTTTTCTACACATGATGTGTGCAGATCTGTGAAAGAAGAGATGAAGAACAATTTTAGCTGAAGAGTTGAAGAAGACCAGGGTGAATTTTATCCCTCTTGCGAATCCAATCAAGTTTGCGCTTGCATTTTGGTGATATGGTTTGTGTTGGACCATGTTCTCTAGCTATCAATGGACTTTCCAAAGTAGTTTTGTTGATTTGTCGTTATGGATTTCATGTTATGCAGACTATTTTGCTTAGAGATGGGCATGCGCGACTCCTTATTTGTTTGCAGCGTCGTATAGGATAATATGAGATTGCTATTTTGCTGCTTGGGAACACATTTTGAGATAACATCAGCTCTGTTCTAACTAGCCATTGTGCTATCCTCTTTTTTGGGGGGGTTGCAAATTACTTGCCTTTCTATTCTGGTATTTGCAATCAATGTACAATGCTCTATATTTTTACTTGATGATGTACAGTTGTTGGTACTTTTTGTTGAGAACAGGCTCTTGTGAGTACAAGTAAAAAAATATATGGAATGTGATCGTTGTATGGACTGTGCACCTGTTCCATGTGACAACTAAAATTTGTTGTGTTTCCCCGTCGGTTAAGCTTTTCACTCGATTACTGTATGGGTGATTCAATCTTATTTTCTTGTTATATGGTTTGGGTATTCATGGTTCATAGGAGGGGATTTATAAGGGAATCAAGAGCTTTTTTTAACAGCATGTACAAAAGGTTCAGCAAAGTGGGACTCAAGTCTGCAACCACAATAGAAGTAAGGCCATGGAGCAAGAGTTCTGTTGGGCATCCTTTGCATTTATTTTGCCAGGTTCCATGCTTCATAGCATGTGTATTCTTCCTCTCTTCATAACAGTTTAAATGGATTTTAAACTTGACTTGTTTTACTTTGCTAATATATGGTATCTGACATAGAAGAGAGGAAGAATAATTTTAGCAAAACTGTTTTAGCTAAGAGTAGAAGAAGACCAAGGTTTACCTACAGATCTTGAATGCACGATTGATGCTTTTGTTCGATAGGTTGAAATCTAAATAATAAACATATTTGAATTGTGTAGTTGGTAAACATTGAAAGCCAAGAAAGTTATATAGCTTACTTACTGTGTTGTTTGATCAATTGCTTTGCGGTAGGCTCACTGATGGAGTATGCCTAATCTTGGACTACATTTATTGCCTGGTGTTGGTGTGTTTCTTTTATTCTGTTTAGGAGGGTTCTAAGCTATTAAGGGAAACATACAATTTATCAGTTTGAGACTTGCTTCACTATGTGTGCTGCTGCAGGGTGCTTTGGATGGTGGTCTTGATATTCCGCACAGTGACAAGAGATTTGGTGGCTTCAAGAAGGATGAGAAGCAGCTGGACACTAAGATTCACCACAAATTCATTTATGAAGATCATGTTGCTAACTGCATGAAGGTGAGTTGGATCCATTGTCCTTGTGGTGTTATTATAATGCCATTTCTTCATTCCCCTGGGCTATCGTTGTTTTATACATGAATTCTTTTTGAAAGGTATCTGAGCCTGATTCATCCATATAAAGTATCCTAAAACAGTGTACTTTGTTTTATTTTTGAAGCAGGTTACTAAATCTTGCTTTAACTTCTGCCCTACCCTTATTTTAGTTAATACTTGATGAGGAGACTGAGAAGTGCCAATTTCACTTTAGTGGGTACATCAAGAAGGGGATTGCGGCTAATGACATGGAAGCACTGTACAAGAAGGGTAGGGCAGCATATAGAAGTGCCAATTGGGCTTTAGTGTGCTAGCATATATAAGTGCTGCAACTACCATTGTTCCAGCTGTGAGGTATAATGCTAATTGGGCTTGTGAATTAATCATGTCTGGGAATGGATTACCTCATTATTGGGGTTTCTCAGTATGTAATTTCTTTTACTCGTTTTAGATTCTTAATTCGGTGGTTCTTGATTGCAACCTAGGGTCATCCTGTTCCTACTCACATGTTACATTAGTGTTTTGTATAATATATCCAAGCTCTCACTCCTGAAAATTATCCATCTGTTCTCTAATGCACGCAGGTCACTGGAGAGGGAGTCTGGCTTGCGAGTTTCGCCGATGCGGTCACAACGGCGATGCCAAACTATGAGGAGATACCAAAGGTGTACTGGGAGGCGGTGCTTCCTGGAATCCCAATGCGTCCACCTATTATCAACCTGCTGTTAGCCCAACAAAATGGTATCTCTCTCCTTCCCTCCCTCCCTCCCTCCCTTCCAACCTTGGTGACCTCATTTAAGTTGTTTTGATAATTGGTGGTACAACTTTCCCTCTTTGATACCTACAAATTCTTTATAACGACTCTTAGTTTGCAATCCATTATGGAACATAAATGAACATAATAGACGTGAATCTTTTGTTCTGATGAATGATAAATGTTTGACTTGAAGCATAGACTATTGCATATACAATATGATATGTGTACCAAAAAGGATAAATTAACCTTTTCTCTACCGGTGAACTGAGATCTTACAATGGCTAATTTGATAAGAAGCATAGTCCTTGTATCATTCGTAAAATGACCCTTCTGTATTTCATTTTCAGGGATAGTCCTGTTGTGCTTTGTTCTTATATGATCTAAAACTACAGAGTTCTTGTGCAGTTCAGATGTTCTGTTTAGTACGAATTTTACTATATCTGAGCTTCTGAAATTAGTATAAGTCTAACAGCCTTGCAACCAAACCAAAACTAAATCTGCGGGGATCTTGTGACAGCCTTGCAACCAAAACTAGAACTACAGGCATCTTGTGTAGTTAAAATCTAGCTGTCGTTTGTTGGAATATCAATTATCTTGTTTGTGCACGATTAACCTGCTTATCATGAAAAAGTAGAATATTTTAGGACAGAGCATCAAGTTGGTTGGCATTTGTTTAGATCTTTATGAGAAGCAGCTCTTCTCAGTGGGACTTTTCTTTTTTATTCATCTTGGCAATCTAAAAATATACTTCTTAGTTAGATATCAGTTACATAACTAGAACACCATGAATTCACTATTTTGTAGGACCTTGCTGCTGTTAATCAGTGTAATAAACTTGGCATACAAAACACATGTAGATATTGTTTTATTCATCAAATAACACATTCAGAATCCTTGTTGGCAAGGACCCTGCTGATGCGAGTCAATGTAATAATCTTCTCTATGATTCTATCTACCCATATGAGCCACTCAATTGAATTAATTTTCATATTCCAGATGTGCTCTTTTGTTGGTTGCAGTTCTGCATAACTATTGTTGGTCGCTGGAGCAGAAGCAATGAAGCTTGAAGTTTATAAGTTCGGGGGATGGCAACAATACTGCTTTTTACGCTGCCTGTCACTGTTATTTCATGTTTCTGAATTTAAGTCCCGAGAACTAAGTGTCGGTGTCGTCAAACTTTAATGTTATGTCATGTCTTGAGAGTTTGGTTTGTGCGAGTGTGTACTAAACTACTCTTGGATGCTATGTTTGAGTCAAATTGGTGTTAAATCTACAACATGTTGTTATGTTTGTCACTTGTTTGCTACCACTGCTTGTATGGGGTATGGAGGAAGTTTTGGCAAAAAGGAAACGGCACACTATCTTTTTACATGAGGAAACTGCAGACTGGTGGAGCACTTCATGCTAATATGATATACGTTGATGCATTTAATTGGTTATTTGTAGTATACCTCAATTTTGAATGTGACATGTCATGTATGTACATGCTAAAATTGAGCTTGTTTTTGCAGTTCCATAGGTAGGGTTATGTAATTTGTCAGTATATTTTTAAACTATTAGTTCATCTTCTTTTTTTCAAACTTAGATTTCTCAGCGTGGTAACTATATTTTCAACTAAAAAAATGCTTCCTTAGCTGGTCTATGCATTTTATAGAAATAAGATTTGTTTTTGCAAACTCAGATTTCTCAGCGTCATAAACATATTATCAATATAGTATGACTTAACACATAGGCTTTCTACTACCAACATCGAATATGTTCTTGCAAAATGAAACTATTTTCATCGACAACATGTCTTTAGCGGGTCTCTGCGTCATTTGGCGCAACGGGTCAACTAGTTAACTATAACAACAGAAACTACCAAGTGTGTATAAGTAAGCACCTAGGTGGAACAGATGTCTGCGTAACTACCTAGGATAAAACATCTGTCCAACACTAAGCCATGGTAGAATTATTTGACTACTTCATGTGTTAACTTTCTCAACACTCTTATCATGTACATCTAAATCTCAATGAGAATGTGCAGGTTCAGTCACAACCATCCGTCAAAATACACAACATGAAGTCTGATTTTCGTGGAGTATTCATGCTGGTGGAAGCACTTCATTTTCAACAAAATACAGAAGAGACGAAACCAACCTTATTTAACCTAATGTTAGCCCCTAGGCCTTCCTTTGTAAATTATAGTTTGTCCAAAATAATGATGTTATCCACAGTCAAACCACCCAAGAAATTTTGCATGTTCTACAGAGAAGCTATGCACTATGGAGGAAAGATTTAGTTTTTAGAAAGCCACACCTCCGTCGGCCCCGGCTGTCCTCTTGGCTCCTGGGAGCGGTTATCCTGCATGTAGAAGGTGTCGTTTCTTCTCTTCCCCGTCAGCCTCAGCGTCCACTCTCCAGCCTTCTTAACCTCCTCCCCCTGACCGGCGGCTGTCGGTGTCAAAACCGGCGGATCTTGGGTAGGGGGTCCCGAACTGTGCGTTTAAGGCGGATGGTAACAGGAGGCGGGGGACATGATGTTTACCCAGGTTCGGGCCCTCTCGATGGATGTAATACCCTACTTCCTGCTTGATTGATCTTGATGATATGAGTATTACAAGAGTTGATCTACCACGAGATCGTAGAGGCTAAACCCTAGAAGCTAGCCTATGGTATGATTGTTGTTGTCCTACGGACTAAACCCTCCGGTTTATATAGACACGGAGGGGGCTAGGGTTACACAGGGTCGGTTACAAGGGAGGAGATCTACATATCCGTATTGCCAAGCTTGCCTTCCACGCCAAGGAGAGTCCCATCCGGACACGGGACGAAGTCTTCAATCTTGTATCTTCATAGTCCAACAATCCGGCCGAGGGATATAGTTCAGCTGTCCGAGGACCCCCTAATCCAGGACTCCATCATTAGCCCCTGAACCAGGCTTCAATGACGATGAGTCCGGCGCGCAGATTGTCTTCGGCATTGCAAGGCGGGTTCCTCCTCCGAATACTCCATAGAAGATTTTGAACACAAGGATAGTGTCCGGCTCTGCAAAACAAATTCCACATACCACCGTAGAGAGAATAATATTTCCACAAATCTAATCTGCTGACACATGTTTGCAGCGTGACATCACATCACGGCCCGGTCATTATTCGAACCGTTTTTCTCAACCAGCCACTGCACAATTGCGAGGCAGTTTCCTTGGCACGTCTTGTCGAAGCAGAGATCGTGTCCCCTTATCACGGGATTCTCATCAATACGGGTGTGGGTAACCCAACCGCCCATCAATTACGGCGCTATGGGAATAAGCGAGTTTACCAGGCAAGCGGGGAGGCGCAGAATACCTGCTGTCTTTATAAGGGGATAAGAACGCCCATTTGCTCTCACGCTTTCTTCTTCCCGATCCATTCCCCTCCGCCCGAGCTCCAACGCCCAAGCGTTCCTCTTCTCTGCCCACAAAGGCCTTCCGAAAAATGTCCGGATCCGGAGTAGGAGGCAAATGGATGGCCTCTACTGTCCGAGAGAAGGATATCAAAAAGCTTCGGGAGGCCGGGTACCTAGCCAAGAAAATCAGCCATCATCTCCCGACGGCGGGACAGATCGTCCCCACTCCGGAACCCCACGAGAGGGTTGTATTCCTCCCTCACTTTGTCAGCGGGCTAGGGTTTCCCCTCCACCCGTTCATTCGCGGCATCATGTATTACTATGGGATCGATCTTCACGATCTGTCCCCTAATTACTTCCTCAACATCTCGACATTCATTGTCGTGTGCGAGGCTTTTCTCCGCATCTCGCCACTCTTCGGCTTATGGCTGAAGATTTTAATGTGAAGCCCAAGGTAGTGGGGGCGAGCACGCTGAGTGCGAAGGCGCTATGGTGAGAAAGATGCCCAATGTCATATGGCCAATAGGCACCTTTAACGATTCTGTCAAGGAATGGCAACAGCAGTGGCTTTATATCACTGAGCCGCGTGGCACGGAATGGGCCACTACTCCCGAGTTTCAATCCCCCACCCCCCCGCGGCTTACATCCTGGGTCAAGAAGGGCTTGAACTGGTCTTCGTCCGATGAACTGTCGCTGCCCCAGACGCGCGTTAAAGGTATGGGGGACAAGAACATTGAACTTGTCAACGTAGTCCAGGTGATGTTAGTTCGTCGGATCCTGCCTTGTCAACATCGGACTTGCAATCTATGGGAATTTGATCCGGCCAAGCACCAAACCTTACGGGAGCTTTTTGGCTCCTCGCATAAGGATATCTGGAAGGTGCTTTTCAAGTCCAGCAAATCATGGCCGGACTCCGCCGAGGACCGCGGGTATCAACTGTCCCGCCCTACAAGTTCGGTAAGTCATCATACTTTTTATCCACATAACCCAAAGGAAGCGCTTAACATGTTTTCAACAACTCTCCCAGGGCTGGAGAAGAAGGCGGAGCGGATCCATTGTCCGGCCCTGCTGCCTGAAGAGCCGGCCGTCCCACTTCTGACGAAGATGCTGGTCCCGGCGCCTTACAAGGTGCCGAAGAAGATGGCCGAGAAGGAGGCCAAACAGACCCGGGCGGTCTTCGTCGCCGCGGCGCTTCGGACAAAATATCTGAAGGCTCTGGTGTCCATTCCGCCTCCGAAGAGGACGACGAGGAGGAAGATGAGTCCCCTACGGGAGGAAGAAAGAAGAGGATGGCCTCCGTACACTTGGAGGCCGAGCCGCCCAAAAGGGGAAAGGCTCCTCTTCCAGAGGAGTCCACCGCCGCCGCCGATAGCGACCCGACGCGGGGTCCCAGGGCCCAGCCCCTGGTGAACTCGTGAGTATATAAAATCTGAGTACGTTTATGCGTCCAGACTCATCATGGCATAGTATTTTAACCTGAGCCACATTTTTTGTAGTCCGGCGAGGTCCCGTACCAAACAATCCTCATCAGAGGATTCTTTGAGCTCGGATGCTATGGAGAGCGGGACGCCCCCGAAGGCCCCTTCCTCCAAACAGGTGAATAACACCGAGGCTTCGTCCCAGAGGGACCTCGGCCTAGGAGGTGAGGAAAAGACCGTAAAGGCGGCGCCTGGAGGTCAAACTTCAGGGGCCGCACACATGGGGGAGAAAATCCCCATGGGAGCTGACGGCGGGGGCCATCTTGAATTCGGCTCCCAGCCGGATACAATTCTGGAGACCATTACGGCACCAGAATAAGGCAGGCAGCCCCTCTCAGCTGGAGAGGACATGCCTGTTCCATCGACAACCTCTGTCCAACCAGAGGTGTAGGATGCTTTGTTGGTGGCGCCGAAGAGCGCCTCCATTGTCAATGAACACCGTGCCCTTATGGGTGCGGTGATTGAGAAGATTCAGTCTGCCGAGAGTGGACTGAATGGGGCCTGTATCAGCCTTATAGAGGGGTTTGAGGTATGTTTTATGAGGTTTTGAAGAGTGTCATGGTATGGCTAGTTGCCCCTGATACACTGTACGGTGAGAGAAAGAACCGGGCAGAGGATCAAATTAATGTTTCACAGGAAGACTCATTAAATGACATTTTTTTCCTCTTCTGTTATAAGCAGGCGTCTGTAGCGGCTGCTGCCTCTCATACTGCGGAGATCTCCGGACTGAATCAAAGTCTGGAGCAGGCCAAAGAAGAACTTGGCCAGTTGAAAATGCAGTTGGGGGATGAACAAGGTATGCACAAGTCTTGTTCGCGTTTATTGCGAATAAATTTTCAATATGATGAAATAAGCTTCATGATTTGTGCTAGGGATGGTGACCGAACTCGAGGCTCTTAAGAAGGCTGTGGCCGAGGCCGAGAAAAGGGCAGCCACATAGCAGGCTCTTCGTGAGAAGCACGAGGCCAGGGTTATTAAAGCTGAGCGGGAGCTACAAGAGGCCATGAGGAGATGCGAGACCTTGGAGCAGAGTTTAACGGAGAAAGAATCCGAACTCACCAAGGCACATTGCTACCTCTTGAGCACTGCGTTGGTTTTCCCTTGAAGAGGAAAGGGTGATGCAGCAAAGTAGCATAAGTATTTCCCTCAGTTTTGAGAACCAAGGTATCAATCCAGTTGGAGGCTACGCGCGAGTTCCTCGTCCCTACACAAAACAAATAAATCATCGCAACCAACGCGATAAGGGGTTGTCAATCCATACACGGTCACTTATGAGAGTGAGATCTGATAGATATGATAGGATAATGTTTTTGGTATTTTTATGATAAAGATGCAAAGTAAAATAAAAGCAAAGTAAAAAAGCAAAGGAAATAACTAAGTATTGGAAGATTAATATAATGAAGATAGACCCAGGGGCCATAGGTTTCACTAGTGGCTTCTCTCAAGAGCATAAGAATTTTACGGTGGGTGAACGAATTACTGTTGAGCAATTGACAGAATTGAGCATAGTTATGAGAATATCTAGGTATGATCATGTATATAGGCATCACGTCCGAGACAAGTAGACCGACTCCTGACTGCATCTACTACTATTACTCCACACATCGACCGCTATCCAGCATGCATCTAGAGTATTAAGTTCATAAGAACAGAATAACGCCTTAAGCAAGATGACATGATGTAGAGGGATAAATTCATGCAATATGGTAAAAACCCCATCTTGTTATCCTCGATGGCGACAATACAATACGTGCCTTGCTGCCCCTACTGTCACTGGGAAAGGACACTGCAAGATTGAACCCAAAGCTAAGCACTTCTCCCATTACAAGAAAAACCAATCTAGTAGGCCAAAACAAACTGATAATTCGAAAAGACTTGCAAAGATAACCAATCATACATAAAAGAATTCAGAGAAGATTCAAATATTGTTCATAGATAAACTTGATCATAAACCCACAATTCATCATTCTCAACAAACACACCGCAAAAGAAGATTACAACGAACAGATCTCCACGAGAGAGGGGGAGAACTTTGTATTGAGATCCAAAAAGAGAGAGGAAGCCATCTAGCTAATAACTATGGACCCGAAGGTCTGAGGTAAACTACTCACACTTCATCGGAGAGGCTATGGTGTTGATGTAGAAGCCCTCCGTGATCGATGCCCCTTCCGGTGGAGCTCCGGAACAGGCCCCAAGATGGGATCTCGTGGGTACAGAAGGTTGCGGCGGTGGAATTAGGTTTTTGGCTCCGTATCTGATCGTTTGGGGGTACGAGGTATATATAGGAGGAAGAAGTACGTCGATGGAGCAACAGGGGGCCCACGAGGGTGGAGGGCGCGCCCTGATGTCTACTACACAACCTTCTTCTTGTAGACGTTGTTGGGCCTGCAAGTGCACATGTTTGTATGACAGTAGAAAATTTCCCTCAAGTGGATGACCTATGGTTTATCAATCCGTAGGAGGCGTAGGATGAAGATGGTCTCTCTCAGACAACCCTGCAACCAAATAACAAAGAGTCTCTTGTGTCCCCAACACACCCAATACAATGGTAAATTGTATAGGTGCACTAGTTCGGCGAAGAGATGGTGATACAAGTGCAATATGGATGGTAGATATAGGTTTTTGTAATCTGAAATAATAAAAACAGCAAGGTAACAAGTGATAAACGTGAGCGTAAACGGTATTGCAATGACAGGAAACAAGGCCTGGGGTTCATACTTTCACTAGTGCAAGTTCTCTCAACAATAATAACATAGATAGATCATATAACAATCCCTCAATATGCAACAAAGAGTCACTCCAAAGCCACTAATAGCGGAGAACAAACGTAGAGATTATGGTAGGGTACGAAACCACCTCAAAGTTATTCTTTCGGATGAATCTATTAAAGAGTTCGTACTAGAATAACACCTTAAGACACAAATCAACCAAAACCCTAATGTCACCTAGATACTCCATTGTCACCTCAAGTATCTGTGGGCATGATTATACGATATGCATCACACAATCTCAGTGTCATCCAACCAACACAAAGTACTTCAAAGAGTGCCCCAAAGTTTCTACCGGAGAGTCAAGAACGTGTGCCAACCCCTATGCATAGGTTCACGGGCGGAACCCGCAAGTTGGTCACCAAAACATACATCAAGTGGCACATGATATCCCATTGTCACCACAGATAAACACGGCAAGACATACATCAAGTGTTCTCATAAAAGACTCAATTCGATAAGATAACTTCAAAGGGGAAACTCAATTCATCACAAGAGAGTAGTGTTGGAAATATGCCCTAGAGGCAATAATAAAAGCATTATTATTATATTTCCTTGTTCATGACAATTGTCTTTTATTCATGCTATAACTTTATCATACGGAAATCGTGATACACGTGTGAATACATAGACCACAATACGTCCCTAGTGAGTCTCTAGTTGACTAGCTCGTTGGTCGACAGATAGTCATGGTTTCCTGACTATGGACATCGATGTCATTGATAACGGGATCACCTCATTAGGAGAATGACGTGATGGACAAGACCCAATCTAAGCATAGCACAAAGGTCGTGTAGTTCGTTTTGCTAGAGCTTTTCCAATGTCAAGTATCTCTTCCTTAGACCGTGAGATCGTGTAACTCCCGGATACCGTAGGAGTGCTTTGGGTGTATCAAACGTCACAACGAATCGGGTGACTATAAAGGTGCATTACAGGTATCTCCGAAAGTGTCATTGGGTTGACACGGATCGAGACAGGATTTGTCACTCCGTATGACGGAGAGGTATCACTTGGGCCCACTCGGTAATGCATCATCATAATGAGCTCAAAGTGATCAAGTGTCCGCTCACGGGATCATGCATTACGGCACGAGTAAAGTGACTTGCCGTAACGAGACTAAACGAGGTATTGGGATACCGACGATCGAGTCTCGGGCAAGTAACATACCGTCGACAAAGGGAATAGCATACGGGTTGCTTGAACCCTAGACATCATGGTTCATCCGATGACAACATCGAGGCGTGTGGGAACCAACATGGGTATCCAGATCCCGCTGTTGGTTATTGACGGAGAGCGCCTCGGTCATGTCTACATGTCTCCGAACCCGTAGGGTCTACACATAAGGTTCGGTGGCGCTAGGGTTAATAGGAAGACTTGTATGTGATTACCGAATGTTGTTGAGTCCGGATGAGATCCCGGACGTCACGAGGAGTTCGGAATGGTCCGGAGGTAAAGATTTATATATGGGAAGTCGTCAAACGGACACCGGAAATGTTTTGGTCACATCGGTTTTATGGAGGGTCCACGGAAGGGTTCCGGAGGACCACCGGAGAGGCCACCCTTTGGGGGCCACTTGGGCTGCGTGGGGCAGCCAGCCCCTCATGGGCTGGGCGCACCCCTCCCTTGGCCCATGCGCCTAGGGTTGAGGGGGAACCTAAGGGGCCCCCTTGCTTGGGGGCAAGCCCCTCCCTTGGCCGCCGCCCCCCTCTAGATGCATCTAGAGGGGCCGCCCTCCTCCTTTCCCCTATAAATAGAGGGGTAGAGGGAGGGCTGCACACACCATTGAAGGCGCAGCCCTCCCTCCCAACACCTCTCCTCCTCCGTGACACGCTTGGCGAAGCCTGCCGAGTACAGTCCCTCCATCCGCATCACGCCGTCGTGCTGCCATTGAGTGATCTTCCTCAACCTCTCCTTCCTCCTTGCTGGATCAAGACGAAGGAGACGCCATCGTCCCGCACGTGTGTTGAACGCGGAGGTGCTGTCCGCTCAGCACTTGGTCATCGGTGATCGGAATCACGTTGGGAACGTCTTCATCATCACCACTCCTCGATCGCTTCCGTACTCAATCTACAAGTGGTATGTAGATGCAAACTCTCTCTAGTAACTCATTGCTTAGATGAACTCATAGATAGATCTTGGTGAAACCGTAGAAAAATTTTAATTTTCTGCAACGTTCCCCAACAGTGGCATCATGAGCTAGGTCTATGCGTAGTTCTCTTTGCACGAGTAGAACACAATTTGGTTGTGGGCGCGGATCTTGTCAATTTACTTGCCGCTACTAGTCTTATCTTGCTTCCGCGGTATTGTGGGATGAAGCGGCCCGACCAACCTTACACGTGCGCTTATGTGAGACCGGTTCCACCGACTAACATGCACTAGTTGCATAAGGTGGCTGGCGGGTGTCATCTCTCCTACTTTAGTTGGAGCGGATTCGATGAAAAGGGTCCTTATGAAGGGTAAATAGAAGTTGACAAGATCACGTTGTGGTTATTCGTAGGTAAGAAAACATTCTTGCTAGAACCCAATTGCAGCCACGTAAAAGATGCAACAACAATTAGAGGACGTCTAACTTGTTTTTGCAGCAATTGACATGTGATGTGATATGGCCAAGTTGTGATGAATGATGAATGACATATTGTGATGTATGAGATCATGTTCTTGTAATAGGAATCAGACTTGCATGTCGATGAGTATGACAACCGGCAGGAGCCATAGGAGTTGTCTTTATTTTGTATGACCTGCGTGTCATTGAAGAACGCCATGTAACTTACTTTACTTTATTGCTAAACGCGTTAGCCATAGAAGTAGAAGTAGTCGTTGGCGTGACAACTTCATGGAGGCACAATGATGGAGATCATGATGATGGAGATCATGGTGTCATGCCGGTGACAAGATGATCATGGAGCCTCAAGATGGAGATCAATGGAGCTTTATGATATTGGCCATATCATGTCACTACTATATAATTGCATGTGATGTTTATTATGTTTATACATCTTGTTTACTTAGAACGACGGTAGTAAATAAGATGATCCTTACAACAATTTCAAGAAGTGTTTCCCTAACGTGCACCGTTGCCAAAGTTCGTCGCTTCTAAGCACCACGTGATGATCGGGTGTGATGGATTCTTACGCTCACATACAACGGGTGTAAGACAGATTTACACACGCGAAAACACTTAGGGTTTACTTGACGAGCCTAGCATGTACAGATATGGCCTCGAACACGGAGACCGAAAGGTCGAACACGAGTCGTATGGAAGATACGATCAACATGAGAATGTTCACCGACGAGACTAGTCCGTCTCACGTGATGATCGGACACGGTTTAGTCAACTCGGATCGTGTAACACTTAGATGACTAGAGGGATGTCCAATCTAAGTGGGAGTTCATTGTAATAATTTGATTAGATGAACTTAATTATCATGAACTTAGTCTAAAACTTTTGAATGATATGTCTTGTAGATCAAATGGCCAACGCTCATGTCAACTTGAACTTCAACGCGTTCCTAGAGAAAACCAAGCTGAAAGATGACGGCAGCAACTATACGGACTGGGTCCGGAACTTGAGGATCATCCTCATAGCTGCCAGGAAACAATATGTCCTAGAAGGACCGCTAGGTGACGCTCCGTCTGCAGAACCAAGACATTATGAATGCTTGGCAGTCTCGGTCGATGATTACTCCCTCGTTCAGTGCGGCATGCTTTACAGCCTAGAACCGGGGCTCCAAAAGCGTTTTGAGCATCACGGAGCATATGAGATGTTCGAGGAGCTGAAACTTGTTTTCCAAGCTCACGCCCGGGTCGAGAGATATGACATCTCCGACAAGTTCTATAGTTGTAAGATGGAGGAAAATAGTTCTGTCAGTGAGCATATTCTGAAGATGTCTGGGTTGCACAACCGTATGACCCAACTGAATATTAACCTCCCTGATGAGGCGGTCATTGACAGAATCCTCGATCGCCCCACCAAGCTACAAGAGCTTTGTGATGAACTACAACATGCAGGGATGGTAAAGACCATTCTGAAGTGTTCTCCATGCTGAAGTCACCGAGGTTGAGATCAAGAAAGAACATCAAGTGTTGATGGTCAATAAGACCACTAAGTTCAAGAAGGGCAAGGGTAAGAAGAACTTCAAGAAGGACGGCAAGGAGGTTGCCGCGCTGGTAAGCAAGTTGCCGGAAGAAGTCAAAGAATGGACCCAAACCCGAGACCGAGTGCTTTTATTGCAAGGGAGGGTCTTCGAAGCGGAACTGCCCCAAATACTTAGCGGACAAGAAGGCCGGCAACACCAAAGGTATATTTGATATACATGTAATTGATGTGTACTTTGCCGAGACTCGTAGTAACTCCCGGTATTTGATACCGTGCCGTTGCTCATATTTGTAATTCACAGCAGGAGCTGCGGAATAAGCGGAAGCGGCAAAGGACGAGGTGACGATGCTGGCGTCGGGAATGGTTCCAGAGTCGATGTGATCGCCGTCGCACGCTACCTCTTCATTTACCTACGGATTAGTTATGAACCTTAATAATTGTTATTTGGTGCCAAGTTTGAGCATGAATATTGTATCTGGATCTTGTTTAATGCAAGATGGCTACTCATTTAAATCCGAGAATAATGGTTGTTCTATTTATATGAGAGATATGTATTATGGTCATGCTCCGATGGTCAATGGTTTATTCTTAATGAATCTCGGCGTAGTATTACACATGTTTATAGTGTGAATACCAAAAGATGTAAAGTTGATAACGATAGTCCCACATACTTGTGGTAATCGCCGCCTTGGTCACATTGGTGTCAAGCGCATGAAGAAGCTCCATGCTGATGGACTTTTGGAGTCTTTAGATTATGAATCATTTGACACATGCGAACCATGCCTCATGGGCAAGATGACCAAGACTCCATTCTCCGGAACAATGGAGCGAGCAACCAACTTGTTGGAAATCATACATACCGATGTGTGCGGTCCAATGAGCGTTGAGGCTCGCGGAGGATATCGTTATGTTCTCACTCTCACAGATGACTTGAGTAGATATGGGTATGTCTACTTGATGAAACACAAGTCTGAGACCTTTGAAAAGTTCAAGGAATTTCAGAATGAAGTAGAGAATCAACGTGACCGAAAGATAAAATTCTTATGATCGGATCGTGGAGGAGAATATTTAAGTCACGAATTTGGTACACACTTAAGAAAATGTGGAATCGTTTCACAACTAACGCCTACCGAACACCTCAGCATAATGGTGTGTCCGAACGTCAGAATCGCACTCTATTGGATATGGTGCGGTCTATGATGTCTCTTACCGATTTACCGCTATCATTTTGGGGATACGCTCTAGAGACAGCTACATTCACTTTAAATAGGGCACCGTCTAAGTCCGCTGAGACGACACCGTATGAATTATGGTTTGGGAAGAAACCTAAGTCGTCGTTTCTAAAAGTTTGGGGATGCGATGCTTATGTCAAGAAACTTCAACCTGAAAAGCTCGAACCCAAGTCGGAAAAATGCGTCTTCATAGGATACCCTAAAGAAACCATTGGGTATACCTTCTACTTAAGATCCGAGGGCAAGATCTTTGTTGCCAAGAACGGAACCTTTCGGAAAAGAGTTTCTCTCGAAAGAAGTAAGTGGGAGGAAAGTAGAACTCGATGAAGTACTACCTCTTGAACAGAGAGTAGTGCAGCCCAGAAAATGTTCTGTGATGCCTACACCAACCAAGAGGAAATTCATGATGATGATCAAGGTACTTGGATCAAGTTGCTCTTGAACTTCAGAGGTCCACTAGGACACGTTCCGCACTGCAGTGGTACGGCAACCCTGTCTCCGGAAATCATGTTGTTAGACAACAATGAACCTTCGAACTATGAAGAAGCGATGGCGGGCCCAGATTCCAACAAATGGCTAGAAGCCATGAAGTCCGAGATAGAATCCATGTATGAAAACAAAGTGTGGACTTTGACCGACTTGCCCGATGATCGCGAGCGATAGAAAACAAATGGATCTTTAAGAGGAAGACGGACGCGGATGGTAATGTCACCATTTATAAAGCTCGACTTGTCGCTAAGGGTTATCGGCAAGTTCAAGGGATTGACTACGATGAGACTTTCTCTCCGTAGCGAAGCTTAAGTCCGTCCGAATCATGTTAGCAATTGCCCGATACTATGATTATGAGATATGGCAGATGGACGCCAAAACAGCGTTCCTTAACGGCTATCTTAAGGAAGAGCTGTATATGATGCAGCCGGAAGGTTTTGTCGATCCTAAGAATGTCGACAAAGTATGCAAGCTCCAGCGATCCATTTATGGGCTGGTGCAAGCATCTCGAGTTGGAACATTCGCTTTGATGAGATGATCAAAGCGTTTAGTTTATCTTGACTTATGGAGAAGCCTGCGTTTACAAGAAAGTGAGTGGGAGCTCGGTAGCATTTCTCATATTATATGTAGATGACATACTTTTGATGGGAAATGATATAGAATTCTTGGACAGCATTAAGGCCTACTTGAATAAGTGTTTTTCAATGAAGGACCTTGGAGAAGCTGCTTATATATTAGGCATCAAGATCTATAGAGATAGATCGAGACGCCTCATAGGTCTTTCACAAAGCACATACCTTGATAAGATTTTGAAGAAGTTCAAAATGGATCAGTCCAAGAAGGGGTTCTTGCCTGTTTTGCAAGGTGTGAGATTGAGCTCAGCTCAATGCCCCACCACGGCAAAAGATAAAGAAGAGATGAGTGTCATCCCTATGCCTCAGCCATAGGATCTATTATGTATGCCATGCTGTGTACTGACCTGATGTAAACCTTGCCGTAAGTTTGGTAGGAAGGTACCAAAGTAATCCCGCAAGGAACACCGGACAGCGGTCAAGAATATCCTGAAGTACCGAAAAGGACAAAGGACATGTTTTCGTTTATGGAGGTGACGAAGAGCTCGTCAGAAGGGTTACGCCGACGCTTAGCTTCGACACAGATCCGATGACTCTAAGTCACAAACCGGATACGTGTATATGTTGAATGGTGGAGCAAGAAGCTGGTGCAGCTGCAAGCAGAAGCGTCGTGGCGGGATCTACATGTGAAGCGGAGTACATGGCAGCCTCGGAGGCAGCGATGAAGCAATTTGGGTGAAGGAGTTCATCACCGACCTAGGAGTCATACCCAATGCGTCGGGCCGATCAAACTCTTCTGTGACAACACCGAGCTATTGCCCTTGCCAAGGAGCCCAGGTTTCACAAGAAGACCAGAGCACATCAAGCGCCGCTCAACTCCATCCGTGAAAATGTTCAGAATGGAGACATAGAAATTTGTAAAGTGCATACGGATCTGAATGTCGCAGATCCGCTGACTAAACCTCTTCTGGGCAAAACATGATCAACACCGTAACTCTATGGGTGTTCGATTCATCACAATGTAAACTAGATTATTGACTCTAGTGCAAGTGGGAGACTGTTGGAAATATGCCCTAGAGGCAATAATAAAAGCATTATTATTATATTTCCTTGTTCATGATAATTGTCTTTATTCATGCTATAATCAGTATTATCCGGAAATCGTGATACACGTGTGAATACATAGACCACAATACGCCCCTAGTGAGCCTCTAGTTGACTAGCTCGTTGGTCGACAGATAGTCATGGTTTTCGACTATGGACATCGATGTCATTGATAACGGATCACCTCATTAGGAGAATGACGTGATGGACAAGACCCAATCCTAAGCATAGCACAAAGATCGTGTAGTTCGTTTTGCTAGAGCTTTTCCAATGTCAAGTATCTCTTCCTTAGACCGTGAGATCGTGTAACTCCGGATACCGTAGGAGTGCTTTGGGTGTATCAAACGCCACAACGAATCGGGTGACTATAAAGGTGCATTACAGGTATCTCCGAAAGTGTCATTGGGTTGACACGGATCGAGACAGGATTTGTCACTCCGTATGACGGAGAGGTATCACTGGGCCCACTCGGTAGTGCATCATCATAATGAGCTCAAAGTGATCAAGTGTCCGGTCACGGATCATGCATTACGGACGAGTAAAGTGACTTGCCGGTAACGAGACTAAACGAGGTATTGGGATACCGACGATCGAGTCTCGGGCAAGTAACATACCGTCTGACAAAGGGAATAGCATACGGGGTTGCTTGAACCCTAGACATCGTGGTTCATCCGATGACAACATCGAGGAGCGTGTGGGAACCAACATGGGTATCCAGATCCCGCTGTTGGTTATTGACCGGAGAGCGTCTCGGTCATGTCTACATGTCTCCCGAACCCGTAGGGTCTACACACTTAAGGTTCGGTGGCGCTAGGGTTAATAGGAAGACTTGTATGTGATTACCGAATGTTGTTCGGAGTCCCGGATGAGATCCCGGACGTCACGAGGAGTTCCGGAATGGTCCGGAGGTAAAGATTTATATATGGGAAGTCGTCAAACGGACACCGGAAAAGTTTCGGGTCACATCGGTTTTATGGAGGGTCCACCGGAAGGGTTCCGGAGGACCACCGGGAGGGGCCACCCCTTTTGGGGGGCCACTTGGGCTGCGTGGGGGCAGCCAGCCCCTCATGGGCTGGGCGCACCCCCTCCCCTTGGCCCATGCGCCTAGGGTTGAGGGGGAACCCTAAGGGCGGCACCCCCTTGCTTGGGGGGCAAGCCCCCTCCCTGGCCGCCCCCTCTAGATGCATCTAGAGGGGCCGGCCCCCTCCTCCTTTCCCCTATAAATAGAGGGGTGAGGGAGGCTGCACACACCATTGAAGGCGCAGCCCTCCCTCCCAACACCTCTCCTCCTCCGCATACGCTTGGCGAAGCCCTGCCGGAGTACAGTCCCTCCATCTGCATCACGCCGTCGTGCTGCCATTGGAGTGATCTTCCTCAACCTCTCCTTCCTCCTTGCTGGATCAAGACGAAGGAGACGCCATCAAATCCCGCACGTGTGTTGAACGCGGAGGTGCTGTCCGTTCAGCACTTGGTCATCGGTGATCGGAATCACGTTGGGAACGTCTTCATCATCACCACTCCCTCGATCGCTTCCGTACTCGATCTACAAGTGGTATGTAGATGCAAACTCTCTCTAGTAACTCGTTGCTTAGATGAACTCATAGATAGATCTTGGTGAAACCGTAGAAAAATTTTAATTTTCTGCAACATTCCCCAACAGTGGCATCATGAGCTAGGTCTATGCGTAGTTCTCTTTGCACGAGTAGAACACAATTTGGTTGTGGGCGTGGATCTTGTCAATTTACTTGCCGCTACTAGTCTTATCTTGCTTCCGCGGTATTGTGGGATGAAGCGGCCCGACCAACCTTACGTGACGCTTACGTGAGACCGGTTCCACCGACTAACATGCACTAGTTGCATAAGGTGGCTTATGGGTGTCTGTCTCTCCTACTTTAGTTGGAGCGGATTCGATGAAAAGGGTCCTTATGAAGGGTAAATAGAAGTTGACAAGATCACGTTGTGGTTATTCGTAGGTAAGAAAACGTTCTTGCTAGAACCCAATTGCAGCCACGTAAAAGATGCAACAACAATTAGAGGACGCCTAACTTGTTTTTGCAGCAATTGACATGTGATGTGATATGGCCAAGTTGTGATGAATGATGAATGACATATTGTGATGTATGAGATCATGTTCTTGTAATAGGAATCACGACTTGCATGTCGATGAGTATGACAACCGCAGGAGCCATAGGAGTTGTCTTTATTTTGTATGACCTGCGTGTCATTGAAGAACGCCATGTAACTTACTTTACTTTATTGCTAAACGCGTTAGCCATAGAAGTAGAAGTAGTCGTTGGCGTGACAACTTCATGGAGGCACAATGATGGAGATCATGATGATGGAGATCATGGTGTCATGCCGGTGACAAGATGATCATGGAGCCTCAAGATGGAGATCAATGGAGCTTTATGATATTGGCCATATCATGTCACTACTATATAATTGCATGTGATGTTTATTATGTTTATACATCTTGTTTACTTAGAACGACGGTAGTAAATAAGATGATCCTTACAACAATTTCAAGAAGTGTTTCCCTAACGTGCACCGCTGCCAAAGTTCGTCGCTTCTAAGCACCACGTGATGATCGGGTGTGATGGATTCTTACGTTCACATACAACGGGTGTAAGACAGATTTACACACGCGAAAACACTTAGGGTTTACTTGACGAGCCTAGCATGTACAGACATGGCCTCGAACACGGAGACCGAAAGGTCGAACACGAGTCGTATGGAAGATACGATCAACATGAGAATGTTCACCGACGAGACTAGTCCGTCTCACGTGATGATCGGACACGGTTTAGTCAACTCGGATCGTGTAACACTTAGATGACTAGAGGGATGTCCAATCTAAGTGGGAGTTCATTGTAATAATTTGATTAGATGAACTTAATTATCATGAACTTAGTCTAAAACTTTTGAATGATATGTCTTGTAGATCAAATGGCCAACGCTCATGTCAACTTGAACTTCAACGCGTTCCTAGAGAAAACCAAGCTGAAAGATGACGGCAGAACTATACGGACGGGTCCGAACTTGAGGATCATCCTCATAGCTGCCAGAAACAATATGTCCTAGAAGGACCGCTAGGTGACGCTCCGTCCTGCAGAACCAAGACATTATGAATGCTTGGCAGTCTCGTCTTGATGATTACTCCCTCGTTCAAGGCGGCATGCTTTACAGCTTAGAACCGGGCTCCAAAAGCGTTTTGAGCATCACGGAGCATATGAGATGTTCGAGGAGCTGAAACTTGTTTTCCAAGCTCACGCCCGGTCGAGAGATATGACATCTCCGACAAGTTCTATAGTTGTAAGATGGAGGAAAATAGTTACATCGGTGAGCATATTCTCAAGATGTCCAGGTTGCACAACCGTATGACCCAACTGAATATTAACCTCCACGATGAGGCGGTCATTGACAGAATCCTCGATCGCTCCCACCAAGCTACAAGAGCTTTGTGATGAACTACAACATGCAGGGGATGGTAAAGACCATTCCTGAAGTGTTCTCCATGCTGAAGTCAACCGAGGTTGAGATCAAGAAAGAACATCAAGTGTTGATGGTCAATAAGACCACTAAGTTCAAGAAGGGCAAGGGTAAGAAGAACTTCAAGAAGGACGGCAAGGAGGTTGCCGCGCCTGGTAAGCAAGTTGCCGGGAAGAAGTCAAAGAATGGACCCAAACCCGAGACTGAGTGCTTTTATTGCAAGGGGAGGGGTCACTGGAAGCGGAACTGCCCCAAATACTTAGCGGACAAGAAGGCCGGCAACACCAAAGGTATATTTGATATACATGTAATTGATGTGTACTTTGCCAGTACTCGTAGTAACTCCTGGGTATTTGATACCGGTGCCGTTGCTCATATTTGTAATTCACAGCAGGAGCTGCGGAATAAGCGGAAGCTGGCAAAGGACGAGGTGACGATGCGCGTCGGGAATGGTTCCAGAGTCGATGTGATCGCCGTCGGCACGCTACCTCTTCATTTACCTACGGGATTAGTTATGAACCTTAATAATTGTTATTTGGTGCCAAGTTTGAGCATGAATATTGTATCTGGATCTTGTTTAATGCAAGATGGCTACTCATTTAAATCCGAGAATAATGGTTGTTCTATTTATATGAGAGATATGTATTATGGTCATGCTCCGATGGTCAATGGTTTATTCTTAATGAATCTTGCGTAGTATTACACATGTTTATAGTGTGAATACCAAAAGATGTAAAGTTGATAACGATAGTCCCACATACTTGTGGCATCGCCGCCTTGGTCACATTGGTGTCAAGCGCATGAAGAAGCTCCATCTCGATGGACTTTTGGAGTCTTTAGATTATGAATCATTTGACACATGCGAACCATGCCTCATGGGCAAGATGACCAAGACTCCATTCTCGGAACAATGGAGCGAGCAACCAACTTGTTGGAAATCATACATACCGATGTGTGCGGTCCAATGAGCGTTGAGGCTCATGGAGGGTATCGTTATGTTCTCACTCTCACAGATGACTTGAGTAGATATGGGTATGTCTACTTGATGAAACACAAGTCCGAGACCTTTGAAAAGTTCAAGGAATTTCAGAATGAAGTAGAGAATCAACGTGACCGAAAGATAAAATTCTTATGATCGATCGTGGAGGAGAATATTTAAGTCACGAATTTGGTACACACTTAAGAAAATGTGGAATCGTTTCACAACTAACGCGCACCGAACACCTCAGCGTAATGGTGTGTCCGAACGTCAGAATCGCACTCTATTGGATATGGTGCGGTCTATGATGTCTCTTACCGATTTACCGCTATCATTTTGGGGATACGCTCTAGAGACAGCTACATTCACTTTAAATAGGGCACCGTCTAAGTCCGTTGAGACGACACCGTATGAATTATGGTTTGGGAAGAAACCTAAGCTGTCGTTTCTAAAAGTTTGGGGATGCGATGCTTATGTCAAGAAACTTCAACCTGAAAAGCTCGAACCCAAGTCGGAAAATGCGTCTTCATAGGATACCCTAAAGAAACCATTGGGTATACCTTCTACTTAAGATCCGAGGGCAAGATCTTTGTTGCCAAGAACGGAACCTTTCTCGAAAAGAGTTTCTCTCGAAAGAAGTAAGTGGGAGGAAAGTAGAACTCGATGAAGTACTACCTCTTGAACAGAGAGTAGTGCAGCCCAGAAAATGTTCTGTGATGCCTACACCAATCAAGAGGAAATTCATGATGATGATCAAGGTACTTCGGATCAAGTTGCTCTTGAATCAGAGGTCCACTAGGACACGTTCCGCACTGCAGTGGTACGGCAACCCTGTCACGGAAATCATGTTGTTAGACAACAATGAACCTTGAACTATGAAGAAGCGATGGCGGGCCCAGATTCCAACAAATGGCTAGAAGCCATGAAGTCCGAGATAGAATCCATGTATGAAAACAAAGTGTGGACTTTGACCGACTTGCCCGATGATCGCGAGCGATAGAAAACAAATGGATCTTTAAGAGGAAGACGGACGCGGATGGTAATGTCACCATTTATAAAGCTCGACTTGTCGCTAAGGGTTATCGGCAAGTTCAAGGGATTGACTATGATGAGACTTCTCTCCCGTAGCGAAGCTTAAGTCCGTCCAATCATGTTAGCAATTGCCGCATACTATGATTATGAGATATGGCAGATGGACGCCAAAACAGCGTTCCTTAACGGCTATCTTAAGGAAGAGCTGTATATGATGCAGCCGGAAGGTTTTGTCGATCCTAAGAATGTCGACAAAGTATGCAAGCTCCAATGATCCATTTATGGGCTGGTGCAAGCATCTCGAGTTGGAACATTCGCTTTGATGAGATGATCAAAGCGTTTAGTTTATGCAGACTTATGGAGAAGCCTGCGTTTACAAGAAAGTGAGTGGGAGCTCAGTAGCATTTCTCATATTATATGTAGATGACATACTTTTGATGGGAAATGATATAGAATTCTTGGACAGCATTAAGGCCTACTTGAATAAGTGTTTTTCAATGAAGGACCTTGGAGAAGCTGCTTATATATTAGGCATCAAGATCTATAGAGATAGATCGAGACGCCTCATAGGTCTTTCACAAAGCACATACCTTGATAAGATTTTGAAGAAGTTCAAAATGGATCAGTCCAAGAAGGGTTCTTTCCTGTTTTGCAAGGTGTGAGATTGAGCTCAGCTCAATGCCCGACCACGGCAAAAGATAAAGAAGAGATGAGTGTCATCCCTATGCCTCAGCCATAGGATCTATTATGTATGCCATGCTGTGTACCGGACCTGATGTAAACCTTGCCGTAAGTTTGGTAGGAAGGTACCAAAGTAATCCGGCAAGGAACACCGGACAGCGGTCAAGAATATCCTGAAGTACCGAAAAGGACAAAGGACATGTTTTCGTTTATGGAGGTGACGAAGAGCTCGTCGTAAAGGGTTACGCCGACGCTAGCTTCGACACAGATCTGGATGACTCTAAGTCACAAACCGGATACGTGTATATGTTGAATGGTGGAGCGAGAAGCTGGTGCAGCTGCAAGCGAGAGCATCGTGGCGGGATCTACATGTGAAGCGGAGTACATGGCAGCCTCGGAGGCAGCGATGAAGCAATTTGGGTGAAGGAGTTCATCACCGACCTAGGAGTCATACCCAATGCGTCGGGGCCGATCAAACTCTTCCGTGACAACACTGGAGCTATTGCCCTTGCCAAGGAGCCAGGTTTCACAAGAAGACCAGCACATCAAGTTGTCGCTCAACTCCATCCGTGAAAATGTTCGTAATGGAGACATAGAAATTTGTAAAGTGCATACGGATCTGAATGTCGCAGATCCGCTGACTAAACCTCTTCATGCGGGCAAAACATGATCAACACCGAACTCTATGGGTGTTCGATTCATCACAATGTAAACTAGATTATTGACTCTAGTGCAAGTGGGAGACTGTTGGAAATATGCCCTAGAGGCAATAATAAAAGCATTATTATTATATTTCCTTGTTCATGACAATTGTCTTTTATTCATGCTATAATTGTATCATACGGAAATCGTGATACACGTGTGAATACATAGACCACAATACGTCCCTAGTGAGTCTCTAGTTGACTAGCTCGTTGGTCGACAGATAGTCATGGTTTTCGACTATGGACATCGATGTCATTGATAACGGATCACCTCATTAGGAGAATGACGTGATGGACAAGACCCAATCCTAAGCATAGCACAAAGATCGTGTAGTTCGTTTTGCTAGAGCTTTTCCAATGTCAAGTATCTCTTCCTTAGACCGTGAGATCGTAACTCCCGGATACCGTAGGAGTGCTTTGGGTGTATCAAACGTCACAACGAATCGGGTGACTATAAAGGTGCATTACAGGTATCTTCGAAAGTGTCATTGGGTTGACACGGATCGAGACAGGATTTGTCACTCCGTATGACGGAGAGGTATCACTGGGCCCACTCGGTAGTGCATCATCATAATGAGCTCAAAGTGATCAAGTGTCCGGTCACGGATCATGCATTCTGATGCGAGTAAAGTGACTTGCCGTAACGAGACTAAACGAGGTATTGGGATACCGACGATCGAGTCTCGGGCAAGTAACATACCGTCTGACAAAGGGAATAGCATACGGGGTTGCTTGAACCCTAGACATCATGGTTCATCCGATGACAACATCGAGGAGCGTGTGGGAACCAACATGGGTATCCAGATCCCGCTGTTGGTTATTGACCGGAGAGCGCCTCGGTCATGTCTACATGTCTCCCGAACCCGTAGGGTCTACACACTTAAGGTTCGGTGGCGCTTAGGGTTAATAGGAAGACTTGTATGTGATTACCGAATGTTGTTGAGTCCGGATGAGATCCCGGACGCCACGAGGAGTTCGGAATGGTCTGGAGGTAAAGATTTATATATGGAAGTCGTCAAACGGACACCGGAAAAGTTTCGGGTCACATCGGTTTTATGGAGGATCCACCGGAAGGGTTCCGGAGGACCACCGGAGGGGCCACCCTTTGGGGGCCACTTGGGCTGCGTGGGGCAGCCAGCCCCTCATGGCTGGGCGCACCCTCCCTTGGCCCATGCGCCTAGGGTTGAGGGGGAACCCTAAGGGGCGCCTTGCTTGGGGGCAAGCCCCTCCCTTGGCCCCCTCTAGATGCATCTAGAGGGGCCGCCCTCCTCCTTTCCCCTATAAATAGAGGGGTAGAGGGAGGCTGCACACACCATTGAAGGCGCAGCCCCTCCTCCCCAACACCTCTCCTCCTCCGCACACGCTTGGCGGCCTCGCCGAGTACAGTCCCTCCATCCGCATCACGCCGTCGTGCTGCCATTGAGTGATCTTCCTCAACCTCTCCTTCCTCCTTGCTGGATCAAGACGAAGGAGACGCCATCGTCCGTGCACGTGTGTTGAACGCGGAGGTGCTGTCCGCTCAGCACTTGGTCATCGGTGATCGGAATCACGTTGGGAACGTCTTCATCATCACCACTCCCTCGATCGCCTGCACTCAATCTACAAGTGGTATGTAGATGCAAACTCTCTCTAGTAACTCGCTGCTTAGATGAACTCATAGATAGATCTTGGTGAAACCGTAGAAAAATTTTAATTTTCTGCAACGTTCCCCAACAAGTAGAGGGGGAGAAACATCATAAGATCCAACTATAATAACAAAGCTCGCGATACATCAAGATCGTGCCATAGAGGGAACATGAGAGAGAACACGAGAGCGAGAGATCAAACACATAGCTACTGGTACATACCCTCAGCCCCGAGGGTGAACTACTCCCTCCTCGTCATGGAGAGCACCGGGATGATGAAGACGACCACTGGTGATGAATTCCCCCTCCGGCAGGGTGCCGGAACGGGCTCCCGAGAGGTTTTTGGTGGCTAAAGAGGCTTGCGGCGGCGGAACTCCCGATCAATCTTGATATTCGATGGTTTTAGGGTACGAGGGAATATATAGGTGAAAGAAGTCGATCGGGGGGTGCTCGAGGGGTGTAACACCCCAAAACTTTAACCTTGTTTTGTTAATTAAAATTTTGCCAGGAAATTAAAACTTTTATTTTCTTGGCTCCCATTTGATTTTTTTTTTGAAACTCTTCCTTCCTTTTTATCATGGAGTTATTTCCTTCAGTGAAAACTTTTCAAATATGTTATTGGACTTGTTTATCCTCTCAAGAAAAATCTTTTCTTTTCATCATAGGATTTAATTATATAATAATCTCCATAATCTTCTTTTTCTTGAAAAATGGTTTCCCATGATTTTTTGGTCCTATTTGAACTGCAACCCTTTTATAAATTCTTTCAAAAATTTCACCAAAATTTGGAGATGTCATGTGATGTTTTTAAGTCACTTTTATGCAAAAATACCTTCTGTCCTTTGGTAATTTTGAGCTCTACACCAGTTTTTCAAATCTGGTCCAGTGGGCAGATTTGCACTACAGCTTATTTATTTATTTCTTTAAAGCTTCCACCAAAATTTTGGGATGTTAGTAGCAGCATATGATTCAACTTTATGCAAAAACCCAGCTTTGTTCTTTGAAAAATTTGAGTGGATCAACCTCTTTTCCATTCTGGTCCAACTTGAGGATTTGTACAGCAACCACCATTTTAGTTGCTCCTCTATCCATGATTCCTTTTCCTACTTGTAGTCCTCCCTGCTAAACCCCTAAGTCCAGGAGCATGCACCCATTGGATCATTTTTGGTCCATGTAATGATGCCATTTACCTCCCGTCCAGAATTGAAGTTTTGCAAAACTTGCACTAGCAAGTTTGTGCTTTGGACAAACTAACCTCACCACCCTCTCATCCATCTAAAGAGACCCCACCCTGGGAGATTTGACCACTCCAAGAAATGCCTAGGTACATGTGGCATTCTATCGAACACTTTATGGGCATGACCAGTTTTGACATGAGTTTTAGTTTGCACTATGAACTTGCTTCCCTTGCATAACTACCTTGTCCAATAGACTTCTAGCTACTCCTAACCTAGGTCTGTTAAACCCCAACCTCACCCGAGACCTCTAGCACGCCCTGGCATTCTGTCGAGCACGTCCTGTGCGTGCTCTGGGCGCGAGCAGAGCACACGTTTTGCACGTGCCGCGCCCGAGTCGCCACGTCACGCCCCTGGTTTTGCCTGCACCGCAGAGCCGCGCCACGCACTCTCCCTCTCACCGCATCACGCCAAGCAGCCCTGGTGCCCTGCAGCACCGCCGACAGAACCCCTTGGCGGCACGCCGGTGTCTGCAGCGCATCTCTGCTAGGTCGGTGCCGCCCAAGCCTCAGCTGCTCACCACGTGCCCCTGGAACAGCTCAGCCTCATCCTCTCGCGCGTCCTCTAGCTCTCGTCGCCGCCACGACGCCCTACCACATCTGAGGAGGCGGTTCGGCGGCGAACTTATCCACGGCCGCCAGAACCGACCTCGTTGCGCTATAAAAGAGGCCCTCGAGCATGTTCCGCTCCCTAGGCAGCCTCAAAGATGCTCCCTAGTTCTTCCATGGCAGCCAATCGACCTGTGGAGGTCTTCTTCCCATCTCCGCAATCGCAGCCGCCGCCATCGCCCGCCATTCCGGCGCCACCAGAGCCTCCCCTCTCCACTCTCTTCACCAGAACTCCCTCTCCCCTAGTGAATCCATCCTCGCCGATTTTGATCGGGACTCGCCATGGAGAAAAATCACTTTGCCCGACGGCCACCGTCCTTGTGGCTTCGCCGCGGCAGCTCAGTCCACCCCAGAGACCGAGCAACCACCGGAGTGACCATCTCGATCCCTCGAGCCCGCTGGATGGCCTCGGTTTCGAACGGTGCCGCCGTCACGGCGAGCATCGCTGAGTCCGCCTCCGCTCGGGGCAGAGGAAGAGGAGGGAGGTCGACTAGTCAAACCTGACCAGTGGGTCCCCCGGGCCCACTATCAGTGACTCCCCGCGCGTTCCACGCTGGTTAAGTGGAAACGTATTTCCAGAATACGCCTTCGACGTGTATGTATAATCGAACCATTTTATTTTTCTGTTTTATTTTAAATAACAGATTTTGACCAAAACTTTGACTGCCTATAACTTTTTAATTATAACTCCAAATGAGTTGATTCTTTTTCCTACCTCTCTCAAATATTGTCTAGTTTATTTTAAGATTTATTTGAAAAAAATTCAGACAACTTTTTGTGCTGTTTTGGAGATGTGTGTTAATTCAAACTTATTTACAATAGGATTTTTTTTGGGAGAGAAAGAAGGAGGCTTTCAAAAGTTTTGGAGTGCACCCTTCCTTTCCACACCTTGAAGGCAAGCATTCTGAACCCTGGCATAATATTTAGCATGCATTGTTTGACACGATTATGGCACCACCTCAATACGTGGAACTCGTTATTTTATGTGATGATGTGATCATTTGCATAAATGCTTATTTGAAATTTCCTTGCTGTTGGAAATGGACATGCTTGTGATAATGATCATCCTCGTATGCCTTTCGTGCCTACCGGAAGGAAAACGGGAAAGTCTCTGTCTTGGGTAGACCCGAGCTTGTCCCTAGTTCATCGTCGAGGCGAGTGTGTCCGACATGGCATGAGGGGTACTAGCAAAAGGCCCGTGCGTTGCAACGGAAAATAAATATCTCACGTGACATTTTAGGCAATCTACGATTTCAGTTAGGCATGTTCAGTAGCATTTACTTTGAAGTTAAACATCTGACCTGTGTATACAAACTGTAGAGGAAATATCCGTATTAGCACACATGCAACATCTTTTTATATTCACATTTGCCACTATTAAGCACACGGGCCACACCTCACCGGCTCCCAGATTATAGCCACAACCCACTTTTTGTTTTGTTTATTTCCATCATTGCTAGATTATAGCCACATCTTACCCTCTGTTTTGATTGTTTCTGCCATTGACAAATAATAGCCACACCTCATCCTCTATTTTGTTTATTTCTGAAAAGCTTGTTGATTGTCTATATAGGGACATATATGAATTGGTGGGATCATGTGTAAATTAGCAAGGATGTACTATTAATTAATAAGAATTGTTTTTGGTAGAACCAAAATATGCCCCCAATGGCCCAATAGGGAGAATAGTATGATGTGCCACCTAACCTCCCATGTAGCTACGCAGTCCTCCCCGAGCTGCACGCGCACGGTGGACATAAAAACCAAGAACCAAAGACCGGAGCCAAATTAATCAGGACCGAAGTTGAAAAAAGTGAGGACCAAAGGTTCCGTTATTAACTCAATTAACGAAAGAAAAAACTGAAATTACTTTGGTGAGTTTGGTCGTTGGAATCGGCTGACCTAAGTGCCAAAATAATTGAAATGCATTATACTTATTAAAGCCTAGCTAATTAAGCCCCATGGTGCATCCACGCTAATCTATCCAACAGGGCAAGCTAAGTAGCAATTATACATGAAATAATAGATCACTCTTTGGCTTTTAATTTTTGTAGAATCACTCATGAATTTAGGAGCTTAAATTTTGAAGCTCACAATTTACCAAAGCATGCACTTTCTCTTTGGAGTGGCCGTCATGTATGGTTAGATCACCCTGGAGATCTTCCTTCCGCCCAGTAAATATTTTGGCGAGATTTGTCTAAAAAACTACATGAAGCTTCCTCTCATCCACATACGCATCAACCCCTAAAATCAGAACCCCACCATTGTACAGCAGACCGCCTCCATTTTCCCACATCAGCAATTCCAGCATGCGGCAGCCCTGCACCATGGGTCCTCTGAATCAAATTTCCTTTTTTTCCTTTTTCTATTTACGCACATGCCCATAAAAGTGATTCCATGAATCTAGACTGGTTCTCTAGAATCTTTGTGTAATATAATTATTATATTTTTCCCCATGTCATTTTTTCATTGCATCATATCATCACACCATTAAATATTTCATACATTTCTAAGAACAATAAATATTTTTATTTAGGTGCTTTGCTTTTCTGTTCCAAATCTTCTCCAAATTCCATGCTTTTTCGATTTCAAGTTTGGTCTCCAAAGGTTGCCACTAATTCTTGTTGCATTTATCCGAGCTCCACCAAAATTTCCATAAATTTTGGACACTTCTAAAACCAATACTTATTTCAAACCCAATTGAATTAAATTCAAATGAGTTAGAATCTAATTTCCAAATCATGCCAATAACCAATTTTCTTGGGTCACACGTATTTCAGGGATCCCAAGGAAATTTATCGCTTGAGCAGATTCATCACCTAACCATTTGTATCTTATATCATTTTTGTGTTAATTAATGATAAGGAAAAAGTAGAAGAGGAACAGCAGCAAGCAGCATAGCAGCTCGGTTTGCTCAAGAATTAGCCCATGCCCACCTAAACCTTCCTTTAGAAAAACAAAACAACAAAAAAGCATGATCCCTCGTCCTCTTCCTCGATCCCTTCCTCTCCTCCTCAGATCCCGCTCTCCCTCAGGCCCCGAGCGCCACCTCCAGAGAGGGGCGCAGCACCCATGAGCCTCCGCCTGCCAGTGCTGCCATCTTCCCTCGCCCGGTCATTGAGCCGTAACGCGCCACCCTCCTTTCTATTTCAGGCGGCTGCCCTGCCTCTCCTCGTGTCGTCCTGCAGCTGCCGAGCCAGCGGACTGTGGCTGCACGCGGTCATGGAAGACCGCCCGGTCATCCCTCTCGCCTCGCCTCCTCCTCTTAGATCTTCGCCACTGTGGCTCTATTCCAGCCTTTGTCACCTGCCATGGCCGATTATCGAGTGATGTCTCCTGCTTTGCCTCGATTCGCCTGTCGCCTCCGGCGACCTCGTCGGCTAGCAGCCGCCGCCATCGACCTCCAGTCGCCTCCTTCCTGCCATCTCTCGCCCTGCCTCGCTCCACCTCCTCCCGTGTTGGCCACCTCGCTCTCGCCATGGCGCTGCTCGCCACGCCCACCACCACCCCTGCTGCCCAAATACCTTGGTGGGTGGGAGCTCTGCCAGGCGCCATCACCCGCTTGTTTCTTTTTTGAGTAAAATCGCCCGCTTGTTTTCTCATGACAGAGACGACAACCTCCAAAGACAAGCCCAAAGTTGAGGCCTGTGCACGGAAGACACGCCAATTGAATTGCCCACTTCCGCACACCATAAAAAATTTAGTACCACCTTGGATAGCTAAAAAAATTAGAAATAATTATATCGGTGAACGGATGAAAAAATTGGAGAAACGCACCTTGCTTTATTAGTAGGTGTAGATGATGAGTGGTGATTCTATCTGTTGGATGAAATATATTCGTTATGCTAATCATGCAGGGAATACTTAAACCTCCTGAGTCGACCATAGATCGAGTCTTGTTCCAGTAAACCCCATACTTGTTTCGTACTACCACTTGGCTATACAACAAGTAGGGTACGGTTCAGTAAGTCGTCAACCCCTTCCTAGCACACACCGTACAGAGAGGCCATGGTGGAAGATACCGGTTGTAGCTGGTAGGCAGGCCACCTGGTCCGGGGGCATGGGTGTTTCCGGTTGAGACCGAGAGGGGAGGCCACCCCTTAGAGCGCGCGATATAAATTTGATCCCATGCTATGCGAGGTTGTAGCCTCCCCACTTAGAGTTTTGCTTAACAGGTGTCGTGGGTGATTCTAGACACCGGTAAGTTAAGCTGGTGTGTGCAAGTTAGGTGTGTTTTAAACTAAAAGGCCGTAGACGGAATTAGTCCTGATGGACTAAAGGAATCCGTTACTCGTGGGTAAAGAGTACACCCTCTGCAGAGTTTAAACCTATTCGAATAGCCGTGTCCATGGTTAAGGATTACAGTCTGGGATGGGTCAAGTGTTGGTCTTAGTGTCGGTCTTCGGAGGAGAAACTGTTAAACCAAACTTGGATACTGACTTGTGACTTGTGAGGACCATGATTTTTTTTATGGACTAACCGCTATATTATTTGAATTATCGAGTATCCCTGGGATGGTTCTACCTCCTGGGTGTTCACTGTGAATATTTATAAGCCCTTTATGTGGTGTCGCTGAGACGCCCGACTGTGGCATGCTTGTTATTTATTTTACCTTATAAGCCCTTTATGTGGTGTCGCTCAGACGCCCGACTGTGGCATGCTTGTTATTCATTTACTTTATAAGCCCTTTATGTGGTGTCGCTGAGACGCCCGACTGTGGCATGCTTGTTATTTATTTTACCTTATAAGCCCTTTATGTGGTGTCACCTCGACGCCTCGATCGTGGCATGCTTGTTATTCATTTACTTTATAAGCCCTTTATGTGGTGTCGCTGAGACGCCCGACTGTGGCATGCTTGTTATTTATTTTACCTTATAAGCCCTTTATGTGGTGTCGCTGAGACGCCCGACTGTGGCATGCTTGTTACTTATTTTACTTTATAAGCCCTTTATGTGGTGTCGCTCAGACGCCCGACTGAGGCATGCTTGTTATTTACCATCAATTCGAGACGTCGCTTCAGACATCCGAATGGTGCATTTTATTCCTACTCTATCATTACAAATTCGTTGTTACTTATTAATAACCTGCCTACATGCATCAAGGATTTTATTTTTATGACTGACGTTGTGATCATAGAATTTTTTTAGAGCATGATTATCGGTTGTTATATTATACCTGTGTTCATAATGTTTGCGAGTACATTCAAAGTACTCACTGGCTTGTCCCTGGCTATTGTCTTGGCCAGATTTCTTGCGTGGAGAGGAGCGTTGCGATGACAGCCCGGAAACCTGCGCAATGGTGATAGAGCCTCGCGAAGATAGGAGTTAACCTGGTCAGCTGTTCCAGTGGGAAATGGAGCCCCATAGACGCTGATGATCCACAAACTGCTTCCGCCATCAACCACTAGAAACCATTTGTTGTACTCACAGACCAGAATGGTCTTGTACCACATATTTTGTATTTTGCTTGGAATTTCTGTATCAAGTTGGTGCCTCATCAGCTAACAGTAATCTTGGGGCTGGTGAGCACAACGGCCATTTTCTGGAATTTATTACTCGAAAAACCGGTCGTCACAAGGGGCCCACGAGACAGGGGGTGCGCCCAGTAGGGGGGCGCCCTCCTATCTCGTGGCCTCCTCGAGGATCTTCTGACGTGAACTCCAAGTCTCCCAGATCATATTCTTCTAAAAAATCACGCTGCCGAAGGTTTCATTCCGTTTGGACTCCGTTTGATATTCCTTTTCTTCGAAATACTGAAACAGGCAATTAAACAACAATACGGGTCGGGCCTCCGGTTAATAGGTTAGTCCCAAAAGTAATATAAAAGTGTATAATGAAGCCCAATATTGCCCAAAACAGTAGATAATATAGCATGGAGTAATCAAAAATTATAGATACATTGGAGACGTATCAAGCATCCCCAAGCTTAATTCCTGCTCGTCCTCGAGTAGGTAAATGATAAAAAAGATAATTTTTGATGTGGAATGCTAGTAGGCATAATTTCATTGTAATTCTTCTTAATTGTGGTATGAATATTCAGATCCGAAAGATTCAAGACAAAAGTTCATTTTGACATAAAAATAATAATACTTCAAGCATACCAACAAAGCAATCATGTCTTCTCAAAATAACATGGCCAAAGAAGGTTATCCCTACAAAATCATATAGTCTGGCTATGCTCTATCTTCACCACACAAAGTATTTAAATCATGCACAACCCCGATGACAAGCCAAGCAATTGTTTCATACTTTTTACATTCTCAAACTTTTTCAATCTTCACGCAATACATGAGCGTGAGCCATGGATATAGCACTATGGGTGGAATAGAAGGGTTGTTGTGGAGAAGACAAAAAGGGAGAAGATAGTCTCACATCAACTAGGCGTATTAACGGGCTATGGAGATGCCCGTCAATAGATATCAATGTGAGTGAGTAGGGATTGCCATGCAACGGATGCACTAGAGCTATAAGTATATGAAAGCTCAACAAAAGAAACTAAGTGGGTGTGCATCCTGTTGGAAATATGCCCTAGAGGCAATAATAAATTGGTTATTATTATATTTCCTTGTTCATGATAATCGTTTATTATCCATGCTATAATTGTATTGATAGGAAACTCATATACATGTGTGGATACATAGACAACACAATGTCCCTAGTAAGCCTCTAGTTGACTAGCTCGTTAATCAACAGATGGTTACGGTTTCCTGACCATGGACATTGGATGTCGTTGATAACGGGATCACATCATTTGGAGAATGATGTGATGGACAAGACCCAATCTTAAGCCTAGCACAAAGATCGTGTAGTTCGTATGCTAAAGCTTTTCTAATGTCTAGTATCTTTTCCTTAGACCATGAGATTGTGCAACTCCGGATACCGTAGGAATGCTTTGGGTGTACCAAACGTCACAACGAATCGGGTGGCTATAAAGGTGCACTACAGGTATCTCCGAAAGTGTCATTGGGTTGGCACGAATCGAGACCGGGATTTGTCACTCGTAAACGGAGAGGTATCTATGGGCCCACTCGGTAGGACATCATCATAATGTGCACAATGTGACCAAGGGGTTGATCACGGGATGATGTGTTACGGAACGAGTAAAGAGACTTGCCGGTAACGAGATTGAACAAGGTATCGGTATACCGACGATCGAATCTCGGGCAAGTACAATACCGTTAGACAAAGGGAATTGTATACGGGATCGATTGAGTCCTTGACATCGTGGTTCATCCGATGAGATCATCGTGGAACATGTGGGAGCCAACATGGGTATCCAGATCCCACTGTTGGTTATTGACCGGAGAACGTCTCGATCATGTCTGCATGGTTCCCGAACCCGTAGGGTCTACACACTTACGGTTCGATGACGCTAGGGTTATAGGGAATAGATATGCGTGGTTACTGAATGTTGTTCGGAGTCCCGGATGAGATCCCGGACGTCACGACGAGTTCCGGAATGGTCTGGAGGTAAAGATTTATATATGGGAAGTCCTATTTGGCCACCGGAAAATGTTTGGGATTTTTCGGTATTGTACCGGGAAGGTTCTAGAAGGTTCCAGAGTGGGGCCCACCTGCATGGGGGAACCCACATGAACGTCGGTAGTGGGGGCAAGGCCCCACACCCCTGGTCAAGGCGCACCAAGATCCCCCCTTAGAAGGAATAAGATCATATCCCGAAGGGATATGATCAAGATCCCTAAAAAGGGGGGATAACAGTCGGTGGGGAAAGGAAAGGATGGGATTTCTTTCCTCCCACCTTTGCCAACGCCCCAATGGACTTGGAGGGCAAGAAATAATCCCCTCCACCCCTATATATAGTGGGGAGGTGCATGGGAGCTGCACCCTTGCCCCTGGCGCAGCCCTCCCTCTCCCAAGTCCTCCTCCTCTCCCGCGGTGCTTGGCGAAGCCCTGCATGATTGCCACGCCTCCATCACCACCACACCGTCGTGCTGCCACTGGATGGAGTCTTCCCCAACCTCTCCTCTCTCCTTGCTGGATCAAGGCATGGGAGACGCCACCGGGTTGTACGTGTGTTGAACGCGGAGGTGCCGTCCGTTCGGCACTAGGATCTCCGGTGATTTGGATCACGACGAGTACGACTCCTTCAACCCCGTTCTCTTGAACGCTTCCGCTTAGAGATCTACAAGGGTATGTAGATGCACTCTCCTTCCCCTCATTGCTAGTTTCTCCATAGATAGATCTTGGTGACACGTAGGAAAATTTTGAATTTCTGCTACATTCCCCAACAGTGGCAACATGAGCTAGGTCTATTGTGTAGATTCTTTGCACGAGTAGAACACAAAGTAGTTGTGGGCGTTGATTTTGTTCAATATGCTTACCGTTACTAGTCCAATCTTGATTCGGCGGCATTGTGGGATGAAGCGGCCCGGACCGACCTTACACGTACACTTACGTGAGAGACAGTTCCACCGATCGACATGCACTTGTTGCATAAGGTGGCTAGCGGGTGCCGCCTCCCACTTTAGTCGGATCGGATTCGATGAAAAGGGTCCTTATGAACGGTAAATAGCAATTGACATATCACGTTGTGGTTTTGCATAGGTAAGAAACGTTTGCTAGAAACCCATAGCAGCCACGTAAAACATGCAAACAACAATTAGAGGACGTATAACTTGTTTTTGCAGGGTATGCTATGTGATGTGATATGGCCAAGAAGAATGTGATGAATGATATGTGATGTATGAGATTGATCATGTTCTTGTAACAGGAATCACGACTTGCATGTCGATGAGTATGACAACCGGCAGGAGCCATAGGAGTTGTCTTTATTTATTGTATGACCTGCGTGTCATTGAACAACGCCATGTAATTACTTTACTTTATTGCTAACCGGTAGCCATAGTAGTAGAAGTAATAAGTTGGCGAGACAACATCATGGAGACACGATGATGGAGATCATGGTGTCATGCCAGTGACGATGATGATCGTGGAGCCCCGAAGATGGAGATCAAAAGGAGCAATATGATATTGGCCATATCATGTCACTATTTGATTGCATGTGATGTTTGTCATGTTTATAAATCTTATTTGCTTAGTACGACGGTAGTAAATAAGATGATCCTCATTAAAATTTCAAGAAAGTGTTCCCCTAACTATGCACCGCTGCGTAAAGTTCGTCGCTTCAAGCACCACGTGATGATCGGGTGTGATAGATTCTTACGCTCACATACAACGGGTGTAAGCCAGATTTACACACGCGAAACACTTAGGTTAACTTGACGAGCCTAGCATGTATGCAGACATGGCCTCGAACACAAGAGACCGAAAGGTCGAGCATGAGTCATATGGAGGATACGATCAACATGAAGATGTTCACCGATGATGACTAGTCTGTCTCACGTGATGATCGGACACGGCCTAGTTGACTCGGATCATGTAATCACTTAGATGACTAGAGGATGTCTATTCGAGTGGGAGTTCATGAGATGAACTTAATTATCCTGAACATAGTCAAAAGATCTTTGCAAATTATGTCGAGGCTCGCGCTTTAGTTCCACTGCTTAGATATGTTCCTAGAGAAAATATAGTTGAAAGTTGAAGAGCGATTATGCGCATGAAAAAGCTTATGTCCTTAATGCACCGCTTAGTGTGCTGAACCCAAACATCGTCTGTGGATGTTGCGAACATCGGACATACACGTTTTGATAACTACGTGATAGTTCAGTTAAACGGTTTAGAGTTGAGGCACCTAAGACGTTTTTCAAAATGTCGCGGAACATATGAGATGTTTCGAGGGCTGAAATTGGGATTTTAGGCTCATGCCCACGTCAAGAGGTATAAGACCTCCGACGATTTTATTAGCCTGCAAACTAAGGAGAAAAGCTCAATCATTGAGCTTGTACTCAGATTGTCTGAGTGCAACAATAACTTGAATCGAGTGGGAGTTGATCTTCCAGAGATAGTGATGTTTCTCCAAAGTCATTGCCACCAAGCTGCTAGAGCTTCGTGATGAACTATAACAAATCAGGGATAAATATGATGATCCTTGAGATATTCGCGATGTTTGACACCGCGAAAGTAGGAATCAAGAAGGAGCATCAATTGTTGATGGTTGGTGAAACCACTAGTTTCAAGAAGGGCAAGGGTAAGAAGGGATACTTCATGAAACAGAAAATCAGCTGCTGCTCTAATGAAGAAACCCAAGGTTGAACCCAAACCCGAGACTAAGTGCTTCTGTAATAAGGGGAACAGCCACTGGAGCAGAATTACCCTAAATACTTGGTAGATGAGAAGGCTGGCAAGGTCGATAGAAGTATATTGGATATACATTAAGTTATTGTGTACTTTACTAGTACTCCTAGTAGCACCAGGGTATTAGATACCGGTTCGGTTGCTAAGTGTTAGTAACTCGAAATAAAAGGCTACGGAATAAACGGAGACTCGCTAAAGGTGAGCTGACGATATGTTATAACGTCCTCGATGCGGCTATATCTCCCACGTGTCGAAGCACGACTTAGAGGCATAACCGCATTGAAAGCAATGTCGCAAGTGTCAGGACCCCGATCCTAAGTCACACCGATCTAGCATGTAACACATCATATCACTTTGCGGCCTCACGCGACGGTATTCCCACGGTGTCGCCTTACCATGGCCCGGACCGCTTTGCGTCTTTTGGCTCACGATATGATAGTGTCGCTAGCATCCATATGACAAAGAACCGGGCCGACATGGCTAGTCGTGAACCCAAAGCGGCGCTAACCTATGGGGACAGGCATACATGAATCACATCGAGCATGTCGGTCATCAACGATATATTCGGGCTGTAGCACTGGCTAACAGGACTCCGGTATCCCGGCTGTAGCAGGCTAGGCAGGACTCGAATAGTACCGCGTGACATTTCCCGAAGGGATGACATAGGAACGAGGTGAAACACATGCCGCCATCAAGTGTCCAAGCAAGAGTCTGGGCTAGCAGGACTCGTGAACCGGCAGTAGCGGACTACTATCGCCGAAGCACGAGACTACATTTCCCCATATGAGAGGCTGCCAAGGATAAACAACTAGTTTGTCGGATCCCACACATACCAAGCATTTCAAACATACACACATTATGCTCAATATGCGAGATACAACATGGCATCACAACATAACTCTACGACTCAGATATTATTTATTAGGCTCAAGAGCGAGATATTACAAACATGGGTCTCATGACCCATCACTCGAAAGCATACAAGTCAAAGCACAAGCGGAAGCTAAACATGTCCGGGTACGCATAACTACAAATGAAAAAGGCTGAGAAGCCCGACTATCTACCAGATCCGCCGAGGCACAAGATCGTAGCTGAGGTAACAAGCTAAACGTCAAGTCCAAGCGAACTACTAGCTAGACCGACGCCTCTCGCAAAACATAAAATAAGCAAACGTGAGTACAATTGTACTCAGCAAGACTTACATCGAACTAACTACATATGCATCATTATCAAAAGGGGTGGTGGAGTTTGATCAGCAGCAAGCCAGCTTTGACTCGGTGGCTATCCTGAACTACGATCGCAATTAACTCTTTTGAGGTGGCGCTTTACGAGTCCACATATTCACCATGTCAATACACCACTATGGACCCGCTCCCGCCTTCCCACGAGAACGCCATCCATAGCACTCACGCTTATCTTGCGATTTTAGAGTATCCACTTTCACTTGTCTATGAACTGATATAGGCAACCCGAAGTCCTTCTCCGCGGACACGGCTATTCAATAGATCATATTAAACCCCGCAGGGTGTACTTCTTCACACGCCCCACCACTTACCGCCGTTTACACGACATGTACTCGGCAACCTTCAGCGGAAGCCCAACGTGGGTGTCGGCCACGGCCTACCTAAACACTCAAGTCCCTAGTCCAGGTTTATCGCCTATTCGGTTCCATCCGCAGGAGTCCGCCGAGGTTTCCCATACAGCCCCGAACGATGTGTGCAGGGTTCCGAGATACCAAACGGTCACTCGGTACACCAACACGGTGCCTACCGCAACACAACCCACCCCTAAGGTCAGCGTTGCGTATGCCCCAAAGATGCTATAAACACCGAAACTACTTGCAACTCCGGACCGAGGACAAGGGTGGTCAAGAAGCCGAGAGGGTCCATTGGTTTCGGGCCCAATGCGTGGTAGTAACTGTTTCATGGATCACAAACACAGAACTCAGTTCCCGAGGACGGCTGCAATGAGACAACCCACCATGTACTCCTACATGGCCTCTCACCGCTACCTTTACCAAATCGTGTTCACACACTTAGCTCACACACATGAGGACATGTTCATAACAATTCCAATTCATTCCCGATGAATCGGACCCGACTCAACTCTAAGCAAGTAGCAGGCATGACAGCAAGCATAAATGAGTAGGCACAACATGGCTCAAACAACTCCTACTCATGCTAGTGGGTTTCATCTAATTCTTGTGGAATGACAGTCATGCAAAGGATCAAGGGTTCAGCTACCGCAGCAAGTAACACATGAGTCGTTGTTGTCCTAATGCAGTAAAATAGAGCAGGAGCGAGAGAGTGGGATTGTATCGGAATGAACAAGGGGTTTTGCTTGCCCGGCACTTCAAGACAATATAGTTCTTCATCGGTGTCATCGATCTCATCGTCAGACATCGCTCTACCCGGAGGAACAATTACCGCAATCAAGAGAGAACACAATCAATGCAATGCACATTCACATGAATGACATGTCATGTTAAGGTACTGAATTCACCTAATGCAATAATAATCCAAGTTAGTTGAAGTGGAATTCAAACAAGGTTGAACTCCAACTCCAAAGGCTATTTCATAAATTACCCTAATCATGATTCATCCTATTCAGTGAGGTTAACTTGTTCAAACATGCATGATCATGGCATAAACAGATTCTTCATATTTTTCTGATCATTTTTCATATATAAATTATTTCCATCCGAGTTACGGTTGAATTTCTATGATTTATTAAAGTTTAGGGCATTTTCTGAATTTCCTGAATTAAAATAAATCTAGAAACCTAGTTATTGCGTCAGGATGACATCGGGGTGACGTCAGCAGGTCAAAGGCGCCAGGTCCAGGTCAAACCCTGACCTGTGGGTCCCGAGTGTCAGTGTCTAACTAACTAACCTAACTTAGTTAATACTAATCTAACTTAATTAGCGCAAGGGCCCGCATGTCGATGAGGGAGAGGGGAGGTCAAACCGGCAAAGGTCAACCCACGCGGTCGTGATCGTGGCGCGCCGGCGTTTAACCGCCGGCGAGCCCGACGCGGCGGCGCAAGTGGAATTTTCCATTCCGGCCACCAAATGGATCGGGGAAAGCATCTAGGAGGAGCTGGGGAGGAGCCGAAGCTCTTGGTGGAGTGGGTTGAGCTCGGGGCGGTCGGAATCGACGCCGGCGGCGTGTTTGGCGGCGGCCGGAGTTCGGGTGGGTGTGGGTTGGCACTAGAGGGCACGCGGGGAGAAACTGGTGCTGGCTACGGGCTCCTGGAGATGTGATGAGCACGGTGGTGTGCTCGGCTGCGAGCTACAACGGCTCCAGCCACGGCGGTGACGAGGCACGGCGGCGGCGAGCTTCGGCCGTAGTGGAGACGGTGGCTAGAGGAGGGGAACGAGTCGGGGAAGAGGGGGAAATGACTCGGGGGCTCACCGTGAGTGCGATGATGGCATCGGCGAGCTCGGGGAGGCACCGGAGCCGATGAATTCGACGGCGAAGTCCGGCGGGTCCGGGAAGGGGGAAAATGGTGGGGCGGCGCCTCGGGGCGCCCGCGCCGGGAGGCTCGGTGAGGAGGGGAGAGAGGCTCATGGAGCTCGGGGCATGCCGGGAGGAGAGGGGGTGGCGGTGGCCGCGGCGAACGGCGACGGTGGCGACGAGGCCGCTCGGTCCGGGCGAGAGAGAGGGAGCAGAGGAGAGGAGGCGTTCGAGGGAGAGAGTGAGAGGGCGGGGGCTGCGGGGTGCGTGGCCGTCTCCGTGGCGTCGCGAGAGGGTCGGGAGGCCGCCAGCACGAAGCAGGAGGTGGCCGCGGCTCGGCTGCGCGCGCGCCACGCGCGATGCCAGGAGGCATGGGGAAGACGACGCGCGAGGAGGTGGGCTGGGCTGGCCAACCGGGCCGGCCAGCAGGGGGGGGGAGGAGGAGGTTGGGCCGGTTGGGGCGCCAGGTAGGCCAGGTACAGTTCTCTCCTCTTTCTTTATTTCTGTTTTCCTATTTTGTTCTGTTTTGTTTTAGTTTAGTAAAATACTAAACCATTTTATAAAATCCTGAAAATAGTTATGTGGCTAGAACTAAAATATACCAAACCACATAAAATGTTCCAGAATTATTGGACATATATTATTTATATATCAGATATATATCCAATGCAAGTAGTTATTGAATTAATTCAAAGGCCCAAAATAAAATGTTTGATACTCCGTAAATATTGGTTTGAATTTTATTCTTGCCAATATTTTTTAAAGCTGAAAAGGAACATTTCCTTGGAACATTTGAAGCAATTTTTAAATGTTGATCATTTATTTTAAATGATTCCTGGGGCTCTCCAATTCCCCAATTCAAATTTAAAGGAAATTTAGACATGATGCATGGATGCAATGCTACTAGTTACAAGCAAGCTCTAGGTTGATCTGGGGCTGTGACAGCTCACCCCCACTAAACAAGAATCTCGCCCCGAGATTCAGGACGTGAGGCAAGAGGAAAAGGGGTGTCGCAAACTATCACAATCTTCATGATCCATTTGCCTTCTCGAAGATGTTGATTCATTCCATCATCTTTGTGACGCCCCAAGACCGGAGCTTCAGTTGCCTTCCAGGGTTTCCGAGTTTTGTCGTGTGATTTGTTTTGTTTGAGCATTCATCATGTCATCTCTTGCATTGCATCATCTCATCATGCCATCATATCATTATTTTTTTTTAAACTCTTCTAAATAAATTGCATGGATTTCTCGATCCATTTAAATCGAGGGAAGGGTGACTTCTCTTTATAACATATCCTCCCGATATTAGGGAGCTATATTAAAAATAATTCCATTTATTTGGAATTCACCATAACACACTTGCAAATTCCAATGCCCTTTCTACTTCAAGTTTGGTCCCCAAACCTCGCCATTATTATTCTATCATTTTCCGGAGTTCCACCAAAAATCCTCGGACCATTTTTGTTAAATTCTTCATATTCTTGCGAGCTCGGGAAAATAATCCCCAGGCCCAAACTCTTTCTCTAATCTTTTTCTTTTCTTCCCTTTCCTTTCTTTTCTCTGTTTTAAGAGTTTTAAGAGAGAGAGAGAGAGGAGCTAGGCCCAGCCGGCCCCTGGCCTTTCTCCTCCACCAGGCCGGCCTAGCCTCCAGACCGGCCCAAGGCCCATCCGGCGCACCCCTCTAACCCTAGGCGCCAGGCCCCCATCTCCCCTCGTCCTCCTCCTAGCGCCGCACCCGCATCTCTCTCCCTCCCCTCCTCCCGACCGCATCGCCAGGGAGCGCCAACCCCCTGCCCGATCCCCTCGTCGCCTCCTTCCCGATCCCCTTCTCCCTCGTCCCATCGATCCCCTCCATCCTCCTTCCGCCGCCTCGCACACAGACAGAGAGGAGCGAGAGCCCCGCTCGCGCGATCCCCTCTCCCTTTCCCCTCGATCTCTCCTCGAGCACCTGCACCCGATCCCCGCCGCTCCTCCCATGACCAGGCGGACCCCGGTGGCCTCCTCGTCGCCGACGAGCTCCACCAGGAGCGCCGCGCCCGACCTCCTCCTCGCCCTTCCTTCTCCCGCGTGCCGCCGTCCGCCTCCCATGCCCCGTCGCCGCTTTCTGCGCCCGGCGCCGAGGACTCGCGGCTGAGCCCCACGGCTCCGCAACCATGCCCGTCGCTCCTGCCCTGCTCCTCCTCCGCACGCCATGGCGTGGACCTCTGCTCCGCCCGTCACCTCTGCTGCACCACCTCGGGAGCCCTGCCCGATGCCATGGCCGCCACCCGTTCGCCCCTCCGCCGGCGAGTCCAGCCGCCCAGCTCGTCCGCCCGTTCCCGGATGGATCCGCGTCCCTGCGGCCTCCCGGTCCTCTCTCTCGCCTCCTCGCTTCACGTCAAGGTCAAGACACCAGGGACGTCAAGGCCATCTTCAGGTTTTCGCCAAGTACCAGGAGGTTGTTGACCCGTCGAGTTCACCTACATACGTGCACGTCCACCGAACCCGGAAACGCCAAGTACCCCTTCGGATTGCGAGTACCTCTACCGACGACCCCGGACATCTACGAAAGACGTGTACCACGAGCGTCAAGTTCGACTACAGGTGGATGCGACAAGTACCACGACTACCCTCGAGGACGTTCGGTTCCGTCAAGATCGACTTCACAAACTGCCAGTACCCCTTCGGATACGCAAGACCGTCTCGGATATCGACAAGTACCCCTACGGAAACCTGAATCGCCAAGACCGGATCCGACAAGTACCCGATGACGTGTGTACCACTACTGTCGACCCTCAAAGACCCCGTGGACCCCGAACATCCACGGGACATGAACGTCTACTTCCCCTACGCCGTGTACGACTACCATCGCGAGACGACAAGTACCACGACAACCCCGAAGGGATTCGGACCCGTCAAGTACTTCTTCGAAAACGAACGTGAACGCCTACTTCCCCTACGCATTGTACGACTACTTCCCTCTACGAAACGCGAACCGTCCCGTTTGAACGTTCCGAAGGTATAACCCGTGACGACCGACCGTGATCGAATCATCCTTGCGATGCCCCTCTTTTGCCATGCCACCGTTCCGTGGGAACCCGGTATCCGGGATCACCCCACCATCTTGCATGACTCGCTCACACGCTTTCCTTTGTACCGATATCTCAATCGAGTTATCGGAACCGATATGTTGCCGTGGCACCATTTTCGGATTCGCTGTCGTGGCACCCTTTCTTCCACCACGGTGACACAATGCTTCATAATGCTCTTGTCAACGTTTTCATAAAAATTGCATAAACTTGCACATGTCATCCAGATCATGATAACAACAATTTAAATGTTTATAATTGTTGTTTGCTTTAATTTGCATAATTGCCATGCTAAAATGATTTATTTCATAACTAAATAACCGTAGCTCCATTTTAAATAAATTATATATGTAAATGGGGTAGAAAAATGCATAGATTAACATGGTAGCATTTCTTTGCATGTTTAACAACTCTAAAATATGCTTTAGGTCAGAACAGTACCGAATCTAAAATGTTGCTCATGAGGATTTTACGGAATTGTTGTTTCTTATTTCCGGCCTCATTTAAACTTGCCTAGATAGGTAGTTTCATTATGCTTCACCTCTTGCCATGGTTAATAACATTTAATATTGTTGGGTAGCCTAAACAAGAGTGAACTAAATAAGTGTTGTGGTGTTTTGTCAATATGCAACCCGTTGCATATTGAGCTCCACTTAACTTGTAGTTTTGTTTGTGCATATTGCCATGCCATGCATATTTAAACCGGACATGCATCATACTCGCTTGTGCATCATGCCATGTTTATGTGATGGTTGTTTACTATGTTGTTTGCTTCTTTCCGGTTTGCTTCTCTCGTTAGCTTCGGTTTCGATCCGGAGTTGTGAGGATTCATTCGACTTCGTCCGTTTGTCTTCTTCATGGACTCGTTCTTCTTCCTTGCGGGATTTCAGGCAAGATGACCATACCCTCGAAATCACTACTATCTTTGCTTGCTAGTTGCTCGCTCTTTTGCTATGCCTATGCTACGATGCCTACCACTTGCTATATCATGCCTCCCATGTTGCCATGTCAAACCTCTAACCATCCTTTCCTAGCAAACCGTTGTTTGGCTATGTTACCGCTTGCTCAGCCCTCTTATAGCGTTGTTAGTTGCGGTGAAGATGAAGCTTGTTCCTCGTTGGATCATGGAGATGTTGTTCCTTGTTGGAACATATTTACTTGTTGGGATATCACAATATATCTTATATTATTAATGCATCTATATACTTGGTAAAGGGTGGAAGGCTCGGCCTTATGCCTGGTGTTTTGTTCCACTCTTGCCGCCCTAGTTTCCGTCATATCGGTATTATGTTCCCGGATTTTGCGTCCCTAACGCGGTCGGGTGATTTATGGGACCCCTTGACAGTTCGCTTTGAATAAGACTTTTCGGCAAGGCCCAACATTGGTTTTACCATTTGCCTCACCTATGCCCTTTTTCCCTTGGGTTTCGGAGCCCGAGGGTCATCTTTATTTTAGCCCCCGGCCGGTGCTCCTTCGAGTGTTGGTCCGAACCGAGCAGATCAAGGGGCCACCACGGGCAACTCGAGGGCTGGTTTTACTCGTAGGCTGACTTATCCGGTGTGCCCCGAGACCGAGGTACGTGCGACTCCTATCAGGATTTGTCGGCACATCCGGCGGCTTTGCTGGTCTTGTTTTATTGCTGTGAAATGTCTTGTAGCCGGATTCGAGATCGATCGGGTCTTCCGGGAGAAGGAATATCCTTCGTTGATCGCGAGAGCTTATCATGGGCTGTTGGGACACCCTGCAGGGTTTGAACTTTCAAAGCCGTGCCAGCGGTTATGTGGCAGATGGGAATTTGTTAATGTCCGGTTGTAGAAAACCGAAGTTGATCTTAATTAAAATACACCAATCGCGTGTGTAACCGTGATGGTCTCTTCTCGTGAGTCCGGAAGTGAACACGGTGTTGGAGTTATGTTTGACGTAAGTAGTTTCAGGATCACTTCTTGATCATAGTTGTTCGACCGTGCTTTTGCCTTCTCTTCTCGCTCTCTTTTGCGCTTGTAGCCACCATATATGCTAGTCGCTTGCTGCAGCTCCACCTCACTACCCTGTCCTACCTTTAAGCTTAAATAGTCTTGATCTCATGGTGTGAGATTGCTGAGTCCCGTGACTCACAGATACTTCCAAAACCAGTTTGCGGTGCCGATTTAAACCGTGCAGGTGATGCACCGAGCTTAAGGAGGAGCTCGATGAAGATCTTGTTCTTTGTGTTGTCTCGTTTCATCGATCGGTAGTGGAGCCAGTTGGGACGATCGGGGATCTGTGTAGCATTTGGGGTAGTCTTCTTTTATTTTGGTTCCGTAGTCGGACCTTGATTGTATATGTATGATGTAATGTTTTACTCATGTATTGTGTGAAGTGGCGATTGTAAGCCAACTGTGTATCTCTTTCCCTTATGTATTACATGGGTTGTGTGAAGATTACCTCACTTGCGACATTGCTTTCAATACGGTTATGCCTCTAAGTCGTGCTTCGACACGTGGGAGATATAGCCGCATCGAGGCGTTACAAGTTGGTAATCGAGCCTTCCCGACTTAGGAGCCCCTACTTGATTGTTTGTCGACGTTGTTGAGTCTAGAACGGAAAATGTTTTGAGTCTTAGGATTATATATATCGAGAGTAGGATTCTTTTTACTCCTCACCCCTTCGTCGCTCTGGTGAGGTATCCCGACGAGAGTTTTGACTTTTCTCTCCTCAAATTTCACTAAAAAATTTTTAGGATCACGTGGGTATCTTGGAATCGTTCAGATGGTTTTGTGACGAGAACATTGTTCTTGGTGCCTCGACATTTAGGGGTTGTGGAGTGTCCCGGGAGTTGAGCTCCGAGGTGTTGTCGTCACAATTTTATCGTTGCAGATTCTCGAATACCGAGTTTTGCCGACATCGAAATCTCTTTTGTGCAGTTGTTGGTGAGATAACCCCGATAGCCCGAGATCGTGGCGAAAAGGGAGTATTGCCATGACTCGTATAACGGATGCTTTTCAAGGTCGAGGTAAACGATTTCGAGGATTTCTTGGTTATGTGTTGAAGGATGGATACAATTGGATCTAGGTATTGTTAGTTTGGGTGATATATTTTGTGTCCCTGATCCCCAACACCTGATTGCATAACCAGAAAGTTTCGGAGTTTATAGGTGGGAATTCAAGTAGCTCCTAGAATATCTTTCCGATGATGCATGATACGGGATTGGGTAAATCTCTATCATATGTATTTGTTCCGCTTATTCGCAAGCCAAATCCTTTGTTTTTGTTCCGTTTTGTGTTATTCAAGTTGCTTCAATGCCAAGTGTTGATTCCATACCTTTCCTAATTGGTGTTCTCATATTGCTATGTGAATACTAATCCTTCTTGATCACTGAGCTTGTCATGTTAATTCTTTTCCAACCGGCGTGCTTCTCTTCAAGTGGATTCGATCATTCCAACATTCGCAAGATCAATTCTAAGTTTTTTCTCAACGGTGTTCGTTTCATCCGACCCAAGTTGCCTTTGTTTTCCCGCCCTCCCACCCTTTTTCTTCAAGGACTCAGATTTCTTAATCAAGTATCCATTTTTATTGAGTGAAGTTTCTTCATTCTTTTCCTTTAATGTTTTATCCGGTGATTTCTCATGAAGACGCTAAGGAAGCTTTAACCTTATCATTGTTCCATTCTAATTTTCTTCTCTGGTGGATTTAAGTTAAGTTTTCAGTGTTGATCGTATTCTTTTCATCGTTTCAATGCTTTCCCATTCCGATACACCTCATAATCTTTCACTTCTTGTTATTCAATTGTTCCGGAGTGTTGAAGATATCTCAGAAGATTCTAGTTTCCATTCTCAATTCACTCAAGTTCTTTTGAGGATGCTATCTCATTCAACCCATTTAATTCTACCGGTGCAATATCTATTTCAAACAATTGTTCAACGGTGGTTCTTTTGAGTGGGCCCTAACCCACAGGTCTTTTCCCAGGATCTTACCTGACTCTTCTAATTTTCAGGAACTATTCTCAAATTCTTTGCAAAGTTTGACGTAAGAATGAATTATCATCAGTCTAATGTCTTTCTCCAAGATCTTTCAAATTATTTTCATTGTTGGTTCAACCTTTCTAATTTTCATTCCGGAGTGCTTCAATAATTCATGGTGGTGTTTCTCGTCGTCATTCTCGAATTTTGAAGACCGAAGAAGAGCTTTTCTTTAATCTTGCTCCATTCTCTTCAAGATTCATGGTTCTAGCTTCGTGCCATCCTCATAATTGTTTTGATTGTGAGAATTATTTTCATCCATCCGGAGTAATTCAGGAGTCTTTTCAGTTTGATTCTTCTGAGCCCATCATCTCAGATTTATTCATTCCAGCTTTCAGCTCTCGTTCTTATTCGTTCACTTCTATCTAAATCCCCTCAAATATCTTCATTCGTTTTCCAATTCTTCCCGGTGAATTGTGCCTTTGCTACGTTCATTTTTAATTCTTACGGTGGTTCGTTCAAGATTTCACTTCCTTCTTTATCATATCAATTCATTTGTTGTTTCCAAATCCCACCGGTGGTTCCATCAATACCTTCTCAAGTTTGCGCCATATCTATCTTAATCCTTTCTACGAGAATAAGTAGTATGCCTAATCCATTGCTTGTCATAAATTTAATTGGAGAAGGATCAGCATAATGTAATTCTTATTCTTGTTTCATCGAGTAAGTTCAATTCCTTATTTCGGAGGATCATCAAAATTCTTGATTTCATTTGTTCATCTTTCTTTCCGGAGTTCCAAGTTTTCTCGGTTATATCATTTCAAAGCTTCATCTTATCATTGCAAGGCTTCACCTTGTGTTTTCAACTTCTCTTTTCTTTCTTTCATCCTTTCTTTACCGGAGTTCTTCATGGAGGTTCTACATGATGGTTCGTCAAGGATTCTTTTCATTTCTCCAATTGTTCATCAAGATTTCTCTCGGAGTTAAGATCCGTCAAGCCATACTCTAAAATAAGCATGGTGTTCAACACATGTTTTGTTTTGAGGAGTTCAAGTATTCTTCTTCTTGCATTTCCAAGTGCATTTTGTTCTACCTTATCATTTGAGGTGGTGTTATGTCATTCTCGACAATTTGAGTTCGTGTTTCATGATTCACATGTTGTCAAGAATGAGATATTTAAGTCCATCAATCTCTTCATTGGAGTTATCTTGGGTTATATTTCACCTAAAGCCTTCCATAAGGATTGTTGCTATTTAGGGTGCTTATAAATGACCCAAGTTCTTCATTTGTCCTCCCGCTGATATAAGTTTCTCGTCTCCTTGTTGATATCAATTCAATCGTTTGTTTCCGTTAGTGGCAGAAGCTCACCTCATAATTTTGAGATGTTTTCATAAGCCCACTACAAGTTTATTCCTTTCGTTGTTGGTTTTCCAACAACTCCGTTCTATCCTTCTTTTAAGGGTGCTTTCCAAATTCATTTGTGGTAGAAGTTGTCATTTTCTTCTCCATCCCTTTATCCCAACAATCTGGATTCTATTCTTTCGTTTCGAAGGCATTGTGATGTTGCTCTCTTCGACCCATCATCTTGTTTTGTCTAGATCATGTTCTTTTTCTTGCATTATCCTTTTAACCGGAGTGTGGTGTCTTCTCTTCAAGCTCTTTTCATCTTATCAAGTTTTCCTTCTTCTTTTAGCCGGGGTGCTGCCCAAACTATATCAATCTTATTCCTTCTCTATCTAGTTTTAACCGGAGTGGTTTCAATATCTATGTTATCACTTAACCTCTTGTTTTTCGTCGTATCCCTTGTTCCTCTTTTCTAACAGAGTGTTTTCAACTTTCTTCATCTTCGTTGTTTTCTTTCTTTCATTTTGTTCAACCTCTCGAGGTTCTTTGGTTTCACTCGTCTGTCGGAGAAGCAACTTAGTTTTACCTCTTCCTCTTCCGTTTTTCTCCGGTGCCATCCTAGATCTCGGGACGAGATCCTCTCGTAGTGGTGGAGTGTTGTGACGCCCCAAGACCGGAGCTTCAGTTGCCTTCCAGGGTTTCCGAGTTTTGTCGTGTGATTTGTTTTGTTTGAGCATTCATCATGTCATCTCTTGCATTGCATCATCTCATCATGCCATCATATCATTATTTTTTTAAAAAACTCTTCTAAATAAATTGCATGGATTTCTCGATCCATTTAAATCGAGGGAAGGGTGACTTCTCTTTATAACATATCCTCCCGATATTAGGGAGCTATATTAAAAATAATTCCATTTATTTGGAATTCACCATAACACACTTGCAAATTCCAATGCCCTTTCTACTTCAAGTTTGGTCCCCAAACCTCGCCATTATTATTCTATCATTTTCCGGAGTTCCACCAAAAATCCTCGGACCATTTTTGTTAAATTCTTCATATTCTTGCGAGCTCGGGAAAATAATCCCCAGGCCCAAACTCTTTCTCTAATCTTTTTCTTTTCTTCCCTTTCCTTTCTTTTCTCTGTTTTAAGAGTTTTAAGAGAGAGAGAGAGGAGCTAGGCCCAGCCGGCCCCGGCCTTTCTCCTCCACCAGGTCGGCCTAGCCTCCAGACCGCCCAAGGCCCATCCGGCGCACCCCTCTAACCCTAGGCGCCAGCCCCATCTCCCTCGTCCTCCTCCTAGCGCCAAGACCCGCATCTCTCTCCTCCCCTCCTCCCGACCGACGCCAGGAGGCGCCAACCCCCGCCCGATCCCTCGTCGCCTCCTTCCCGATCCCTTCTCCCTCGTCCCATCGATCCCTCCATCCTCCTTCCGCGCCAAGACACAACAGAGAGGAGCGAGCCCCTTCATGCGATCCCTCTCCCTTTCCCTCGATCTCCTCGAGCACCTGCACCCGATCCCGCCGCTCCTCCATGACCAGGCGGACCCCGGTGGCCTCCTCGTCGCCGACGAGCTCCACCAGAGCGCCGCGCCCGACCTCCTCCTCGCCCTTCCTTCTCCAGCGTGCCGCCGTCCGCCTCCCATGCCCCGTCGCCGTTTTTCTGCGCGGCGCCCGAGACTCGCGCCGAGCCCCACGGCTCCGCAACCATGCCCCGTCGCTCCTGGCCCTGCTCCTCCTCCGCACGCCATGGCCGTGGACCCTCTGCTCCGCCCGTCGCCTCTGCTGCACCACCTCGGGAGCCCTGCCCGATGCCATGGCCGCCACCCGTTCGCCCCTCCGGCCGGCGAGTCCAGGCCGCCCAGCTCGTCCCGCCCCATTCCCGGATGGATCCGGCGTCCCTGCGGCCTCCCGGTCCTCTCCTCGCGCCTCCCTGCTTCACGTCAAGGCCGAAGACACCAGGGACGTCAAGGCCATCTTCAGGTTCTCGCCAAGTACCAGGAGGTTGTTGACCCGTCGAGTTCACCTACATACGTGCACGTCCACCGAACCCGGAAACGCCAAGTACCCCTTCGGATTGCGAGTACCTCTACCGACGACCCCGGACATCTACGAAAGACGTGTACCACGAGCGTCAAGTTCGACTACAGGTGGATGCGACAAGTACCACGACTACCCTCGAGGACGTTCGGTTCCGTCAAGATCGACTTCACAAACTGCCAGTACCCCTTCAGATACGCAAGACCGTCTCGGATATCGACAAGTACCCCTACGGAAACCTGAATCGCCAAGACCGGATCCGACAAGTACCCGATGACGTGTGTACCACTACTGTCGACCCTCAAAGACCCCGTGGACCCCGAACATCCACGGGACATGAACGTCTACTTCCCCTACGCCGTGTACGACTACCATCGCGAGACGACAAGTACCACGACGACCCCGAAGGGATTCGGACCCGTCAAGTACTTCTTCGAAAACGAACGTGAACGCCTACTTCCCCTACGCATTGTCGACTACTTCCCTCTTTAAACGCGAACCGTCCCGTTTGAACGTTCGAAGGTATAACCCGTGACGACCGACCGTGATCGAATCATCCTTGCGATGCCCTCTTTTGCCATGCCACCGTTCCGGGAACCCGTATCCGGATCACCCACCATCTTGCATGACTCGCTTCCGTCACGCTTTCCTTTGTACCGATATCTCAATCGAGTTATCGGAACCGATATGTTGCCGTGGCACCATTTTCGGATTCGTTGTCGTGGCACCCCTTTCTTCCACCACGGTGACACAATGCTTCATAATGCTCTTGTCAACGTTTTCATAAAAAATTGCATAAACTTGCACATGTCATCCGCATCATGATAACAACAATTTAAATGTTTATAATTGTTGTTTGCTTTAATTTGCATAATTGCCATGCTAAAATGATTTATTTCATAACTAAATAACCGTAGCTCCATTTTAAATAAATTATATATGTAAATGGGGTAGAAAAATGCATAGATTAACATGGTAGCATTTCTTTGCATGTTTAACAACTCTAAAATATGCTTTAGGTCAGAACAGTACCGAATCTAAAATGTTGCTCATGAGGATTTTACGGAATTGTTGTTTCTTATTTCCGGCCTCATTTAAACTTGCCTAGATAGGTAGTTTCATTATGCTTCACCTCTTGCCATGGTTAATAACATTTAATATTGTTGGGTAGCCTAAACAAGAGTGAACTAAATAAGTGTTGTGGTGTTTTGTCAATATGCAACCCGTTGCATATTGAGCTCCACTTAACTTGTAGTTTTGTTTGTGCATATTGCCATGCCATGCATATTTAAACCGGACATGCATCATACTCGCTTGTGCATCATGCCATGTTTATGTGATGGTTGTTTACTATGTTGTTTGCTTCTTTCCGGTTTGCTTCTCTCGTTACCGGTTTCGATCCGGAGTTGTGAGGATTCATTCGACTTCGTCCGTTTGTCTTCTTCATGGACTCGTTCTTCTTCCTTGCGGGATTTCAGGCAAGATGACCATACCCTCGAAATCACTACTATCTTTGCTTGCTAGTTGCTCGCTCTTTTGCTATGCCTATGCTACGATGCCTACCACTTGCTATATCATGCCTCCCATGTTGCCATGTCAAACCTCTAACCATCCTTTCCTAGCAAACCGTTGTTTGGCTATGTTACCGCTTGCTCAGCCCCTCTTATAGCGTTGTTAGTTGCAGGTGAAGATGAAGTTTGTTCCTCGTTGGATCATGGAGATGTTGTTCCTTGTTGGAACATATTTACTTGTTGGGATATCACAATATATCTTATATTATTAATGCATCTATATACTTGGTAAAGGGTGGAAGGCTCGGCCTTATGCCTGGTGTTTTGTTCCACTCTTGCCGCCCTAGTTTCCGTCATATCGGTATTATGTTCCCGGATTTTGCGTCCCTAACGCGGTCGGGTGATTTATGGGACCCCTTGACAGTTTGCTTTGAATAAGACTTTTCCAAAGAAGGCCCAACATTGGTTTTACCATTTGCCTCACCTATGCCCTTTTTCCCTTGGGTTTCGGAGCCCGAGGGTCATCTTTAATTTAGCCCCGGCCGGTGCTCCTTCGAGTGTTGGTCCGAACCGAAGCAGATCGGGGCCACCACGGGCAACTCGAGGGCTGGTTTTACTCGAGGCTGACTTATCCGGTGTGCCACGAGACCGAGGTGCGTGCGACTCCTATCAGGATTTGTCGGCACATCCGGCAGCTTTGCTGGTCTTGTTTTATTGCTGTGAAATGTCTTGTAGCCGGATTCGAGACTGATCGGGTCTTCCGGGAGAAGGAATATCCTTCGTTGATCGCGAGAGCTTATCATGGGCTAAGTTGGGACACCCTGCAGGGTTTGAACTTTCAAAGCCGTGCCCGCGGTTATGTGGCAGATGGGAATTTGTTAATGTCGGTTGTAGAAAACCGAAGTTGATCTTAATTAAAATACACCAATCGGCGTGTGTAACGTGATGGTCTCTTCTCGCGGAGTCCGGAAGTGAACACGATGTTGGAGTTATGTTTGACGTAAGTAGTTTCAGGATCACTTCTTGATCATAGTTGTTCGACCGTGCTTTTGCCTTCTCTTCTCGCTCTCTTTTGCGTTTGTAGCCACCATATATGCTAGTCGCTTGCTGCAGCTCCACCTCACTACCCTGTCCTACCTTTAAGCTTAAATAGTCTTGATCTCGCTGGTGTGAGATTGCTGAGTCCCGTGACTCACAGATACTTCAAAACCAGTTTGCAGTGTGAATGAAACCGTGCGGTGATGCACCGAGCTTAAGGAGGAGCTCGATGAAGATCTTGTTCTTTGTGTTGTCTCGTTTCATCGATCGAGAGTGGAGCCAGTTGGGACGATCGGGGATCTGTGTAGCATTTGGGGTAGTCTTCTTTTATTTTGGTTCCGTGAGTCGGACCTTGATTGTATCTGTATGATGTAATGTTTTACTCATGTATTGTGTGAAGTGGCGATTGTAAGCCAACTATGTATCTCTTTCCCTTATGTATTACATGGGTTGTGTGAAGATTACCTCACTTGCGACATTGCTTTCAATGCGGTTATGCCTCTAAGTCGTGCTTCGACACGTGGGAGATATAGCCGCATCGAGGGCGTTACAATCTTGGTCTTGACGTCTTCGAGATCTTCACCCGACACGACAACAGAAAGAAAGGGGAAACCCTACATGATTCGATCTTCATGAAGATCAGGTAAACATGATCAACTCACGGACTGAGACGGTGACACCTCCCGAGTTGAGACACAAAATACATCGAGAGGGATGGAGGAACAAACGATGGGTTTTGATTGGTGGCAACAATTCCACGCTTAGAAAGATGGTGGATGGTGTCAAGGTGGTGAGAAAATATTTGCCCTGATTCAATAGCGGGGCACCTCGAAAAAGGAGACGCAAAGAACTATTCCCTTAAGTGGCAAAAAGAATTACTTTTGATCCATAGATCATTGGAACTCTTTATACCAGCCTAAGGCAATCACAAGCGATCATTTGGTGGAATGCAAAGGAATGGTACACGCGGACTAGAGTGGATGATGTGGACTACCTTGTTGAAGACAACGCAATGGATGATTTTGCTTATCATCGAAGGTGGGGGGGGGGACCCATGGGAAGTCCACTTTTGAAGATAAACCTGGACAAGAATTGCTAGGAAGACAGTCTATAGCGAGATAGCACAAGGACGGTGCAAGCTGGGAACGAAATGCAACTGTTCGAATGTTCCAACCATCATATCTGCCTGAGATTCAGATCCGATTGGTGGTGGGATATTTCAGACTCATCAGGTCTGAAAAGGAAAGGTTGCAACACAAATCGACGAGATGACGTTGCGAGATTCTCGGGATATGAACTACGATAGCAAGCTCCAAGACATGAGCTGGTTTTGCTACAAACATGTGAACACGTTGTCTTAGACAAGCATGACCACATAGTAGTCTTATAATAAAACACTACCGAGTTCAGGTGTGGAACCATGATCGAGGATATTGAAGTCCTTGCATAAGGCATGCTCTTAAGAAGGAACTTCCTTTCCTTGAACAAATCAATCAGTGGCTTGGTGTGCTAGGGATACATATGGAATGAAGATGATCGGTCTATCAAACCATAGAATACTTTGCACATGCATGACGGACTTGGGATGATTCCACAGGAGGCAAAACAAACCTTTCTCAAGTTCATGGCGGCAACTTACATCAGATGCACATGAACTAGAGGAAGTCACTACTTTCATCCAAACATATGCTTCATGAACGAAACACGAAGAGATGCTTACACAAGTCTCCAACACTAGGTTGATGTTCAACATGACTCATGGGGGAGACAAAATGCTACTGATGGGCTCAACAGCAACTCATCGGAATTTCCATATCACTGGACTTCCACCATCATGTGAACATGTTGATAGCATTGGTCAGACCAACGATGTAATGGTGTATGCTCGCGGGATCAACCACGAGTAAGACAACATTACGAGTATCGTTGGTTCTGATTTGACTCGACAATGGCCCATACTCAAATCAAAGAATTGGTAGGACAATAGATCCTACAACTGATCACGAGGACCAATCGATGAGGATATCATCTGTCTTCAACACACACTTCACAAGAATATCCCTTTGGATCGAACTAAGTTAGGCAAGCTTTTATCTTCCAACTCTCCAAGTTGTTGTTTAGCTTAACCAACTAGCTCAGGGTATCCAACACAGATTCTTGGGGAAGGGTGGTTCACAAGAAACCAACTTGATCACGAGCCCAACATAACAGTCAGGGAACAACCTGGTAACACTTCCAAGAAGATATTTGGAAAGTTACGAACCACCGGTATGCTACTAAGCTCGGGAGCAATCTTGCTTTTCAGGGCAAGACGAAATGATCAAATGAGTGAGGACTTGACACAATCCTAACCCATCAATCGGAGTGTGCACCAGAAGTAAGGACTAGGTAGCACGATCAATCTTAGGATGATGGTTTAATAACCAACACGCTAAGAATGAGAATATTGTCCATTCACTACCAAGCAATGAGTTGCTCGGAGTATTGATGTCACACATCACAAGTCACTTGTCGGCTTTCCGGTTGCCTCAACACGGAACCGAGGAATGAATAATGATGGCGAGAAGTATTACTGCGTCAAGAATTCCTAAGAGGTTGTGCAATTCCCATGACATTCTTGACATAAGATGGCAATACTTCAGGGTAGAACAGAATAAAAGCTGAATTGGCATTTTGATCTGCGGGATACAACTGCTTTGACCCAATCCTGGATATGGATGAGGTACTGGAGTTTGTTTCTCCTAGCCATTCTGGAATAGAATGGCTTGTCAGACCACAAGGATAATAGGCGTCGATGAACGGATGCACACATACCCTTGGCTATCAATTGATAGATGAAGGTCAGAAGGCATCTAAGAGAACAACTCAAAGGAACATATAATTTTCTGAGTTGTGGATGCACAGATTAGTATGTCGAGCAAGCTCAACATTTCTTCCGGATAACCCATGCAGAAAGGTAGAATTGGCAGATTCACAATTATAAATGGAGAACTCCTCAAGAGCACTCTTATTGTGATCTTTTGGCTCAAAAGAACTTCTGCCATAAGCGGTTCGTGGTATTTGGAAGAAGGAGAATACCACGGACTTGAGGACTATCGCAAGGTTACTAATATCCTAAAGGCACTAGCAAATACTAACAACATGAAGTAGGATGAATCTCGGGTTGAGAACCCAGAGTAGAATACCTACTACTAAATGGCATCACGGGATGCTTTGAAAATGATGCGAGAATCATCACACTGGGATACAAAAGCATAGCTAAATTGCTAGGTGACTTCCTAGACACCTAGGGTCATAATAATAGTTCCAACATATATGTCGAGGCAACAGAGCACCTCGACCGACGGGTTAGTGTGCTTATTCGACCCGAAGGACATCGAATCGGAAGGAAAGGATTTGCAAATGCATCGACTATTTAGAGACACTGGATGACTCGGACAGCATAACGGCTGTAAATGCTCAAAATGATTTGAGACATCCTGCAGAAAATGGTGGCATAACCACTCAACAACATCATAACAAGATTCAGGATCAACGGTTATCATACGAAATAGTAGGAACTAAACCGGGATTAAAACCAACAATCTTAAAGGTCTATGGATTAGTAACACGTCATCTCGATAGATAGATGAGAAGCCTAGTTCTTAAACCCGTAGAAGAGAAGAGGATGACTCAGATCAGAAGACCATGAGGTAAAGGAGTAAAAAGAGCCTTACGTTCCCTTCCACAATCAATTCCCCTACATAGCTAAAGCATTTCTAGACTCAACTTCACCAGTTTGGCTTGGTAATCCCACAGCGATCAAAGCTCGATACCAACGCTGTCAGGACCCGATCCTAAGTCACACCGATCTAGCATGTAACACATCATATCACTTTGCGGCCTCACGCACGGTATTCCACAGGTGTCGCCTTACCATGGCCCGGGACCGTTTGCGTCTTTTGGCTCACGATATGATAGTGTCGCTAGCATCCATATGACAAAGAACCCGGGCCGACATGGCTAGTCGTGAACCCAAAGCGGCGCTAACCTATGGGGACAGCATACATGAATCACATCGAGCATGTCGGTCATCAACGATATATTCGGGCTGTAGCACTGGCTAACAGGACTCGGTATCCCGGCTGTAGCAGGCTAGGCGGGACTCGAATAGTACCGCGTGACATTTCCCGAAGGGATGACATAGGAACGAGGTGAAACACATGCCGCCGATCAAGTGTCCAAGCAGTAGTGCTGGGCTAGCAGGACTCCGTGAACCGGGCAGTAGCGGACTACTATCGCCGAAGCACGAGACTACATTTCCCCATATGAGAGGCTGCCAAGGATAAACAACTAGTTTGTCGGATCCCACACATACCAAGCATTTCAAACATACACACATTATGCTCAATATGCGTAGATACAACATGGCATCACAACATAACTCTACGACTCAGATATTATTTATTAGGCTCCGAAGAGCGAGATATTACAAACATGGGTCTCATGACCCATCACTCAGAGCATACAAGTCAAAGCACAAGCGGAAGCTAAACATGTCCGAGTGCAGCATAACTACAAATGAAAAAGGTGAGAAGCGACTATCTACCAGATCTCGCCGAGGCACAAGATCGTAGCTGAGGTAACAAGCTAAACGTCAAGTCCAAGGAACTACTAGCGAGACCGACGTCTCTCGCAAAACATAAAATAAGCAAACGTGAGTACAATTGTACTCAGCAAGACTTACATCGTAACTAACTACATATGCATCATTATCAAAAGGGGTGGTGGAGTTTGACCGCAGCAAGCCAGCTTTGACTCGGTGGCTATCCTGAACTACGATCGCAATTAACTCTTTTGAGGTGGCGCACACGAGTCCACATATTCACCATGTCAATACACCACTATGGACCCGCTCCCGCCTTCCCACGAGAACGCCATCCATAGCACTCACGCTTATCTTGCGCATTTTAGAGTATCCACTTTCACTTGTCTATGAACTGATATAGGCAACCCGAAGTCCTTCTCCGGACATGGCTATTGAATAGATCATATTAAACCCTGCAGGGTGTACTTCTTCACACACGCCCCACCACTTACCGCCGTTTACACGACATGTACTCGGCAACCTTCAAGCGAAGCCCAACGTGGGTGTCGGCCACGGCCTACCTAAACACTCAAGTCCCTAGTCCGGGTTTATCGCCTATTCGGGTTCCATCCGCAGGAGTCCGCCGAGGTTTCCCATACAGCCCCGAACGATGTGTGCAGGGTTCCCGAGATACCAAACGGGCACTCGGTACATCGGGCCACGGTGCCTACCGCAACACAACCCACCCCTAAGGTCAGCGTTGCGTGCGGCCCCAAAGATGCTATAAACACGAAACTACTTGCAACTCCCTGACCGAGGACAAGGGTGGTCAAGAAGCCGAGAGGGTCCATTGGTTTGGGCCCAATGCGTGGTAGTAACTGTTTCATGGATCACAAACACAGAACTCAGTTCCTGAGGACGGCTGCAATGAGACAACCCACCATGTACTCCTACATGGCCTCTCACCGCTACCTTTACCAAATCGTGTTCACACACTTAGCTCACACACAGTAGGACATGTTCATAACAATTCCAATTCATTCCCGATGAATCGACCCGACTCAACTCTAAGCAAGAGCAGGCATGACAACAAGCATAAATGAGTAGGCACAACATGGCTCAAACAACTCCTACTCATGCTAGTGGGTTTCATCTAATTCTTGTGGAATGACAGTCATGCAAAGGATCAAGGGGTTCAGCTACCGCAGCAAGTAACACATGAGTCGTTGTTGTCCTAATGCAGTAAAATAGAGCAGGAGCGAGAGAGTGGGATTGTATCGGAATGAACAAGGGGGTTTTGCTTGCCTGGCACTTCTGAAGACAATATAGTTCTTCATCGGTGTCATCGATCTCATCGTCGGTACATCGTCTACCCGGGAGGGAACAATTACCGGCAATCAAGAGAGAACACAATCAATGCAATGCACATTCACATGAATGACATGTCATGTTAAGGTACTGAATTCACCTAATGCAATAATAATCCAAGTTAGTTGAAGTGGAATTCAAACAAGGTTGAACTCCAACTCCAAAGGCTATTTCATAAATTACCCTAATCATGATTCATCCTATTCAGTGAGGTTAACTTGTTCAAACATGCATGATCATGGCATAAACAGATTCTTCATATTTTTCTGATCATTTTTCATATATAAATTATTTCCATCCGAGTTACGGTTGAATTTCTATGATTTATTAAAGTTTAGGGCATTTTCTGAATTTCCTGAATTAAAATAAATCTAGAAACCTAGTTATTGCGTCAGGATGACATCGGGGTGACGTCAGCAGGTCAAAGGCGCCAGGTCCAGGTCAAACCCTGACTGTGGGTCCCAGTGTCGTTGTCTAACTAACTAACCTAACTTAGTTAATACTAATCTAACTTAATTAGCAGGCGGGGCCCGCATGTCGATGAGGAGAGGGGAGGTCAAACCGGCGGTGGGTCAACCCACGCCGGTCGTGATCGTGGCGCGGCGTTTAACAGCTGGCGAGCCCGGCTGGGCGCAAGTGGAATTTGCCATTCCGCCACCAAATGGATCGGGAAAGCATCTAGGAGGAGCTGGGGAGGAGCCGAAGCTCTTGGTGGAGTGGGTTGAGCTCGGGGCGGTCGGAATCGACGCCGGCGGCGTGTTTGGCGGCGGCCGGAGTTCGGGTGGGTGTGGGTTGGCACTAGAGGGCACGCGGGGAGAAACTGGTGCTGGCTACGGGCTCCTGGAGATGTGATGAGCATGGTGGTGTGCTCGGCTGCGAGCTACAATGGCTCCAGCCACGGCGGTGACGAGGCACGGCGGCGGCGAGCTTCGGCCGTAGTGGAGACGGTGGCTAGAGGAGGGGAACGAGTCGGGGAAGAGGGGGAAATGACTCGGGGGCTCACCGTGAGTGCGATGATGGCATCGGCGAGCTCGGGGAGGCACCGAGCCGGCGAATTGACGGCGAAGTCGGCGGGTCCGGAAGGGGAAAATGGTGGGCGGCGCCTCGGGCGCCCAGCGTCGGGAGGCTTCGGTGAGGAGGGGAGAGAGGGCTCGGCGGAGCTCGGGGGCATGCCGGGGAGGAGAGGGGGTGGCGGTGGCCGCGGCGAACGGCGACGGTGGCGACGAGGCCGCTCGGTCCGGGCGAGAGAGAGGGAGCAGAGGAGAGGGAGGCGTTCGAGGGAGAGAGTGAGAGGGCCAGGGGGGCTGCGGGGTGCGTGGCCGTCTCCGTGGCGTCGCGAGAGGGTCGGGAGGCCGCCAGCACGAAGCAGGAGGTGGCCGCGGCTCGGCTGGCAAGGCCACTGTGTGATGCCGGAGGCATGGGGAAGACGAGCGCGAGGAGGTGGGCTGGCTGGCCAACCGGGCCGCCAAAGCCGGGGGGAGGAGGAGGTTGGGCGGTTGGGCGCCGGGTGTAGGCAGTGCAGTTCTCTCCTCTTTCTTTATTTCTGTTTTCCTATTTTGTTCTGTTTTGTTTTAGTTTAGTAAAATACTAAACCATTTTATAAAATCCTGAAAATAGTTATGTGGCTAGAACTAAAATATACCAAACCACATAAAATGTTCCAGAATTATTGGACATATATTATTTATATATCAGATATATATCCAATGCAAGTAGTTATTGAATTAATTCAAAGGCCCAAAATAAAATGTTTGATACTCCAGAAATATTGGTTTGAATTTTATTCTTGCCAATATTTTTTAAAGCTGAAAAGGAACATTTCCTTGGAACATTTGAAGCAATTTTAAATGTTGATCATTTATTTTAAATGATTCTGGGCTCTCCAATTCCCCAATTCAAATTTAAAGGAAATTTAGACATGATGCATGGATGCAATGCTACTAGTTACAAGCAAGCTCTAGGGTTGATCTGGGGCTGTGACAGCAAGTGAGGTAATCTTCACACAACCCATGTAATACATAAGGGAAAGAGATACATAGTTGGCTTACAGTTGCCACTTCACACAATACATAAATAAACATCCATCATCCAAATTACACTCAAGGTCCGACTACGGAACCAAAATAAAAGAAGACTACCCCAAATGCTACATGATCCCCGATCGTCCCAACTGGCTCCACTATCGATCATCAGGAAAAGACACATAGTAACGACCACGTTCCTCGTCGAACTCCCACTTGAGCTCGGTTGTGTCACCTGCACTGGCATCGTCGGCACCTGCAACTGTTTTGGTAGAATCTGTGAGTCACGGGGACTCAGCAATCTCACACCCGCGAGATCAAGATTATTTAAGCTTATAGGAAGGACAGAGTTGTGAGGTGGAGCTGCAGCAAGCGACTAGCATATATGGTGGCTACATTCGCAAAAGAGAGCGAGAAGAGAAGCAAGGCGCGGTCGTGAAGCTAGTAGCGATCAAGAAGTGATCCTGAAACTACTTACGCCAAACATAACTCCAACACCGTGTTCACTTCCGGACTCCCGAGAAGAGACCATCAGTTACACACGCTTGTTGATGTGTTTTAATTAAGGTCAACTTCGGTTTTCTACAACCGACATTAACAAATTCACATCTGCCTCATAACCATGGGCACGGCTTTGAAAGATAATACCTGCAGGGTGTCCCAACTTAGCCCATTATAAGCTCTCACGGTCAACGAAGGATATTCCTTCTAACGGAAGACCCGATCAGTCTCGGAATCCCGGACTACAAGACATTTCGACAAACAATAAAACTAGACCAGCAAAGCCGCCCGAATGTGCCAACAAACCCGATAGGAGCTGCACATATCTCGTTCTCGTGGCACACCGGATGAGCCAGACGTCGGGTTGGCATAGATCCCTGATTGCCCAAGGGCGCTGGACATCGCTCAAGTTGGACCAGCACTCAAGGAGAATCGCCCGGGGTTAAAATAAAGATGACCCTCGGGCTCGCGAAAACCCGGGAAAAAGGCTTAGGTGGCAAATAGTAAAACCAAAGTTGGGCCTTCTTTGGAGGAGTCTTATTCAAAGCGAACTGTCAAGGGGTCCCATAAATCACCCAACCGTAAGGAACGCGAAATCAAGGAACATAACACCGTATGACGGAAACTAGGGCGGCAAGAGTGGAACAAAACACTGCATAAGGCCGAGCCTTCCACCCTTTACCAAGTATATAGATGCATTAATTATAGCAGATATATTGTGATATCCCCAACAAGTAAACATGTTCCAACAAGGAACAACATCTCCATGTTCCAACAAGGAACAAACTTCAGCTTCACCTACAACTAGCAACGCTATAAGAGGGGCTGAGCAAAGCGGTAACATAGGCAATCAACAGTTTGCTAGGAAAGGATGGTTAGAGGTTTGACATGGCAATATGGGAGGCATGATAAGCAAATGATAGGCATCGTAGCATAGGCATAGCAAAAGGGCGAGCATCTAGCAAGCAAAGATAGAAGTGATTTCGAGGGTATGGTCATCTTGCCTGCAAAGTTCTCAGACTTTTCGAAAGCTTGATCCTCGTAAGCGTTCTCAACAGGTTCCTCGTTCACGTACTCGTCTCCCAGCTCTACCCAAAGCAAGAACACAAGCAAAGGAACCACAATAAATCACGGTGCAATGCACAAGCAACATGATGCAAAACATGGCATGATATGCGAGATGTGATATGCAATGCGTATCGTGTTCGGAAGGAAAATGATGAACCAGGCATCAACTTGGCAAACCAAGTATGCCGCTGAAAGGTGAGATGATTTCGTTGAAATCGATATAAAGATCACCGGAATCGGATGCACGGTTTGCAAATGACAAGCAAAACAAGAATGGCACAAATCTGCCATTAACAGCATGATGCCACATAGCAAGCAACAAGAAATTAAGCTACTGCACCCAAACGTGTCAACAAAGCATATGGCAGTGATCTACTCAAGATGCTTGACAAAATATGAACACTGAGCTACGGCTAATTCACACCATAACAGGTCCAAACAAGCATGGCAAAAGTGCAAAATATATCAACTGCACAGACTTAGTGAAAATACTGAACATGGCAAAATCAGCATCGAAGCAATGTTGAGCAAGCAAACAACATGCTACAGGAACTTATAATAGCAAAACAAGGCATGGCATGAATCTACTCAAAGCATAGAACAGAAGTCCCTTCTGACCATAAGCCAAAAAGGATCGAGAAAATACAATAGCACCCATGTCAATATAGCAAGTTTCATTATGATTCAAAGAAGGGCATGACAAAAGCAGATAACAGGTAGGCATGTTTAAGAGCTCGATGCACTCACTACAGAGCATTTCATGATAAACTAAGCATACATACATCAAGAAGACATGGCATAGAAGTTATACATGGCAAGAACAACATCATATCATACACGGATCAACTACAACAACCTTGGCAAAATTGAATAACATGTAAACAATCTGCCAGGAAACATTTTATAGCAAAAGTAGAGCTCGATTGACTCAAGCTATGGCCCTCCATAATTGCAAACAAAGGCATGGATGGATAGATCATAACCATATGTTCAAAACATCCTTACTGAAGTATCTCTAAATATGCATGGATCTCTCGGTAGCATCAAGTTAACATTGCATAAAAATATCAGCAAAACAGTGGCTGAAATCAGCAACATCATGAAGCCTAGTTTGCATGCTTGTGCTAGTCACCACAGAGATCACAAAAATGCATGGCATACACCCCTGTAAAGATGGCATGGCATATTACAAAACACATGTAGGACTCAAGATCATAGGATGCACACATCAATCATGGCAAAATGACAAAGTGCATGTTCATTAAGAAAGCGAAACTAACATCACATAGCCCTCTTCTACCAGCATTTCGGGCATCAAGATGAGCTCAAATGAAAATGATGCAATGAGAACAAATGATGTACTCATCGAGACGAACATTTCGGTATGCTACACGCCCCAAACGGAGCCACGAGTGCAAAGTTATGGCATGATGAAAATGCAACAAAGTAACTGCAGAAATATGACTTGGAGGAAATCGGGGCTCGGGGAAAGTCAACCTCCCGTGGATCTGAGATCCGGCGGGCGCGCGGATCAAGGACGGCGGAACCTCGCCGGAGGAGGGAGGAGGAAGGAGAGGCCGGGCGCGATCGGCGGCCGGGGGCGACGCGGGCGGCGCCGCGCCGAGGGTGCAAGGCGGGCGGGCGGCGCGGCGGGCGGCTGCCGGGCGAGGAACGGCGGGGAGGTCCGGGCGGCGCGGGCCGGTGGCCGGAGGCGGCGGAGGGCACGGGCGCGGCGGGCGCGGCGGCCGGCGGCGGAGGGGCGCTGCCCGCACGCTGGGGAGGGCCACTGACCCGGGCGGCGGCGGCGTGATGGTGGGCATGGGGCCACGTGGCGGCTCCGGTTGGCGGGCGGCGGCGGACGGACACGTCCGCCCGTCCGGATTTCGTCCGGCGGCGCGGAGAGGGATTTTCGCTAGGGTTTGCCCGGATTTGGAGGGGGAGATGCATATATATAGGTAGAGGGAGCTAGGAGTGTCCAAATGGGGTGTAGTTTTCGCCCACACGATCGTGATCGAACGACCGAGAGCATGGAAGTGACTTAGATGGGTTATTGGGCTGTTTTGAAGGGGTGTTGGGCTGCAACTCAAAAGAGGCCTTTGCGAGAGTGCGGTTAACCGTTGGAGTACCAAACGAGCTCCAAATGACCCGAAACTTGACAGGTGGTCTACCGGTGGTGTACCAAGGCCACTTGACAAACCTCGGTCCATTCCGAGAAAGCGTAGTACCCGTTCACGGAAAAATGTAACAGGGGACGCCGGGGGACATAGGAGTGCCGGATTGCAAAACGGACAACGGGGAAAATGCTCGGAATCATGAGACGAACACGTATGCAAATGGGATGCACATGATGACGTGATATGAAATGCATGACATGGACAAAATGCAAAAATGAAGAAAAACCCAACCACGGAGGGAATATCATATCACAATGCCGAAAATGGCAAGAGTTGGAGTTACAAATATGGAAAGTTACATCCGGGGTGTTACAACACTCCACCACTACAAGAGGATCTCGTCCCGAGATCTAGGACTGAAAGAACTTCGGATATTCGGAACGGAGGTGATCCTCGCGCTCCCAGGTGGCTTCTCGGTTGGAATGGTGTGACCACTTCACTTTCAGGAATTTGATTGACTTGTTGCGAGTCTTGCGCTCGGTTTCTTCAAGAATAGAAACGGGGTGCTCATGATAAGAGAGATCTTCTTGGAGGTCAATCTCCTCGAAGTTGATAGTGCGCTCAGGAGTCTTGAAGCACTTATGGCTGTGACACGTGAAACACATCGCACGTTCGCGAAGTTGGACGAAGCTCAAGTTGATAGGCGAGATCGCCTCTTTTGCCAATGATCTTGAAAGGACCCATGTATCTAGGGGCAAGCTTCCTTTGATACCGGGTTTACGAGTGCCTTTCATTGGAGAGACGCGGAGGTAGACATGGTCTCTGATTTCAAAAGCCACATCACGGTGCTTGTCATCATAATAGCTCTTCTGGCGCAATTGCACGGCTTTGAGATTCTCACGAATGACTTTGCACATCTCTTCGGCTTCTGTGATCAAGTCATTGCCAAGAAGTTGGCGTTCACCTGTCTCGGACCAATTGAGAGGAGTACGACACTTTCTGCCATAGAGAATTTCGAATGGGGCCTTGCCCGGACTCGCTTGGAAGTTGTTGTTGTAGGAGAACTCGGCATATGGAAGACAATCTTCGCACTTCATACCGAAGGAAATGACACAAGCCCTGAGCATATCTTCAAGGATTTGATTGACTCGCTCGACTTGGCCACTTGTTTGAGGGTGGAAAGCTGTCTTTGAAACGAATGTTGGTGCCCATGGCCTTGAAAAGAATCCCAAAACTTGAGGTGAAGATGCTTCCACGGTCAGAAGAGATCAATTGTGGAATGCCGTGCAAGGAGACAATCTCGAGGTGTATAGCTCGCCAACCGAGCTGCTGTGATGGATTCTTTGATAGGAAGAAAATGAGCCACTTTAGTAAGCTTGTCAATGACAACGAAGATAGCATCATTTCCACGCTTGGACTTAGAAACCAGTCACGAAGTCCATTTCGATATGATCAAACTTCCATTCGGAATAGCAAGAGGTTGGAGGAGACCAGCTGGTCGTTGGTGTTCTCGCTTTCACTCTTCTCGCAGACATCACACTCATTCACGAATTGAGCAATTTCTCGCTTCATTCGAGTCCACCAATATGACTGCTTGAGGTCATGGTACATCTCCGTACTTCCGGGATGGATGGATAGAAGGAATTGTGTGCCTCGCTCATAATGACTTTACGAGATCACCCTTAGGAACCACAATCCGTCCTCGAAGAAAAGAGTATCTTTGTCATCAATGTGGAAGCACTTGTACTTGAAATGCCCTTGTCGATACCACGCTCACCTTTTTCACCATGGTATCCAGGAGTTGAGCCTCACGAATTTGATCTTCCAAAGTAGGAGAGACTATGAGGTTGGCAAGAAAGCCTTGAGGAACAACTTGAAGATTCAGCTTATGGAAAGCTTCACAGAGATCCGGTTGGAAGGGCTTGAGGATTAAAACTGTTGCAATAAGCCTTCCTGCTCAAAGCATCTGCAATCACATTGGCCTTGCCGGAGTATATTCAATACTTGGGTTGTACTCTTGAATCATTTCACCCATCGAGTTTGCTCGAGGTTGAGGTTGGGTTGAGTGAAGATATACTTGAGACTCTTGTGATCGGTGAATATGTCCACTTTCCTTCCCAACAAGAGATGTCTCCATGTTATTAATGCATGGACAATCGCCGCCAACTCAAGATCGTGAGTGGGGTAGTTCTTTTCGTTGGGCTTGGTGACGAGAGGTATAGGCCACAACTCTCTTCTCTTGCATTAACACAACACCGAGACCTTGAAGAGAATCATCACAGAAAACTTCGAATGGCTTGGATTCATCAGGAGGAGTCAAGACAGGAGCTGTGACGAGTTTATCTTTAAGAGTATTGAAAGCAACATCACACTCAGGAGACCAGACATACTTGACATGCTTCTGGAGGAGGTTGGAAAGAGGCTTTGCAATCTTAGAGAAGTTCTCAACGAATCTTCGCAATAGCTTGCAAGACCAAGAAAATCGCTGAAGTCGCTTGACATTCGAGGAGGTTCCCAATTCACAACCGCAGACACCTTCTCGGGATTAACAGCGATGCCCTTGGCGGAGATGATATGGCCAAGGTAAAGAACTTCATCAAGCCAAAATTCACATTTGGAAAACTTCAGATAGAATTGATGCTCTCGAGCTTGTCGAGCACCAATCGCAAATGTTTGGCATGATCCTTCTTATTCTTGGAGAAGACCAAAATATCATCAAGATAGACCAAGACGAATTCATTGGTGTAGGGGTTGAAGATGAAGTTCATCATCCAAGAGAATGTTGGAGGAGCATTGACAAGGCCGAAAGACATGACAGTATATTCATAAGAACCAAAGCTTGTTCTGAATGTTGTCTTGGGAATATCTTGTTCACGAATGCGAATCTGATGATAACCCATACGAAGGTCAAGCTTGGAGAACACTTTAGCACCTTTGAGTTGCTAGAAAAGCTCATTGATGTTGGGAAGTGGATACTTGTTCTTGATTGTCTTCTTATTCAGAGGACGGTAATCGACGCACAGTCGGTCCGTGCCATCCCAAGGAGATGAACTCGGTCTGATCAGACCCAGACGCTCTTGTTCATCGAGCTGCTTCTTCAATTCCTTCAGCTCATTAGGTCCAAGCTTGTATGGACGCTTGCAAACGGGTTCAGTGCCAGGCTCAAGATTGATAACGAATTCAACTGGCCGGTGAGGAGGCATTCCTAGAAGCTCTTATGGAAAGACATCTTGGTACTCACAAACGACTGGAATCTGAGAGATAGCATCCAATTCGCCCTTCTCATTGAGAGAAAACAACCGAATGGTTTCATCACGAGCGGCATAGATGATCACATCATTAGAAGAGTGTGTCAATTGAATTTCCCTGGCAGCACAATCAAGCTGAGCTTTGTGCTGATAAAGCCAGTCCATTCCGAGAATTAGATCAATATCCGAGTCACCAAGGACAATTGGTTTAGCCAGAAATCTATAATCGCCCATCTTGATAGAAACATCCGAAACCAAGGAGCTTGCATGCATGAACTTGAAGGAAATATGCCCTAGAGGCAATAATAAAGTTATTATTTATTTCCTCATATCATGATAATGTTTATTATTCATGCTAGAATTGTATTAACCGGAAACATAATACATGTGTGAATACATAGACAAACATATATTCACTAGTATGCCTCTACTTGACTAGCTCATTAATCAAAGATGGTTATGTTTCCTAACCATAGACATGTGTTGTTATTTGATTAATGGGATCACATCATTAGGAGAATGATGTGATTGACATGACCCATTCCGTTAGCCTAGCACTTGATCGCTTAGTATATTGCTATTGCTTTCTTCATGACTTATACATGTTCCGGTAACTATGAGATTATGCAACTCCTGTTTACGGAGGAACAATTTGGTGCTACCAAACGTCACAACGAATCTGGGTCATTATAAAGGAGTACTACAGGTGTCTCCAAAGGTACATGTTGGGTTGGCGATTTGAGATTAGGTTTTGTCACTCCGATTGTCGGAGAGGTATCTCTAGGCCTTCTCGGTAATACACATCACATAAGCCTTGCAAGCATTGCAACTAATAAGTTAGTTGCGAGATGATGTATTACGGAACGAGTAAAAGAGACTTGCCGGAACGAGATTGAACTAGGTATTGATACCGACGATCGAATCTCGGGCAAGTAACATACCGATGACAAAGGGAACAACGATGTCGTTATGCGGTTTGGCCGATAAAGATCTTAAGTAGAATATGTAGGAACCAATATGGGCATCCAGGTTCCGCTATTGGTTATTGACCGAGAATAGTTCTAGGTCATGTCTACATAGTTCTCGAACCCGTAGGGTCCGCACGCTTAACGTTACGATGACAGTTTATTATGAGTTTATAAGTTTTGATGTACGAAGTTTGTTCGAGTCCCGAATGTGATCACGGACATGACGAGGAGTCTCAAATGGTCGAGACATAAAGATTGATATATTGGAAGCCTATATTTGGATATCGGAATGGTTCGGATGAAATCGATTTTATTCTAAACCGGGGTTACTGGAACCCTCCGGGGATATTGGGCCTTAGTGGGCCATGAGGGAGAAGAGGAGGGCGGGCAGGGCAGGCGCGCCCCCCCTAGTCCGAATAGGACAGGAGAGGGCGGCGCCCTTCCTCTTTCCTCCCCTTTCCTTCTCCAACAAGGCAAGAGGGGAGTCCTACTCCGGTGGGAGTAGGACTCTCCAGCGCACCCCTTGGGGGCCGGCCGCACCTCCCCTTGCTCCTTTATATCACAGGCGGGGGCACCCCATAACACACAAGTTGATCTACGGATCGTTCCTTAGCCGTGTGCGTGCCCCTCCACCATATTCCACCTCGGTCATATCGTCATGAGCTTAGGCGAAGCCTCACGCGATAGAGCATCATCATCGCCACCACGCCGTCGTCGACGGAACTCATCCCCGACACTTTGCTGGATCGAGTCCGGGATCGCCATCGAGCTGAACGTGTGCTGAACTCGGAGGTGCCGTGACGCTCGGTACTTGGATCGGTCGGATCGTGAAGATGTACGACTACATCAACAGCGTTGTTATAACGCTTCGCCACGGTCACGAGGGTACGTGGACAATACTCTCCTCTCGTTGCTATGCCATCACCATGATCTTGCGTGTGCGTGGAAATTTTTGAAATTACTACATTCCCCAACAAAGTGGCATCCGAGCCAGGTTTTATGCGTTGATGTTATATGCACGAGTAGAACACAAGTGAGTTGTGGGCGATATAAGTCATACCGCTTACCAGCATGTCATACTTTGGTTTGGCGGTATTGTGAGATGAAGCGGCCCGGACCGACATTACGCCAGACGCTTACGCGAGACTGGTTTCACCGCCGCGAGCACTCATTGCTTAAAGGTGGTGGCGGGTGTCTGTCTCTCTCACTTTAGTTGAACTGAGTGTGGCTACGCCCGGTCCTTGCGAAGGTTAAAACAGCACCAACTTGACAAACTATCGCTGTGGTTTTGATGCGTAGGTAAGAACGGTTCTTGCTCAGCCCGTAGCAGCCACGTAAAACTTGCAACAACAAAGTAGAGGACGCCTAACTTGTTTTTGCAGGGCATGTTGTGATGTGATATGGTCAATACGTGATGCTATATTTTATTGTATGAGATGATCATGTTTTGTAACCGAGTTATCGGCAATCTGGCAGGAGCCATATGGTTGTCGCTTATTGTATGAAATGCAGACGCCATGTAATTGCTTTACTTTATCACTAAGCGGTAGCGATAGTCGAGAAGCAATAGTTGGCGAGACGACAACGATGCTACGATGGAGATCAAGGTGTCGCGCTGGTGTCGATGGTGATCATGGCGGTGCTTCGAGATGGATATCACAAGCACAAGATGATGATGGCCATATCATATCACTTATATTGATTGCATGTGATGTTTATCCTTTATGCATCTTATCTTGCTTTGATTGACGGTAGCATTTTAAGATGATCTCTCACTAAAATTATCAAGACGTGTTCTCCCGAGTATGCACCGCTGCCAAAGTTCGTCGTGCCCGGACACCACGTGATGATCGGGTGTGATAAGCTCACGTCCATCTACAACGGGTGAAAGCCAGTTTTGCACACGCAGAATACTCAGGTTAAACTTGACGAGCCTAGCATATGCAGATATGGCCTCGGAACACGGAGACCGAAAGGTCGAGCGTGAATCATATAGTAGATATGATCAACATAGTGATGTTCACCATTGAAAACTACTCCATCTCACGTGATGATCGGACATGATTTAGTTGATTTGGATCACGTGATCACTTAGATGACTAGATAGATGTCTATCTAAGTGGGAGTTCTTAAGTAATATGATTAATTGAACTTAAATTTATCATGAACTTAGTCCTGGTAGTATTTTGCAAATTATGTTGTAGATCAATAGCTCGCCTTGTTGCTTCCCTATGTTTTTGCTTCTCTATGTTTTTATATGTGTTCCTAGAGAAAATTGTATTGAAAAATGTTAGTAGCAATGATGCGGATTGGATCCGTGATCTGAGGTTTATCCTCATTGCTTCACAGAAGAATTATGTCCTTAATGCACCGCTAGGTGACAGACCTATTGCAGGAGCAAATGCCGACGTTATGAACGTTTGGCTGGCTCAATATGATGACTACTTGATAGTTTAGTGCACCATACTTAACGGCTAAGAATCGGGACTTCAAAGACGTTTTGAACGTCATGGACCATATGAGATGTTCCAGGAGTTGAAGTTAATATTTCAAGCAAATACCCGAGTTGAGAGATATGAAGTCTCCAACAAGTTCTATAGCTAAAAGATGGAGGAGAATCGCTCAACTAGTGAGCATGTTCTCAGATTGTCTGGGTACTTCAATCGCTTGAATCAAGTGGGAGTTAATCTTCCAGATAAGATAGTGATTGACAGAATTCTCTAGTCACCATCACTAAGTTACTAGAACTTCATGATGAACTATAGTATGCAAGGGATGACGAAAAAGATTCCCGAGCTCTTCGTGATGTTGAAATCAACGAAGGTAGAAATCAAGAAAGAGCGTCAAGTGTTGATGATTGAAAAGACCACTAGTTTCAAGAAAAGGGCAAAAGGAAAGAAAGGGAACTTCAAGCAGAATGGCAAGCAAGTTGTCACTCCCGCGAAGAAGCCCTGAGCTGGACCAAAGCCTGAAACTAAGTGATTATACTGCAAAGGAAATGGTCACTAGAAGCGGAAATGCCCTGAATATTTGGTGGATAAGAAGGATGGCAAAGTGAACAAGAGTATATTTGATATACAGGTTATTGATGTGTGCCTTACAAGTGTTTATAGTAGCCCCTGAGTATTTGATACTCGTTCGGTTGCTAAGATTAGTAACTCGAAACAGGAGTTACAGAATAAACAGAAACTAGTTGAAGGGGAAGTGACGATGAGTGTTGGAAGTAGTTCCAAGATTGATATGATCATCATCACACAATCCCTATATTTTCGAGATTAGTGTTAAAAGCCAAATAAATGTTATTTAGCGTTTGCGTTGAGCATGAATATGATTTGATCATGTTTATTGCAAAACGGTTATTCATTTGAAGTTAAAGAATAATTGTTATTCTGTTTACATGAATAAAACCTTCGATGGTTATACACCCAATGAAAATAGTTTGTTGGATCTCGATCGTAGTGATACACATATTCATAATATTGATGCCCAAAGATGCAAAGTTAATAATGATAGTGCAACTTATTTGTGGCACCGCCGTTTGGGTCATATCGGTGTAAAGCGCATGAAGAAACTCCATAAAAGATGGATTTTCGGAATCACTTGGTTATGAATCATTTGATGCTTGCGAACCGTGCCTTTTGGGCAAGATGACTAAAAACTCCGTTCTCCAGAACAAGGGAACAAGCTACTGACTTGTTGGATATAATACAAACCGATGTATGCGATCCAATGAGTGTTGATGCTCGTGGCAAGTATCGTTATTTTTCTGACCTTCACAAGATGATTTGAGTAGATATGGGTATATCTACTTGATGAAACATAAGTCTGAAATAGTTGAAAGGTTCAAAGAAATTCAGAGTGAAGTGGAAAATCATCGTAACAAGAAAATAAAGTTTCTCCGATCTGATCGTGGAGATGAATATTTGAGTTACGAGTTTGGTGTTCAATTAAAACAATGTGGAATAGTTTCACAGCTCACGCCACCTGGAACACCACAACGTTATGGTGTGTCCGAACGTCGTAACCGTACTTTATTTTGATATGGTGTGATCAATGATGTCTCTTACCGATTTACCAATATCGTTTTGGGGTTATGCATTAGAGACAGCTGCATTCACGCTTAATAGGGCACCATCTAAACCGCTGAGACGACACCGTATGAACTATGGTTTAACAAGAAACCTAAGTGTCGTTTCTCAAAAGTTTGGAGTTGTGATGCTTATGTGAAAAGTTTTCACCGATAAGCTCGAACCCCAATCGGAGAAGTGCGTCTTCATAGAATACCCAAAGGTAATTATTGGGTACACCTTCTATCACAGATCCGAAGGCAAGTTTTTCGTTGCTAAGATGGATCCTTTCTAGAGAAGAAGTTTCTCTCGAAAGAAGTGAGTGGGTGGAAAGTAGAACTTGATGAGGTAATTGTACCTTCTCCCTTATTGGAAAGTAGTTCATCACGAAATCAGTTCCAAAGTGATTCCTACACCAATTAGTGAGGAAGTTAATGATGACGATCATGAAACTTCAGATCAAGTTGCTACCAAACCTCGAGGTCTTCCGAGTAAGATCCGCACTGAGTGGAACGGTAATCATGTTCGGAAGTCATGTTACTAGACCATGATGAACCTACGAACTATGAGGAAGCGATAATGAGCCCAGATTCATGAAATGGCTTGAGGCCATGAAATCTGAGATAGGATCCATGTATGAGAACAAAGTATGGACTTTGATTGACTTGCTCGATGATCAGCAAGCCATGTTAAATAAATGGATCTTCAAGAGGAAGACGGAAACTGATAGTAGTGTTACTATCTACAAAGCTCGACTTGTCACAAAAAGGTTTTCGACAAGTTCAATGTGTTGACTACAATGAGATTTTCTCAACTGTAGCGATGCTTAAGTCTGTCCAAATCATGTTAGCAATTGCCACATTTTATGAAATCTGGCAAATGGATGTCAAAACTACATTCTTTAATGGATTTATTAAAGAAGAGTTGTATATGATGCAACCAGAAGGTTTTGTCAATCCTAAAGGAGCTAACAAAATGTGCAAGCTTCAGCGATCCATCTATGGACTGGTGCAAGCATCTTGGAGTTGGAATAAACGCTTTGATAGTGTGATCAAAGCATATGGTTTTATACAGACTTTTGGAGAAGCCTGTATTTACAAGAAAGTGAGTGGGAGCACTACAAAGCATTTCGATAAGTATATGTGAATGACATATTGTTGATCGGAAATAATGTAGAATTATTCTGCAAAGCATAAAGGAGTATTTGAAAGGAGTTTTTCAAAGAAAGACCTCAGTAAAACTACTTACATATTGAGCATCAAGATCTATTGAGATCAAGACGCTTGATAAGTTTTTTCAATAAGTACATACCTTGTCAAGATTTTGAAGTAGTTCAAAATGGAACAGTCAAAGAAAAGTTCTTGTCTGTGTTACAAAGGTGTGAAATTGAGTAAAGACTCAAATCCTGACCACGGCAGAAAATAGAAAAGAGAATGAAATTCATTCCCTATACCTCAGTCATAGGTTCTATAAAGTATGCTATGCTGTGTACAAGACCTATTGTATACCTTGCTCTGAATTTGGAAAGGAGTACAATAGTGATCTAGGAGTAGATCACTGGACATTGGTCAAGAACATCCTTAGTGAGAACTAAGGAAATATTTCTCGATTATGGAGGTGATAAAAGAGCCCGTCGTAAAGAGTTACATCGATGCAAGCTTTTACACCGATCCGTAAGACTCTAAGTCTCAATCTGGATACATATTGAAAGTGGGAGCAATTAGCTAGAGTAGCTCCGTGCGAGCATTGTAGACATAGAATATTTGCAAAATACATACGGCTCTCGAATGTGACAGAATCCGTTGACTAAGCTTCTCTCACGAGCAAAACATGATCATACCCTAGTACTCTTTGGGTGTTAATCACATAGCGATGTGAACTAGATTATTGACTCTAGTAAACCCTTTGGGTGTTTGTCACATGACGATGTGAACTATGGGTGTTAATCACATACAGATGTGAATATTAGTGTTGAATCACATGATGATGTGAACTAGATTATTGACTCTAGTGCAAGTGGGAGACTGAAGGAAATATGCCCTAGAGGCAATAATAAAGTTATTATTTATTTCCTCATATCATGATAAATGTTTATTATTCATGCTAGAATTGTATTAACTGGAAACATAATACATGTGTGAATACATAGACAAACATATAGTCACTAGTATGCCTCTACTTGACTAGCTCATTAATCAAAGATGGTTATGTTTCCTAACCATAGACATGTGTTGTTATTTGATTAATGGGATCACATCATTAGGAGAATGATGTGATTGACATGACCCATTCCGTTAGCCTAGCACTTGATCGTTTAGTATATTGTTATTGCTTTCTTCATGACTTATACATGTTCCGGTAACTATGAGATTATACAACTCCCATTTACCAGAGGAACACTTTGGGTGCTACCAAACGTCACAACATAACTGGGTGATTATAAAGGAGTACTACAGGTGTCTCCAAAGCTACATGTTGGGTTGGCGATTTCGAGATTAGGTTTTGTCACTCCGATTGCCTGGAGAGGTATCTCTAGGCCTTCTTGGTAATACACATCACATAAGCCTTGCAAGCATTGCAACTAATAAGTTAGTTGCGAGATGATGTATTACGAACGAGTAAAAGAGACTTGCCGTAACGAGATTGAACTAGGTATTGGATACCGACGATCGAATCTCGGGCAAGTAACATACCGATGACAAAGGGAACAACGATGTCATTATGCTGTTTGACCGATAAAGATCTTCGAGAATATGTAGGAACCAATATGGGCATCCAGGTTCCGCTATTGGTTATTGACCGAGAATAGTTCTAGGTCATGTCTACATAGTTCTCGAACCCGTAGGGTCCGCACGCTAACGTTACGATGACGAGTTTATTATGAGTTTATAAGTTTTGATGTACGAAGTTTGTTCGAGTCCCGGATGTGATCACGGACATGACGAGGAGTCTCGAAATGGTCGAGACATAAAGATTGATATATTGGAAGCCTATATTTGGATATCGAATGGTTCCGATGAAATCGGGATTTTCTGGAACACCGGGGTTACGGAACCCTCCCGGGGATATTGGGCCTTAGTGGGCCATGAGGGAGAAGAGGAGGGCGGCGGGGGCAGGCGCGCCCCCCCCCCTAGTCCGAATAGGACAGGAGAGGGGGCGGCGCCCTTCCTCTTTCCCTCCCCCTTCCTTCTCCAACAAGGCAAGAGGGGGAGTCCTACTCCAGTGGGAGTAGGACTCCTCCAGCGCACTCCCTTGGGGGCGGCCGCACCTCCCCTTGCTCCTTTATATACGGGGCAGGGGGCACCCCATAACACACAAGTTGATCTACGGATCGTTCCTTAGCCATGTGCGGTGCCCCTCCACCATATTCCACCTCGGTCATATCATCGCGGAGCTTAGGCGGCCCTCGCGCCAAGAGAGCATCATCATCGCCACCACGCCGTCGGTCGACGGAACTCATCCCCGACACTTTGCTGGATCGAGTCCGGGATCGCCATCGAGCTGAACGTGTGCTGAACTCGAGGTGTCGTGACGCTCGGTACTTGGATCGGTCGGATCGTGAAGACGTCGACTACATCAACAGCGTTGTTATAACGCTCGCCACGGTCTCACGAGGGTACGTGGACAATACTCTCCCTCTTGTTGCTATGCCATCACCATGATCTTGCGCAGCGTAGGAATTTTTTGAAATTACTACGCTCCCCAACAGAATTTACCCGAGAGACAATCGATAACGGTTTAGGCAAATCTTGAAAACCAACTCATGCTTAGATGCAAAAGGTCTTGAGATGAAAGAATGCGATGCACCAAAGATCAAATAAGACTTTTGCAGGAATATCATTAATCGAGATTACCCATTATCACATCAAGAGATTCCTCCGCTTGAGCTGCATTCATCATATTCACCTTTGCAGACTTGGGATTATGCTTGACCAACGCATTGCTTGAATATTTCACAGAGGAGGAGGCGTAGGCGCCTTTGGTTGAAGCACTTGTTCGCATAGTGACCTTCTCACGACATTTGTTGCAAGTCACCTCGAGAGCGGACGGTGATAAGGAGCATTTGACCTTGGAGCTTGAGAATTAGACTTGTTTCGATAGCTTGGGTTGGGTGGGTGGGAAGATCCACGACCACCTGAGTTCTTCTCGCCGATAAGGCCGACGGAACGGAGGAGGAGGAAGGTAGAACTTCGCTGCTTAGCTGCCACTTGAGAGGAAGAAGAAGACTGATCTGCATCCCCGATTCTCTTCTTAGAAGCCTCACATTTGAGCTGGGCAGCTTCTTGCTTCAAATGCCATGTTGTAGAATTCATCATACTTTTCTCGCTCAAAAGCACGAGAGCTAATTGCAGATCTTCTCCGAGACCACCTCCAATTGATAGATCATACTCTTTTCATCGTGGACGCCTTGCTTAGCTAAGAGAGCGAAGTTTCGGAAGTGGATATTGTATTGATACACGACATGTTGCCTTGCTTGAGATTGCGGAACTCCTCACGCTTGCTCTCAACAACACTTTGCGGAATGTGGTGAGCTTTGAAGTCTCGGCGGAACTCATCCTGTAATTACACGACCTCCTCCGAATCTTTGTATTCTTTGGAACCACTCGGCAGCTTGGTCCTTGAGTTGAAACGAAGCAAACTTGACAAAGTCCTCAGTCCGACATTGCTACATTCAAAATGTTTGCAGATGTCCACAAGCCAATCGTCGGCGTCTGTGGCCTCGCTACGTAAACCGAAAGACTTCGCTGATTAGCGAGGAACCGATTGAGGGTAGCAAAGTGCAGCTGGTTGTTGCCTTGGCCTTGATTTCCTTGGTTGCCTTGCCCTTGAGTACGCTCTTGCAAGAGTTGCAAAATCATCTGAGCATTGGCATTGGTGGCTGCCATGATAGCTTGCCATGCCTCTGGAGGCGGAGGTGGAGGTGGAGGGTTCGATCGACTCCCATCATTGCTCCGGATTCAGACGCATTGGCGGAGCCATCTGAAGAGGGTGACATCCGTTAGCACTTGATAGACAGATAGACAAGTTGAATCAACGGATAGAAATTGCAACATATAGTCTTCACAATAAACATTCAACAAGGATGAACGAATGAATTTCAAAAGCTAACATCACACGCCCATTAAGGTGAGAAGCCACTTGATTAAGGGTTGATGAAAAAATAACAAGGTACGATCGAACAAATAAGTGGTAAGGATTACCCAATCGCAAACCAAATATCTGCGGGAAGAAATGCTAGGAGCTACTTGAATCCCACCTATAAACTCCGAAACTTTCGGTTATGCAATCTGTGTTGGGGATACAGGGACACAAAATATATCACCCAAACTAACAATACCTAGATCCAAATTGTATCCATCCGTCAACACATAACCAAGAAACCTTCGAAATCGTGGTACCTCGACCTTGAAAAGCATCCGTTATATGAGTCATGGCAATACTCTGAACTCGCCCAAAGATCGGGTTATCGAGGTTATCTCACCAACAACTGTACAAAAGAGATTTTCGATGTCGGCAAATCTCGTATTCAGAATCTGCAACGATAAAATTGTGACGACAACACCCCGGAGCTCAATTCCCGGGACACCGCCACAACCCCTAAATGTCGAGGCACCAAGAACAATGTTCTCGCCACAAAACCATCGGAACGATTCCAAGATACCCGCATGATCCTAAAATAAAATTTAGTGAAATTTGAGGAGAGGAGAGTCAAAACTTCACGTCAGAGACCTCACCAGAGCGATTTAATGGGACTGGGGATTAAAAGAATCCTACTCCGATATATATAATCCTAAGACTCAAAACATTTTTGTTCTAGACTCAACAACGCCAACAAACAATCAGCAGGGCTCCTAAGTCGGGAATGCTCGATACCAACTTGTAATGCCCTCGATGCGGCTATATCTCCCACGTGTCAAGCACGACTTAGAGGCATAACCGCATTGAAAGCAATGTCGCAAGTGAGGTAATCTTCACACAACCCATGTAATACATAAGGAAAGAGATACATAGTTGGCTTACAATGCCACTTCACACAATACATAAATAAACATCCATCATCCAAATTACACTCAAGGTCCGACTACGGAACCAAAATAAAAGAAGACTACCCCAAATGCTACATGATCCCCGATCGTCCCAACTGGCTCCACTCTCGATCATCGGGAAAAGACACATAGTAACGACCACGCCTCGTCGAACTCCCACTTGAGCTCGGTTGTGTCACCTGACCGCATCGCCGGCACCTGCAACTGTTTTGGTAGAATCTGTGAGTCACGGGACTCAAGCAATCTCACACCGCCAGATCAAGACTATTTAAGCTTATAGGAAGGACAGAGTTGTGAGGTGGAGCTGCAGCAAGCGACTCAGCATATATGGTGGCTACATTCGCAAAAGAGAGCGAGAAGAGAAGCAAGGCGCGGTCGTGAAGCTAGTAGCGATCAAGAAGTGATCCTGAAACTACTTACGCCAAACATAACTCCAACATCGTGTTCACTTCCGGACTTCGCCGAGAAGAGACCATCACGGTTGCACACGCGTTGATGTGTTTTAATTAAGGTCAACTTCGGTTTTCTACAACCGACATTAACAAATTCCCATCTGCCTCATAACCGCGGGCACGGCTTTCAAAGATAATACCGCAGGGTGTCCCAACTTAGCCCATTATAAGCTCTCACGGTCAACTAAGGATATTCCTTCTACCGGGAAGACCCGATCAGTCTTGGAATCCCGGACTACAAGACATTTCGACAAAGAATAAACTAGACCAGCAAAGCCACCGAATGTGCCGACAAATCCCGATAGGAGCTGCACATATCTCGCTCTCGAGGGCACACCGGATGAGCCGATGTCGGGTTGGCATAGACCCCGATTGCCCAAGGGGCGCCGAACATCGCTCAAGTTGGACCAGCACTCAAGGAGAATTGGCCCGGGGTTAAAATAAAGATGACCCTCGGCTCGCGAAACCCGGGGAAAAAGGCTTAGGTGGCAAATAGTAAAACCAAAGTTGGGCCTTGCCGAGGAGTCTTAATAAAGCGAACTGTCAAGGGGTCCCATAAATCACCCAACCGTAAGGAACGCGAAATCAAGGAACATAACACCGTATGACGGAAACTAGGGCGGCAAGAGTGGAACAAAACACCGTGCATAAGGCCGAGCCTTCCACCCTTTACCAAGTATATAGATGCATTAATTATAGCAGATATATTGTGATATCCTCAACAAGTAAACATGTTCCAACAAGGAACAACATCTCCATGTTCCAACAAGGAACAAACTTCACTTCACCGCAACAAGCAACGCTATAAGAGGGCTGAGCAAAGCGGTAACATAGCCAATCAACGGTTTGCTAGGAAAGGATGGTTAGAGGTTTGACATGGAAATATGGGAGGCATGATAAGCAAATGATAGGCATCGATCATAGGCATAGCAAAAGAGTGAGCATCTAGCAAGCAAAGATAGAAGTGATTTCGAGGGTATGGTCATCTTGCGCAAAGTTCTCGACTTGTCGAAAGCTTGATCCTCGAAGCGTTCTCAACAGGTTCCTCATTCACGCACTCGCCTCCGGCTCTACCCAAAGCAAGAACACAAGCAAAGGAACCACAATAAATCACGGTGCAATGCACAAGCAACATGATGCAAAACATGGCATGATATGCTAGATGTGATATGCAATGCGATGCGTGTTCGAAGGAAAATGATGAACCAGGCATCAACTTGGAAAACCAAGTATGCCGCTGAAAGGTGAGATGATTTCGTTGAAATCCATATAAAGATCACCGAATCGGATGCACGGTTTGCAAATGACAAGCAAAACAAGAATGGCACAAATCGCCATTAACAAAGATGATGCCACATAGCAAGCAACAAGAAATTAAGCTATCGCACCCAAACGTGTCAACAAAGCATATGGCAGTGATCTACTCAAGATGCTTGACAAAAGATGAACTCGAGCTACGGCTAATTCACACCATAACAGGTCCAAACAAGCATGGCAAAAGTGCAAAATATATCAACTGCACAGACTTAGTGAAAATACTGAACATGGCAAAATCAGCATCAGGAAGCAATGTTCAGAGCAAGCAAACAACATTCTACAGGAACTTATAATAGAAAAACAAGGCATGGAATGAATCTACTCAAAGCATAAAACAAAAGTCCCTTACTGACCATAAGCCAAAAAGGATCGAGAAAATACAATAGCACCCATGTCAATATAGCAAGTTTCATAATGATTCAAAGAACAGGGCATGACAAAAACAGATAATGTGTAGGCATGTTTAAGAGCTTGATGCACTCACTACAGAGCATTTCATGATAAACTAAGCATACATACATCAAGAAGACATGGCATAGAAGTTATACATGGCAAGAACAACATCATAGCATACACGGATCAACTACAACAACCTTGGCAAAATTGAATAACATGTAAACAATCTGCCAGAAACATTTTATAGCAAAAGTAGAGCTCGATTGACTCAAGCTATGGCCTCCATAATTGCAAACAAAGGCATGGATGGATAGATCATAACCATATGTTCAAAACATCCTCATCAAGTATCTCTAAATATGCATGGATCTCTCGGTAGCATCAAGTTAACATTGCATAAAAATATCAAGAAACAAAGGCTGAAATCAGCAACATCATGAAGCCTAGTTTGCATGCTTGTGCTAGTCACCACAGAGATCACAAAATACATGGCATACACCCCTGTAAAGATGGCATGGCATATTACAAAACACATGTAGGACTCAAGATCATAGGATGCACACATCAATCATGGCAAAATGACAAAGTGCATGTTCTGTTAAGAAATGAAACTAACATCACATAGCCCTCTTCTACCAGCATTTCGGGCATCAAGATGAGCTCACATGAAAATGATGCAATGATAGGAAATGATGTACTCATCGAGACGAACATTTCGGTATGCTACACGCCCAAACGGAGCCACGAGTGCAAAGTTATGGCATGATGAAAATGCAACAAAGTAATCAGAAATATGACTTGGAGGAAATCGGGGCTCGGGAAAGTCAACCTCCGTGGATCTGAGATCCGCGGGCGCTGGATCAAGGACGGCGGAACCTCGCCGGAGGAGGGAGGAGGAAGGAGAGGCCGGGCGATGCTGGGCGGGCCAGGCGCCGAGGGCGATGTGCGGCGGCGGGCGGCGGGACGGCCGGGCGAGGAACGGCGGGAAGGTCCGGCGGGCGGCCGGTGGCCGGAGGCGCGGAGGGCGCAGGGGCGCGGCGCGGGCGGGCGTTGGCGGGCGGGGCGCGGGCGCTGCCCGCGCTGGCCGGGAGGGCCTGACTCGGCGGGCGCGGCGCGGGCGAGTGGGCACGGGCCACGTGGCGCTCCTGTTGGTCGGGCGGCGGGACGGACACGCCCGCCCGTCCGGATTTCGCCCGCGCGCGGAGAGGGATTTTCGCTAGGGTTTGCCCGGATTTGGAGGGGGAGATGCATATATATAGGTAGAGGGAGCTAGGAGTGTCCAAATGGGGTGTAGTTTTCGCCCACACGATCGTGATCGAACGACGAAGAGCATGGAAGTGACTTAGATGGGTTATTGGGCTGCTTTGAAGGGGTGTTGGGCTGCAACTCAAAAGAGGCCTTTGCGAGAGTGCGGTTAACCGTTGGAGTACCGAACGAGCTCCAAATGACCCAAAACTTGACAGGTGGTCTACCGGTGGTGTACCAAGGCCACTTGACAAACCTTGGTACATTCCGAGAAAGTTTAGTACCCGCTCACGAAAAAATGTAAAAGGGGACGCCGGGGGACATAGGAGTGCCGGATTGCAAAACGGACAATGGGGAAAATGCTCGGAATCATGAGACGAACACGTATGCAAATGGGATGCACATGATGACATGATATGAAATGCATGACATGGAAAAAATGCAAAAATGAAGAAAAACCCAACCACGGAGGGAATATCATATCACAATGCCGAAAATGGCAAGAGTTGGAGTTACAAATATGGAAAGTTACATCCGGGTGTTACATATGTGTTGAAGTGTTTCCAAGTTTGATGTGATCAAACATCACACGCTCCCTCTACCATCAAGATTAGTATTAAACCAGAATAATTGTCATTTGGTGTTTATGCTGAGCATAGACATGATTGGATTATGTCTATCGCAATACGGTTATTCATTTAAGGAGAATAATGGTTACTCTATTTATTTGAATAATACCTTCAATGGTCTTGCACCTAAAGGAATGGTTTATTGAATCTCGATCATAGTAATACACATTTTCATGCCAAAAGATATAAGATAGTAATGATGGTACCACTTACTTGTGGCACCGCCTTGTAAGTCATATTGGTATAAATGCATGAAGAAGCTCCATGTTGATGGATCTTTGGACTCACTCGCTTTTGAAAAGTTTGAGACATGCTAACCATGTCTATTGGTGTATACGCATGAAGAAACTCCATGCAGATGGATCGCTTGGACTCACTTGATTTTGAATCACTTGAGATATGAAAATCATACCACATGGGCAAAATGAGTGAAAAGCCTCGGTTTGAGAAGATGGAACAAGATAGCAACTTGTTGGAAGTAACACATTTTGATGTGTGCAGTCCAATGAGTGTTGAGGCATGCAAGATGAATATCGTTATGTTCTTACTTCACGGATGATTTGAGTAGATATTGAGTGTATTTACTTGATGAAACACAAGTCTGAATTATTGAATGGTTCAAGTAATTTCAGAGTGAAGTTGAAGATCATCGTGACAAGAGGATAAAATGTCTATGATATGATCATAGAGATGAGTATCCGAGTTACGAGCTTTGGCACGCAATTAAGACATTGTGGAAATTGTTTCACAATAAATATCGCCTGGAACACCATAGTGTGATGGTGTGTCCAAACATCATAGTTGCACCCTATTGGATATGATGCGCACCATGATGTCTCTTATCAAATTACCACTATCGCTCATGGGTTAGGCATTAGAGACAACCACACTCACTTTAATAGGGCGCCACTTAATTCCATTTGAGACGACACCGCTTGAACTATGGTTTGGAGAAACCTAAATTGTCGTTTCTTAAAAGTTTGGGGCTGCAACGCTTATGTGAAAAAGTTTCAGGTTGATAAGCTCGAACCCAAAGCGGATAAAATGCTTCTTCATAGGGCACCCAAAACAGTTGGGTATACCTCCAGCCTCAGCCCAAAGCAAAAGGTTTGTTTCTAGAATTAGGTCCTTTCCGAGAAAAGTTTCTCTCGAAAGAATTGAGTGGGAGGATGGTGGAGACTTGATGAGGTTATTGAACCGTCACTTAAACAAGTGTGTAGCAGGGCACGTGAAGTTGTTCTGTGGCGCCTACACCAATTGAAGTAGAAGCTATGATAGTGATCATGAAGTTTTGGATCAAGTCACTACCTGTACCTCGTGAGGGTGACAAGGATGCGCATTACTACTCGAGTGGTACAAGAATCCTGTCTTGAAGGTCATGTTGCTAGACAACAATGAACCTACGAGCTATGAAGAAGCTATGGTGGGCCCGGATTCTGGCGAATGGCTCAAGGCCATAACATCCGAGAGAGGATCCATGACTTTGGAAGAAATACTTGATGGTCGTAAGGACGTTGGGTAAAGATGGATTTTAAAAGGAAGATGCGGATAATGATGGTAAGTATCACCATTAAGAAAGCTCGACTTGTCGTTAAAGATGTTTTCCGACAAGTTCAAGGAGTTGACTACGGTGAGGCTTTCTCACCGTAGCGATGCTAAGAGTCTGTTGAATTGGATTAGCAATTACTGCATGATTGATGAAAGCTTGCAGATAGGATGTCAAAACATTGTTTTGTCGACGTCATATTTTGAGGAAAGGTTGTATGTGATACAACCGTAAGGTTTTGTCAATCCCGAAGATGCTAACAAGTATGCAAAGCTCCAGCAATCCTTCTAAGGACCGGAGTAAGCATCTCGGAGTTGGAATGTACGCTTTGATGAGATGATCAAAGATTTTGGGTTTATACAAAGTTTGTGAGAAACTTGTATTTCCAAAGAAGTGAGTGGGAGCACTATAGAATTTCGATAAGTATATGTGAATGACATATTGTTGATCGGAAATTATGTAGAATTTCTCGAAAGCATATAGGGTTATTTGAAAAGTATTTTCAATAGAAAACCTGAATTAAGCTGCTTGAACATTGAGCATCAAGATCTATGAGGATAGATAAAAACGCTAAATGGTACTTTCAAATGAGCACATACCTAGACATGATCTTGAAGGTGTTCAAGATGGATCACCAAAGAAGGAGTTCTTGCCCGAGTTGTAAGGTATGAAGTTAAGAGTTAAAGCTCGACCACGGCAGAAGAGAGAGAAAGGACGAAGGTCGCCCCTATGCTTCGTATATAGGCTCAGTAGTATGCTATGCCGGTATCGTGATCGAAGTGTGCCTTGCCATGAGTCTAGCAAGGGGTACAAGAGTGATCCAGAATGGATCATTGACAGCGGGTCAAAATTGTCCTTGGAGTAAATATGACACGCTTCTCAATTATGGAGGTGATAAAGAGTTCGTGTAAAGGGTTACGCCGATGCAAACTTTAACACCTATCCGAGTGACTCGAGTAGCAAACCGGATACGATAGTGGAGCAACTATTTGGAATAGCTCCAAGTGGAGCGTGGAAGCAGCATTTACAATATGACATAGAGATTTTTAAGTACATACGGATCTGAATGTTGCGCACTGCTGACTAAAACCTCTCTCGGAAGCAAAACATGATCAAACCCCGTAACTCATTGAGTCTTAATCACATGATGATGTGAACTAGTTTAGTGACACTAGTAAACTTGGATGTTGGTCACATGGAGATGTGACCTATGAGTGTTGATCACATAGCGATGTGAACTAGATTATTGACTCTAGTGCAAGTGGGAGATCTGGAAATATGCCCTAGAGGCAATAATAAATTGGTTATTATTATATTTCCTTGTTCATGATAATCGCTTATTATCCATGCTATAATTGTATTGATAGGAAACTCATATACATGTGTGGATACATAGACAACACCATGTCCCTAGTAAGCCTCTAGTTGACTAGCTCGTTGATCAACAGATGGTTACGGTTTCCGACCATGGACATTGGATGTCGTTGATAATCGGATCACATCATTTGGAGAATGATGTGATGGACAAGACTCGATCCTAAGCCTAGCACAAAGATCGTAGTTAGTATGCTAAAGCTTTTCTAATGTCAAGTATCTTTTCCTTAGACCATGAGATTGTGCAACTCCCGGATACCGTAGGAATGCTTTGGGTGTACCAAACGTCACAACGTGAATCGGGTGGCTATAAAGGTGCACTACAGGTATCTCCGAAAGTGTCTGCTGGGTTGGCACTAATCGAGATCGGATTTGTCACTCGTAAACGGAGAGGTATCTCCGGCCCACTCGGTAGGACATCATCATATGTGCACAATGTGACCAAGGGGTTGATCACGGATGATGTGTTACGAACGAGTAAAGAGACTTGCGGTAACGAGATTGAACAAGGTATCGGTATACCGACGATCGAATCTCGGGCAAGTACAATACCGTTAGACAAAGGGAATTGTATACGGATCGATTGAGTCCTTGACATCGAGGTTCATCCGATGAGATCATCGTGGAAATGTGGGAGCCAACATGGGTATCCATATCCCGCTGTTGGTTATTGACCGAGAACGCCTCGGTCATGTTCAGATGGTTCCCGAACCCGTAGGGTCTACACACTTAAGGTCTGGATGATGCTAGGGTTATAGGAATAGATATACGTGGTTACCGAATGTTGTTCGTAGTCCTGATGAGATCCCGGACGTCACGAGGAGTTCCGGAATGGTCCGGAGGTAAAGATTTATATATGGAAGTCCTATTTTGGCCACCGGAAAATGTTCGGATTTTTCTGTATTGTACCGGGAAGGTTCTAGAAGGTTCCGGAGTGGGGCCCACCTGCATGGGGGACCCACATGAACGTGGTAAAGGAAATATGCCCTAGAGGCAATAATAAAGTTATTATTTATTTCTTATTTCATGATAAATGTTTATTATTCATGCTAGAATTGTATTAACCTAAACATGATGCATGTGTGAATACATAGACAAACATATAGTCACTAGTATGCCTCTACTTGACTAGCTCATTAATCAAAGATGGTTTTGGTTCCTTACCATAGACATGTGTTGTTATTTGATTAATGGGATCACATCATTAGGAGAATGATGTGATTGACATGAGCCATTCCGTTAGCCTAGCACTTGATCGCTTAGTATATTGCTATTGCTTTCTTCATGACTTATACATGTTCCAGAACTATGAGATTATGCAACTCCTGCCACTCGGAGGAACACTTTGGTACTACCAAACGCCACAACGAATCGGGTGATTATAAAGGAGTACTACAGGTGTCTCCAAAGGTACATGTTGGGTTGGCGATTTCGAGATTAGGTTTTGTCACTCCGATTGTCGGAGAGGTATCTCCGGCCTTCTCGGTAATACAAAGCATATAAGCCTTTGCAAGCATTGCAACTAATAAGTTAGTTGTGAGATGATGTATTACGGAACGAGTAAAGAGACTTGTCGGTAACGAGATTGAACTAGGTATTGATACCGACGATCGAATCTCGGGCAAGTAACATACCGATGACAAAGGGAACAACGATGTCGTTATGCGGTTCGACCGATAAAGATCTTCAGAGAATATGTAGGAACCAATATGGGCATCAGTGTTCCGCTTATTGGTTATTGACCAAGAATAGTTCTCGGTCATGTCTACATAGTTCTCGAACCCGTAGGGTCCGCACGCTTAAGGTTTCGGCGATGCTTATATTATGAGTTTACATGTTTTGATGTACCAAGGAGTTCGAGTCCCTGATGAGATCGGGGACATGACGAGGAGTCTTGAAATGGTCGAGACGTAAAGATTCATATATTGATGATATGTTTAGGACAAGGGGTCAAGCCCATGAGGCTTTAGGTCGGTGCAAAAGGAGTTTTATGAGGCCGGAGGCCAAACGCCGAGAGACTCGGCGCCTCGCCCCGGGCCGACGCTGAGGCCCATGGCGCCCGGGCCGACGCCAAGGATTGTGGTGTTTGGTCCTAGAGTCCGAGGGACTCTTTGCCTTTCCGGGAAAACCGACTTTGAGGAGGCTTTTGCTCCAAGTTTCAACCCGGGCTCAACATATAAATAGAGGGCAAGGCTAGCACCAAAGATACAACAATTGATCCCTTGGATCTCTTAGCGTGCGGTGCCCCCTCCACCATATTCCACCTCGCTCATATCGTCGCGGAGTTTAGGCGAAGCTCGCGCCAAGAGAGCATCATCATCGCCACCACGCCGTCAGGTCGACGGAACTCATCCCCGACACTTTGCCGGATCGAGTCCGGGATCGCCATCGAGCTGAACGTGCAAAACTCGGAGGTGCCGACGCTCGGTGCTTGGATCGGTCGGATCGTGAAGAAGTACGACTACATCAACCGCGTTGTCATAACGCTCCGCCACGGTCTCACGAGGGTATGTGGACAATACTTCCCTCTCGCTGCTATGCCATCACCATGATCTTTGCGTGTGTAGGAAATTTTTGAAATTACAACGCTCCCCAACAAAGGGTATCGAGCCTGGTTTTATGCGCTGATGTTATATGCACGAGTAGAACACAAGTGAGTTGTGGGCGATATAAGTCATACCGCTTACCAGATGTCATACTTTGGTTCGGGCGATATTGTGAGATGAAGCGCCCGACCGACATTACCAGACGCTTACGCGAGACTGGTTTCACCGCCGCGAGCACTCGCTGCTTAAAGGTGACCGGCGCGGGTGTCTGCTCTCTCACTTTAGTTGAACCGAGTGGCTACGCCCGTCCTTGCGAAGGTTAAAACAGCACCAACTTGACAAACTATCGCTGTGGTTTTGATGCGTAGGTAAGAACGGTTCTTGCTCAGCCCGTAGCAGCCACGTAAAACTTGCAACAACAAAGTAGAGGACGCCTAACTTGTTTTTGCAGGCATGTTGTGATGTGATATGGTCAAGACGTGATGCTATATTTTATTGTATGAGATGATCATGTTTTGTAACCGAAGTTATCGCAATCGGCAGTGAGCCATATGGTTGTCGCTTATTGTATGAAATGCAAACGCCATGTAATTGCTTTACTTTATCACTAAGCGGTAGCGATAGTCATAGAAGCAATAGTTGGCTAGACGACAACGATGCTACGATGGAGATCAAGGTGTCGCTACCGGTGACGATGGTGATCACGACGGTGCTTTGAGATGGAGATCACAAGCACAAGATGATGATGGCCATATCATATCACTTATATTGATTGCATGTGATGTTTATCCTTTATGCATCTTATCTTGCTTTGATTGACGGTAGCATTTTAAGATGATCTCTCGCTAAAATTATCAAGACGTGTTCTCCCGAGTATGCACTGCCAAAGTTCGTCGTGCCTGCACACCACGTGATGATCGGGTGTGATAAGCTCTACGTCCATCTACAACGGGTGCAAGCCAGTTTTGCACACGCAGAATACTCAGGTTAAACTTGACGAGCCTAGCATATACAGATATGGCCTCGAACACGGAGACCGAAAGGTCGAGCCTGAATCATATAGTAGATATGATCAACATAGTGATGTTCACCATTGAAAACTACTCCATCTCACGTGATGATCGGTTATGGTTTAGTTGATTTGGATCACGTGATCACTTAGATGACTAGAGAGATGTCTGTCTAAGTGGGAGTTCTTAAGTAATATGATTAATTGAACTTAAATTTATCATGAACTTAGTCCTGGTAGTATTTTGCAAATTATGTTGTAGATCAATAGCTCGCGTTGTTACTTCCCTATGTTTTTGCTTCCCTATGTTTTTATGTGTTCCTAGAGAAAATTGTATTGAAAATGTTAGTAGCAATGATGCGGATTGGATCCGTGATCCGAGGTTTATCCTCATTGCTGCACGTAAGAATTATGTCCTTGATGCACCGCTAGGTGACGGACCTATTGCAGAGCAGATGCGCACGTTATGAACGCTTTGGCTAGCTCAATATGATGACTACTTGATAGTTTTGTGCACCATGCTTTACGGCTTAGAATCGGGACTTCAAAGACGTTTTGAACGCCATGGACCATATGAGATGTTCCAGAATTGAAGTTAATATTTCAAGCAAATACCGAGTTGAGAGATATGAAGTCTCCAAAAAGTTCTATAGCTAAAAGATGGAAGAGAATCGCTCAACTAGTGAGCATGTGCTCAGATTGTCTGGGTACTTCAATCGCTTGAATCAAGTGGGAGTTAATCTTCTAGATAAGATAGTGATTGACAGAATTCTCTAGTCACCATCACCAAGTTGCTGGAACTTCGTGATGAACTATAATGCAAGGGATGACGAAAACGATTCCCGAGCTCTTCGTGATGCTGAAATTGACGAAGGTAGAAATCAAGAAAAGAGCATCAAGTGTTGATGATTGACAAGACCACTAGTTTCAAGGAAAAGGGCAAAGGGAAGAAGGGGAACTTCAAGAAGAACGGTAAGAAAGTTGCTGCTCGAGTGAAGAAGCCCAAGTCTGGACCTAAGCCTGAGACTAAGTGCTTTTGCTGCAATGGAACTGGTCACTGGAAGCGGAACTACCCCAAGTATTTGGCGGATAAGAAGGATGGAAAAGTGAACAAAGGTATATTTGATATACAGATTATTGATGTGTATTTTACTAGTGTTCGTAGCAACCCTCGGTATTTGATACTCGGTTCGGGTTGCTAAGAGTAGTAACTCAAACGGAGTTGCGAATGAACAGAAACTAGTTGAAGGGAAGTGACGATGAGTGTTGGAAGTAGTTCCAGATTGATATGGTCATCATCGCACACTCCCTATACTTTCGGGATTAGTGTTAAACCTAAATAAATGTTATTTGGCGCTTATACCGAGCATAAATATGATTTGATCATGTTTATTGTAATACGGTTATTCATTTAAAGTCAAAGAATAATTGCTGTTCTGCTTACATAAATAAAACCTTCAATGGTCATACACCCAATAAAATAGTTTGTTGGATCTCGATCGTAGTGATACACATATTCATAATATTGATGCCAAAAGATGCAAAGTTAATAATGATAGTGCAACTCATTTGTGGCAATCGCCGCTTAGGTCATATTGGTAAAACGATGAAGAAACTCCATGTCGATGGGATTTTGGAATCACTTGATTATGAATCACTTGATGCTTAAGTAACCATGCCTTATGGGCAAGATGACTAAAACTATGTTCTCCGGAACAATGGAGCGAGCAAATGACTTATTGGAAATAATACATACCGATGTATGCGGTCCGATGAGTGTTAAAGCTCACGGCAAGTATCGTTATTTTCTCGACCTTCACAGATGATTTGAGCAGATATGGGTATATCTACTTGATGAAACACAAGTCTGAAACATTTAAAAGTTCAAAGAATTTCAGAGTGAAGTGAAGAATCATCGTAACAAGAAAATAAAAGTTTCTACGATATGATCGCAGAGGTAAAATATTAGAGTTACGAGTTTGGCCTTCAGCTTAAAACAATGTGAAATAGTATCACTACTCACGCCACCGAACACCACAAATGTAATGGTGTGTCCAAACGTCATAACCGCATTTTATTAGATATGGTACGATCAATGATGTCTCTTATTAATTTACCATTATCGCTTTGGGTTATGCATTAGAGACTGCTGTATTCACGCTAAAAAGGGCACCATCTAAACCGCTGAGACGACACTATATGAACTGTGGTTTAGCAAGAAACCCAAGTTGTCGCTTTCTTAAAGTTTGGGGCTACGATGCTTATGTGAAAAGTTTCATCCTGATAAGCTCAAACCCAAATCGGAGAAGTGCGTCTTCATAGAATACCCAAAGGAAACTGTTGGGTACACCTTCTATCACAGATCTCAAGGCAAAACATTCAAGGTTAAGAATGGATCCTTTCTAGAGAAGAAGTTTCTCTCGAAAGAAGTGAGTGGGAGGAAAGTAGAACTTGATGAGGTAATTGTACCTTCTCCTTATTGGAAAGTAGTTCATCACGTAAATCAGTTCCAAAGTGATTCCTACACCAATTAGTGAGGAAGTTAATGATGATGATCATGAAACTTCAGATCAAGTTGCTACCAAACCTCGAGGTCTTCCAGAGTAAGATCCGCACTGTAGTGGTATGGTAATCATGTTCGGAAGTCATGTTACTAGACCATGATGAACCTACGAACTATGAGGAAGCGATGATGAGCCCAGATTCGCGAAATGGCTTGAGGCCATGAAATCTAAGATGGGATCCATATATGAGAACAAAGTATGGATTTTGATTGACTTGTTCGATGATCGGCAAGCCATGTTAAATAAATGGATCTTCAAGAGGAAGACGGACACCGATAGTAGTGTTACTATCTACAAAGCTCGACTTGTCACAAAAGGTTTTCGACAAGTTCAAGGTGTTGAATACAATGAGATTTTCTCAACTGTAGCGATGCTTAAGTCTATCCGAATCATGTTAGCAATTGCCACATTTTATGAAATCTGGCAAATGGTTGTCAAAACTACATTCTTTAATGGATTTATTAAAGAAGAGTTGTATATGATGCAACCAGAAGGTTTTGTCAATCCTAAAGGAGCTAACAAAATGTGCAAGCTCCAGCGATCCATCAATGGACTGGTGCAAGCATCTCAAAGTTGGAATACACGCTTTGATAAGTTGATCAAAGATATGGTTTTATACAGACTTTTGGAGAAGCCTGTATTTACAAGAAAGTGAGTGGGAGCACTACAGATTTCTAATAAGTATATGTGAATGACATATTGTTGATCGGAAATAATGTAGAATTATTCTGCAAAGCATAAAGGAGTATTTGAAAGGAGTTTTTCAAAGAAGGACCTCGGTGAAGCTGCTTATATATTGAGCATCAAGATCTATTGAGATAGATCAAGACGCTTGATAAGTTTTTCAATAAGTACATACCTTGTCAAAATTTTGAAGTAGTTCAAAATGGAACAGTCAAAGAAAAGTTCTTGCTGTGTTGCAAACGTGTGAAATTGAGTAAGACTCAAATCCCACCACGGCAGTAAAATAGAAAAGAGAATGAAAGTCATTCCCTATGCCGCAGTCATAGGTTCTATAAAGTATGCTATGCTATGTACCAGATCTATTGTATACCTTGCTCTGAATTTGGCAAGGAGTACAATAGTGATCTAGGAGTAGATCATCGACATTGGTCAAGAACATCCTTAGTGAGGACTAAGGAAATATTTCTCGATTATGGAGGTGATAAAAGAGCCCGCCGTAAAGAGTTACATCGATGCAAGCTTATTACATCGATCCAGATGACTCTAAGTCTCAATCTGGATACATATTGAAAGTGGGAGCATTGCTAGAGTAGCTCCGCAAGAGCATTGTAGACAAAGAATATTTGTAAAATACATACGGCTCAATGTGATGCATCTGCTGACTAAGCTTCTCTCACGAGCAAAACATGATTATACCTTAGTACTCTTTGGGTGTTAATCACATAGCAATGTGAAATAGATTATTGACTCTAGTAAACCCTTTGGGTGTTGGTCACATGACGATGTGAACTATGGGTGTTAATCACATACGATGTGAATATTAGTGTTGAATCACATGATGATGTGAACTAGATTATTGACTCTAGTGCAAGTGGGAGACTGAAGGAAATATGCCCTAGAGGCAATAATAAAGTTATTATTTATTTCCTTATTTCATGATAAATGTTTATTATTCATGCTAGAATTGTATTAACCGGAAACATGATGCATGTGTGAATACATAGACAAACATATAGTCACTAGTATGCCTCTACTTGACTAGCTCAATAATCAAAGATGGTTATGTTTCCTAACCATAGACATGTGTTGTTATTTGATTAATGGGATCACATCATTAGGAGAATGATGTGATTGACATGACCCATTCCATTAGCCTAGCACTTGATCGTTTAGTATATTGCTATTGCTTTCTTCATGACTTATACATGTTCCGGTAACTATGAGATTATGCAACTCCCGTTTACCGGAGGAACACTTTGCGTACTACCAAATGTCACAACTTAACTGGGTGATTATAAAGGAGTACTACAGGTGTCTCCAAAGGTACATGTTGGGTTGGCGATTTCGAGATTAGGTTTTGTCACTCCGATTGTCGGAGAGGTATCTCTCTGGCCTTCTCGGTAATACACATCATATAAGCTTGGAAGCATTGCAACTAATAAGTTAGTTGTAGATGATGTATTACGAACGAGTAAAGAGACTTGCCGTAACTAGATTGAACTAGGTATTGATACCGACGATCAATCTCGGCAAGTAACATACCGATGACAAAGGGAACAACGATGTCGTTATGCGGTTTGACCGATAAAGATCTTCAGAGAATATGTAGGAACCAATATGGGCATCCGTGTTCCGCTATTGGTTATTGACCAAGAATAGTTCTCGGTCATGTCTACATAGTTCTCGAACCCGTAGGGTCCGCACGCTTAATGTTTCGATGACAGTTATATTATGAGTTTACATGTTTTGATGTACCGAAGTAGTTCGGAGTCCCGGATGAGATCAGGGACATGACGAGGAGTCTCAAATGGTCGAGACGTAAAGATTCATATATTGGATGATATGTTTAGGCTAAGGGTCAAGCCCATGAGGCTTTAGGTCGGTGCAAAAGGAGTTTTATGGAGGCCAGGAGGCCAAACGCCGAGACCTCGGCGTCTCGCCATGGGCCGACGCCGAGGCCCATGGCGTCTGGGCAGACGCCGAGGATTGTGGCGCTGGTCCTGGAGTCCGAGTGGGACTCTTGCCTTTCGGGCAAAACTGACTTTGAGGAGGCTTTTGCTCCAAGTTTCACCCCGGCTCAACATATAAATAGAGGGGCAGGGCTAGCACCAAAGATACAACAATTGATCCCTTGGATCTCTTAGCTGCAGCGTGTGCCCCTCCACCATATTCCACCTCGGTCATATCGTCATGGAGTTTAGGCGAAGCCTCGCGCCGGTAGAGCATCATCATCGCCACCACGCCGTCAGGTCGACGGAACTCATCCCGACACTTTGCCGGATCGGAGTCCGGGATCGCCATCGAGCTGAACGTGTGAACTCGGAGGTGACGACGCTCGGTGCTTGATCGGTCGGATCGTGAAGACGATGACTACATCAACCGCGTTGTCATAACGCTCGCCACGGTTCACGAGGGTACGTGGACAATACTCTCCCCTCTCGCTATGCCATCACCATGATCTTGCAGCGAGGAAATTTTTGAAATTACTACGCTGCTCAACACGCAGTAGTGGGGGCAAGGCCCCACACCCCTGGTCAATGTACTCAAGATCCCCCTTAGAAGGAATAAGATCATATCCCAAGGGATAAGATCAAGATACCTAAAAAGGGGGGATAACAATCGGTGGGGAAAGGAAAGGATGGGATTTCTTTCCTCCCACCTTGCCAATGCCCCAATGGACTTGGAGAGCAAGAAATAATCCCTCCACCCCTATATATAGTGGGGAGGCGATGGGAGCTGCACCTTGCCCTCGGCGCAGCCCTCCCTCTCCCAAGTCCTCCTCTCCCTGGGTGCTTGGCAAAGCCCCGCAGATTGCCACGCCTCCATCACCACCACACCATCGTGCTGCTGCTGGATGGAGTCTTTCCCAACCTCTCCTCTCTCCTTGCTGGATCAAGGCATGGGAGACGCCACCGGGTTGTGCGGTGTTGAACGCGAGGTGCCGTCTGCTCGCACTAGGATCTCCGTGATTTGGATCACTGACGAGTACGACTCCTTCAACCCTGTTTTCTTGAACGCTCGCTTAGCGATCTACAAGGGTATGTAGATGCACTCTCCTTCCTCTGCTAGTTTCTCCATAGATAGATCTTGGTGACACGAGGAAAATTTTAAATATCTGCCACGCTTCCCAACACATCCAACTCGCTTGCTCACGAAGACCTAGGGCATTTTGAGGAAGCCCATCATTGGAATATACAAGCCAAGTTCTATAATGAAAATTCCCACTAGTATATGAAAGTGACAACATAGGAGACTCTCTATCATGAAGATCATGGTGCTACTTTGAAGCACAAGTGTGGTAAGAGGATAGTAGCATTGTCCCTTCTCTCTTTTTCTCTCATTTTTTTGTTTTCTTTTTATTTGGGCCTTTTCTCTTTTTTTATGGCCTCTTTTTTTTCCTTTTTTATTTTTCGTCCGGAGTCTCATCCCGACTTGTGGGGGAATCATGGTCTCCATCATCCTTTCCTCACTTTGGACAATGCTCTAAAAAATGATGATCATCACACTTTTATTTTCTTACAACTCAACAATTACAACTCGATACTAGAACAAAATATGACTCTATATGAATGCCTCCGGCGGTGTACCGGGATGTGCAATGACTCATGAGTGACATGTATGAAAGAATTATGAATGGTGGCTTTGCCACAAATACGATGCCAACTACATGATCATGCTAAGCAATATGACAATGATGAAGCGGTCATAATAAATAGAACGGTGGAAAGTTGCATGGCAATATATCTTGGAATGGCTATGGAAATGCCATGATAGGTACGTATGGTGGCTGTTTTGAGGAAGGTATATGGTGGGTGTATGATACCGCTAAAGGTGCACGGTATTAGAGAGGCTAGCAATGGTGGAAGGTGAGAGTGCGATAATCCATGGACTCAACATTAGTCATAAAGAACTCATATACTTATTGCAAAAATCTACAAGTTATCAAAGCAAAGTATTACGCGATGCTCCTAGGGGATAGATTGGTAGGAAAATACCATCGCCATCCCCCAACCGCCACTCATAAGGAAGACAATCAATAAATAAATCATGCTCCGACTTCATCACATAACGGTTCACCATAACGCATGCTACGGGAATCACAAACTCTAACACAAGTATTTCTCAAATTCACAACTACTCAACTAGCATGACTCTAATATCACTACTTCCATATCTCAAAACAATCATCAAGCATCAAACTTCTTAGTATTCAACACACTCATAAGAAAGTTTTTACTATTTTGGATACCTAGCATATTAAGATTATTTAAGCAAATTACCATGCTATTTAAGACTCCCAAAATAATATAAGTGAAGCATGAGATTTCATCTATTTCTTCAAAATAAAACCACTACCGTGTTTCTAAAAGATATAAGTGAAGTACTAGAGCAAATGACAAACTACTCCAAAGATATAAGTGAAGATCAATGAGTAGTCGAATAATTATACAACTATGTGAAGACTCTCCATTTAATAATTTCAGATCTTGGTATTGTATTCATATAGCAAGTTTTCTAATGATTCAGCAATGTGCATGACAAAAACAGATAATGTAGGCATGTTTAAGAGCTTGATGCACTCACTAAGAGCATTTCATGATAAACTAAGCATACATACATCAAGAAGACATGGCATAGAAGTTATACATGGCAAGAACAACATCATAGCATACACGGATCAATACATAACAACCTTGGCAAAATTGAATAACATGTAAACAATCTGCCAGAAACATTTTATAGCAAAAGTAGAGCTCATTGACCAAGCTATGGCCCTCCAATTGCAAACAAAGGCATGGATGGATAGATCATAACCATATGTTCAAACATCTCATCAAGTATTCTAAATATGCATGGATCTCGGTAGCATCAAGTTAACATTGCATAAAAATATCAAGCAAAGGGCTGAAATCAAACATCATGAAGCCTAGTTTGCATGCTTGTGCTAGTCACCAGAGATCACAAAATACATGGCATACAATTCTAGATGGCATGGCATATTACAAAACACATGTAGGACTCAAGATCATAGGATGCACACATCAATCATGGCAAAATGACAAAGTGCATGTTCTGCTAAGAAAATGTAAACTAACATCACAGCCCTTTCTACACAGCATTTCGGGCATCAAGATGAGCTCACATGAAAATGATGCAATGATAGGAATGATACCATCGAGACTAACATTTCGGTATGCTACACGCCCAAACGGAGCCACTTGCAAAGTTATGGCATGATGAAAATGCAAACAAAGTAACTGGTAAATATGACTTGAGGAAATCACTGGGGAAAGTCAACTTCAGGATCTCGAGATCCGCGGGCGCTGCTGGATCAAGGACGCCGGAACCTCACGGAGGAGGGAGGAGGAAGGAGAGGCCGGGGCGACAAGGCGCCAAGGCCGAGGGCTCAAGGTGCGGGATATACGGCTTCTACCGGCGAGGAACGGCGGGAAGGTCCGGCGGCGGGCGGCGGGTCGGGAGGCGCGGAGGGCGTAGGCGCGGCGCAGCGCGGGCGGTTGGCGGCGGAGGGGCGCGGGCGCGTTCCCGGCGCTGGTCGAGGCCATTGGCGGCGGGCGCGCGGCGGGCACGGGCTACGGGCGTTCTGCTGAGTCGGGCGGCGGCGGATGACACGCCCGCCCGTCCGGATTTCGCTCGGCCGGGCGCGAGGGGATTTTCGCTAGGGTTTGCCCGGACGGAGGGGGAGATGATATATAGGTAGGGAGCTAGGAGTGTCCAAATGGGGTGTAGTTTTCGCCACACGATCGTGATCGAACGACGGGAGCATGGAAGTGACTTAGATGGGTTATTGCTGCTTTTGAAGGGGTGTTGGGCTGCAACTCAAAGAGCCTTTGCGAGAGTGCGGTTAACCGCTGGAGTACACCAACGAGCTCCAAATGACCCAAAACTTGACAGGTGGTTCATCGTGGCAACCAACCACTTGACAAACCTGGTACATTCCGAGAAAGTTTAGTACCATCACCTAAAAAATGTAAAAGGGACGGGGACATAGGAGTGCCTTGGATTGCAAACTGACAATGGGGAAAATGCTCTAATCATGAGACTAACACGTATGCAAATGGATGCACATGATGACATGATATGAAATGCATGACATGGAAAATAAAATGAAGAAAAACCCAACCACGGAGGGAATATCATATCACAATGCCGAAATGGCAAGAGTTGAGTTACAAATATGGAAAGTTACATCCGGTGTTACATATGTGTTGGAAGTGTTTCCAAGTTTGATGTGATCAAACATCACACGCCTCTACCATCAAGATTAGTATTAAACCGAATAATTGTCATTTGGTGTTTATGCTGAGCATAGACATGATTGGATTATGTCTATCGCACGGTTATTCATTTAAGGAGAATAATGGTTACTCTATTTATTTGAATAATACCTTCAATGGTCTTGCACCTAAAGGAATGGTTTATTGAATCTCGATCATAGTACACATTTTCATGCCAAAAGATATAAGATAGTAATGATGGTACCACTTACTTGTGGCATCGCTTTGTAAGTCATATTGGTATAAATGCATGAAGAAGCTCCATGTTGATGGATCTTTGGACTCACTCGCTTTTGAAAAGTTTGAGACATGCTAACCATGTCTATTGGTGTATACGCATGAAGAAACTCCATGCGATGGATCGCTTGGACTCACTTGATTTTGAATCACTTGAGATATGAAAATCATACCACATGGGCAAAATGACCTAAAAGCCTCGGTTTCAAAGAAGATGGAACAAGATAGCAACTTGTTGGAAGTAACACATTTTGATGTGTGCAGTCCAATGAGTGTTGAGGCATGCAGTGAATATCGTTATGTTCTTACTTCACGGATGATTTGAGTAGATATTGAGTGTATTTACTTGATGAAACACAAGTCTGAATTATTGAATGGTTCAAGTAATTTCAGAGTGAAGTTGAAGATCATCGTGACAAGAGGATAAAATGTCTATGATATGATCATAGAGATGAGTATCTGAGTTACGAGCTTTGGCACGCAATTAAGACATTGTGGAAATTGTTTCACAATAATATCGCCGAACACCATAGTGTGATGGGTGTCCAAACATCATAGTTGCACCCTATTGGATATGATGCACCATGATGTCTCTTATCAAATTACCACTATCGCTCATGGGTTAGGCATTAGAGACAACCACACTCACTTTAATAGGGCGCCACTTAATTCCGCTGAGACGACACCGCTTGAACTATGGTTTGAGAAACCTAAATTGTCGTTTCTTAAAAGTTTGGGGCTGCAACGCTTATGTGAAAAAGTTTGGTTGATAAGCTCGAACCCAAAGCGGATAAAATGCTTCTTCATAGGGCACCCAAAACAGTTGGGTATACCTCCAGCTTCAGGCCCGAAGCAAAAAGGTTTGTTTCTAGAACCTTTCCTTTGAGAAAAGTTTTCTCTCGAAGAATTGAGTGGGAGGATGGAGACTTGATGAGGTTATTGAACCGTCACTTAAACAAGTGTGTAGCAGGCACGTGAAGTTGTTCCCTGGCGCCTACACCAATTGAAGTAGAAGCTATGATAGTGATCATGTTTTGGATCAAGTCACTACTACCTCGAGGTGACAAGGATGCGATTACTCTCGAGTGGTACAAGAATCCTGTTTGAAGGTCATGTTGCTAGACAACAATGAACCTACGAGCTATGAAGAAGCTATGGTGGGCCCGGATTCTCGGCGAATGGCTCAAGGCCATAACATCCGAGAGAGGATCCATGACTTTGGAAGAAATACTTGATGGTCAAGGACGCTGGGTAAAGATGGATTTAAAAGGAAGATGCATAATGATGGTAAGTATCACCATTAAGAAAGCTCGACTTGTCGTTAAAGATGTTTTCCACAAGTTCAAGGAGTTGACTACGGTGAGGCTTTTCACTGTGAAGATGCTAAGAGTCCTGGAATGGATTAAATGCATGATTGATGAAAGCTTGCGATAGGATGTCAAAACATTGTTTTGTCGACGCATACTTGAGGAAAGGTTGTATGTGATACAACCGTAAGGTTTTGTCAATCTCGAAGATGCTAACAAGTATGCAAAGCTCCAGCAATCCTTCTAAGGACCGGAGTAAGCATCTCGGAGTTGGAATGTACGCTTTGATGAGATGATCAAAGATTTTGGGTTTATACAAAGTTTGTGAGAAACTTGTATTTCCAAAGAAGTGAGTGGGAGCACTAGAATTTCTCGATAAGTATATGTGAATGACATATTGTTGATCGGAAATTATGTAGAATTTCGAAAGCATATAGGGTTATTTGAAAAGTATTTTCAATAGAAAACCTGAATTAAGCTGCTTGAACATTGAGCATCAAGATCTATGAGGATAGATAAAACGCTAAATGGTACTTTCAAATGAGCACATACTCTAGACATGATCTTGAAGGTGTTCAAGATGGATCACCAAAGAAGGAGTTCTTGCCCGAGTTGTAAGGTATGAAGTTAAGAGTTAAAGCTCGACCACCAAGAGAGAGAAAGGACAAGGTCGCCCCTATGCTTCGACATAGGCTCTCAGTAGTATGCTATGCCGTGTATCGTGATCGAAGTGTGCCTTGCCATGAGTCTAGCAAGGAAGAGTGATCCAGAATGGATCATTGGACAGCGGTCAAAATTGTCCTTGGAGTAAATAAGACACGTTTTCAATTATGGAGGTGATAAAGAGTTCGTGTAAAGGGTTACGCCGATGTAAACTTTAACACCTATCCGAGTGACTCGAGTAGCAAACCGGATACGATAGTGGAGCAACCATTTGGAATAGCTCCAAGTGGAGCGGAAGCAGATTTACAATATGACATAGAGATTTTTAAGTACATACGGATCTGAATGTTGCGCACCTGTTGACTAAAACCTCTCTCAAGCAAAACATGATCAAACCCCGTAACTCATTGAGTCTTAATCACATGATGATGTGAACTAGTTTAGTGACACTAGTAAACTTGGATGTTGGTCACATGGAGATGTGACCTATGAGTGTTGATCACATAGCGATGTGAACTAGATTATTGACTCTAGTGCAAGTGGGAGACTGTTGGAAATATGCCCTAGAGGCAATAATAAATTGTTATTATTATATTTCCTTGTTCATGATAATCGCTTATTATCCATGCTATAATTGTATTGATAGGAAACTCATATACATGTGTGGATACATAGACAACACCATGTCCCTAGTAAGCCTCTAGTTGACTAGCTCGTTGATCAACAGATGGTTACGTTTCTCGACCATGGACATTGGATGTCGTTGATAACGGATCACATCATTTGGAGAATGATGTGATGGACAAGACTCGATCCTAAGCCTAGCACAAAGATCGTAGTTAGTATGCTAAAGCTTTTCTAATGTCAAGTATCTTTCCAGACCATGAGATTGTGCAACCTGATACCGTGAGGAATGCTTTGGGTGTACCAAACGCCACAACGTGAATGGGTGGCTATAAAGGTGCACTATGTATCTCCGAAAGTGTCTGCTGGGTTGGCACGAATCGAGACTGGGATTTGTCACTCTGTAAACGGAGAGGTATCTCCGGGCCCACTCGGTAGGACATCATCATTGTGCACAATGTGACCAAGGGGTTGATCACGGATGATGTGTTACGAACAGTAAAGAGACTTTGGGTAACGAGATTGAACAAGGTATCGGTATACCGACGATCGAATCTCGGCAAGTACAATACCGCTAGACAAAGGGAATTGTATAATGGATCGATTGAGTCCTTGACATCGAGGTTCATCCGATGAGATCATCGTGGAACATGTGGAGCCAACATGGGTATCCATATCCGCTGTTGGTTATTGACCGAGAACGCCTCGGTCATGTCTCGCATGGTTCGAACCCGTAGGGTCTACATCACTTAAGGTTCATGATGCTAGGTTATAGGAATAGATATACGTGGTTACCGAATGTTGTTCGAGTCCTGATGAGATCCCGGATCACGAGGAGTTCCGGAATGGTCCGGAGGTAAAGATTTATATATGGAAGTCCTATTTGGCCACCGAAAATGTTCGGGATTTTTCTAGATTGTAACGGAAGGTTCTGGTTCGGAGTGGCACCTGCATGGGGGACCCATATGAACGCGGGTAAAGGAAATATGCCCTAGAGGCAATAATAAAGTTATTATTTATTTCCTTATTTCATGATAAATGTTTATTATTCATGCTAGAATTGTATTAACCTAAACATGATGCATGTGTGAATACATAGACAAACATATAGTCACTAGTATGCCTCTACTTGACTAGCTCATTAATCAAAGATGGTTTTGTTCCTTACCATAGACATGTGTTGTTATTTGATTAATGGGATCACATCATTAGGAGAATGATGTGATTGACATGAGCCATTCCGTTAGCCTAGCACTTGATCGCTTAGTATATTGCTATTGCTTTCTTCATGACTTATACATGTTCCTAACTATGAGATTATGCAACCCTGCCACGGAGGAACACTTTGGGTACTACCAAACGTCACAACGAATCGGGTGATTATAAAGGAGTACTATGGTGTCTCCAAAGGTACATGTTGGGTTGGCGATTTCGAGATTAGGTTTTGTCACTCCGATTGTCGAGAGGTATCTTCGCCTTCTCGTAATACAAAGCATATAAGTTTCAAGCATTGCAACTAATAAGTTAGTTGTGAGATGATGTATTACGGAACGAGTAAAGAGACTTGTCGGTAACGAGATTGAACTAGGTATTGATACCGACGATCGAATCTCGCAAGTAATATACCGATGACAAAGGAACAACGTATGTCGTTATGCGGTTTGACCGATAAAGATCTTCAGAGAATATGTAGGAACCAATATGGGCATCCGTTCCGCTATTGGTTATTGACCAAGAATAGTTCTCGTCATGTCTACATAGTTCTCGAACCCGTAGGGTCCGCACGCTTAGGTTTCATGACAGTTATATTATGAGTTTACATGTTTTGATGTACCGAAGGAGTTCGAGTCCGGATGAGATCGGGGACATGACGAGGAGTCTTGAAATGGTCGAGACGTAAAGATTCATATATTGGATGATATGTTTAGGACAAGGGGTCAAGCCCATGAGGTTTAGGTCTGCAAAAGGAGTTTTATGGAGGCCGGAGGCCAAACGCGCGAGACTCGGGCGCTCGCCCCGGCCGACGCCGAGGCCCATGGCGTCCGGGCCGACGCCAAGGATTGTGGTGTTTGGTCCTAGAGTCCGAGTGGGACTCTTGCCTTTCCGGGAAAACCGACTTTGAGGAGGCTTTTGCCCAAGTTTCAACCCGGGCTCAACATATAAATAGAGGGCAAGGCTAGCACCAAAGATACAACAATTGATCCTTGGATCTCTTAGCTGTGCGGTGCCCCCTCCACCATATTCCACCTCGCTCATATCGTCAGGAGTTTAGGCGAAGCTCGCGCCAAGAGAGCATCATCATCGCCACCACGCCGTGGTTGACGGAACTCATCCCCGACACTTTGCTGGATCGGAGTCCGGGATCGTCATCGAGCGAATGCAAAACTCGGAGGTGCCGTGACGCTCGGTGCTTGGATCGGTCGGATCGTGAAGAAGCACGACTACATCAACGCGTTGTCATAACGCTCTTACGGTCTACGAGGGTATGTGGACAATACTCTCCTCTCGTTGCTATGCCATCACCATGATCTTGCGTGTGTAGGAAATTTTTGAAATTACAACGCTCCCCAACAAAGGGTATCGAGCCTGGTTTTATGCGTTGATGTTATATGCACGAGTAGAACACAAGTGAGTTGTGGGCGATATAAGTCATACCGCTTACCAAAGATGTCATACTTTGTTCGGCGATATTGTGAGATGAAGCGCCCGGACCGACATTACCAGACGCTTACGCGAGACTGGTTTCACCGCTATGCAGCACTCGTTGCTTAAAGGTGACTGGCGGTGTCTCTGCCTCTCACTTTAGTTGAACCGGTGTGGCTACGCCCGTCCTTGCGAAGGTTAAACAGCACCAACTTGACAAACTATCGTGGTTTTGATGCGTAGGTAAGAACGGTTCTTGCTCAGCCCGTAGCAGCCACGTAAAACTTGCAACAACAAAGTAGAGGACGCCTAACTTGTTTTTGCGGGCATGTTGTGATGTGATATGGTCAAGACGTGATGCTATATTTTATTGTATGAGATGATCATGTTTTGTAACCGAAGTTATCGGCAATCGGGGAGCCATATGGTTGTCGCTTATTGTATGAAATGCAAACGCCATGTAATTGCTTTACTTTATCACTAAGCGGTAGCGATAGTCATAGAAGCAATAGTTGGCGAGACGACAACGACTACGATGGAGATCAAGGTGTCGCGCCGTGACGATGGTGATCACGACGGTGTTTTGAGATGGAGATCACAAGCACAAGATGATGATGGCCATATCATATCACTTATATTGATTGCATGTGATGTTTATCCTTTATGCATCTTATCTTGCTTTGATTGACGGTAGCATTTAAGATGATCTCGCTAAAATTATCAAGACGTTCTCCCCGAGTATGCACTGCCAAAGTTCGTCGTCCGGACACCACGTGATGATCGGGTGTGATAAGCTCTACGTCCATCTACAACGGGTGCAAGCCGTTTTGACACGCAGAATACTCAGGTTAAACTTGACGAGCCTAGCATATACAGATATGGCCTCGAACACGGAGACCAAGGTCGAGCCTGAATCATATAGTAGATATGATCAACATAGTGATGTTCACCATTGAAAACTACTCCATCTCACGTGATGATCGGTTATGGTTTAGTTGATTTGGATCACGTGATCACTTAGATGACTAGAGAGATGTCTGCTAAGTGGGAGTTCTTAAGTAATATGATTAATTGAACTTAAATTTATCATGAACTTAGTCCTGGTAGTATTTTGCAAATTATGTTGTAGATCAATAGCTCGCGTTGTTACTTCCTGTTTTGCTTCCTATGTTTTTATGTGTTCCTAGAGAAATTGTATTGAAAAATGTTAGTAGCAATGATGGATTGGATCCGTGATCTGAGGTTTATCCTCATTGCTGCATGTAAGAATTATGTCCTTGATGCACCGCTAGGTGACACCTATTGCAGAGCAGATGCGGACGTTATGAACGCTTTGGCTAGCTCAATATGATGACTACTTGATAGTTTTGTGCACCATGCTTTACGGCTTAGAATCGGGACTTCAAAGACGTTTTGAACGTCATGGACCATATGAGATGTTCCGGAATTGAAGTTAATATTTCAAGCAAATACCCGAGTTGAGAGATATGAAGTCTCCAAAAGTTCTATAGCTAAAAGATGGAGAGAATCGTCAACTAGTGAGCATGTGCTCGATTGTCCGGGTACTTCAATCGCTTGAATCAAGTGGGAGTTAATCTTCTAGATAAGATAGTGATTGACAGAATTTCTAGTCACCATCACCAAGTTGCTGGAACTTCGTGATGAACTATAATGCAAGGGATGACGAAAACGATTCCCGAGCTCTTCGTGATGCTGAAATTGACGAAGGTAGAAATCAAGAAAAGAGCATCAAGTGTTGATGATTGACAAGACCACTAGTTTCAAGGAAAAGCAAAGGGAAGAAGGGAACTTCAAGAAGAACGGTAAGAAAGTTGTCAGTGAAGAAGCCCAAGTCTGGACCTAAGCCTCGAGACTAAGTGCTTTTGCTGCAATGGAACTGGTCATCGGAAGCGGAACTACCCCAAGTATTTGGCGGATAAGAAGGATGGAAAGTGAACAAAGGTATATTTGATATACAGATTATTGATGTATTTTACTAGTGTTCGTAGCAACCCTCGGTATTTGATACTGTTCGGTTGCTAAGAGTAGTAACTCAAACGGAGTTGCGTAATGAATGAAACTAGTTGAAGGGAAGTGACGATGAGTGTTGGAAGTAGTTCCAGATTGATATGGTCATCATCGCACACCCCTATACTTTCGGGATTAGTGTTAAACCTAAATAAATGTTATTTGGCGCTTATACCGAGCATAAATATGATTTGATCATGTTTATTGTATACGGTTATTCATTTAAAGTCAAAGAATAATTGCTGTTCGCTTACATAAATAAAACCTTCAATGGTCATACAATTAAAATAGTTTGTTGGATCTCGATCGTAGTGATACACATATTCATAATATTGATGCCAAAAGATGCAAAGTTAATAATGATAGTGCAACTCATTTGTGGCACCGCCGCTTAGGTCATATTGGTAAAACGATGAAGAAACTCCATGTCGATGGGATTTTGGAATCACTTGATTATGAATCACTTGATGCTTAAGAACCATGCCTTATGGGCAAGATGACTAAAACTATGTTCTCCGGAACAATGGAGCGAGCAAATGACTTATTGGAAATAATACATACCGATGTATGCGGTCCGATGAGTGTTAAAGCTCACGGCAAGTATCGTTATTTTCGACCTTCACAGATGATTTGAGCAGATATGGGTATATCTACTTGATGAAACACAAGTCTGAAACATTTAAAAGTTCAAAGAATTTCAGAGTGAAGTGAAGAATCATCGAATAAGAAAATAAAAGTTTCTACGATATGATCGCAGAGGTAAAATATTAGAGTTACGAGTTTGGCCTTCTTCGCTTAAAACAATGTGAAATAGTATCACTACCACGCCACCGAACACCACAAGGTAATGGTGTGTCCAAACGTCATAACCTGCTTTATTAGATATGGTACGATCAATGATGTCTCTTATTAATTTACCTATCGCTTTGGGTTATGCATTAGAGACTGCTGCATTCACGCTAAAAGGGCACCATCTAAATCCGTTGAGACGACACTATATGAACTGTGGTTTAGCAAGAAACCAAGTTGTGCTTTCTTAAAGTTTGGGGCTACGATGCTTATGTGAAAAAGTTTCACTGATAAGCTCAAACCCAAATCGAGAAGTGCGTCTTCATAGAATACCCAAAGGAAACTGTTGGGTACACCTTCTATCACAGATCTCAAGGCAAAACATTCGCTTGTTAAGAATGGATCCTTTCTAGAGAAGAAGTTTCTCTCGAAAGAAGTGAGAGGGAGGAAGTAGAACTTGATGAGGTAATTGTACCTTCTCCTTATTGGAAAGTAGTTCATCGTAAATCAGTTCCATGATTCCTACACCAATTAGTGAGGAAGTTAATGATGATGATCATGAAACTTCAGATCAAGTTGCTACCAAACCTCGTAGGTCTTCCAGAGTAAGATCCGCACCAGAGTGGTATGGTAATCATGTTCTGGAAGTCATGTTACTAGACCATGATGAACCTACGAACTATGAGGAAGCGATGATGAGCCCAGATTCCGCGAAATGGCTTGAGGCCATGAAATCTAAGATGGGATCCATATATGAGAACAAAGTATGGACTTTGATTGACTTGCCCGATGATCGGCAAGCCATGTTAAATAAATGGATCTTCAAGAGGAAGAGGACATCGATAGTAGTGTTACTATCTACAAAGCTCGACTTGTCACAAAAAGGTTTTCGACAAGTTCAAGGTGTTGAATACAATGAGATTTTCTCAACCAGTAGCGATGCTTAAGTCTATCCGAATCATGTTAGCAATTGCCACATTTTATGAAATCGCAAATGGTTGTCAAAACTACATTCTTTAATGGATTTATTAAAGAAGAGTTGTATATGATGCAACCGAAGGTTTTGTCAATCCTAAAGGAGCTAACAAAATGTGCAAGCTCCAATGATCCATCAATGGACCGTGCAAGCATCTCAAAGTTGAATACACGCTTTGATAAGTTGATCAAAGATATGGTTTTATACAGACTTTGGAGAAGCCTGATTTACAAGAAAGTGAGTGGAGCACTACAGCATTTCTAATAAGTATATGTGAATGACATATTGTTGATCGGAAATAATGTAGAATTATTCAAAGCAGTAAAGGAGTATTTGAAAGGAGTTTTTCAAAGAAGGACCCCTAAGAAGTTACATATTGAGCATCAAGATCTATTGAGATAGATCAAGACGCTTGATAAGTTTTTCAATAAGTACATACCTTGTCAAAATTTTGAAGTAGTTCAAAATGGAACAAAAAGAAAAGTTCTTGCCTGTGTTGCAAACGTGAAATTGAGTAAGACTCAAATCCCACCACGGCAGAAAATAGAAAGAGAATGAAAGTCATTCCCTATGCCGCAATCATAGGTTCTATAAAGTATTATGCTATGTACCAGACCTATTGTATACCTTGCTCAATTTGGCAAGGAGGCAATAGTGATCTAGGAGTAGATCATGGACATTGGTCAAGAACATCCTTAGTGAGGACTAAGGAAATATTTCTATTATGGAGGTGATAAAAGAGCCCGTCGTAAAGAGTTACATCGATGCAAGCTTATTTTAATCGATCCAGATGACTCTAAGTCTCAATCTGGATACATATTGAAAGTGGAGCACTAGAGTAGCTCCGCGCAGAGCATTGTAGACAAGAATATTTAAATACATACGGCTCGAATGTGATGCACTGCTGACTAAGCTTCTCTCACGCAAAAACATGATTATACCTTAGTACTCTTTGGGTGTTAATCATAGCAATGTGAAATAGATTATTGACTCTAGTAAACCCTTTGGGTGTTGGTCACATGACGATGTGAACTATGGGTGTTAATCACATACGATGTGAATATTAGTGTTGAATCACATGATGATGTGAACTAGATTATTGACTCTAGTGCAAGTGGGAGACTGAAGGAAATATGCCCTAGAGGCAATAATAAAGTTATTATTTATTTCCTTATTTCATGATAAATGTTTATTATTCATGCTAGAATTGTATTAACTGGAAACATGATGCATGTGTGAATACATAGACAAACATATAGTCACTAGTATGCCTCTACTTGACTAGCTCAATAATCAAAGATGGTTATGTTTCCTAACCATAGACATGTGTTGTTATTTGATTAATGGGATCACATCATTAGGAGAATGATGTGATTGACATGACCCATTCCATTAGCCTAGCACTTGATCGCTTAGTATATTGCTATTGCTTTCTTCATGACTTATACATGTTCCGGTAACTATGAGATTATGCAACCTGCTAATGAGGAACACTTTGCGCACTACCAAATGTCACAACTTAACTGGGTGATTATAAAGGAGTACTACAGTGTGTTCCAAAGGTACATGTTGGGTTGGCGTATTGGTCCCACTAGATAGAAGCGCATCTTGAAGATGCTTTGCAAGGTGGATATCATTACATCAACATTACATAATAGATGGGGATACATACATAAGGCACAAATGCCACAAGAATACATCAACATCATATACAATCAACATCCGACTACGGATGAATCTTAAATGTAAACTCAAACGACATCCACCCGGTAGCCTAGGCTGCCGACCGAACCTATCCTTGATCAAGAAGAAGCGTAAGAAGAACTCCAACACAAGCCAACATCGCCTCGGCCATGATCATCGATAACATGTACCGCAATCTGGTGTAGTAATCAGGAGCCACGAGGACTCAAAGAATCCCATTACCATGGGTATCAAGACTAGCAAAGCTTAATGGGAAAGGAAGGTAAGGTGGTGAGGTCAGCAGCGCTAAGCATATATGGTGGCTAACATATGCAAATGAGAGAGAGAGAGAAACAAAGGAACGGTCCAACTAGTAATGATCAAGAAGTGATCCTGAACTCCTACTTACGCCGACATAACCCAAACCGTGTTCTCCTCTCGATCAACCCCAAAAGGGACACTTCACGTCGCATACGGTTGGTGTATTTTAGAAGAGTTTGCTTCAAGTTTACTACAACCGGATATTAACAAATTCCCATCTCGCCACATAACCAGCAGACGGCTCTCGAAAGTTTATACCTCGCAGGGTGTCCTAACTTAGCCCATGATAAGCTCGCGATCAACGGGATATTCCTTCTCCCGAAGACCCGATCAGCCTCGAATCCGCTACAAGACATTTCGACAAAGAATAAAACAAGACCAGAAGCGCCGATGCGCCGACAATCCCGATAGGAGCTGCACATATCTCGCTCTCGTGGCAACACCGATGAGACTAGCTACGAGTAAAACCAACCTCGGGTTGCCTCAAGGTACCTGCAGTAGTTCGTTCGGACCAGCACTTAGAGAAGCAACGCCCGGGGCTAATAAAGATGACCCTTGGTTAATTACTCCCAAGGAAAGTAGGTGGTGGTGAGGCAAATGGTAAAACCAATGTTGGGCCTTGCCGAGGAGTCTTATTCAAAGCGAACTGTCAAGGGGTCCCATAAATCACCCGACCGCGTTAGGGACGCAAAATCCGGGAACATAATACCGATATGACGGAAACTAGGCGGCAAGAGTGGAACAAAACACTGGCATAAGGCAGCCTTCCACCCTTTACCAAGTATATAGATGCATTAATTAAACAATAGATATTGTGATATCCCAACAAGTAAACATGTTCCAACAAGGAACAACATCTCCATGTTCCAACAAGGAACAAACTTCATCTTCACCGCAACTAACAACGCTATAAGAGGGCTGAGCAAAGCGGTAACATGGCCAAACAACGGTTTGCTAGGAAGGGTGCAAAAGGTTAGAGGTGGCATGGCAATTTGGGATGGCTTGATAAAAGTAATAGGGCGCAAGATAGCGAAAGAACGAAGCAACTAGCATAGCAATGATAGTAATGAGATCCAAGGTGACGGTCATCTTGCCTGAAATCCCCTTAGGAAGAAGAACGAGTCCATGAAGAAGATGAAGCCACGGACGAACCGCGTAGACGAACGAGTCCTCACGATCCAACTAAACGGGAACTATCGAGAAGAAGCACACAACAAAGGTAAAACACCACACATGAACATGACAAGATGCACAACAAACATGATGCATGACAAAGCTAGATGAGGCTACTCATGGCAAGAGATGATGCAAACAAGAGCAACACATCAAAGCAAGTTTAAATGAGGCCGGAAACAACATATAACAATTCCAAAGTCCTCATATGCAAATTTCGAAATTGGTAAGATCTGAATAAACCTTATGTTCAAGTTGTTAAACAGCGTTAAGATGCACCACTATGATCTACACGAAATTCTAGTCAAGTTACATATAAAGTTCATTTAATTGAGCTACGGCCTAGAAGATATGAGCAAAACAAGTTAAACATGGCATTGATGCAAATGCACCCAAACGTCAAGCTTAACACCTCAAAACAAGGATGCAAATGATAATATGAAACTACATGCAAAATCAAGCAAGTTTCATAAGACACTCAAACGGAGCAACGGTTCAACACATACACATGAAACAAGTCATGACAACAATCCCCAAAAAAGAATTAGGCATATTGCAAGCATCAAAACAATAAGCTACAACATCTTAACGTAATAACAAAATGCATGGGCATGATGTACAGGTAAATCATGACAAAACATGAACACTGAGCTATCTCCAGAAATCAATAGAGCATGCTCAAAATGACATGGCGAGATTGCAAATAATAAAGCCGATTTTAGCAAATAACATCAAAGTTGCAATGTTTACAGCTATCAAACAACATGTTATAGGAACTTATCATGGCAAACAAAGGCATGGCATGAATCTACTAATTGCATAGAACAAAAGTCCTTTACCCATGCCCAAAAAGGATCAGAAAATATGATGGCACCCATGTAAACATAGCAAGTTATAACAGATTCATACATGGCAGAACAAAATAAGGGCATGTTGGTGAGCTTGAACCACTCACCACAGAGCAATACATGGGCAAGGCAACCAACAGTAAGAAGACATGTCATATAAGCTATACATGGACAGAACAACATCATAGCATACACGGATCAAACAACCCTTGGCAAAATTGAATAACATGTAAACAACCTCCAGAAACATTTTATAGCAAAAGTAGAGCTCGATTGACATAGGCTATGGCACCCATAATTGCAAACAAGGGCATGGATGGATAGAGAATAACCATATGTTCCAAACATCCACTGAAGTATCTCAAAATAAGCATGGATCTCTGGTAGCATCAAGTTTACATGGCATAAAAATATCGTTAAATTGGGCAAATCAGCAACATCATGAAGCCTAGTTTGCATGCTTGTGCTAGTCACCAAGAGATCACAAAAATACATGGCATACACCCCGTAAAGATGGCATGGCATAGTACAAAACACATGTAGGACTAAGTTCATAGGGTGCACACATCAATCATGGCAAAATGACAAAAGTGCATGTTCCAAAGAATCAAACTAACATCACATAGACCCTTCCAACAGCATTTCGGGCATCAAGATGAGCTCAAATGGAAATGATGCAATGAGATGAAATGATGTACTCCGAGATTTAACAATTTGACATATTACACGCAAGAAACGGAGCAATATGCAGAGAGTTATGGCATGATGAACATGAGCAAATAATATGCAAAAATCGGGACTTAGGCGAAATTTATATCCTAAGTCAACGGACGAGGATATCCGGACGAGGGGATCCGGGACGCAGGGGGACGTTTGATCGGATCCGTGATTCGCCCCACCTGGACGGATCTGACCGATCCGACCCGGCGAGGGCGGGCGGGTTTCGGCGAAGCCCGGCCCCAGGAGCGGGGAGGACGGCGAGGGGCGACGAGTGCGGAGGCGCCGGGGCGCCAAGGAGGCCGAGGCGAGGCGACGGAGGGCGGGCCGGTGGCGGACTCGCCGGCGGGGGGTTTGGGCGACAGGCGGCGGGGGGAGCCCGCGGAGGCGGCGGGCCGAAGCTTCCCCGGGAGGCGGGGGGCGGGGGGCGGGTCCCGCGGGGAGGTTTGGGCGGGAGACCGGGCCGGAGGGCGGTTGGGGCGGCGGCGCGGCGGTTAGGGGGGCGCGCCACTAGCGGCGGGCGGGGGGACGGGCCGACCGTCCGGGCGGCGGTGGACGGTCCGGCTGGCGGAGGAGGAAGAAGCTAGGGTTGGACCGCGTGAAAATCCGGAGGGGATCACATTTTATAGGTAGAGGGAGCGGAGGCTCCAAATGAGGGCGGTTTTCAGCCACACGATCGTGATCGAACGACCGAGAGCATGGAGGAGAGTTAGCTGGGTTTTGGGCCATTTTGAAGGGGCGCGGCTGCACAAAAAGAGGCTTTTGCGGTTACCCGCTAACTGCTGAGTATCAAACGACCTCCAAATGGCAAAAACTTGACAGCGGTTCACCGTGGTATACCAAGGCCGGCCAAAACCTCGTCCATTCCGAGACCGCTTAACACCCGCAATTAAAAGAGGCAAAAGGGGCGCCGGAGACATAGGAGTGCCGGATTGCAAAACGGAAACGGGAAAATGTTTGATGCATGAGACAACACGTATGCAAAATGAAATGCACATGATGACATGATATGAAATGCAGATGATGACATGGCTAAGTGCAACACCAAGCAAATGACATGGCAATAACGAAATAATCGGATGACACCCGCGGATCGAATCCGGGCGTTATAACATCTTGGCGACTATGTCCCGGTAAAGCAGAGAACCGCCTCCATCCATAAGAACTCGTGTGAGGTGGAACCCCAATTATTGGGTCGAGGACTAGTGCGGGGATTGCCCTGATTTGGGCAACCGGACGATCCGGGGTTGAAGGTGACGCCCCAATTTATATTTGGGGACGATTTAAGTCCTTAGGGCCGCATCCCTAAGGGTGATATCCGGTATGGGTTGGGAATTTGGGTGGTGTTTACCACATTCACCGATTGAATATGCGGGGAAAACTTTTTGCCCTCCTGTTCGGTGATCCGGGCCCTTCGCCCCGCTTTGGACCCCCTCCATTTTTTGGCGCCCGCCCGGGCTTGTTTGAATACCCAGATTTTTGGTAGGGGTGGTGGCTTTCGGGTGCCGAATTTGGCATTGGCGACGAGTATGCGGTCCAGATCGATGGACCCAATTTTATTTTGGGTGGCCCTTTCCGCTGACCGGACTTTGAGCCCTAAACCCGGATTAACTGCCGATCTTTGGGGTTTTCACCATATTTATGCGCTTTATGTTTGTTGCATGGGTTTATTGCTATCCCTCGCCTCCGATGTGCCGGTTTGCTTGTTGTATTGTTACAGCCAACCAGCTATCTTCCCCGCACAAAAGAGGGTCAGGTGTCGGAGGGCTGCCATGGATTTCGCTTTCTTAGCCGAGGTGCCGGGCGTGCCATTCCACGGATGTTATGCTTAAATGCCGCTAAGGCCTCAAAGATCCGGACAATCGAAATTTGGTTCTTCTTAGTTAGGAACCGGTCCGAATATCTTAGCCGATTCCCCGGCCGAAAGTTATATGACTTAAATCGTCAAGATCCCCGGCGTGACGGAGTGCCCTGAAATTATCCAGAATGCGTCCAAAGCCTCCCAACCCAATGGAGTTTGCCGGAAGATTGAGTGATGTCTACTACACAACCTTCTTCTTGTAGACGCTTGCTGGGCCTCCAAGTGCAGAGGTTTGTAGGACAAGAGCAAATTTCCTCAAGTGGATGACCTAAGGTTTATCAACCTGGGAGGCGAGGTGAAAATTCTCTCTCAAGCAACCCCGCAAACCAAATAAAAAGAGTCTCTTGTGTCCCAACACCTCAATACAATGGTAAATTGTATAGGTGCACTAGGGGCGAAGAGATGGTGATACAAGTAATATGGATGGTAGATATAGGTTTTGTAATCTGAAAAATATAAAACAGCAACGTAACTAATGATAAAAGGAGCGTAAAACGGTATTGCAAATGATAGGAAACAAGGCCTAGGGTTCAACTTTCACTAGTGCAAGTTCTTCAACAATAAAACATAGATAGATCATATAACAATCCTCAACATGCAACAAAGAGTCACCCAAAGCCACTAATAGCGGAGAACAAACGAGAGATTATGGTAGGGTACTTAAATGTTGGAAATATGCCCTAGAGGCAATAATAAATTAGTTATTATTATATTTCTTGTTCATGATAATCGCTTATTATCCATGCTATAATTGTATTGATAGGAAACTCAGAACATGTGTTACATAGACAACACCATGTCCCTAGCAAGCCTCTAGTTGACTAGCTCTTGATCAACAGATGGTTACGGTTTCCCGGACCATGGACAATTTGGAAATGTTTCGTTGAAAATAACGGAATTCAAACATTTCCAAATTTTAAGGAAGAAAAAAAAAAAAAAAGGGGGGGGGGGGGATGGATTTGGAAACAAGGACCCCCCAACCTAGGACAAATCATATTAATTCAAAGCCAATTGTCAAGGATTTTTAGAACCGAGAAAGGAACTCCCGGAACCGAGGAATTGCGGTTCCAAACCACAACGAATCTTGGCAAAAGGTCAATACCGTAACAAAGGGGGTTGGATAAGGAATTGGATTTGGTCCCCGAAACGGGGGTTCTCCGGATTGAGAATCATCTTTGGAACAATGTGGCCCAAAGGGGTTATCCGGATATTGTTGGTTAGAACCGGAAAGAACGCCTCGGATTGCCAAGGTTCCCAACCGAGGGTCAACTTAAGGTTTAAATACCGCTTAAAAGGGTTTAAAGGAAAGTTTGGAATGTGGTTACCGAATGGTTTGGAAAGTCCCCTGGGATAGATCCCGGGAGCCAAACGGGAGTTCAAATGGTTCCCGGAGGGTTAAAAATTTATATTAGGGGAAAGTTTGTTTGGTTACCGGAAAAGTTTTTGGGTTTATAGAACGACGGGACCAACCGGGAAAGGGGTCCCGGCCACCAAAGGGGGCCACCATTCCCAAGGGCTGACATGGGCCAAGGGGGGAGGGGACCAGCCCGGGGTGGTGGCCCCCAAAGGGCCCAAGGCGCCTAGGGTTTTGGGGGGCCGCACCACCCAACTTGGGGGCAAGTTTCTTCCCCTGGCCGCACCCTAGATGGGTTTGGGCTGGTCCCCCAGGGGTGGAACCCGGGGCGCAGCCCCCTCTCCCTATATATACTTGAGGGTTTCCAAAGATGAGCCACCTTCCATGGCGCAGCCCTGCCCTCTCCTCCTCCTTCTCTGGGTGCTTGGCGGCCTCGCAGGATTGCCACACTCCTCCATAACCACCACGCCATTGTGCCTCTGGATGGAGTCTTCCTCAACCTCTCCTCTCTCCTTGCTGGATCAAGGCATGGGAGACGCCACCGGCTGTGCGGTGTTGAACGCGAGGTGCCGTCTGCTGCACTAGGATCTCCGTGACTTGGATAACGCAGACGACCTTCAACCCCGTTCTCTTGAACGCCCGCTTAGCGATCTACAAGGGTATGTAGATGCACCTCCTTCCCTCGCTTCTGGTTTCTCCATAGATAGATCTTGGTGACACGAGGAAAATTTTGAATTTCGCCACGCCCCCAACAAAGGGCATCATGAGCTAGGTCTATTGTAGATTCTTTGCACGAGTAGAACACAAAGTAGTTGTGGGCGTTGATTTTGTTCAATATGCTTACCGCACTAGTACAATCTTGTTTCGACGGTATTTGGGGATGAAGCGGCCCGGACCGACCTTACACGCACACTTACGCGAGAAAGGTTCCACCGAACGACATGCACTTGGTGCATAAGGTGGCTAGCGGTGCCGCCTCCCCACTTTAGTCGGAACGGATTCGATGAAAAGGGTCCTTATGAAGGGTAAATAGCAATTGGCATATCACGTGGTTTTTTGTAGGTAAGAAACGTTTGCTAGAAACCCATAGCAGACGAAACATGCAAACAACAATTAGAGGACGCCTAACTTGTTTTTGCAATATGCTTGTGTGATATGGCCAAGAAGAATGTGATGAATGATATGTGATGTATGAGATTGATCATGTTCTTGTAATAGGAATCATGACTTGCATGTCGATGAGTATGACTACCGCAGGAGCCATAGGAGTTGTCTTAATTTATTGTATGACCAGCGGTTATTGAACAACGCCATGTAATTACTTTACTTTATTGCTAACCGGAGCCAAGTAGTAGAAGTAATAAGTTCGAGACAAATTCATGGAGACACGATGATGGAGATCATGGTGTCATCCGGTGACGATGATGATCATGGAGCCTCAAGATGGAGATCAAAGGATCAAAATGATATTGGCCATATCATGTCACATTTGATTGCATGTGATGTTTATCATGTTTATGCATCTTATTTTAGAACGACGGTAGTAAATAAGATGATCCTCATTAAAATTTCAAGAAAGTGTTCCCCAATTATGCACCGCTATAAAGTTCGGCTTTGAAGCACCACGTGATGATCGGGTGTGATAGATTCTTATGTTCCATACAACTGTAAGCCAGATTTAACACGCCAAACACTTAGGTTGACTTGACGAGCCTAGCTTGAGCATATGGCCTCGAACACAAGAGACCCAAAGGTCGAGCATGAGTCATATAGTAAAGATCAACATGAAGATGTTCACCGATGATGACTAGTCCGTCTCCGGATGATCCACGGCCTAGTTGAACGGATCATGTAATCACTTAGATGACTAGAGGGATGTATATTCAAGGGGAGTTCATGAGATGAACTTAATTATCCTGAACATAGTCAAAAGATCTTTGCAAATTATGTCGAAGCTCGCCTTTAGTTCCACTGCTTAGATATGTTCCTAGAGAAAATATAGTTGAAAGTTGAAAGAGCGATTATGCGGAGTAAGAAAGCTTATTTCTTAATGCACCGCCGGTGTTGAACCCCAAACGTCCGATGTGGACGCTATAACATCGACATACACGCTTTGATAACTACGTGATAGTTCGCTTAAATGGTTTAGAGTTGAGGCACCAAAGACGTTTAAAACGTCAAAACATATGAGATGTTTCGAGGGCTGAAATTGGGATTTCAAGTGGGCTCACGCCAAGAGGTATAAGACCTCCACGATTTTCTTAGCCTCAAACTAAGGGAGAAAAGCTCAATCGTTGAGCTTGTGCTCAGATTGTCCGAAAGGCAACAATCACTTGAATCGGGGAGTTGATATTCCGTAATAGTGATTTTCTCCAAAGTCATTGCCACCAAGGCTTGAGCTTCATGATGAACTATAACAAATCAGCGATAGATATGATGATCCATGAGATATTCGCAATGTTTGACACCGGAAAGTAGGAATCAAGAAGGAGCATCAATTGTTGATGGTTGGTGAAACCACTAGTTTTAAGAAGGGCAAGGGCAAGAAGGGATACTTCATGAAACGGCAAATCAACTGCTGCTCTAAGTGAAGAAACCCAAGGTTGAACCCAAACCCGAGACTAAGTGCTTCTGTAATAAGGGGAACAAAACTAAGAGCGAAACTACCCTAGATACTTGGTAGATGAGAAGGTCGGCAAGGTCGATAGAAGTATATTGATATACATTATGTTAATTGTACTTTACTAGTACTCCTAGAAGCACCGGGTTTAGATAGTTCGGTTGCTAAGTTGTTAGTAACTCCAAATAAAAGCTACGGAATAAACGGAGACTAGCTAAAGGTGAGTTGACGATATGTGTTGGAAGTGTTTCCAAGGTTGATGTGATCAAGCATCGCACGCCCCTCTACCATCGGATTGGTGTTAAAATAATTGTTATTTGGTGTTTATTGAGCATAGACATGATTGGATTATGTCTATTGTAATACGGTTATTCATTTAAGGAGAATAATGGTTACTCTATTTATTTGAAATACCTTCAATGGTATTGCACCAAAAGGAATGGTTTATTGAATTCGATCATAGTGATACACATTTTCATGCCAAAAGATATAAGATAGTAATGATAGTACCACTTACTTGTGGGCAACCGTAAGTCATATTGGTGGAAATGCATGAAGAAGCTCCATGTTGATGGATCTTTGACTCACCGCTTTTGAAAAGTTTGAGACATGCAACCATGTCTATTGGTGTATACGCATGAAGAAACTCCATGCAGGATCCTTTGGACTCACTTGATGTTTAATCACTTGAGACATGCAAATCATACCATATAAGATGACCTGAAAGTTTCGCGGAAATGGAACAAGAAAGCAACTTGTTGGAAGTAATACATTTTGATGTGTGCAGTCCAATGAGTGCCGAGGCACGCAAGGATATCGTATGTTCTTACTTCAGATGATTTGAGTAGATAAGTATATTTACTTGATGAAACACAAGTCTGAATTATTGAATGGTTCAAAATTTCAGAGTGAAGGAAGATCTTCGTGACAAGAGGATAAAATGTCTATGATATGATCATAGAGATGAATATCTGATTAAAGTTTTGGCACGCAATTAAGACATTTGGAAATTGTTTCACAATTAATAAACCCCGAACACCATAGTGTGATGGTGTGTCCAACATCCTAGTTGCACCCTATTGGATATGGTGCGTACCATGATGTCTCTTATCGAATTACCACTATCGCTCATGGGTTAGGCATTAGAGACAACCGCACTCACTTTAATAGGGCACCAAATTCCATTGAGACGAAACTGCTTGAACTATGGTTTAGAGAAACCGTCGTTTCTTGAAAGTTTGGGGGCGACGCTTATGTGGAAAAAGTTTCAGTGATAAGCTCAACCCAAAACGGATAAATGCATCTTCATAGGATACCCACAATGGTTGGGTATACCTCCCAATTCAGATCCGAAGCAAAAGTGATTGTTTCGAAACGGGTCCTTTCTCGAGGAAAAGTTTTCTTGAAAGAATTGAGGGAGGATGGTGGATACTTGATGAGGTTATTGAACTGTTACTAACAAGGTGGTAGCAACCGGAAGTTGTTCTGTGGCGCCTACATCAATTGAAGTAGAAGCTATGATAGTGATCATGAAGTTTTGGATCAAGTCACTACCGACCTTCATAGGGGGACAAGGATGCGATTACTTCAGAGTGGCAAGAATCCTGTCTTGAAGGTCATGTGGCTAGACAACAATGAACCCACGAGCTATGGGGAAGCGGTGGGCCATATTCACAAATGGTTAGAAGAAGAAATCCAGATAGGATCCATGTATCAACAAAGGATGGATTTTGGTGGACTTGCCCATGATCGGCAAGCCATTGAGATAAATGGATCTTTAAGAAGAAGACGGACGTGGACGGTAATGTCACCGCCTATGAAAGCTCGACTTGTATGAAGAGTTTTTCACAAGTTCAAGGAGTTGACTACGGAGATTTTCTCATCCGTAGCGGCTTAAGTCCTGCGGAATCATGTTAGCATTAGCTGCATTTATGAAATCGGATGGATGTCAAAACGAGTTTCCTTACCCCCGAAGGAAAGGTTGTATGTGATACAATCGGAAAGTTTTTTCGATCCTAAGGATGCTAAAGGTATGTGCTCCAAAATCCTTCTAAGGACCGGAGTAAGCATCTGGAGTTGGAATGTGCGCTTGATGAGATGATCAAAGATTTTGGGTTTATACAAAGTTTATGAGAAACTTGTATTTCCAAAGAAGTGAGGGAGCACTATAGAATTTTCGATGAGTATATGTTGTTGAATATTGTTGATCAAATGATGTAGAATTTTGGAAAGCAATAGGGTTGTTTGAAAAGTGTTTTCAATGGAAAACCTGGATTAGGCTACTTGAACATAAGCATCAAGATCTATAAGATAGATCAAAATGTTTAATAATACTTTCAAATGAGCACATACCTTGACATAATCTTGAAGGGTTTAAGATGGATCACCAAAGAAGGAGTTCTTGCCTCGAGTTGTAAGGTTGAAGTTAAGAGTTAAAGCTCCACCACGCAGAAAAGAGAGAAAGGACGGGTCGCCCCTATGCCTTAGACGAGGCTCCAAGATGCTATGTGTGTACCGACCGATGTGTGCCTTGCTACAATCCGCAAGAGGGTACAAAGGTGATCAAGGAGTGGATCACCGATAGGGTCAAAATTATCCTTAGAGGAATAAGGATATGTTTTCTATGAGGTGATAAAGGTTCGACGAAGAGTTCGCCGATGCAAGTTTAACACCTATCCCGGATAGCTCGAGTAGAGATACCGGATAGTATAATGGAGCAACAATTTGAATAGCTCCAAGTGGAACGTGGTAGCAGCATCTATGATATGACATAAAGTTTCGCAAAATACATAGGGATCTGAATATTGCTGCTGACTACAACCTCTCACAAGCATAAACATGATCAAACCCTAACTCATTGAGGTTAATCACATAGTGATGTGAACTAGATTATTGATTCTAGTAAAGGATGTTGGTCACATGGGATGTGACCTGTGAGTGTTAATCACATGGGATGTGAACTAGATTATTGACTTAGTGCAAGGGGAGACTGTTGAAATATGCCCTAGAGGCAATAATAAATTAGTTATTATTATATTTCCTTGTTCATGATAATCGCTTATTATCCATGCTATAATTGTATTGATAGGAAACTCGATACATGTGTGGGTACATAGACAACACCATGTCCCTAGCAAGCCTCTATTGACTAGCTCGTTGATCAACAGATGGTTACGGTTTCCTACCATGGACATTGGATGTCGTTGATAACGGATCACATCATTAGGAGAATGATGTGATGGACAAGACCCAATCCTAAGCCTAGCACAAAGATCATAGTTCGATTCTAAAGCTTTTCTAATGTCAAGTATCATTTCTTAGACCATGAGATTGTGCAACCCGGATACCGAGGGAATGCTTTGGTGTACCAAACGTCACAACGAATCGGGTGGCTATAAAGGTGCACTACATGTATCTCCGAAGTGTCTGCGGTTGGCAATGAATGGAGATCGATTTGTCACTCCGTAAACGGAGAGGTATCTCTCGGCCCACCGTAGGACATCATCATAATGTGCACAATGTGGCCAAGGGGTTGATCATGGATGATGTGTTACGAACGGTAAAGAGACTTGCCGGTAATAAGATTGAACAAGGTATCGGATACCGACGATCGATCTGGGGCAAGTACAATACCGCTAGACAAAGGGAATTGTATACGGATTGATTCAGTCCTTGACATCGTGGTTCATCCGATGAGATCATCGGGAACATGTGGGAGACAACATGGGTATCCAGATCCAGTTGTTGGTTATTGACCGAGAACGCCTTGGCATGTTCAAGATGGTTCCCGAACCCGAGGGTCTAACACTTAAGGTCTGGCGACGCTTAGGGTTATAAAGGAAGTTTGTATGTGGTTACCGAATGTTGTTCGAGTCCCGATGAGATCACGGACGCACAAGGAGTTCAGAATGGTCTGGAGGTAAAGATTTATATATGGAAGTCCTATTTTGGTCACCGGAAAGTTTCGGTTTTATAGGTAATCGCACGGACCACCGGGAGGGTCCCGGGTCCACCAGTGGGGCCACCATCCCCAAGGGCTGCATGGGCCAAGTGTGGAGGGACCAGCCCAGTGGTGGCGCCCCCACAAGGGCCCAAGGCGCCTAGGGTTTGGGAGGGGCCCACCCAACTTGGGGGCAAGTTTCTCTCCCCTTGGTCGCACCCTAGATGGGTTTGGCTGGCGCCTAGGGGTGGAATCTCAGGTGGGCGCAGCCCCTCTCCCCTATATATACTTGAGGGTTTTGGGGCTGCCAACGATGAGTTTTCACCTCCATGGTGCAGCCCTGCTCTCTCCCTCCTCCTCTCCTCCGGTGCTTGGCGGCCTCGCAGGATTGCCACGCCTCCATCACCACCACGCCTGCAGTGTGCTGCTGGATGGAGTCTTCTCAACCTCTCTCTCTCCTTGCTGGATCAAGGCATGGGAGACGCCACCGGGTTGTACGGTGTTGAACACGGAGGTGCCGTCTGCTCGCACTAGGATCTTCGGTGATTTGGATCACGACGAGTACGACTCCTTGAACCCCGCTTCTTGAACGCTCGCTTAGCGATCTACAAGGGTATGTAGATGCAATCTCCTTCCCTCGTTGCTGGTTTCTCCATAGATAGATCTTGGTGACACGTAGGAAAATTTCAATTTCTGCCACGCTCCCCAAATGTAAACCACCTCAAAGTTATTCTTTCCAATCAATCCGCTGGCTATTCCTATAAGTGTCACAAACAGCCCTAGAGTTTGTACTAGAATAACACCTTAAGACACAAATCAACCAAACCCTAATGTCACCTAGATACTCCAATGTCACCTAAAGTATCCGTGGCATGATTATACGATATGCATCACACAATCTCAAATTCATCTATTCAACCAACACATAGGACCTCAAAGAGTGCCCCAAAGTTTCTACCGAGAATCACGACGAAAACGTCCAACCCCTATGCATAGGTTCATGGTAACCCGCAAGTTGATCACCAAACATACATCAAGTGAATCACGGATATCCCATTGTCACCACAGACACGCACGGCAAGACATACATCAAGTGTTCTCAAATCTTAAAGACTCAATCCGATAAGATTATTTCAAGGGAAAACTCAATTCATTACAAGAGAGTAGAGGGGAGAAGAAACAAAATCCAACTATAATAGCAAAGCTCACGATACATCAAGATCGTACAAATCAAGAACACGAGAGAGAGAGAGAGAGAGAGAGAGAGAGAGATCAAACACATAGCTACGGTACATACCTCAGCCCCGAGGGTGAACTACTCCTCTCGCATGGAGAGCACCGGATGATGAAGATGGCCACTGTGATGGATTCCTCCGCAGGTGCCGAACGGGCTCCCGAGAGGTTTTTGGTACACAGGCTTGCGCGTGGAACCTGCCATCTTCTGCTCGAAGTTTTACGATACATAGGTATATATGGTGAAAGAAGCACGCTGGATCGAAGGGGGGCCACGAGGGGGCGCCTCACCCTCGTGAGCACCTTCCTTATTTCATGACGCACTCCAAGTCCATCGGGTGGCTTTCCTTCCAAAAATAACTTCTCCGCTTGATTTCGCTCGCTTTGACTCTCCGATATTCCTTTTCCTCAAACACAAATAGGCATAAACAAAGAATTGGCTCCTGCTAATAGGTTAGTCCTAAAAGTAATATAAAAGTGGAAAATAAAGCCCAATATTGCCTAAAACAGTAGATAATATAGCATGGAGCAATCAAAATTATAGATACGCTTGGAGACGATCAAGCATCCCCTAAGCTTAATTCGTCACCCTAGTAGGTAAATGATAAAAAGATAATTTTTGATGTGGAATGCTAGTTGGCATAATTTCAATGTAATTCTTCTTACTTGTGATATAAATATTCAGATCCTAATGAATACAAAATAAAAGTTCGATTGATAAAAGAAATAGTAATACTTCAAGCATACTAATCAAAGTACTATGTCTTCTCAAAATAGCATGGCAAATGAAAGTTCATCCCTACAAAATCATATAGTTAGGCTATGCTTCATTTTCACACAAAGATGTTCCCAACTTCTATACCCCGATGACAAGCCAAGCAATTGTTTCATACTTAAATAATCTCAAACTTTTCAACCTTCACGCAATACATGAGCGTGAGCCATGGATATAGCACTATGAGTGGAATAGAATATGATTACGGGATGTGTGGAGAAGACAAAGGAGAAAGTCTCACATTGACGAGGATAATCAACGGCTATGGAGATGCCCATCAATTGATGTCAACATGAGGAGTAGGGATTGCCATGCAACGGATGCACTAGAGCTAATGAATGCTCAACAAAAGAAAACTAGTGGTGTGCATCCAACTTGCTTGCTCATGAAGACCTAGGGCATTTGAGGAAGCCCATCGAGGAATATACAAGCCAAGCTCTACAATGAAAAATTCCCACTAGTATAAAAAGACAACTTATGAGACTCACTATATGAAAACATGGTGCTACTTTGAAGCACAATATATGAGACTCACTACATGATGAACAAGGTGCTACTTTGAAGCACAAGTGTGGAAAAGAGATAGTAACATTGCCCTTTTATTTATTTTCTTTTTTGGGCCTTTTTTTTCTTTTGGCCTTTCTTCTTTTTTTGATTGGGCAATGCTCTAATAATGATGATCATCACACTTCTATTGATTTACAACTCAATGATTACAACTCGATACTAGAACAAAGTATGAATCTATATGAATGCCTCCTGATGTATACGGATGGTGCAATGAATCAAGAGTGACATGCATGAAAGAATTATGAACGGTGGCTTTGCCACAAATACTATGTCAACTACATGATCATGCTAAGCAATATGACAATGATGAATGTGTCATGAAGAACGGTATGGTGGAAAGTTGCATGGCAATATATCTCAGAATGGCTATGGAAATGCCATAATAGGTAGGTATGGTGGCTGTTTTGAGGAATATATAAGGAGGTTTAGTGTGAAAGAGCGATCATATCACGGGTTTGATGCACCGCTAAGTTTGCACCAACTCTCGTGGTGAGAAAAGGCAATGCACGGCATCAAGAGGCTAGCAAAGGCGAAAGGTAAAAGTGCGATAATCCATGGACTCAACATTAGTCAAAAGAACTCATATACTTATTGCAAAAATTTAGAGTCATCAAAATCAAGTACTACGATGCTCCTAGGGGATAGATTGGTAGGAAAGACCATCGTCATTCCCCACCGCCACTCATAAGGATGCACAAGCTGTACACTTCATGTTTCAAATTTGTTACACAACTTTAGCCATACGCCCATGAATCACGGATATCCCATTGTCACCACAGATACGCATCGCAAGACATACATCAAGTGTTCTCAAATCTTAAAGACGCAATCCGATAAGATTACTTCAAGGGAAAACTCAATTCATTACAAGAGAGTAGAGGGGAGAAGAAACATAAGATCCAACTATAATAGCAAAGCTTGATGCATCAAGATCGTACAAATCAAGAACACAGAGAGAGAGAGAGAGAGAGAGAGAGAGAGATCAAACACATAGCTATCGGTACATACCCTCAGCCCGAGGGTGAACTACTCCTCCTCGCCATGGAGAGCACCGGATGATGAAGATGGCCACACGGTGATGGATTCCTCCGCAGGTGCCGGAATGGGCTCCCAAGAGGTTTTTGTACACAGCTTGGGCGGGAACTCCGATCTATCTTCTGCTCGAAGTTTTACGACACGAGGTATATAGGGTGAAAGAAGTACATCGATGGACCGAAGGGGAGCCACGAGGGGCGTGTTCTGTGGGTGGGCGTGTTCACCCTCGTGAGCACCTCCCTTCTTTCCCGACGCACCCAAGTCCATCGGTGGCTTTCCTTCCAAAAATAACTTCTCCATTGATTTGCTCGCTTTGACTCCGCCTCGATATTCCTTTTCCTCAAACACCGAATAGGCATAAAAAAAGAATTGGGCCTCCTGCTAATAGGTTAGTCCTAAAAGTAATATAAAAGTGGAAAATAAAGCCCAATATTGCCTAAAACAAGAGATAATATAGCATGGAGCAATCAAAATTATAGATACGTTGAGACGATCAAGCATCCCCAAGCTTAATTCCTGCTCATCCTCGAGTAGGTAAATGATAAAAAGATAATTTTGATGTGGAATGCTAGTTGGCATAATTTCAATGTAATTCTTCTTACTTGTGATATAAATATTCAGATCCAATGAATACAAAATAAAAGTTCAGATGATAAAAGAAATAGTAATACTTCAAGCATACTAATCAAAGTACTCATGTCTTCTCAAAATAGCATGGCAAATGAAAGTTCATCCCTACAAAATCATATAGTTAGGCTATGCTTCATTTTCCACACAAAGATGTTCCCAACTTCTATACCCCGATGACAAGCAAGCAATTGTTTCATACTTAAATAATCTCAAACTTTTCAACCTTCACGCAATACATGAGCGTGAGCCATGGATATAGCACTATGAGTGGAATAGAATATGATTACGGGATTGTGTGGAGAAGACAAAGGAGAAAGTCTCACATTGACGAGGATAATCAACGGCTATGGAGATGCCCATCAATTGATGTCAACATGAGGAGTAGGGATTGCCATGCAACGGATGCACTAGAGCTAATGAATGCTCAACAAAAGAAAACTAGGGTGTGCATCCAACTTGCTTGCTCATGAAGACCTAGGTATTTGAGGAAGCCCATCGAGGAATATACAAGCCAAGCTCTACAATGAAAAATTCTACTAGTATAAAAAGACAACTTATGAGACTCACTATATGAAAAACATGGTGCTACTTTGAAGCACAATATATGAGACTCACTACATGATGAACAAGGTGCTACTTTGAAGCACAAGTGGGAAAAGAGATAGTAACATTGCCCTTTTATTTATTTTCTTTTTTGGCCTTTTTTCTTTTGGCCTTTCTTTTTTTTTTTTGATTGGGCAATGCTCTAATAATGATGATCATCACACTTCTATTGATTTACAACTCAATGATTACAACTCGATACTAGAACAAAGTATGAATCTATATGAATGCTCCCATGATACCGGATGGTGCAATGAATCAAGAGTGACATGCATGAAAGAATTATGAACGGTGGCTTTGCCACAAATACTATGTCAACTACATGATCATGCTAAGCAATATGACAATGATGAATGTCATGAAGAACGGTATGGTGGAAAGTTGCATGGCAATATATCTCGAATGCTATGGAAATGCCATATTGTAGGTATGGTGGCTGTTTTGAGGAATATATAAGGAGGTTTATGAAAGAGATTATATCACGGGTTTGATGCACCGCTAAGTTTGCACCAACTCGTGGTGAGAAAAGGCAATGCACGGCATCAAGAGGCTAGCAAAGGTGAAAGGTAAAAGTGCGATAATCCATGGACTCAACATTAGTCAAAAGAACTCATATACTTATTGCAAAAATTTAGAGTCATCAAAATCAAGTACTACGCGATGCTCCTAGGGGGATAGATTGGTAGAAAGACCATCGTCTCCCCGACCGCCACTCATAAGGATGCACAAGCTGTACACTTCATGTTTCAAATTTGTTACACAACTTAGCCATACGTCCATGAATCACGGATATCCCATTGTCACCACAGACACGCACGGCAAGACATACATCAAGTGTTCTCAAATCTTAAAGACTCAACTGGCAAGATTACTTCAAGGGAAAACTCAATTCATTACAAGAGAGTAGAGGGGAGAAGAAACATAAGATCCAACTATAATAGCAAAGCTTTGATGCATCAAGATCGTACAAATCAAGAACACGAGAGAGAGAGAGAGAGAGAGAGAGAGAGAGATCAAACACATACATCGGTATACCCTCAGCCCCGAGGGTGAACTACCTCCTCGCCATGGAGAGCACCGGATGATGAAGATGGCCACTGTGATGGATTCCTCCGCAGGGTGCCGAATGGGCTCCCAAGAGGTTTTTGGTGGCTACATGTGCTTGGGCGCGGAACTCTCGATCTATCTTCTGCTCTCGAAGTTTTACGACACGAGGTATATATGGGTGAAAGAAGTACATCGATGGACCGGCGGGGGAGCCACGAGGCAGGTGGGCGGTTCGTGGGTGGGCGCGTTCCACCGCGTGAGCACCTCCTCTTTCCGACGCACTCCAAGTCCATCGGGTGGCTTTCCTTCCAAAAATAACTCTCCGCTTGATTTTCGCCCGCTTGACTCCGCTCGATATTCCTTTCTCCAAAACATCAAATAGTCACAAACAAAGAACTGGGTTGGCCTCCTAAGCATAGGTTAGTCCCAAAAGTAATATAAAAGTGGAAAATAAAGCCTAATATTGCCTAAAAAAGAGATAATATAGCATGGAGCAATTAAAATTATAGATACGCTGGAGACGATTATTGAGCAAATGCCGAGGGCCCTTTGAGTTTTAGCGGAGATACTTGATGCATGTAAATCATCCCCGCGGGCCATGTGAATGGAGGAAGAAATGTTCTATCCAAACCGCAGGTCTGTGGTACCATCATATGATTCAATGTTTACGGGTTTAAACCCTTCCGGGAATTCGGGATCCATTACTTCACCGAAGGAAGCATAGGGTGTGCGCGCCTGCGTCGGGCTATATCACACGCAGTTCGCATTTATCCTTGTCTCATCAGATTCGCCCGCCGGATTTGCTTTAGTATATCCTTCGACGGTCATCGTCCCACTGGCGCGCCTCGCGATCCGGAGATCGACATCGCATGTCCCGCTTTGTTTTCCACATCCTCGCAGCCCCGCTGTTGCCCCTGTGCCCTGGTATTTTTGTTTGAATGTCGGCGGGCGGGCTGGACTTGATGGTATGTTCTCCGTCTCGGCCACGAGGTGGCCGATCGGCCGCATCACACCGGTGATGTAGGCTCACGCCGAGTTCAGATTCCCCGCCAGACTTCGGCTGGTATGCCCTCCGCTCCCGGCCGTGAGGTGGCCGATCGGTCGATCATACCGTGATGTAGGTTTTGGTTGCGCGCCGAAGTTCAGATTCCTGGCCGCAGGACTTCAGTCCATCTAGCTTAGCAGATCTTCACCAAGTCGCGTCGCTTCTTCAGTGCCGCTTGTCAGGGTTATAAGACGGCGAAGAAGCGCTCAACGGAATCCTCGCATGATACATTCTTTGTCGCCGAGGCTCACTTCGCCTTCTGATAGAGGCATGTAATTGTCATCTCGACTTCGCTCCGCCTGCTCGAGGGCTAGCTCGCTCATCCTCCGCCGAGGTCCGGCCGGGGGTTGTCATCGCCTTCTGCACTATCCGGAGCGCTATTGTTCCCCAGCAGATCGCTGTTTTTGCTATGGCGACTTAGAGCGGCATTACCGCGTTGGTTCTTGATTGTCGCTGAGGTTATCCTCCTGTCTTATCGCCATCGCTTTCTTTGGGGGTGTCCACATGTATATATCATATGATGAGGTGATACCCAGCTCGCGGGCGGTTGCTCCGCTCTCGCATCATCGCCCATACCGGCGTCTTCGAGCCGAACGGGCATGTCGGCAATCGCCGACAAGGGCTACTAAGTGGTGGGGTGGGGAGCGAATTTCTTCGTCACCCGATCCCATTCTAGCCTACATAGTTCGCCAAGGTTATCCCGACAAGGAGAGAGACCTATCGATCTAGAGTACACGCCAAAAGGCGAAAATGAAAGATATCCGCCGAGGCTAACTCCATGATCGCGCCCAATCAGATTCGAGAGGTATGGACGCAGTGGTTTGGGGCCCGGGTCGGGATGAATTCGGGAGACTACGTGTTCCGTGAGGAGGTGAAGCCGCGATCCGGCTCTATCGCCACTGAGTATGCGGCCCATGACGGGTTCATCCACCCGCCCCGGGCGCGCTATCTCGCCAGATCGAGGGCCGAGTAGGCAGGGATCTCCAACACCGTCGGGCAGCAGCTAAGTCATGCCCGCCATGACCGTGCGACTACACCGACACGGGCTCAACTGGCCAAGATCAAGTCTCACGGATGTCGGGATAGTTCGTCAAACTGACTGATGGCCAGGGCGAAGCCGACCTCTCCGTATGGCCAAGCGAGTTGGCTCATAGCGGTCACCATACGAAGATCTGTCGGGAGGAAAACCTTACCTAATCGCACGCTGTTGATGATCGGGCCATCAAACCTTGTGGTGACGGCAAGGAACTCTCAATGAAAGCACCAATGTCGGTGTCAAACCGCAGATCTCGGTAGGGGGTCCCAATCAGGCGCCTAAGGCGGATGGTAACAGAGGCGGGGACAAGATGTTTACCTGTGTTCGCCCCTCTCTGATGGAGGTAATACCTACTTCCTCGCTTGATTGATCTTGATGATATGAGTATTACAAGAGTTAATCTACCACGAGATCATAGAGGCTAAAACCCTAGCTAGCCTACAGGTATGATTGTTGTTGTCCTACTTGACTAAACCCTCCTATATAGACACCGGAGCTAGGGCTGGCTACAGAGTCCTGCTACAAGGAGGAGATCTACATATCCATATTGCCAAGCTTGCCTTCCACGCCAAGGAGAGTCCCATCCGACACACGGACGAAGTCTTCAATCTTGTATCTTCATAGTCCAAACAGCCCCGTCAAGGATATAGTCCCGTGTCCGAGGACCCCAACACATGTGACTCCTCAAGAGCGACTCCTTGGGCAGCATCTCACCCACCTCCTCATCCGCAGAAATCATCGAATAATGATTAAACGGTGGCATCTCGCACAATTATCCATGCTATTATAGGATCTGTCAATTCAAAATAAGGAAATAGGGAGTTATCATGTACTACGGATTGATTTTTTACTTTAGTTGAAGCCTAGAACTACATCGTGAGCAGCCCAG